>JBBBDQ010000635.1:1450000-2050000 GCA_037127315.1 Ascarosepion bandense
TCTGTTATCCTCTTCCTGACACCCTCTATAACCTGTCCCTGTTTCTCATCACTTTCTTCCTATGTAACCCCTGCGCACCAGTGGTAGTAAAACTGCCTTGCCTGGACTGAAATGATTAAGAATAGTAGACTTTGATAAACAGTATCTACTCTGGCGTGTATGCATCGCTCATTCAGTAAAATGAATTAGATCACTCTAGCTATTGGGCGCGTATAATGATATGTGCTAAAAAGTCTGCATTCTCCCACCGAACGCTCATAGTCCAGAGGTAGAGTCACCGACTGACGCCAATTCAGTTGGGTTTCAATCCTGGGTTAAAAAGCAATCGGAGTTTAACTGTACTGATGAGCTGTGATACAGCAAAACAGATCTATCTGCGGATGACAATATATATATATATATATATATATATATATATATATAATCATATCATCACGAGTAAGGCAGTAATGCCACTGATATGCAGGGGGCTACGTAAGAGTGAAAAGATTAGAAGAGAGAAAGCCGGAAACCACATCCTAAACAGGGAACAAGGGATGAGCCTCTACACTTGTTCAATAGACGTGGGTGGAGTGTGAACCGGGCGATAGTTTAGTATCTACTCCAATATGTGTGTGTATGTGTATATAGTTTTATACGTGTGCTTATGTGTATATATGTGTGTGTCTGTGTATATGTGTATATATATATATATGTGTGTGTGTGTGTGTGTGTATGTGTATATATATATGTATAAACACATGTATGTGTATGTGTGTATATGTATGTGTATGTATGTGTATATATGTATGTGCGTAATATGTGCATTTGTATGTATGTATATATATATATATGGGTATGCATATGTATATATGTGTGTGTGCATATATATGTATCTGTATGTGTGTGTGTACCTATATATATATATATGGATGTGTGTTTATATATGTATGCGTACCTATATATATAATGTACGTGTGTTTATATATATATATATATATATATATATATATATATATATATATATACACGTGTACAGTGTATAATCTGTTTTTTCTATGCATAATGTTTATGGTTTATGTTTCTTTTGTAAATGATTACGTATGCATTATGTGTGTATATATATATATATATATATATATATATATATGCATTCTATACGTATATGTTTATAAAAGTTTTCGTTTTTATTTTGTGTTTCCGTCTGCCTCAGCTGACGTAATTTAAACAGACGATGTCGCGTGTTTGTGTGTCGAGTTTCTAGAATCTTCTCTCCTGACCCAATAAACCAGGAAAGGCAGGGGATTCCCCCGCCTTAATAGTTTCTTAACTTTTCAACCAACTTTGAATGAAAAGTTCCTCTTGTCTGTGAATATAAATTAAATTTGTTTCCCATTATTCTTATTGTCTCCTTTAGTCTTTGTTTCTCCACTTACACCGATGTTTCACGTTTTTTTGTTTTTTGTTTTCTGTTTTTTAATATCCTTTTCCGATGTATCATTTATGATTGTGGATTTAATTTAACAATCAATATTTGTTGTGTGTGTTTCAGGTGTATATCTGTCTGTAAAATGTGTATCGAAGTGGATGTTTAAAATACACACGCTCTCACTCACCCATCCTCACGTTCAATCGTAAGACAAGTTACACTGTACTATTTTCCGTCCCTGTGAGTCTGGACCTTTCTGTGTCAACACATTAACTAACCACCCTGTGTTTGATAACAACAAATGTTCCGAAAATGTCCTGCACTTCAAATATTCTCATCACAAATTTTTTGTCTTCTTGTTTCTCACACACCCCATGTTTCTACGCCTTTCCTTGATTCCGGCTGTCAAAAGAAAAACTCAAGACAACATTTCAATAATTTTATTTTCGTGACTTTCGTTTGAAAGCAATTGCTTCATGATTTTTTCATTTTTTTTTTTTTGTGGTGGTGGTGGGGGAGGGGGACTCACAGTAGTGTCGTTGGTTTTGTTACGTTTTTGCTTATCATTACAAGTTACCAAGTGACAGCAAGTTTCAACAAAATAACAAAAGCTCTTCCAATCGAATTATCGTGTTTTTTTTTTGTTGGTTTTTTGTTGTTATTGCTTTTTGTTTTGTTTTTGTTTTTAAATGAATAAATTCTTTAATTTAAAAATCGATCTTACCTTAGCGACAGTTGTTTGTCGCAAACGGAAACGGTTGATGTTTTTGGAAAGGCAGAAACCTTATTGAATTATTCTCCCTTTCTGTCTAGCAAATTATCTTTCCCAAACTTCTCCTCAGCACACCCCATTCATTTATTTACTTTATGTACACCTGGGAAAGGTAATCTGTCCCTTCCCTCCAGTTATGGATTAGGACAGATTGTGTTCTATAGCCTTGGCTGGCAACCAGTCTACCACAGAAAGTAATGGCAACCTACTGCGGGATAATATTCTGCCCAGTCATGTCTCTTTCGAGACATGATCGCCCAAAACGTGTATCATGTATGGTAGTTAACTGACTGATTGTAAATTAAAAAAAAATAAAAAATACTCCCAAAATAAAATTGTTAAATCTATCCTCATTAAGAGGATTTTTAGAGGTCAACATTAATTTTTCAGGACAAATGCAAATTTATTGTACTATGAGAAATAATTTCTTGTACGTGAAAAAACATCAATTTGGAAATTAATTGAACTTTTTTCTTTCTTATCACTCTCACTTGATTTTAAAATTCCGATAAATTATCTTTTGAAGTGCTTGCTTAGAAACCTCAGAGAATTTAAATCGGTAATTAATAATTCAAATTGTGAGGAGCCAAATAATTTTAAATATTCTCGTAATTGTAAAAAATAAGAAATGCAATAAAATTAAGATATTAGAAAAACATTTAATTGCGTTTATCAAATATATTTTAATTTTACAGACTTATTGTCATTTAAAAAAAATAGTTTTGTTTCCTTTTTTTTGTCTCGTTCAATCAATCAATTGTTAATAAAACTTTTTTTTAATTAAAGAATGATTTATAAAACGTTTGTTTTTATGTATTTTTGTTGCAGCCGAGTTAAATTAAGACTATATTTTTTATTTGTTGTTGTTTTAACGAAATCTTTTACATTTTGTACACGTTTTTTACTTAAATTTATCAAAAGTCAGTTTATTACTCAAAATACGCACTTGTTAAAAAATGCTTTGAATAAACTTAAAACTGAAAATAATTTTTCAGTACAAATAAATTACACTTTTTAATTTAAATTAACACATCTTCGAATCAGAATACAATAGTATTTTTAATTTCTTAAAATCTTTTAAAGAACTATTGCAGACTTGTCAATAAAAAATAAATTTATTTCATTGAGAAGGAGAAAATAAAGATTGTCAGTTTGAAACACTAACACGAAAGTATTTTTTTGCTTATTGAAATATGAAATTGATTTATTTTAGCTTATCAAAATTAAAAATTTCATCGGTGTTGTTCGGGTGAGTGGACAATACATTGTGTTTTTTTCGTTTTTGTTTTTTCATCTTAGTTCTAAAAATGTATGATGTTTTTTAAAAAAAAAAAAAGTCAATAACCACCTGTTTTAAAAATAACTGACGAAAAATCTGAGAATAGAATTCTGATCCAATTCAACAAACAGACTTTTTAGTATTTTTATTAATGAATTTTATAATGAATAGGTTTTTTTTTAGAAAAGTTTGGAAATATTTGGAAGGTCTTTACTACTGGTACTATTAGTAGTAGTAATACTACTACTAGTATGTAGCGGTGTTGATATTAGTAGTAGTAGCAGTGTTGGGCTGTAAGTAGTAGTAGCAGTGGTGGTGTCGGCGCTCTAAGTATTAGTAGTAGTAGTGGTAGTGGTGGCGCTGTGAATGACGACCACTAATACTACACAGTATTAGTGGTCGTCATTCACTACCACTACCACTACTACTACTAATACTTAGAGCGCCGACACCTAGTGGTCGTCATTCATCTAGAAAAAAGGTGATTTTCTAAACGCCGCTTAGATGTGGAACAAGAGCGAAAGTATGAGGTGAGGGTCGAATTGCTAACCATCACGCCACGCTGAGAAAAAGATACAGGTTGGCGTATCTGGTGATTCTAAGAAGAAGTGACTGTTGGTGTTACTGTTTATTCTTAATTTCTTTTTTTTTTCTTTTGTTTCTTTTACGTTTGATTTTATGGTGGATGGCGGGGTGGACAAGGATTTCTCTCGTACGTATGCTGGCCATCTCGATTGTATTCGATAAATCTTTTCTTTTCAAAGTCTCAGAAAGAGAAAGAAAAAGAAGTCGTTGAGGTAAACAAAAACAAAGAGTGATTTGTCTTTTTTATTTTTATTTTACCTCGTTTCTCCGGTCTTCTGTTTACGAAAGAAACTTAAATCAAACGTGAGTTTGCTGCTCACAAAGGTCAGTCAGTTAATTGCCATAAGTGATACACTCTTTGGGCGATCATATCTCGAAAGACTAAAAGAGACATGATTGATTGACTATCCCATAGTAGATTGCCATTTACATTACTTTCTGTGGTAGACTGGTTGCCACCCAAGTCTATAGAACCCAATCTGTCCTGTTATTTAGCCCATAACTGTAGTGAAGAGACGGTATTTGCGCGTAAAGTGAATGCGAGAAGTTCAAAAAACTTAAGGCGACGTCAACTCAGAACCTTATGTCAGATTGTTAGCTGGTCTAATTTTAGATCACAAGAAAATTTTAGATCACAAGAATTTGAAGTAAGTAAAGTTTAGTAAAGATGTGCGTTGTGGTACAGTGGATATCGGCTCGGAACGAGAACCCGGGGAGCCGAGTTCGAATTCCAGTTGAATCCATTGTATTCACTTACACGCAAATACCCTTGGGAAAAGTATTAATCCGTCTCTTCCTTCCAGTTATGGGTTAAATAGCAGGACAGATTGGGTTCTATAGCCTTGGTCGGCCACCAGTCTACCGCAGAAAGCAATGGCAACCTACTGCGGGATAATCTTCTGCCCAGTCAGTCATGTCTCTTTCGAGACATGATCGTCCAAGCGTGTATCACGCACACACATTGGATTATACAATACATTTTTTATATGTATAAAAAAATAAAATTTTCTTAAATCGGTTGGTCATTTTAACGGGTAAATTTACCACCTGTCTGGACAGCGAGATCAAAACATAAAAATAAATTTAGAAAACGGTGAAGAAGATTCTTGCTATTGGAACCAAAAACACATACAAATAAATTTATTTTCTCAAAAATAATTTTCCGCGCACATCCGAGTTCGAATTCCAGTTGAATTCCTTGCATCCACTTACGCGCAAATACCCATGGGAAAGGTATTTAAACCGTCTCTTCCCTCCAGTTATGGGTTAAATAATAGAACAGATTGCGTTCTTTAGCCTTGGCTGGCAATCAGTCTACCGCAGAAATTAATAGCAACCTACTGCGGGATAATCATCTGTCCAGTCAGTCATGTCTTTTTCGAGACATGATCGCCCAAGCGTGTATCACGTATGGCTCTTAACTGACTCGTCTTACCGATTCTATTTTCCACGCTAATAAGTTAACCGATGCAGACAACAGGCTGTTTTCCTTTGAGTTTTATTTTCTGATTTTTAGAATTTTCTCCGGGCAAAAGAAATGCATGTCAAAGAAAGAGAGATCTTTTATAAAAATTTCATAATGTATTGCAATAAGATAATTAACGTTACTTTGAAGCTTAAATTTTCGAATTAAGTGCAAGAATATAACATAACTATACTTTTTAAAATTAAATGTTGTACATAAAGGGAAATAATTGTCTCCGGATTTTTTGACTGTTTTCCTTGTAATGACGCTTGTATCATTGTTTGTTTGCTTTTTTAATCGTGTCGCCTCAAGCAAGGCATTTTACTGCCACTGTTGTGCAGGGGGTTACATAGGAGGAATGTTATGAAGAGTGATAAATTGCAGGGGGTGTCAGGAATAGAGTAGGAGGAAGAGGTACTGGTGAGAATGGGGTGGACGAGGCCGAATGTTATGAAGAGTGAGAAATTGCAGGGGGTGTCAGGAATAGAGTAGGAGAGGAAGAGATTACTGGTGAGTGGGGTGGACGAGGCCGAATGTTATGAAGAGTGAGAAATTGCAGGGGGTGTCAGGAATAGAGTAGGGAGAGGAAGAGATTACTGGTGAGAATGGGGTGGACGAGGCCGAATGTTATGAAGAGTGAGAAATTGCAGGGGGTGTCAGGAATAGAGTAGGAGAGGGAAGAGATTACTGGTGAGAGTGGGGTGGACGAGGCCGAATGTTATGAAGAGTGAGAAATTGCAGGGGGGTGTCAGGAATAGAGTAGGAGAGGGAAGAGATTACTGGTGAGAGTGGGGTGGACGAGGCCGAATGTTATGAAGAGTGAGGAAATTGCAGGGGGTGTCAGGAATAGAGTAGGAGGGGAAGGGTACTGGTGAGAGTGGGGTGGACGAGGCCGAATGTTATGAAGAGTGAGAAATTGCAGGGGGTGTCAGGAATAGAGTAGGAGAGGAAGAGATTACTGGTGAGAGTGGGGTGGACGAGGCCGAATGTTATGAAGAGTGAGAAATTGCAGGGGGTGTCAGGAATAGAGTAGGAGAGGAAGAGATTACTGGTGAGAATGGGGTGGACGAGGCCGAATGTTATGAAGAGTGAGAAATTGCAGGGGGTGTCAGGAAGAGAGTAGGAGAGGGAAGAGATTACTGGTGAGAATGGGGTGGACGAGGCCGAATGTTATGAAGAGTGAGAAATTGCAGGGGGTGTCAGGAATAGAGTAGGAGAGGAAGAGATTACTGGTGAGTGGGGTGGACGAGGCCGAATATTATGAAGAGTGAGAAATTGCAGGGGGTGTCAGGAAGAGAGTAGGAGAGGAAGAGATTACTGGTGAGAGTGGGGTGGACGAGGCCGAATGTTATGAAAAGTGAGAAATTGCAGGGGGTGTCAGGAAGAGAGTAGGAGAGGAAGAGATTACTGGTGAGGAGTGGGGTGGACGAGGCCGAATGTTATGAAGAGTGAGAAATTGCAGGGGGTGTCGGGAATAGAGTAGGAGAGGAAGAGATTACTGGTGAGAGTGGGGTGGACGAGGCCGAATGTTATGAAGAGTGAGAAATTGCAGGGGGTGTCGGGAAGAGAGTAGGAGAGGGAAGAGATTACTGGTGAGTGGGGTGGACGAGGCCGAATGTTATGAAGAGTGAGGAATTGCAGGGGGTGTCAGGAAGAGAGTAGGAGAGGGAAGAGATTACTGGTGAAATTGAATTGGACGAGGCCGAATGTTATGAAGAGTGAGAAATTGCAGGGGGTGGGGAAGAGAGTAGGAGAGGGAAGAGAGATTACTGGTGAGAGTGGGGTGGACGAGGCCGAATGTTATGAAGAGTGAGAAATTGCAGGGGGTGTCGGGAATAGAGTAGGAGAGGAAGAGATTACTGGTGAGAATGGGGTGGACGAGGCCGAATGTTATGAAGAGTGAGAAATTGCAGGGGGTGTCAGGAAGAGAGTAGGAGAGGAAGAGATTGCTGGTGAGAGTGGGGTGGACGAGGCCGAATGTTATGAAAGAGTGAGAAATTGCAGGGGTGTCAGGAAGAGAGTAGGAGAGGAAGAGATTACTGGTGAGAGTGGGGTGGGTAGGGAGCCGAATGTTATGAAGAGTGAGAAATTGCAGGGGGTGTCGGGAATAGAGTAGGAGAGGAAGAGATTACTGGTGAGAGTGGGGTGGACGAGGCCGAATGTTATGAAGAGTGAGAAATTGCAGGGGGTGTCGGGAAGAGAGTAGGAGAGAGAAGAGATTACTGGTGAGAGTGGGGTGGACGAGGCCGAATGTTATGAAGAGTGAGAAATTGCAGGGGGTGTCGGGAAGAGAGTAGGAGAGGAAGAGATTACTGGTGAGAGTGGGGTGGACGAGGCCGAATGTTATGAAGAGTGAGAAATTGCAGGGGGTGTCGGGAAGAGAGTAGGGAGAGGGAAGAGATTACTGGTGAAGTGGGGTGGACGAGGCCGAATGTTATGAAGAGTGAGAAATTGCAGGGGGTGTCGGGAAGAGAGTAGGAGAGGGAAGAGATTACTGGTGAGAGTGGGGTGGACGAGGCCGAATGTTATGAAGAGTGAGAAATTGCAGGGGGTGTCGGGAAGAGAGTAGGAGAGGGAAGAGATTACTGGTGAGAGTGGGGTGGACGTAGAAAAGCATGAGGAGAGGAGAGGATGTAAGTTAGTGAGACAGTAGATGATTATTGACTTGACATTTAAATTCTTGGAGATTGTAATTGCCAGGAAAGCAAGTTTGCGGAAGAGAATTCCACAGACGGGAAGTGCGAGAAAAGAAGCTACTGGAGTAGAATTTGCGTTTACAATTTATTGGTTTCACAGTAAAAGGGTGGGACCTAGTTGCTAATCTTCTCGTGGCTCGAGGAAATTCGTATATAGGGGGTACCAGTGAGCTAAGTTTATCGGAGCAGAAGCCGTGAAAGTATTTGTAGAAGAGACACAGGGAAGTCACACTGCGTCAGTGAGAAAGCGTTATTTTCAAACTCCAATAATTACAGGCAGTCATTTTGAAAATTCGTCCTGGAAAACATTATCCGGATAGGAATTTTTCAATCTAAAATATGTGCAGAAAATTATCCTTTTTCAGTTATTTTTAATAGCATACTGCAAGTTAATAGACTAAGCTTTATAAAGTTTCGGTGTTTAACACATCATCAGGCAGTGAAATGTAGTTAATTTACGACGTAAATTTTACGTGATTTATTTATACATGAGACAAAGGCGGCCATGTTGAGATGAATAAAGTGAGGTTAAATACCTTCCCATCATCATTTATCCATCACAAACCAGATGATTTTCTTGCTGTTTGAAAGGAACTGTTTTTTTACGGGGCAGGGTTGTTAGCCCTGCACCCAACCCTCAAACCTGGAGGACCAGTGGACCATTCTTGGTCCTTACGTTTACAGCACGTGGTATTCCCAAATGGTCACCCATTTACGTACTGACCAGGCTCGATGTTGCTTAACTTCGGTGATCGGACGGGAACCGGTGTATTCAACACGACATAGCCGTAGAGACTAAATAACTTCCCACTTCTCATTTGATGACCTTATTTTTAGTTTAATTTTGTTTTTTGCTTTTTTTTAAAATCTCCATCTTAATTTTTTTTTGTCTATCATATACTGATTGTGTCCGTATTAAATCTTCGGGCGCGACTACTAAGCAGTGCAATATGTCAAATTCCAAATTTTGCAAAGCAACATTCGAGTAAGAAAATAAAATATTCTAATTCTTTTGCTCACTTTTTTTTTTTTTTTTTTACGTATTCAGAATTAGTTCGGTTAAAAACAGGAATAACGATTGAAACGAGTAACAATACATTTTGCTATAAAGTATTTTCTGTGAACAAATAAAACCAGCACATTTATTAATTATTGCAAATTAATTTAAAAAATTTAAATTTAAATAAGAAATTTTTTCAATAAAGGGAAATAATTCTTGTCAGATGTGTAATTGCCTCCCTTGCAGTATTAAAGTACTAAATTTTAAATTCTATAATTACAAAAATGTAAATGGAATGAATATTCCCGCGGACACAGTGAGGAGGAATCTGTTGTTGCCGTCGTACGATTTGATTTTAAATAGATTTTGCTCGCCTTCAGGAATCGGAGGGACGTGTTCAAATTCCAATCGAGTTCATTACATTCACTTGTGTGCTTGGAAGGCTTATATCTTTGTGAAAGGTATGAATCCAACTCTTCTCCAATCAGCTAGGGATAAATAGGACAGACTGAATTCCATAGCCTTGGGTGGCAATTGATACAGGAGAAGGAAAACTCTGAATCGAAAACTGTATGCCACCCTTGCAAAGCACATTCTATGCAGCTAACGAAAGGATCATTTGCATTGTCTCTATAATCCCAACTCTGGTCAACTCCTTTAAGGACAAAAATATGAACAAGGACCCTTCTCCTAATCAAGGAAGGAAAATGTTTTATTTCTATTTCATAAGTAAATTCAACTCTGTCCATGTTATTTACTTTATTTATGATTGTTTTGTGAGGGTATGTTTATAAAGCATTATTGATACATTGGAAATTGCTTAGGCAAAATATTTTGGAAAGGATCAATTCAAGAGAATTCCTTTCATATAATTTTTATTTTTTTTTAGTTTCTCTTGTTTCTTACAAAATTGTTGGAAAATGAATTAAAATAAAAGATTTGTTTAATTCATTTTCCAACAACTTTTTACCTGATGAGATGTTGGACAAATGGACCTTTGAGACTAACAATGAATTCCTTGTTATGAAGACTAATGTAAAATATATATATATATTTCTCACACTCACAGTATTTGCCGTTGTCAAGGACAGAGTTGATTTTTTTTTTCCCTTTGAAACAAGTCTCAAAACTTTGCCATGTGGGCATTAAGGTTTTCATAAGTCTGTGCAAACCCCCGAGGAAGGTTATCAATGTCAGATGATAACTCAATTCCTGCGCGTTATGCAAATTTTATCTCATTAAATCTATTTCAGGGGATAAAAAAGAACAAAAACAAACCAAGCTTTTAATGCTGGCAAATATGCTCTCTCTCATTTATCGTTCATTCAGTTATGAATTTGAACACTCTAACTACTGGTGTATGTTTACATGGTATATCAGTCTGCCTCCTTCTACCAAGCGCCCATAGTGCAGAGGTAGAATTGCTGACTGACGCCAGTTCGGTCAGGTTTCAATCCTGAATAAAAAACAATCAGATGTCTAACTGTACTGATGAGCCATGATACAGCAAAACAGACATGTCTGCAGATGACTATATATATATATATAGTAATCTGCAGACTTATCTATTTTGCTGGATCACGGCTTATCATTACAGTTAGACATCCGATTGTTTTATATATACAATACAAAAACCTAGAATTGAGCCACCACCCCTCGCCCTGAAGAACCGTTCGTGTGAAACCATGGTAGGTGGTGGCTTAGTTCTAGATTTTGTATTGTATTCTGCTCTACATTCGTACTTTCATATCGCGCACTTTGCTATTAAGGTTTCGTCTTGGGTTTTTTTCTTCTTTCAAACGAGCACTAGACGTTTGTTTTTGTGCACTGTTTGTTTTTTTTCTCCCCCTTTATTTTAACCCACGAGGTAGTCCTCACCGGGTTAGAAGACGGTTTATATTACTGTTAGTTAGCATTATTTTCGGATATTTAGTCTGTTATTATTAGTGTTGACTTACTGTGATTAAGTTCATTATTTTATATATATATATATATATATATATATATATATATAGTTATTTGTCTTCATATATATATATATATATATATAACTAAGTCTGAAGACTCTGCAGAATCCAAAGCTCTCATAGATAAATAAAAATTTGATAATTTTTATTTATCTCTGAGAGCTTTGGATTCTGCAGAGTCTTCAGACTTAGTTAGATTGTTTCTTTTGTACAACCTCATTGCATATGAAAACATTGATTTAAATAATATATGGCTTTATAGAGATGAACTCATGATAAATCTACTGACGGTAAAATTGATAAACTTTTTTATTATCTTGGCATCAGTCTTTCAACCAATCTCAAGTGGAACAACTACATCGAATCAATAGTTACATCTCTTGCTAAAGTCTGGTCACTTTGTTGGGCTAGAAAGTTTTTCTCGCCAGAATCCATCTTACACGTTTATAAATCTACCATTCGTCCATACATTGAATACTGTTGCCATATCTGATTGGGTGCTCCTTCTGTTCGTCTTGGGGTTCTTGACAAAATCCAAAGAAGGATCTTCAATGTAATCGGTACTGATTTAGCAGCTTGAGTTCAGTCACTTTCTCAACATTAAGAGGTAGCTTCGTTCTGTCTTTTCTGCAAATATTTTTATGGCTTCTGCTCTGACAAGCTTTTCTGCTGGTGTCCCGACCACATAAATTTACTAATGCTACTTGATTGGCATCTAGGTCCCACCCTTTTACTGTCAAGAGAGTTATATTTAACTGTCACTTCTACTGTATTAGTTTCTTTTCTCGCACTTCCAACCTGTGGAACTCCCTTCTGCATACTTGCTTCCCTGATTGCTACAATCTCCAAAAGCTTAAATGCAACATCAGTTTCCCATATTTCTCTTGTCTTTTCTTTAGCATCCTCTGTACCTTGTTCTCCCCCCACCCCCGTCACTTTGTACAAGTGGCAGTCCTGCCTTGCTTGGGGCGAACCGATTATTAAAAAAAGTTTCTGAATTATTCCGAGTGTGAAGCAATTCCCTACCCTAAATATGAGGCTGAGATTAATACAAAAATTTAGCAAAGCTCATATTGTTTTTTTTTTCTCCAATGAATTTGGTTCATAAACATTTTTAAGTATTAACAACTAAAATTTCTAATTCCCATTAGCGTTATCTTTTAAGCATGTAATAATTCTCAAATTTGGTGAGCATGGGTGATCAGGTTCAGACAAAAATTATCCGATGCTAATCAATAAAATAATCGAAATGCATTCGTTTTCTTTCTTCAATTTCTGTATAGGAAAATAATTAAGGGGAGGTAACTCTGATTTCTCATAAAGACAGCCATTTTAGTGTTACCCTAGCGAGGATGCTAAATGCGTTTGCAATACACGAACCTTTACAAAAAAATCAGTCTTATTGCAAAGAATAGAAGATTTATAATTGTCCAGTTTTACATCAGTCTCCATAAATCTGTCTTTGTGCAGACGTTATCACTGTCAATGGGTTTGTTTGGGAGAGGATTTTAATCTTCATAAAGAAAAGTCACTTCTGTTAACACTTAGCATAGCAGCATTAAAGACCAATTTTTTTAATTTTGCTTCTTTTCTTTTTTTTTTTTTTTTTTAAAATTTGTCAAAATTATATATTCATTTATTGGTCTTAACGCTGAAAATAACCAACATTTTTAAGTAAATAGTATATTATTCTATTTATTTTATTGTGTGTGTTGCTTTAAAAAAAGTTTAAATGCAACTGAATAAATAATTGAAGCATTTAGAGGTGACCAGTGATTGAATGTGTCAAACAGAAAGAGAAAGTGGGGGGGGGGCTTTTTTTTTGCTGAACTTAGTTAAACAATGAAGTTGAGAGCAATGTAATCTTAACATTATTTGAGAAAAATCAATTATAATGAAACTATATAAATATCGGAAAAGACACTGAATGATCCTCCTCCATCTGGTCTGGTGCTATGCCATGTATTTAGAGATTCATCTTGGCTTCAGTCACTTTCCTACCACCATAACATAGCTTCCCTGTGCCTTTTCTATAAATACTTTCCTGCTAATTGTACTGATGACCTTTATCTATCCCCAACCCACCAGACAAATTGCACATATGAGAACTATTCTAGGACTACATAGAGATTCCAAAGTATTGTGGTGACTGTAGTCAGAATGTGTTATTTTGGTGTGAGTGATACTGTTGTATGTTTGGGTCAGTCATTGTGATTAGTTAAGTTTCATATACAACATATGATGATGTTGTAAAAAGAAAAAAATTTATATATTGGTAGGAAGCAACTACAGGAAAGTATTTCAAACAGGCAAACCAAATTCAAACGTCTTGTCTTAATCTCCAAAACGCTATCCTCTGGCAAACGATGGCTCGAATAACAACGTCAACCCCCTCCTCAAAATGAGCATACCACGTTTTATACACTCAACCATTGCACGCTCAGCACAGTAAATATAAACGGCTACAAGCGACACCAATTCTGTTTACCACGAAGTGCTGTCCGATTCTCCGTCTGACCAATGCTCACCAATTCGCCGTCACCACACTCCCTTACAAAACATACACCTGACTCTGGCCCGTTTGTGTTGCCGAGTTAAGTCACTGCTACAAAAGACTGGACTCTTCCACCCCATTCTAGCCATATACCATATTTTTTTGTATTCAATTTAAAATTACTTCTATTGTAACTAAACTTTATGAATTTAAGTTTCATCATTTTACAGCTGACGTAGTTACGTTTAACCATTTCAACAGTTTCTTCTTTTATATTTCTCATTTTCAGAACTCTCTTCTGGCTTTTCAGCCAACTTTGACCTTCAAAAATTTTAAATGCAATCATTTTCTTTTTAATTCCTTGTTTGTTTTCACTTCTTCTCATATTTCCTCACTCAGCATCCCCCTCACATTTTTTTTTTTTAATCATATCACCCCAAGCAAGGCGGTAATGCCACTGATGTGCAGGGGGCTACATAGGAGTGAAAAGATTTGGAAAAGAGAAAACCGGAAACAAGGGATGAGCCTCTTAACCTGTTCAATAGATGTGGGTGGAGTGTGAACCGGGCGATAGTTTAGTCTATCTACTCCAATTGAAAAAAAAAAGTGAGAAGATTGGAAAAGAGAAAGCCAGAAACCACATCCTAAACAGGAAACAAAATATTAGAGGCTTAAATGTCTTTGTTGGGATAAAAATGATTTAAAAACAAAAAAAACTATTTGCAACTACTAAGTTCTGTTAGCTGCTTTGATGTGTGACTTCCATAATTTGAATGTTGTACTTTCTTCTGCCTGAGTTCCACCAACTATCACAAGTCTTGTAACCCACCAGGGTCATAAGCAACACATGTAGTGCAGCATTAACAGCAAAGATGTGTCTAAGGTAGGGTGGCCAAATTTGTTTAATACAATAAAGTTAAGATGTTTGAGAGCTGCACTTATGCTTTTGTTACAGACACATATGACCCCTTCTCCCAGCATACCCAAATCTTTAACCCCCTTGCACCGCCTCAGTCTTTTGATATTCGTTCGTGATCCCTCTACTTCCTATCATTCCTTCCCTTGTCACTAAAGAACAATGCCTCACACAGATCTTGCATTAAAATTAGAATTTAAATTCTTAAATATTTTTAGTAATCGTATACATTAAATTTGGGTATTAATCCAATCCAATAAATAAAATTTGAATTTTTTTTATTTACCTTTTCATGTTAATTGATGGAAGAAGCTCAGCCAACATATTTCTACCAGCCACATATTAAAGTTCAAAGAGCCTGCCATGTGGTTTGACCCCCGCCCCTGGTTTAGAGTAAAATAACCTGACAGAGTCCAACACTCTTCAGGCTGGTTTTGAATTCAGTTTTCATTTTCCTAGAGTGGTTGCCACCTCAAGCTAAGAGCCAATAGTTGATTTGGCAAAAAGAGACAAGTTATATTGGCTCACTGGTTTTTTCATCCAGAGTCACTTGTTAGTGAGTTGCTTGGAGAAACTTTGTCAGTCATAAATAATTCATTCCTATTATACTGAGGGGCTTCAAAACTTTTATGCCAAAGCACGATCCCCTTCACAAATGTTTAGTCATCCTTTGATGATTAAAAAATAAATTTTTTTTTTTTGTTAAAGCGTTTCCATAATAATTGTAACCTATAACCTATCATTCTTTTTCATAACTTTCCTCCTCTGTAACCCCCTGCAAAACAGTGGCATTAAAATGCGTTGCTTGTGGTGATATGATTATTTGTAGTGATATGATTATTAAAAAAAAAATGTAATTATATACACACACACAAATATAACTTGTCTCCACTCTAAAATGAAGACAAGATCCACTTCTGGTAGTTTGTATGTTATGGTTCAGATGGGATACTGCTACCCTCTGACTGCCCACATCCCCACCCTGGGAGTCAGTCAGTCAGTTAAGTGCCATACGTGAAACATGCTTGGGCGATCATGTCTCGAAAGAGACATGACTGACTGGGCAGAAGATTATCCCGAAGTAGGTTGCCATTGCTTTCTGTGGTAGACTGGTTACCGACCAAGGCGAAAGAACCCAATCTGTCCTGCTATTTAACCCATAACTGGAAGGAAGAGACGGATTAATACCTTTCCCAAGGGTATTTGCGTGTAAGTGAATACAATGGATTCAGCTGGAATTCAAACTCGGCTCCCTGGCTTCACGTTCTGTGCCGATATCCACTGTACCACAACGCACATCCTGGGAGTACTACAGCCTATTTTAAGAATCACTAACCAAACAATAAGAGGCAATAAAATTTCCACTGCCACCCTACAATTTAACACCTTAAAGAAAAAGAAGCAGATAGTTGGGGGGGGGGGGGGAATGTGCTGACATCAGTACGACATATAGGGAAGGAGCTGGTAAGATGCTTGGTGACCATTTAAACCATTTAATACAAACCATGCTCTCAATTTGGTAGATTCTAGTAGCAGGTTTGTAAAATCTAATGGAAATGAACCATTTAGTTCAAATAGGTACCTCCATTACATCACAAAAAATCCCGCATAGTATGATTTAAAAAGGTTCAAAACTTAATAAAACGAACTTTTTCTATCAAAATGTTTATAATATTATTAAGAGGAAAGATCAAAGCAAATTTTATTTATTTTATAAAATTTTTTTTAATCCCTTTTAACATGCTTGAAATTTTGGCAGAAAATTTTTTGATTTGGAGTTAGCGTGGTTGAAAATGTTATGACTGTGTTACATAAAAAAAAATTACGTAGTCGATTGTAACTCACTTTTTCGATGACAAACACATTAATTTAGAAATTTTCGCAAAAATCAAATAATTGTTGGATTTTTAAAATTATTTTTTTAAAATATTGATGGGAAAAATATTTTTTAATCCCTCCCCACCAACCTCACATAAATTTATGAAATTTTAATTTTCTGCGATTTACTTTTTTATTAGTTAAACGAAGAACTCATCGGAAAATATAAATCATCTATTTTTTTATTTAAAATTATCATTCACTATACGAAAATCTGCTTCGAAGAGAAATATAAAAAAGGCAATAGAATTTTGATATAATTTAATATAAGCTTTAAATTGCTGGAATAAATAATAAAAATTAAAGACATTATAGTCTGAAGAAAAATATTTTTTTTTGATTACTAATAAAATTTTAAAAGAATTTTCATTTTTTTTATTATAATAATTCATAAAGTTTTAAAAATCTTTTAAAGAACTATATGATTTTTTTTTTATTAGTTAAGGATTGATGATTATACTACCTATCAAAAAAAATTAAAATTAAAAATTTTTTTCACCGTATATTTTTACAAGTTAACAAGCATTCTGGGTTATTCCTCCTTACATAGCAAAACAGAAGAACGCACTTTCATTCTTACGATATTTTATTCTCTACGTTTCTAAAATTTAACAGTCTGTTTTCCAAGTAATTCCTTCAACATTTAAAGTAAGTATTTTTTTTCCCCCCAATTCCTCAATTTTTTAATTAATTGTGACTGTAGGTGCATTAACTAATTTATGATAAAAAAAAAAAAAAAAAAAAATTGTATAGTACAAGAAAATGTGAAAAATATTTATATAAGTGCTGAAATTATGTTAAATTATTAATTTTACTATTTAGTTATAAACCAAAAAAAAAATTTTAGCACAATTGGACGCCCTAGATTGCTTTCTTGTCAACATCTGGTACCAGTCATGTCATCACTTCAATGACTTAAAAACAAGGTTACTGTAATTTTTTTTTTATTTTATGTCAATTTCTGGCAGTAAGCAATTAATTGATTGAAAACATTTAAGTCAAATTTTAAAATTAAAACTTACCTTTATCTAACATGTCAGCGATGTATATTTTATTTTTGCAGGATTTTTAAAAACAGAAATTTGGCTACTGTTTACGTAATGTGTCAATCAATCAATCAATCAATCAATCAAAAATGGCGGTATATTTTTTTTTTAAAAATTGGTAAAATTTCAAAATGTTAGATTCCAATCAATATAATTTCAGTTAAAAATACACCAGTATGTTTTGCTTACTAGAACTATTAAATTTAATCTCTTGGCTTTCAATTAAAGCTAATTTTAACTTATTTTTAAAATATCAAACTTTATCTTCAATTTAAATTTAGGTATAGAAAAATGACTGGACCCCAGTGGAGGTACCTAGTTCAATATATACTTCCTAACAATTTCTACTTAATCTGTTATCTACCTGGTGTTATACTAATTGTGGCTACTATTCCTGTTGTTCATGTCAGAATTCAACCAAATCTGGTTGTGGAACTAAAGTGTAATGATCTTAGCTTACTAAAATCTAGGACATACTTTATTTTTATTCAGTCACCACTCCCTTACCCTATGCGTGATTTTATGGTGATATTCAAGGCATAATAGGTTGCTGGTTCTGCTTGAGGTTACCCTGTCCCTCCTCACAGGAGTGGACTTGTTTTTAAAGTTAACTTCTAGTCTTTGCCAAAAGAGGCAGAAATGACAAGGCAACGGGTAGTTTGAATTTAGTTTCCTTTTCCTTGGTTATCACTCAAGGTTATAGGACACAATGTCTTGCTATTTTGTCCATAACTGGGGAATACAGAATTACAGACAAAAATTTCTATTTTGAGAAAATAAAATAAAATAAAAAAAATATATCTGAAATTACAAAATAAGAGGAATGAAGAGAATGCTATAAAATCTAAATTTATTTTCCTCAATGTCCGTTTCTTGAGATCTGAGTACATATATATTTCCTTTTTGTTTACACTATCTCATCTTTGCTCTTTGATACCATCTGCAACAAAGGCTTGAAACTACTTGGACACTGGTTTCCCTTAAAGAGGGCAAGAAAAATTTTCATGAATAGGCGAACAACAAAGTTCAATTTTTGTTATGTAGTTTTTATTTTTGCTTCAGTTGTATACAATGTTTGATGGGCATTGTGGCTGGACAGAAATGGGCTGACATGAGTACATGACACAACCAAGATACATGGAAGGAGCTGGTAAGGTGTTTGATGACCCTTGAATTATTATAAGAAATACAAGCCTTGCTCTCTCTATTCCCCTCTTTCCATTTGGTAGATTCTAGGAGGAGGTTTGTAAAATCTGCTAATGAAATGGAAATGAACCAGACACACACACACACATATATATATATGAAAAATTAAGACAGACATGTTATTTCATGGTGAATCGGAAGTATAGGCCTATTTCAGGCGAACCATCGTCAGCTTCTGTCTTTATTTAACAAAGGATTTTACACGAATACTTCTGATTCACCATGAAATAACATGTCTGTCTTAATTTTTCTTGTATTTGCTCTATATGTATTTGTATGCATATATGTTTACAGCTCTCTTTGAGAGTTATCCTACCACTGTATGTACAGGATACTCCTTTGGATTCTTATATATATATATATATATATATATATATATATATATCTCCCAACAATTTCTACTTAATCTTTTATCTATTGAATTAAGTGAAACTCCTGTTCCACTGTCCAGAGGTATGTTCTGTTCTCATTTAGTACTATAAGTTATTGCTGGCAACCCCCCAACCTGTATGGTAGCCTAGCCAATTAATGCAATTTTATTTCAATTTGACAAATGTAGTCAATTTTTTAGTACAGATGTCCTAGTGCCCATGTGCCAGAGTGAGAACCCCCCCCACCACCACCCGAAAGGTCTCATCAAAAGTTAAAATCTAGAGAGCAGAATAACTGAAATGTAATAATGTTAGAACTGTTATAATAATGTTATAAATTTAGAAACCGCTTTATGTAATGAAAGTTAAGTTCGTTTTTATCGACCCTGATATAAGACTTTACTGAGGGGGAGGAGAGAAAAGCAGTCCCTTCGAAGGGGGGCTTATTAAAACCCTGCAAGAATCATAATAGGAAAAAATACAAACAACTTTTGAATAGAACAATTTTTTTTTTTATTTTAGATTTTGCAGTCTTTGGCCCAAGGTCCATATACCCTTCTTCAGCATTGTTTTACAATTCCCTTATTGACTAATGGAAGCAGTCAGTCCTGTGAAGCCACACACACACACACACACACACAAAAAAAAAAAGGACTTGGTAGTATTAAAGGCGGAGAAAATAGGCACATTGTCACCATGGCAATGATACTTGGAACCCCCTTAAACCCCCCCCCCCCCCAAAAAAAAGAATATCAACGGTCAATCAAAATTTGACAGTTTCAGTTCATTCTCTTTTTTTTTTTTAAACTCTTAATTCAAGTTTCTTTCTTACCTGCACAACAAAGTTTAAATTTTTTTTTTAAATTGGAGGAAGTGGGGAGCAAGAAATCACCCACAATTTTTCATTTTTTTTTTTTTTACATTCATTCTTATATGAATGAATTTAAAAAAAAAAATTGAAGTCTCATTTCAAAGAAAAAAGAAATACTACACACAAAAGTAATGCTCACTCACACAAAGTAAAAAAGGGGACATTAACTTTAATTCATAGTGTGTACAAAAATGTCCATATGTACATTCTAACACTCGCACACATCTCTCAATGAAGTTGATTTGTTCCTCTTGGACAGACAACACAGAAACCCAAACTTCTTTAACAACAAATGTTGAAAATGATAATGCAACCTTTTATTGCTCAGAGACCAAAAACGACTTTCAGGGGCGATAACTTCGTTCATAATCTGAACGAACGCAGTTTTTTTTTTTTAATCTTATGAATATTGAAGAAATTAGAGCGAAGCCATGATCACTGATATTCAACTGAAAAGTGAAGATAAATCACAGAAAAAATATTTCCTAATGTTTAACACATTTTTTTTACTGAATTTATCCATGATATTTGTATCTTCATCAATGTCTGGAAGTGAAGTCTTTTTACACTGAAAAAGGAAAAATGAATTGATAGTTTTTTGTTTTTTTTTTTAATAAATTAATTACTCCAACAAATCCTGATGCATCTTCCTTATTCTAATTTTTTAACCTCTTGACAGCCTAAATATTATGTGGAGAGACTGTTTGACAAACATTTTATCCTATTTTTTGTTTTTTCCAAATTGTAATACAGTAATCGGACAGATGAGAAAAAGTCATCAATTTAAAGAATAAATGAAAATCCAAGCAAAGAAGATAAAAAAAAAAAAAAAAACACAAACACTCAACAAATCCCCACCCACCACTGCTGCCGGTGTGCATAAGAAATTTCCATATGACTAAGCCAACTTTTTCCTTCTCCATAAAAGTGCTTAAAATATACAGTGGTTATCTTTTTTGAAAGATAACATTACTGCTATTTTACATTGATTCGTTTAAACCCATTTGCCTTTTCTTTTTTTTTTTTTTTTTTTAATACCCAAATGCACCCTGTGACAGGTAAAAAAAAACAAAAGGAAAGTTCCATTCAACATTCCTAGAAATTTAGCAAATGCAACATCCACTAAAGACTTCTTAAGAGTGTGTGTGTGTGTGTGTTGCAATTTATTAATGACTTTGCTAAAATGTATGCAATTCAGTTTCTTGCAAATAAATATGGTTGCACCATTTTCATCCTCACAGAAGATGGCAAGTTTCTTTTCTAAGAAAAGTAAAAAGATGAATTCCATTGCTTATAAAGACTGAGTTTTCCAACACAAACTCAAAATAGTCTGACAAAGCTGTAATAATCCAAATGGCAAGGATCAGTTCAATACTGAGGCTCTTCTCTATTCTCCAATTCAAATGTCAAGAGAACATCTCAGATTATAAGTTATTCTGCTTTTCCACCCCTCCCCCCCCACAATAATTCTTTTATGAACCTAAATTAAATTCATTTCTTTAAATTCAACAGTTTAACTGTTAATAATTTTTAAAAGAAAATGTGAATCCCTGAACTGGTTTGTACATGAGGATATCTTTTAAATGGTTCATAATCTTGGCATTACGAATGTTGGAACTTTATATACCAATAAGCCTACTGTCAAGAGAAACTCTAGACAACTAATCCAAGATTTAGATTAACACCTCCATGTATAATAGAACAAAAAAAAAAAAAAATACGACAAAGAATTGCCCATTAGCAATTTGTAAAGGTTGCAGGCTCATGCCTGTAATTAGTTTGCTGAAAGAACCAGCATGGGTCAAGTGAGCTATGTCACCAGCCCCAGTATTATTTTATTTCCCCCCACATCCTCCACCCTGACCAAATATAATGAAATACATACATAAGGGAAGAAAGCGTTTTTTTTTTTAAGCAGATCATGACATTTGATGTCTACAATCAGAAAATAGAAAAGAGGAATAAACAGAAATATACTTTCCTATGTTCCAGATCAAAGTTCAAATTATTAGTCAATTACTAGTTATTTATGTAACTCATAGTATCACAAATAAAAATTATTAAATCTACCATAAGTGACATTCAATAACAGTAATGCAGTAAATTGTAGTGGCGTAGGATAGATAAGTAAAAATCATCATGGTTACATTTTAGCACCAACTGAAATTGAACCTGATGTACACAACATTTCGGCTTTTATCACTGAATTTACTGATATTCTATTCACATCCCAGTTTGAATTTCTGCACAAATTGCATCATGTTTATGGAGTTAGCATTAAAAGCTAATAATTCAACATTACATTTTTTTTTCTTTTTTGTAAACCTAAAAATTGTTTTAGTAATCAGATTTCACATACAAAAATTCTTTTTTTTTTTAACTACAAATGTCATTTTAAGCAAATGCCTAGGTTTGAAATAAAAAGTAAGCCTATTTCAAACAGTGTATTACATAGATTGGGCACTTGAGAAACCTTAATCAAGCAGAACATGCTCTCCAGTAGGATATGAACCTGCTTTAGACTGCTAGGTCAGAGAGTACCACAGCCAAGTGAAGTTTTATTTGCATTATTAAGATTTCTTGAGTGCATAAGCCAATAGAAGTAAACCACACCATTTATAATGAAACTCCAGTGTCTATTCCAAACGTGAGTATATGCAAAAAAAACACCATCCACATTTGAAGTAATGACAATATCTGAGATATATATATATATATATATATATATATATATATATATATATATAAGAGGATAAGATAAAGAACAAATAAGAAGCATATATCAATCTAATATATTTCAATTTTATTAAAGCTTTGTCAGACATTGAGAGAAGACAGACAGAATTTTGGTATTTTCAATTTTGTTTGGGTCAATTCTTGTTGGTCAGTTACGTATCACATGCATTAAAACCACAAAGTGGAATGCCACCTCACTGTGCCAGCCAACCACACAAAGGTGAAGACATTAGAATTCTTACTGGACAGACACATACACAATTATGAATACATATTACCAGCTGATGTCTGCTTAGACATAAAAATTTTCTACAAACTTACATACACAGAATTATCTAGTTTTAATGCACGTGATATGTGACTGACTGAAGTACGGTTTTCTCTCAATCTCTGATGAAGCTTTAATAAAATTGAAACATATTGAATTGATAAACCTTTCCTATTCATTCATTATTATTATATATATATATATATATATATATATATATATATGTTGTAAGGATAAACTGATCGTTGCTATAATAGTTATAATTTTAAATGACTATACTTTATAAGTTGGCTCATATTTAAAAGAAAAGGAACAGTAACAAGTGTTTAAATCTATTATTAATTTTTTTTTTCTTTTAAAGCATTCTTGATATTTGTTCAGAACATCAAAAAGACTGAGGTTTTTTTGTTAATGATATTTTTGATAATCAAGGTGATACACCCTGGAGCAACAAACCAAGACACATGACATCAGAAAAACAAATCCCAAACAGAATTGAAAATACAAGAGAATCATCCCAAGATGTTACTGAAAGTCACAGGGCACTAAACAAAAATTGACAAAAAAAAAAAAATTTTTACTGGTTAATACTTGGAATCTCCAATATTTAAAAAAAAAAAATATTAGCAATCAGTACTGTTATTGAAAAGTAAATCATTTTTTCAAAGCAGCATTCACTGATCTCTGCCATTAATCATAGGGAAGATGACTAGTAGATAAGACCAGGTAACCATGCAATATTTTTTTTAAATATTTCTATTTTTAATGAAGATTTTCTTATTCTTTAAAAACCAACGACCTGAAACTACTATCATTTTGATAATGATATCGTTCTCTTCTTTCAAAATGGTGAAATCAAAATACTGAACGTTTCTCTTTTCCCCAACTCTTGTTTGGGAGTGAGGGACAGGGACCTAGGTCGTAAAGGCAGAAATCAGAAAAGTGGCTGCAGGACAGAGAGGAAGGGGGTTGTTTTTAGTTTGTCCTTTTTGTTTGTTATTACAAAAAAAGAAAGAAATTCTTCATAAATCACCTTTCAGAGGAATATTCACATGCATAGACATACATACTGTGGGGATGGGAGAGGGGTAGGAAAGTTTTTTGTTTTTTTTTAATCCTTTCCTTTAAAAAAAAAAAAAAAAAAAATGGAAGTGCAATATCTGGTCAAAAGGATGAAGGAGGGAAGGAACAGAGTCAAGAAGATCATAGAGCCACCTTCACTTCTTCTTCCTCCTCCTTCCCCTCAAATTTCTTCACTTTCTGCACGGAAAAAAAAAGGAAGTGAAGCCATTTAAAGGATTATGCACTTCTTCTTGCGTCTTTCTCGGTTGTGCTTCTTGCCATTATTCTGTCGACTGGCTTCCATCTTACGAGAACTGATTTCCCGCATTAAGTCATAAAACACCTGGGAAATAAAGTAAATAAAATTAAAAAAGGTCATTTGTCATAAGAAAGAAACAAAAAAATTAAATTCTTAAAAATTCTGCTCAACATTAAATTCTAATAATTCTACATTTTTTGATAGGCATTATATATATATATATATATATATATATATATATATATAAAGTTGTATCAACTGATTCTCCAATTTTTTTCCCTCCTAAAACATACAACAGGGATTTTCAAAACACACAACTGGAAGTTTGACAGAAATTTCAAAATAAGGGAGAAGTTTTTCAAGGATTGTAATCACTTTCATCTAGATTGATATGATCCTAGAATATATTCTACATACTCCAATACCATAATTTATTTTTAGGTGTGTGTGTGTGTGTGTGTGTGTGTGTGTGTATATATATATATATATTAAAATATAAAGTGCACTTAACAAAACACATGAATGGGTAAATTACTTGAGGCTTATGTGTTCAAGACAAACAGATCTTTGCAAACGAAGTGCTTAAAATTTTTTGAAAATTGCGTATTAACGGTAGGCACTTCTGATTCAATAACATTTTTTGAAAATTGCATATTAACGGTAGGCACTTCTGATTCAATAACATTTTTTGAAAATTGCATATTAACGGTAGGCACTTCTGATTCAATAACATTTTTTGAAAATTGCATATTAACGGTAGGCACTTCTGATTCAATAACATTTTTTGAAAATTGCATATTAACGGTAGGCACTTCTGATTCAATAACATTTTTTGAAAATTGCATATTAACGGTAGGCACTTCTGATTCAATAAAAAATTACCATGCAATCAAGAAATCGGTTATTATTAAAAGAAAAGACCAAAGGATTTTTTTTAAATATTAAATTGTATTTTTTGATCCTTTTTAAAAGTTGAAAATTTTGGTTCAAATCTTATTTTTGCATAAGGTTGCAAAAATTAGTATAGAAAATTTTTATGTCTTTTGCAGTGAAAGACACTGAATTGGGAATAATTGGCAAAAATCGAATAATAGTCAGATCTTAATTAAACTTTCAGGACTTTTACACAAATGAATTTTTTTTTTTTTTTACATCTGTTGACTCCACTTAATTTCATGAAATTTTAGGAAATTAAATTTTTATCAGTTTACATTAGTTAAAAGTACATTTGCTTGAAGAATTTAAATCAATTTAATTTTGCAAAATGGAGTGTGCAATTACTGAAAATCGACACTGAATTTTTAAATAAATAAAAACAATTGTTTTTAAGAACAAGAAATGAACACAATTGTCTTAAAACAAAAAATGAAAATTCTTGTAAAAACTCATTCACAGACACAAAAAAATTTTTTTTAATTTAAATAATTTATAAAGTTTTAAATTTCTGTATTACTGTCTTGGTCAGGTGATATTGTTTGTTATTAAGTAAAAATCATATTTACTAATCATAAATGGAAAATATTTTTAAAAGAATTTTGTATTTTTTTTTTTTTTGCTCATTTGATTCTGAAACTTTCCCCAGTAAATATTTATACAATCAAAGGAATTTTAGATTAAGGTTTTTTAAAAAAAAAAACAAAAAAAAAATTCTCAAGAATTCCCAGCTTTGTCTGCAAAGGATGAGCCAGCAACATGAGGGATTATTTTTCTGCACATAGGTAAAAATTGCAGAAAAACCACAACTGATACATATTCATGAGCCTTTGGAGATTTAGTTAAGATCACCATCTTTCCAAATTGATGTAACTCCTCATATAACAGATAAGATATATTATTAAACTAATAAATCAAAAATGTTCAGTCACCATAATTATTATATATATATAGCATAACAATTACATATAAGTGACGTAACATTCTGGCAGGAGGTAGCAAATTGAAACGACCCATGTTGTCAAATCATTTCAATGTTTTGCAGGCAAAGTTTCACTTTTTTGACTTTTTTACTGTCTTTAGTCATTTTCGAGATTAACTAAATATTTCTGGTAGTAAGGAAAATAAAAGATCATGGTTGTTACCTACCAAGTTTGACAAATTTTAACTTAAGTTTAAAGCAAGTCACAACACTAGATATATGTATTGATTTTTTTTTTGGTGGGGGGGGGGGTTAAATAGAGATTGTCAAGAATTAATGCAAATATTACTGACATAGAAAATATGTAATATTCAACTTTTTATTTTTTTTTACAGATCTTAAGTAACTGCAGACAAAAATTGTTTAATAATTGAAACATTAATTATACTTTCAACTTAACCTTTTAAAAATAACAAGTGTTCAATTGGCAAAAGCAAAGTATTATACACTTGTGAATCTTTTAAACAAAACTTGTGTTTTTATATTATCTTATATAGGACAAGGATATGATAATAAATATCGCTAATAATTCAGGGAGAGTTCCAAAGAACAGACAAAAAAAAAGTTTTTCCTCAACTTGTTAAACTCGTACTAAAATAGCGCACTTACTTTCTTTGTATTCAAAACTGTCCAAATATTGTGCAAATTTTTGTATATAGAGTTATCTCCCTTGAGAGATAGCTTTCAAAAAGTTACGTTTTAACCTCACACAAGCTAAAATTTATCAAACAAAAAACATTTCACTTCCAAAACTATCAAAGAGAACAATCCTCATTATGAATTTGTTTGCAAACCTAATTTATTTTAATATAAATCTTTTCTTAAATGATAACTTGATAATATATTAAGACGGAGGAAAAATGCAATAAAAAGTCAAAAACATTAAAGCGGCTTTCCTAGTAGTTTTAAAAGTTAAATATTTGGATCAATACATATATCATAGTCTATCTCTCGTTAGTTAAGCTACAACTACTAAATGAAATGTGTCTCTTTCAAAATGCAATTATAGAAATAACCAGAGATATCTAAAAAGAAAAAAACATATTTAGTTGTAGATATCAGATATGTTAAGTGATATCCATAATATAATTTAAATTGCCATGTGATATTCATGATGTAATTTAATGATAACTGGCAATTTTAGTTAAAACTTCAATTTGCCTGTTTAAATGTCTAAATTTATTCAGAGCTTTAAGAGTTCACTTCATTGATTTTCAAAGACAGAAAAGTTTCCAGAGGAAAAAAGAAAAAATTACCTTTCAAAAGACGGGGCTTAGTAACAAGGACAGACCTTAGTAACAAGGATTGTTGTTGATGAAAAAAATAATAATTTGCAGGAAAATCAAGTCAGGGCTCAAATAATACTGGATAAGACAGGGTGGAATACTTCTTACATTTTCAATAGGTCAAAATATTTGAGAACAGAAAAAACAATAGGATTGACTAAAATAGGAAGAGAGGAGGGGGGTAAAGAACTGCCTCATTTGGCAGAAAGAAAACAGAACTAGGCAGAGAGGAGAATTGCTGATATTAACATCAACAGAGATGGTGTAGTTCTGTAAGTACTTGGGTTGTTTTGTAATTTTATTTTCGGAAATTAATAAATGGAATATTATTCCCGATATCTTTTCTAAATTGGTGGGGGGAAATATAGCTGCTTTCAAATTATATACCAATGTTCACAACATTTTTACTTAATAGAAAAAGGTCAAAACAACAGATGGGTACCAGCCATAGAATGCAAACTATAACATACCTATTGTAAACTACAATTAGTTAAAAGTATTCACTATTATTCCTCTTATAGTTTTGTCTTCAAGATAAGAACTTGTTTAGCCTCTAGATCTGCATATAAATACAATATATACCCACTGCAAAATCCCATACTAATCAGAAAATTTGAAATGAAAACTCTACAAATGTCCACCATCCCAGAAATTAAATAGTGGTTATTACTATCTTTTTTTTTCTTTTCTTATACTTGTAGATATTGTAAGAAAAATCTTTATAACCATTGTTAATCATTCAGACCATGCATTTTACTAAAATAGTTTTTTTTTTACTAAAAATTAATTCTTAGGTTTTCCGTGGTGCACAAATCTACATGAAAAGGGAATTATAGAAAGGGGGGGAAAAATTAATTGGGCCAAAGTTTTGCACAACCAAATTCCCAGAAAAAAAACATTTAATAAAAAGGAGATTTCATATTTTAAATACAAAACATGCTCTCCAAAATCTTTTTTCTGAATGGGGATATATATCACACACACACACTGGACGATCTAGTCATTTTCAACATATGAGGTTCAAGCAGCTCAGTTCTTTAAAACCAACAGTCAGACTACTCACACATATCATTTGATTACAGTGCGCATGGTCTATGCAGAACCAACCACATTTTTTGGAAGAACTGAATATAGAGAACCGAGGTACAGTATAGCACAAGGTGCTCAAGACGACCCTCCTTAGGTTTTGAATTTAGAATTGTCCTTCTTTTAGACCGGTTGATACTCAAGATATATAACCCAGTCTGTTCTGATATTTACCCATTGGACACTTTTCCAGAAATCTAATTTCAATATTCTGACTGTCAACATCTTGTCTATAATTTGAAAATTTTATGTTGGGGTGATAATAAAAGTGTTCGAAATTTTGTCTTCTATAATCATATTGGGATGGTTTTCTTTGCTCTATCTTTAAATATGGTAATGCCATGAAAACCCTTATTTTCTTTTCCACATTGAGATAAGATTTTACAGATGTAATCTTATCCATTTTATTCAAAGGTACCAGCATCAGTAAGGAGGTTAAGAAAGTGTAGGTGAAAACCAGTTTAATGTTATGTTTCAGTCTTTTTTGCATTTCTTTAGTTATTCTACTTAAATATAACCAGGTTTACTCTAACTACATATTTTGTGTCACTAATGCCCTGCACAACATGTGTTGTTTTCTGGGGTTTTTTTTTAAATCAGTATTAATGGTATAATATTGAAGACAAATATTAGCTTTTATTTCTATGCATCAACTTTTCTTCATGCTTATCAATCAATAATGGTAGCCCAATATCACTTCCTTAACCCAGAAAGAATAGCTTTAGCTAAAATTCAAGTAGAATTCATAGTTTTAATAAAAGGAGATAGAAGAACCTATCATCTGGTTCATACTCCTCAGTCTTTTAAACAGGAGTTGGGGGTTATCTCTCATTTCTTGTTTAGGATTGGGCTTCTAGTTCCTTCTAACATCTCCACCTAAAACCTGAAATTTTATTTGTTTTGAGTCAATAGTAGTAGATAGTTTGAGTTTTGCTTAACAGCATATCAACCTCTGTGGGCTATTTAATACCAAAAAGGTGAGGTTTTAAGGGGTTTTTTTTTTTTAATGTTTGGTTATAGTGAGACTGTGGATTTAGTCAGATTGCAATGAAAAAAAAAAATTTTTTTTTATTTTAGAAAACTGCAGATGTTTTCTAGTTTTGTATTTAAAAATACATTGATGGTAATTTGTTTTTCCTTCAAAAATGTATATTTTTGTATAAAAGTCTATTTTTATGTAACT
Organism: Ascarosepion bandense; assembly: GCA_037127315.1. NCBI lineage: Eukaryota > Metazoa > Mollusca > Cephalopoda > Sepiida > Sepiidae > Ascarosepion > Ascarosepion bandense. Next base: position 1,479,750 of record JBBBDQ010000635.1, read on the forward strand.
ATTTCTATAAAAGTATTTTTATACTTTCATAGAATTTTTTGGGATAAACTATTTGCCCATAGCTGGGACCCTAACAGGTGCTACCACTTTGGGTCAGGGTGGAACTGGGAACAACAGCAATTAAGAGGTGGTGCCATGCTCCGCCCAATCAGAGGCCTTGCTGCAGGATGAAGTTTATCGTCATACCCAGGACCAGTAGTAGATAGGTTTCTCTAACGTTTCTTTTGTACTCCTTCCCAGCCACTTGAACAAGATTAGAGGTTTATCCCTTGATTACTCTTTAGAAGGAAACTGAAAATTTAGCTGTAAAGCCTGCTTCAGCTCTATACTCCTAATGCTTGTTCTTTCCTACACTAATAACACTCCAAAAGTAATTCTTTAATTTGATTGGTTCTTGGGCCTTGTATTGGGTGAAAAGTAGCATTACAAAAAGTGTGTGTGTGTGTATTACAAGGTAATAAGTAATATTAGATGTCCAAATAAATTTTGGTATTTACTGAAGAATACAAAATGTGTTTAATATCTGTGAATCTCTATTCAGTTAAATTTAATTTTATGAATTACATCTGGAAAGATTTCTGCTAAAAATGCAAGTGTGGAATCAAATTTTTAATAATCTGATTGTTGAAATTACTCCAAGTTTGCTTGTATCCTAAGATAGAAAGTAATAAATGGAAAATTTGAAAAAGCAAAGTAACAAAAAGATTGTGAAAAGAAACTCAACTCCAAAAATAAAATGAAATCAACAAAGGAGTTGAGGAGTTTAAAAATACATATTGAAAAAACACTAATCATATTAATCAGCTCCACTTTGTTATTTAGAAGAGAAATCATCAGTAAATGTGTAGAACAATATCGAAAGGAAAGTTATAAAGAGGAAGGGGAGGTGAAAGCAATAGAGGGAGTGAAAATATTACAAAATGGTGCATTTTTTTTTCTTTTTGCGTGCCAAAGAGGAAGCACGCGTTGGTTGCGACGATGTGACCAGCTTATGCCGGTTACACAGACGCAACAAATGATAAAACATCTGAAAACAAAAAAGAAAAAGAAAAAAATTTAGTAGAACAATCAGCATTTTAAAGTTGATAAGTTGAGCCTATCTCTACTGATATAAGCAGAGGAGAATTAACATTTAGATGTATAGAAACAGATGGAGAAAGCAACCATATCAACGAATCAGAAACATAACCACTATATGACATCCCGGCACCACAAATTCCACCCACTAATACTGAACGAGGTATTTGCTGATAGATAATTAAATCTATTTTTAAGTATAAGCTTTGCATTCTAAAACCAAATATGCTCCCAAAAGCTTTCACGTGTAATTTAGGAATGATCTTCAACATTCCCCCCCACCACAAACTAATTGTGCTGACAGACACATCTATTTTCTGCAATTAGCAGAGTTGCTACCTTATTTGCTACCTTAGAGCTGAGAAAACAAATTATAGCTATTGACACCATCTAGTTTCATCTTTTGAGGTGGAATTTAATAATGTCATACTTCTTTTATACTTCATACTGTTATAATATTTGTTAAACAATTGAGTCACAGCATTTATAAAGATCCTCAGAACCACTTCCATGACAAAAGGATAGTAAGACAACCACATTGACATTTTCCACAAGACCCTTGTACATCTCACTTTGAAATCACTGATCATTTCAAGTGATATTGCTACACACAGAAATATAGTGTCTTTTATACTACATACAGGTAGTATAAAACTGTTACAGAGAGTCAAAGGCAAGCAAATGACTTTATATTCTTTTTTTAAAGTTGCTAGATCAAATTACAAACAGTAAACTGGTCTAAATCTAAAACCCAAAATTGGATTAACTTTCACCTGACAAACTTGAAACATTTCAAATATGAAACGTCTGAAAACACAAATCAATAAACTGTCGAGTTTTTAATAATGTCTTTGAAAGTACATAATGTGGATTTATGCCTTTTCCAAGGATGTGCGTTGTGGTGCAATGGATATCGACTCTGAACAACAAATTGGAGAGCCAAGTTTGAATTGAATTCCTTGCATTCACTTAGGCACAAATACCCTTGGGAAAGGTATTAATCCATCTCTGCCCTACCACAGAAAGCAAAGGCAACCTACTGTGGGATAATCTTCTGCCTAGTCAATCATGTCTCTTTCAAGACATGATCACTCAAAGCGTGTATCACATATGGCACTTGACTAACTAAGGGCATTAACAAAACAGATTAACAGGAATTTGAACTTGGTTTGACAACCGCACTGATTGCCATTACACTACCTGGACATTTATAGGAATTATAAGAAATACAAATAATATCAATTTGTTTCTGCTTTTTAATTGTATTTAGAATAATTTATGAAATTCAGAAAAAAACATGCTAATTTCTATGCTAAAATAAACATAAAAATTTGTTGAAGTATTTCAAAATAGTTAACAAGTCAGTTTATAAACTATAAGTCAAACCAAGGTTAGAATCTGGATCAAAGAACTTTTGTTGCAGATCTGCAAACTAATGGCAACAGATTCAAAACTATGAGAGTTGCCAGAATTGCAATTTACTGTACTTTGTTAAGATGCTAGATATTGCCTTAAAGTAGACAGACAGACACTTGCTTTCTGAATTCTTTTCAGATAAAGTTTGAACATCAAGGATGCATTAACTCTCTATTACTATTGCAGGTTGTCTGAACTAACATATATAATGATTTCTCTTAATACTTAAGTAGCAAGCCAAATGCTCATCAGTCTTGTAGCTTCCTGAATACCTGTCAAGTAATTGCAAGTTTCTGGTTTTAGTCAAAATATTGGTGTGAATTACAAGTATATGACCATAAACTTGTATTATCATAAGATTCTAATGAATCTAAAAATGGGGGATTGATATTTTTTTATTATTAAGTAATAAAGTGATCACCCAGTGTTCAACTGCAGTTTTACATTTGAAATGTAAACTTTCAGGAATCTAAATGAGAAAGGTTCTTAAGGGCAGTATACAAATCTTGCTTAGTCACGAAGCTCTGCATAGCCAAGACAGTTAAAGCACGTCAGTTCTAACGATGGTTTCTCGTGCAATGTGCGACAGGTTAGAATCCTGACAGAGGGCGCATTTTCTTTATTGAGATTTCTCAGATATTCAAAATGGTAAATGAAATAAATACGAATTTGCACGAGATGTGCCCCCTAAATACGAATTTGCACGAGATGTGCCCCCTAAATACGAATTTGCACGAGATGTGCCCCCTAAATACGAATTTGCACGAGATACTAGATTAGCAACTAGATCCCACCCTTTTACAGTGAAACCGATAAAATGCAGCCGTAACTTCTACTCCAACAGTTTCTTTCCTCGCACTTCCCGACTGTGGAATTCTCTTCCAAACGATTGCTTCCCCGACGGCTACAATCTCCAGGAGTTTAAATGTAAGGTCAATAGACACCTCCTAACACACTAACCTGCTCCCATTCTATCAAACATTCTTCCCATCTGCCCGACACTCATCCTCGCTATCCTTACTCATCTATCACCTTTCTCCTGACATTCCCTATGTCTATCCACTCCTTCTCTTTACCTTCCCCTATGTAGCCCCATGCGCAATAGTGGCAGTGGAATGCCTTGCTTGGGGTGAGATGATTTAAAAAAAAAAAAAAAAAAAAAAATACTGCTTCAAATAAATGAAGTATCTAATTAAATATGGGTATTGACTAAAAATAACATTTAAAGTGCTAAGGATCAATTGGATTCATCAACAAAAATCTATTCTTTCTTTAGATACAACAGTAACACAAATTCATGCCAGCTGTTGATGTTTGTTTTGCGGCATATCAATTCCTTATGGGTCATTTAATTCCAAAATTAAATTTTCTTGGAAGCATGAGTAGTACTTTTACAAAAATGTATTTCTGGTATATATTTTTTTTTTTTTTTTACTTTACACAAATGTATTGCTGGTAATTTTATTACTATGAAAACATGTAGCTGGTATAAGAATGCATTTTTATGCTATCGCAGTTTTTTTTTGTGGGGGGTGGGGGGCTATGCATAGTTGGGACCCTAACAGATGCTACCATCCCAGGTCAACATGAACTTGGAAACTACAGAAATTATGTTATGGGGAAATACACCTATTCCTAAGATAATGGACTCTCCCTCCTATATTAATAAAAGTTAACAGGAAGGTAACTTGGTAAGTTCATAGGAGTTCATTAGAACTACTAGGCAGTTGATATTAGTCGGCAGTTAGCTGAATACTAAGGAGTCAGCTTTCAGCGGAAGATTACCAAGTTGCTAACATTTTGGGTGCATTAAGTCGATTATCAACCGACATAGCACGATTATAACCTTCAGTGCAAAACTACTCCACAACAAATTAAGAGGTGATTTCGCACACCTCAGAATTTTCTGATCAGAATCCTTTGTGCCAGATAAAGACACCCTAGACAGCGAACGATTAAAGTCCAAATAACCAAGTTCATTAAATCATGCTTTCCGACATGGCAAAAAGGATTTATTTCCGGACAAGCTCATAAATGCAAAAAGATAGTTATGGGTCACTCACCTTATCTACATTAGCCCTAGTTTTTGCTGAGGTTTCCACATAAGAAACATTCCATTGCCGTGCACGCTGACTTGCCTCCTCTGCATTTACGTGTCGCTTGTCCTCTAAATCAGCCTTGTTCCCCACCAACAGGAACGGAATGTTGTCATCATTCTTTACACGAAGAATTTGTTCTCTAAACACAAAAACCAAAATCAATATGAAATGAAACAAAAACCACGAGAGAATATGCAAAGGTTAATTACTTGCTGTATAATAAATTCAGGAAAAGATTTGGTAAATAATCCCAATGGATCCTAGTAATATTAGATTAAATATTAAAACTGATCCTACAAATGTAAGTTTAATTTACAGAATCTCAACAGAAGCTGATGAAGCAGACTTTTAAGAGCCTGGAAAAAAAAAATCCTTCCAATGTAAAATATTATATATATGGTAATTTTGTTATTACTATATATATATATATATATATATATGATTTTAATTATTATATATATATATATATATATATATATATATATATATATGATAATTTTGTTATTACTATATATATATATATATATATATATATATATATATATAGTAATTTAATTATTACAATGGTTTATAAAAGCATAATATCACTACACAAAAAATTTCATGTTTCAGAACAATACAATTTTTCAGGTGATATTTTAAAATGAATGGTGAAAATGATTTATTTTGAAAATACAAAATGAATTCATGGTTATTTAGAAAATTAGGAAGTGGTAGTTAGAGAAAACGATTTTAGGTTTGTCAATATTGCTCATGCAAAAATGAGAATTAGGCAACTATGGAGTTTGAAGATCCAGGAAGCAGGATGGTTTGGTGTCTAGACATGTCACTTTTTAATTTTGTCTGGATAAGATACAAAGTGAGACCATAGATTATTTAAATGGATAGACAATTTTTAATATTAAGCTCTACTCTGTATCGAGCACTATTTATGAAAGTAAATGCTTGCAACAGTGGGTTTTAATCTATGTTTTTTCACTTATATGAAAACTATAAATTTTGATACATCAAGAACAATTTTAGGGAAAAGTCGTGGCAAAAAAGTAGAGAGTTTTTATATTATACATTTTGTTCTTTACAATTTTAACAGACTAAAATGATAATTTTGATGGGACTACACATGCACATAAAAGAGTGGAATGCTGAAAATTTAAATTTCAAATTTAATTTTTTTTTTTTTTTACTAAATATATGTTTTGAGTATATAATCTGATTTCTTCTTTTTGATCATGCTTCCATCATCTTTACTATTAAATATTCTGCATTGTGATAATAGAAGATCTAAGAAAGAGGAAATGTAAGGACCTGGATGCAAATCTACATGGATGCAAATCTACAGTAAATGATCTCGCAATTAAAGCACTTTCTATACACTTTCATCTTATTAAGTTGCTTTCTCTTAATTAGAATAGAATTCTTAAAAATCAAAATTATTGATCACATTCATTATGGTGAACAATGAAGACATTGAGTGTATTGTTTTGTGAATGATCTCTTATAAGACTGACTGATCATCATTTGTGGGATACAGGCCCAATCTAAAGAAAGCACATTCCCTTCATTCAGATTATTTTTCTCAATCTATACCTGAAACAAAAACAAAGCAATTCATTCATTTTCTAAAGAAGATCAACTCTTTACAGGTTATTTAAATCCAGAAAATATTTTTAGATTGTAAGAATTTTTTCAGTTTATTCAAACTTAATCAGAATTTGATAAACAAGCAAGAAATTATGTGATTCTAAAATAGGTGATCAATTCTATATTACAATCCATATAAAAACTAATCCCTCACTTTTTGGCCACAATAGTTCCTATATATTTCATAGAATGTAAATAAATCTAAAAGACATCCCTGTGTAGCTAATCAGTATTTCATTGATTCATTCATCCATTTTCTATGGCTTATCAACCGTTTGCAGGTTATTTAAAGTCAGAAAATATTTTCAGATGGTAAGATTTTTAGTGATACAAGTTTTATTGATTGACCCACTGTTAGTATACCTTTCCCAAGGATATTTGCATCTAAGTGAATACAATGAATCCACCTGGAATTGGAACTCAGCTTCCTTGCACATCCAAGCTTAAAGCACCTGGTATTCCAGGAGGCTCCCAATACAATTGCCAAAGTTAAGCAACATCAGAACCTAGAAGGGTCACCACTTAAAAATACCAGGTTCTGTAAGCATGGATGTGTAGGTGGCGCAATGGATAATGGCACAGAATTGTTAACTGGAGAGTCAAGTTCTAATTCTTGTTGGATTTGTTATATTCACTTTCATGCAAATACCTTAAATTCATCTTTTTTCTCGCCAGCTATGGGTTAATTAGTAAGACTCAAAGTTCCAAAAAATGTAAAAGATCTCTTTTCCTTCTACCAACAAAAAACAAAAGAGGTGGGGGGCATCATTTTGCTCACTGATGGCTCTATCTTCAGTTTTTTTTTTTTACCTTCTTTGAGGAGGTAACTCACCCATCACTACTTGATGTACCATTATTTTGATTTCCATTCATAGAGGTGACAACATCTCAATCACCAATGACTATGCAGTCCAGGAAACTATGATCTTCAGCCTAACAGGTATTCATTCAGTGGTCTTTCTGTCCTTGTGAGAGTAACCATGGAACCCATTAGGCACAAACTTTCATATCCTAACCCTGCCTACATCATTTCCAATGTATTGAAGCTGACATTCATCTTTGCAGTCAGGGAAATGGGAAACAATCAGTGCATGAGTTTAACAAGTTGCTTTTCATTTCAAAGATCGATAGCTGTCCAGAGTCACCCAGAATGTGACTTGCCACCACTGCCTAACTATGTTCATATCCCTTTTTAGGTCTCTGAAAACATTCGGTAAACATTAATTAATGACAATGAGAGCAATCAATTTTTCCACATGAAAGAATTAAAAACAAAAAGAAAAAAAAACACCCATTTCGTATGAACTTTCATACCAGATGCCATTCTTTGAAGAAAAAGAAAAAAATATAGGTTATTGGTAAGAGCATTCAACCTCTATTACCATACAACCACAAAAGATTTATAGCAATTTTACATTGAAGCACTGGTTCAAGTATGATCACTGAAGTTAAGCAATGTCAAGCCTGGTTAGTATCTAGATGGGTGACTGCTTAGGAATACCAGGTGCTGTAAGTTTGGATGTGCAGATTGGATAATGGATCAGAATTATTAATTGGGAAGCCGAGTTCCCATTAGGTTTGCTATATTTATTTACGTGCAAGTACACCTGAGAAAAATATGAATTCACCTCTCCCCACATATGGGTTAATTGGTAAGATGTATCAGAAAATTATTATCTCCCAAAAATTCTTAGAATCTAAAAATATTTTCTGGCATTAAATAACCTGCAAATAATTGATAAGTTAAAAATAAATAAATAAATAAATAAAATAAAAATTCAATCAATCCCCACAACTGATGCAATGGGCCAACATAATTAAATCAAAAGCATTACTTTCAGAGCAAACCTTTTATTAATTTCAATCATTAATGAAAAAAAAAAAAAAAAAAAAAAAAAAAAAAAAACAAAGAAAAAAAATGTGTGTATGTACCACCACAAACAAGCATCAAAGTAACTAATCAAACCTTCAGCCACAACAAAACATTCAACTATTGTAAATTCAGGACATGATTTTCAAACTAATATGAATTGTACAGCAAACATGCTTAACACACTAGAGAGACCAACTTAAGTATAACAAAATCATTTGTATGAGCAGCAGACAGTCAGCTATTTCTGCCGCCTCTCACAATAAATGCAATTTTCCCTTGTTATAACCTTAACACTCATCTCTAAGTTCTGACACAGTCTAAAACAACTTACATTGTTACTGCTTACCAAATAGTGAGAGAGGCTAAAGGTTAATTATATAAATTACAGTATAGTATATTTCAGTAACAAAAACTTAAAACTTCCTTACTTAACAATAGCAATACTATTTAAAGATTAACTCCAAGCTTAGAGGTCCATAAGTAAATCAAGTAAACCACAGAACCACTGATGTTAGACAGAAAATAACACTGAGCAATTACAGTAAAGCCATCCATTGTCTGACACTTCCAAACATGCCAGATGTTCAGAATTTGGATATATAGAAAGGTTTGTCTGTATTTTTAAGACCTTTCTCAGAGAGCAAGTGTATTAACCACAAAGTGGACAAAAGTCAGCCCTGCTCAAATCTGTTCCAGTAAAAATAGTGCTTGACCTAATTGAATTGTATTCAAATATTGGTTGTAAGAATTTGTTATATTAAACTGGACAAGAGTATTTTCCCCTCTAAAATTTAAAATCTTAGCTAGCACAGGAAATGATAGTTCCATGAGGTGATTGTTCAAATGTAACCTCACTTCCAACAAATAAAGGCAGCCATATTTGTTCAGACTGGAAGTTATCTTCAAAATCTGAAGAAAATCTACAACAGCCTTTAAACACATTTTTTTTAAATGAAAGAATAAAAATCAACATGACAAAAAAAAAAAAAATATATATATATATCAATGATATGAAGGTGAAAAAAAAAACATGAAAGAAAACATCAATAAACATGCATTGAGAAAAAAAAAATTGTAGAATTCACCTGAATTCGGCAGTTGCTTGGAAAGATTCCTGTTCTGTAATAGAAAACACGCAGAGGAAGCCCTCGCCACTTCGGAAATAATTGTCACGGATTGCTGCATAGTCTTCTTGTCCAGCTGTATCCAGAATGTCAATCTGAACATCATCTCCATCTAATACAACTTTTTTTCGATAAGAATCTGCTTTGGTGGGTTCATAATCCTCTACAAACTAGATTAAAAAATTAAAACTGAATTTAACAAATCTATTCAATAAATAATTCAACAGTTACAAAATGACAAGTGAGCATGTTTTATACACACCAGCGGATGGGAGGGGTGACATAACGGTGATTTTTTTAGCATAGCTTTGATGTGGCACAAGGTTGAAAGTATGGCACACCTAGTGAGGATCAAACTCACAACTCAGTTGTAATGATTCTAGGAAGACACACTTGCTAACCATTATACCACCTCAAAAATGATTGGAATGAGACAAAATTCAACAAGTGTAGTGCATTTGTATACATTTCATAATTTATTTTTACACTTGAGTTATCACCCCTGCACAGGTGACATGAGACACACACACACATATATATATATATATCATGCCACATGCATCTCTCATTCAGTAAAATGAATTGGAGCACTCTGGCTATTGGGCGTGTATAATGATAATATACACGCTAAAAAGTCTGCTTTCTTGCACCGAGCACCCATAGCCCAGAGGTAGAATCGCCGACTGACACCAATTCGGTCGGGTTTCAATCCTGGGTTAAAAAGCAATCGGAGTCTAACCATACTGATGAGCTGTGATACAGCAAAACAGATCTGTCTGCGGATGACTATATATATATATATATATATATAAAATCCATGAAAGAGCAGAGTTAAAGAATTGGAAATATTTAAAGACCTAATATATATGAAAACCAAGTACAGAAAAAACAAGGACAAAATAGCTATTCCAAAGAAACCATCATTTTTTAATGGCAAAAATAAAACAACATTAGTCTTTCCTAGTTTATTTAACAAGGAAGACAGCAAAGCCACTAGGATACAAAGAGGGTTACCGAGTGTGAAAGAATATAGGAAAAATATAAACATTCTTAAAAAGCAGGAATAATAAAACAGGAATTAAAATGGCAAGAATCTGGAAGAGAGTTCCACAATAAAGAAAAGAAATTGTTAGCATAAAATTTTACAGTTGCATCTAATGAACTTAACTGGATGATGATGAGGCCTTGCTGCCAATTTAGTACTGTGCTTAAATTCATAAAGTTTAGCTAATGTATAGAAAAGTTGATCAGAACAATTACTGTGTATGTATTTATAGAAAAGGGAAGCTACATTATCGTGGTGGGAAAGTGATTGAAACCATAATGCCAGGTCAGGACCAACAACATTGCATATTATTACTTGGCATTTTATCAAGAATCTCTAGATAAATATATAGCAGGAACACCAGACCAGATATGGCAGCAATATTCAAATCATCATCAAATGGTAGACTTATGAATATCTAAAAACATTTTGGGAGAGAAATCATCTAGCATGACACAATGAACAAGCAGACCTAACAATTGATTCAATATAATCTTTCATCTTCATGTAAGTGAAAAATGTTAACCCAAAAGGTACAAGGAGTTACTTTCCTAGAGGTTAGTATCTGTCATACTTATGGAAGGCACAATCTTTTGCACTTGAAGCAATAAATATAGACATTTTAAAATGAGAAAGATTCATAACAAAAAGACGATATCAAAAAACACCTAGACCAATTTGTTGGTTCTTTCTCAAGGTCCCGACGAAAAATGTATATGATAACTTAAAAGACGAACACCAAAGACTAAATGTTGGACTAAAAAATAGCAAACATGGACTTTTATGTCTTACCATTTTATCTTTATAAAATAGTAAACTATAAGACTTTCTTTAGAGTTGGTTTGTATATTTTAATAATTCAAATCAACTGGCCATTATCAGGTGTTCTGCCAACCACTCAAAAAAAAAAAAAAACCACAAACAAACAAACAATAGTGTAATAAATAAACAATCTAATAAATAGTATCGATTATTTTTGTTGTCAATTCTCAAGAACAAAGAAAATGTATAAATTTGCTTTTATACGTTTAGGTTTTTAGATTCTAATCATTGCTTTTTAAAAGAAAAAGCATTGCTGAAGATTTGCCCTTTGGCAATATTAACTAAAATGATTTTTGTTTGAGTTTTGTTTAACAGCATATCAACCTCTGCAGGTTATTTAATGCCAAAAGGGTAGGGTTTTAAAGATATTTTTTTTTAATGTTCAGTTATAGTGAGAAGGTTGATTTAGTCAGATTTTAATAAAAAGATGTTTTTTATTTTAGAAAACTGAAGATGTCATCTGGCTTTGTATTGAAAAACGTATTGCTAGTAATAATTTTTTTTTAAGTCTATTATACTATTTAGTAGTAAAGGAACCAGAAAGGGTTTTTGATCAGCTGCAAAATTTTAAGTTGATTTGAGCTCAACTATTACAACCATTCTTATTTCCCCTAATTACTTCTGGATCAGAAAAAAAAATGGACATGCCCAGAAGACATCGTCAACTTGGTTTCCCTACAGTTTCTAGGAAAAAAATAAATAAATGGTCCATAATAGAAACCAATGTTTTCGTTGCTATTTTACTTACAGCTGAACCCACACAAACACCCATCCTTAAATGGTATTTGCGAAAAATCTGTTTTCTATGTTACCCACTAACACATGCATTTTGCTATTAGCATTCAAGATTAATTCATTGATTGAAAGAGACCGAGAGTGAAGAGCAAATTGTTCTTTAATGAGCTGACTGTAGACTTAAACAGAATGAAGTCTCTTCTCCAAGACAACAGATTTATCTCCCTTGCATGTCTACTCTCCTTCAAAGCATTGTCCTTCAGTAAATACAGTTCAGGTACAAACAATATTTCTTATAAGTAAGCCTATGCCATCGAGAATGATGGCAAAATATCTATGCTGCTAAAATGTCAGATTGTACCTACTATTGAGTATCTTACATAGAAACAGAAGAAAAATAAAAAACAAAACAAAATATAATCCAAACCCCTGAGCATTACAGGAGGGAAATATAATAATAGGGAGGGGTGTGTGTGTGTGTGTATACTAGCAGTATAGCCTGGCATTGCTCGGGTGTAATGAAAGCTTTCAAACTAATCCATGGTCCTGGAGCTCAGGCTCAGCCTAAAGAATATCTGCGTGAAGTTTGGTGAGAATTGGATAAAAATTGTGGATTTTTATAAAGGACATACAGACAGATAAACAGACACACACAAACATCTTGCCTTATATATATATATATATATATATATATATATATAAAAAATCAGTTTTCTGCACTATTGTAAGTACTGCAACCTTGAAACTTCTGAATATCATTTCTTATGTCTTTGTCTATAAGTGTATCAAATTTGATTAAAATCAGACAACTCCCTCTATAACCAAATTTTTTTGATTATCGATTTTTTATATTTATCAGGGGTACCTCAACACAAAACCTAGCTAGAACACTCGCAGACACTTATAGTACAACTGCATAAATTTTCAAGAAAATTGGTTAAGCCGTTTTGGAGTCGATAGGTAATGGACACACACAGACAAAGTTCCATTTATAAATAAGTTTAGATATATATATCTTCACTACTTGATGACAATTATTGCAAAAAAATTAAATAAGGCGATGTTAAAGAGTAGACACATGGCAGGAGTATTCATAGGTGGTAGTGAAGAGAATGAACTGAGCAGATGCTACCTCACTATTGTGCGTTTCTCTTCATGAGTGTATTAGAAAGTTGGGATTATATACACACACACACACAACAGTTTATTATAACAGAAGATTATTTCTATATGTAGATGACAAACTTTCCGTTGTTTTCTTTAGCCTACAATTTAAGGTTTATCTCTCTGTACTACTGTAAAACAGTGCAGTGGATAACAACCTGGAATGAAAAATCAGACCCAAGTTCAAATTCCAATTAGGTTCAATTATGATTTTATTATCAGTAAACTTATTAAAATTGCATATATTGGCAAATCTGTCAATACAGTATAATTCTCATTAAGCACTTATATTTTATTGAATTTTAGGTACTTTGTCTTGATGGTCTTACTCGTGAAGACTTGTGGAGCAAATGTTAGAAAAATTACCAATAAATTTTAAAATACTGGGGGTTGCTGAATTATAACAAGCTTTTCCATTTATTATTAGTACATATAGTTTTTATTTTAATAACAATATCATCCGACAGTTACAAATACAGAATTTTTAAGTTCATAAATTCTTTTTAAAAATGCACAATTCTTGTAAAAGATAATTATTCATAGAAAATTTTTTTTACTTAAAACCATAGTGTATATTTTATTCAGAAAATCAATAAAGAGTTTATAATTAAATAATTCCTTTCCATTTAATTTGCAGCAGAACATATTTTCTCTCAATGAAGGGTCCTGTTTAACCCCAATATTTGGTCTTTAAATTCTCCAAAGACTTGTCCTTCTAATATAAAAGCAGTAAGTGCTAAAAAAAAAAAAAAAAAAGGATTTCTCAAAATATCTAAAACTATTTTTACAAAGATCTTATAAAAAAAATAAAGACTAATTTTATTTATTTGCAAAAAACTAAAGGTTTCATTAAAATCTGACAATTTTGATACCAGAGAAACAATTTTTCGCCTAAATAATTTCAAAAGGTACTAAAGAAATATTTAATTTTTTTTTTTTAACATAAAAACTCCTTTGGTTTTTCCGCTTAATAATAACCAATATTTTGAAGATAAAAGGTTTTTTTTTTAGTCTTGGGTCTTGTTTTATCATGTAGGCACATTTTTTAGCAAACTTTGGGGGCAAACTCCTCACACCAAAGCAAGAACAAAACTCCATATAATCAGATATTCACAAATCCTTTGTTTTTCAGATATTAAGTTTAAAATAGACATTGTTGAATGTACAACCCAAGATACAATCCAAAAGTACTTTTACAAACTTTAGGGTCAGGTTCCCGACCCCAAAACAAGTTAAAATGTCCGTATAAACATATGGACAAAAGGTAATCGCTGTACCTCAACACAGCAACTCATAACAAATGTTCAAAATATCTTCTGCTTACTTCCATACACACATGCATCCATCAGATCATTGACTGGCGGACTCTTTCAAATACTCCCACACAGTGTCAAACGGTTTTGCAGACCCCAATGACATGTTAATGAAGTGTCTCTGCATTATTAATGTTTGCTGCATCTATGGGAACATGCAGGCAAAAGAACCGATCTTACTCTACCTATCCATATTTCATGGTAGACATCAGCCAGTGCATCACAATGTGCTGGAGCCCCATTAGGTATGAACCACATGCAGCTTCATATTAGCAGGAGTACATCCTCTAGCAGGTCTGGAAGTGTGTTTGAAAAAGTCCCTGTAGACAGCTCCTGTAAGTTGTGCTAGGAGAACATATAAACATACCAAGCAATCACCTACAGTTCCAGCTCACACAATTGTAAACTGATGCTGGTGTCTAGCCTGTATTGTACTATCGGGATTTCTAATGACCTGCAAATATTGGCTGTGCAAATTTGTTATTCCAGCTCTTCCAAACATTGGCTCATCCAGAAACAAAACTTAATGAAAAAAACAACAGATTGGCAGTTAATGCAATAACATGATAGGGCTGCTTGATGTGTGCCGACACCCAAATGAGCCTGTAGAATGGGTTTTTCATGGTGAGGCATACGAGTGGATCTCAGTCTTCCTCAATTCATAATTTGTGATGCCACGGATCCTGTCTCAACAACAATGATAAATAGCAAAGATTGGATGACTCACCTACCTTGAGTCTGAAAATGTAATTAAAAAACAACAAAACAAAAACTCTTTCCTTAAGTTCACATATAAACTTAATAAATTTTCTTGATAAACTGATAGACACTAATAATAATACATTTACTTATCTCACCATATAAAAAGAAACACAAAATTTGTGTACTCTCAACTATAAGCATGAATATCCAAACGGTTACAAAATAGCTGTCAGACAAAATTTAATAAACCAAAAGTTAGTTTCATGAAAAACATTTTCTACACGGAATTGAAAAAAAAAAAACAAAAAAAAAACAAAAAAAACATTAAAACTCATTAATAATGATCCTTAATTACATTGTTGATGATAAATTAAACGAGCTATTAGAAATATTAACATAAAAAAAACATAATATTTCTTCAAATAACCCTGAACATATCAACCTTTTATATCATAATGAAATGTATTCTATAAACAAGATGACACCCTCAAAAAAAAAACTAATCATATACTAAATTTAATACACCTAATTTAATCATTTGCAATAACTCTCCTCTACTAACTAGTGCTTAAAAAAAAAAAAAAAAAAGAAAGAAAGAGGGAGAGAGAGAGAGAGAGAAAAAAAAACAATTGTATATCAATTTAAATGTATTTTGGGAAATTACATTTCTGACAAAGAAGCAAATATATATGTTGGTCACACAAAAACATTAGCAAGAAGACTTACATATGTTCAATTCATAATCAACTGCACATTTAAATGAACATTCCTGTCAGCATTCATGATTTAAGGAAATAGTAACTGACAATACACACATACTCCACCATGAAAATAATAAACAAAATCTTCCAGCTCTCAAAGCTATCTTTATTAAAATATTAAAACCAACACTAAACAAAATTAATGAGCATAGTAACAATGTTCTAAAATATCTATAACAGTATGTCTTTCAAAATAGCTAAGTTTTAATTTTTGGTGAAAAAAAAACAAAACAATGTAAAACATGAAATTGTAATTTTTATAATAATTATAAAATATAAAATTAAGTTACCACCCCTGCACCATATAATTCTGAAAGTAATGTCACTTTATTACATGTTGGCTCAAAACTTCTAACAGTTAAACCAGAAGCTATTCATAAAGGACAACTATATTAATTATTTAACAATCAACCTCTTGAAGATCTTGGAGGAGACTGAAAGTACTTGGGAAAATAGAACTAATGAAAATACCTTCAGTGTCTTTCTTACTGTTTTTAATCACCATACCAGGAAGCTTCTTTGTGACTATAAAAGGATTAAAATAAAAATAGACATAATGTCTAAATTATTTAATCACACACACACACACATATATATAAGCATTCTCCACATTAAAAAAAATTACTGCTATAACAAGAACACTAGCATACAAATTAAATGTTTCTTAAACCTTATTTTTAATGGGTAAACATATCTGAGTTGATATTTACTTTTTTTTTCCTTCGAAAATAAAATTAATGGCAACCACCTCAATTGAGAAGTCCTACACAAGATAAATTATGTCTTTAGATGAACCTCTATCCATTTTCCAATCAGAAGAACTAATCCTAAAACTCATGTTTACCATTACCAATTTGACCATGAGAGACCATCTTGATAATGCAAGGTTCTAATTGAAACGACAAGTTTTCTTTAGTAGGACTTCTCAATCTAGGCTGATTATTAATTTCACGATTTAACAAAAAGCAAAAAACCTGAAATAGCAACACAAACACATATACCTACTCAAAATAATGTTGGATTAAAAAACATTTAAATGTAAATGTCCCACTAATTCTCAAATACAAAGTCAACAAGATGTTAAATTCATGAAATGTTTTCATTGAGCTTCATTAAAGTCAAACCATTTTCAACAAAACCATCTTGTGTAGCAGTGAAGAGATGTGGCGGGGGGGGGGGGGGGGCACAAAGCAGAAAAAATGAATGACAAGAGAATAGACATGTGACACAGAATCTGGAGCAAACAGCAGGAAGGCGGTAAATTATTAGTCACTGAGAGGAACGAGTAGTCCAGGTCAAGAAGGAAATGATGGACAGAAACAGAACTGAAGCGGAAAAGTCAACCATTTCCCAGGTGATCAGGCTTCCTACAGAAAGTGGAAAAAAAAAAAAAAAAAAAAATCTTATCAGGGGGCAGTTAATGATGGGCTTGGAAGGGAGAAAATTTTTTATTTCTTTATTTTTAATTAAGATTATATAGCCGAATGAGTCCACAGTAGAGGTTTTACTTTTAATTTTTTAGGGTTAACTTAAAAATGATGACTAATTTTGCTAGCCATTTTCCCTCCCAGCTCCCCTCTTGAAACACTCCCTGCTACCCAGCCATTAAAGACGGTCAGTGAGTCATCTCATCATTACCCACCCCTTTTCAAAGTAGTGGAAAGTAAGAGAAAATACCTGAGAACAAAATGCAGGTCGACAATAAAAAAAAAAACAAAAAAAAAAACACACACACCTGTTGTAAAACCGGAGATGCGGGGTGGGGAGCAGTAACGAACGTATAAAAAATAAATTGTTTTCTGCACACTTAAAATACTTAATCATTGCTCACGGCAGCAGCGTATATAAAATAATCATATCCATTGTATATGTAGGTGGTGATTGTGTGCGTTTTTTTTTTTTTGTTTGTTTATTTTGTTTTGTTTTTGTTTTTTTAAACAGTAATTCACATTGACATCAGTTTGTGTCTGCAACCAACTGGGTCCTTTAGGATCTCAATATCGGCTTTCTCCGGAAAAATTTGTTTTTCTTCGTAAATATCCCACAGGGGATGCATTAATTTTTTTTAGCATCATATTGCAAAAAATAAAATACAAAGTTTAAAAAATTAGCGTACACTCGCCGTAGAGCGTTAACAATCTGGGTAACTGTTTTTTTTTTCCTTTTTTTTTTTTTTTAGGTGGGAGGATAATTTAAACGACCCATGGAAAGTCTCAGTCTCTAAGATCTACAAAAATTATTTCCTTAAAAAAAAAAAATAAATAAATAAAAAAGTTACCCTTTTTTATTTATGAGTGGACCAGTCTACTTAAGAAGTGCCATTTTTACATACAAGTGCAATAAAATTATTCTAAGTTGTAAAAACAATTAAGATATCATGTTAGCCTTGTGCCAGACTTGGTTTAAAATGTAAATCGTACAGCCGCTGCAGGCTAGAGAGACTTGTAGATTTTGATCCCATGTTATAAAAAATCCTTTGGAGATATTTCCTACAATGTCTTCAAAATAAACCTGTTCAATAGATGAGGGTGGAGTGTGAGCCGGGCGATAGTTTAGTCTATCGCCCGGATCACACTCCACCCTCGTCTATTGAACAGGTGAAGAGGCTCATTCCTTGTTTCCTGTTTAGGATGTGGTTTCCGGCTTTCTCTTTTTTTAATCTTTTCACTCCTATGTAGCCCCCTGCACATCAGTGGCGTTACCGCCTTGCTCGGGGTGATATGATTAAAAAAAAAAAAAAGGAAGAAAAAGAACGTATCCACTTACAACGCAATCAAATTTCCCTGACTGTTAAATAAAGAACTTTTTAAAAAGTCTCTTCCTTTGGAGATAATCTTTGCATTTTAATAACAATTCAAAATGTAATGACATTAATTTAGGGAGTCTGGAGGAAAAAAAAAAACTTATCTATTTCATTTCATTGAAATCCAATTTTTTTTTTTTTTTTTTTTATTTATTCAAAAGAGCCCTACCGAGGCCAACCTTTTGGTGGCAGCGGTTTTAACTGTCAAACAGTCAAAGATTTTTTTTTCTTTTTTGTTTTTTTTTTTGCATAGATTTTGTTTTTACAAAATGTTAATTGGTTTGATGACGATTTTTTGTGTTTAGGATGTACACACTAATTCTAAAGTGTGTGTGTGGGTGGGGGGGGATTAGAAATATTTTACGGAGACAACAAATCAAAGAATAACACCTCAGATGCTGGAAAAGTGTGTTCCAGGAAGCATGATTATCATATTATCTTATCGCTTTTTTTTTTTTTTAAGACACTGATGGTCGTCATGTGGGGGTACTAGTAACTAATTCTTTACAATACACAATATTTCACATTTTGAAATAGTAACTTTTTGAGATATGAATGAAACAACTTTATGATTAAAACTAATTTTTTATCGAAGCAAGATTTTTTGTTTTTGTTTTTACATTAAAGAAAATTTAAATGTAAAAAAATTAAATTTACGTTCTCAAGATTTTAAAAGTAAAAAATTAATTTTTGCAACTAATTTTCAATTCATACGATTTGGCTTTGTCACATTTTATGTGTCGTGACCATTCAGGACGTGAACGATCATGGCTCTCCATAACTTTGGTTTGGTTAAAAAAAAAAAATTAAAATTAAAAAAAAAAGTTAATTTAATTTTATTTTAAATAACATGAGTATTATTTACTACTTTTTTTTTTTAAGTTTCCTATTTTGGAATCTAAAAAATACAAAAACAATTTTTGGGGAGAAAAAAGTGGGGGTCAAACTGACCCCCCCCCACACACACCGAGTGTATCACCCTAGAAGGAGACTATGTTGATGAATAACATTGAATTTTACCTAAAAATTGTTATTTTATTAGTTAGGCCCGGGATTTATTGAGTGAAATGTTAAATATATGGTGTTTTGAGAATAGCACCACTAAAACATTTTTAGTTTTAGTTTTCAAGCAATATGTTGGACAAATCTATCATTTATCTTTTCAACAAGTTAACCTACATCCCCTCTAGGGAAGATGATTTTTTTTTTTAAATCTATTCCCAAGAGTTTTCTACGAGGAGACTGATAAATTTAAAATTACAACTTGTATCAAGAGCACAGTTATTCCATAAGCGTAGAGAATAGTAAGAGGGGTGCCGACTTGAGATGTGTTTTTTGGGGGATGGAAATTTGATATCTCCCTGTTTATGTGCGTTGTGATACAGTGGATATCAACTTGGAATGACAAATCGGAGTGCCGAGTTCAAATTCCAGTTGAATTCCTTGCATTCACTTATGCACAAGGTATTGCAAAAGATATTAATCCGTCTCTTCCCTCCAGTTATGGATTAAATAATAGGACAGATTGGGCTCTATAGCCTTGGCTGGCAACCAGTCTACCACAGAAAGCAATGGCAACCTACTGCGGGATAATCTTCTGCCCAGTCAGTCATGTCTCTTTCAAGACATGATCACCTAAAGCATGTATCACATATGGCACTTAACTGACTAAATAGTTGGAAGCATAATTAAAGCTTCTACTGGTTGTAAAGTGAGGGATCAGTTTTCTATTTACATGAAGTACTAAACTGATCCCCCACTAATTAGTACTTAATAATATAATCCACCTCTTCTTCCTACGGTTATCGGTTGAATAGCAAGACAGATTGGGTTCTATAGCCTTGGCCGGCAACCACTCTACCGCAGAAAGCAATGGCAACCTACTGCAGGATAATCTTTTGCCCAGTCAGTCATGTCTCTTTCAAGACATGATCGCCCAAAGTATGTATCACATAACTTTATAAGCAAAATAATTAAAGTATATTGGGGAAAAAAAAAATCAAATCATGTAAATTCCAGGATGGGAATGAAATCTTAATGTACTAACCACTTCCCCTACCCTAAGTCTTCTTAAATTCTATGGCTCTAACATAATGTGTAAGGTGATTTTCTAAGCATAGCTTGGATGTGGCACAAGGCCAAAAGCATGGGGCACCCAGTAAGGTGCTAACTCACTATTCAATTGCAATTGATCTAGCAAGACATGCTTGTTAAACCATTACACCACGTCAGAGTGACCCAGAGTGTGCAGACGACAATCAACTGATAAATGCAACTTGCTCAGCATCAGTAACTATAGCAACCAAAAACGAAATCAAGCATAATGATACCCTTAGCGTTACTATCATTCTGTCCCGATTGGACCAGCCCAACTGATGAATACTGAATAAGAGAGTTGTCATCAATAACTTCTATATTATAACAACATCTTCATTATTATGTAAGAATCAGTAGCAGCTGTAATTAATGGCACAAGAGTGGAATTAAGCCAACACAGATTACAAATGAAATGTTTGATCCCCTGAGGTTGGATAATAAAGTAAATAGGTAAAGTAGGTGAATAAGTGTCGCTTCCAAGTGACTCATCTATAGAAATAAGTAGGCACATGAAAAAAAAAAAAAGAGAGAGATGGCAACTGACAAATGATATAGTCAGGGTTTGGAGAATAAGGACCTGACTAACATCAGACAGTTGTGTGTGTGTGTGTGTGTGTGTGTGTGTGTGAGCATAATTTAGTTGAAATTCCACTTAGGAACATCAGGTACTGTAAGCAACCTCCTAAAATTTGAAATAAGGCTGATAAATTGTAAAAAAAAAAAAAAAAAAAAAAAAAAAAACCACATGAACAGGTGAAGAGGCTCATCCCTTGTTTCCTGCTTAGGATGTGGTTTCCGGCTTTCTCTTTTCAAATCTTTTCACTCTTACGTAGCCCCCTGCATGTCAGTGGCATTACCACCTTGCTCGGGGTGATATGATTAAAAAAAACAAAAAAAACATGACAGCCAGTGAATCTTCAGTCAGACATCTTTGTTTCTTAGCATTTTTTAAAATAGGCTAAAATAAATGTGAATAATTGTGAAACTGATGCTTTATGAAAAAAAATGTTTAAAAAGTGACAAAAATAAACAAAAGTATTTAAAAACAAAAAAAAAATTTTTTTTTTAACATAATATTGTCAATATGATTCTAAAAAGATATACACTCTTGCATGTTTTTCCATTTAACTGACAGACAATAAAATGCTAGCTATACAAAAGAATTTAAGATATGACAAACACCCCATTAATTACATTCAACAAATTTATAAACAGATTTTTTGTGAAAATTTTTCTAATGTCCTCCTCAAATTTCTTGGCAAAAAATGAAGTAACCTAACTGCCAATCTAATATTGTGCTTAGATATGCAAAGCTGAGGTGTCAAAGGGGGAAAGTTCACCAAAACAATTACCAGTTAATATAAGATGCTGATCAAGAGATTAGTTTTCTTGGGAATTAATGAGTATCAGTAGCCATTCATTTAATCTTAATTGCTTTCTTATTAACAAAAACCTGTTATCATTAGCATTTTAATGATATTCTAATTAAACAGACAGAATTTAGGATATGAGTGGGATGAAAGGAGGTATAATTATGCTATTCTTCTAGATTCAGTTACAGGAGCAACAAACAACATTTGAGATAATAGCAGAAATGGTGTCTGGCAAAAGGATTCTGACCAATTCCAACTGTAAACCAACCAATTCAGCTGCAGTACTTTTAAGGGAAAAAAAAAGTTGTTGTTGTAAAAAAAAAAAAAATAACTTTATATAAACATTTACAAAGAAGCTTATGAGATTGTTGAGGAGGGCTGTTATTTTTTTTTTTTTTTATACAAAAGACTATATGCAAAAACTTTCCACATGTTTATTTATAAGTAAGCAAAATTAATTCTTGATAATGGCTAAAAGTATAGCTGAAAGTGCTCAAAAGTACAAAAGCTTTGGACAATTCTTATATAATTTGAGTTTCGAAAAAAAAAAAAAATTATATGAATACATGAAAAATTATACAAAAACACTTAATGAGATTACCATCTGTCATTTTTAATGAAACCTATATAAAAGAGAGATTGTTGTCCAAATACACTATATATATTTTAATCATATCACCCCAAGACGAAGGTGGAGTGTGAGATATATATATATATATATATATATATATATATATAGAGAGAGAGAGAGAGAGAGATATGAGAGAGAGACATATACACACAAATTTGAATTTTGCTACTGATTTATAGCTTGTTTCAGGCATAGCAATTTTTTAAAATGTGTTTGTTTTACTTGGACATTCTTTTGATCTATTGTTATTTCCACATTTTTTAATAAAATACATCAACTTGCTGACAGTTAAAAAAAATTAATTCCTTTTTTATTTATTAAACCATTCATATCCTTAAATTCTATTTGTGAAAAACTTAACAGGTGTTTAAAATTGAACACACTTATACACATAAGAATATCATTATACAAATAAACATGAATTATATCTGAATAGCACAAGGAACAGCTTATTACCTACCCACCCAGCTGATTCCTGAAACTGCAGGTCATACTATTTCTTCCCTATACTTATCTAGAGGGACTGATTTTTCGCTTCAAATTTTCCTTAATCCTGTTTCAAGTTTTATGGAATTCTGTCCCTTCCACCTACCATTTTCAAATTTCTGTTATTGCTGATATTTAGTGTAACAATATATAAATGTTATTAAAACAAGAAAATAAAAGCAAAATGAAAAATTTTACTAGCTGGAAAATTCACCCATTGGATAACTTGCTCCAGCTTGATAAGGTTTTGTACCTTCAGCCCTACTTACCTTGATGGATTTTTGGGATAACCCTAGCAAAGAATGTTAAATTAAGGTGTTTTTTTTTTTCACTGCAGGGAGAAAAAAAAAAAAAGGTAAAAAGTTGCATATTACATTGATCATAGTAAACTGGTAGCTATTTGGTTATCTGCTGAAAAAAAAAAAATTTAACAACATTTTGAATGTGTTAAAAATGATATGGATGCTGTGAATATCATGGTTTGAGCATGTGAGCAATGATGAGGTTTTGAAAAGGATGAAGATGAAAAGGAAATTAATACTGAGCATCAGGAAGAGACAACTAAAGTTCCTGAGATATTTTATGAGGGAGGAGGGATTGGAGAATCTGATACTGACAGACCAGATAGAGGGAAAGAGACAGAAGAAAGCAGTGGATAACATATTTGAAGGACCTGATCAGGTGGATGACAGAACAAGGGTTGCGTGGAGTAACAGGAGAAAGTGTGCTAAGAGCCACCAGGGACAGGGGGATGTGGAAAGCCATGATTGCCTACGTCCCAAAAGGACATGGCACATAAAAGAAAAAGGATTAAAAATTTTAAAAAGTATTGAAAAATTACTCTGTTCTTTGCTCTTAATAACAAATATTTTCACAGAAAAACTTCGTTTTTATTATGTTTGGAGCCCTTTTACTTCATGCCATGTTGTTTTTTCAGTGAATTAGTGGAGGTACATACACTTATCTATATAAGAATATTATCATACAAATAATTATTAATTATATCTGAATAGCACAAGAAACAGCTTATTACTTACCCACCCAGCAGATGACCAAAACTGTAGATCATACTATTTCTTCCCTATACTTATCTAGAGGGACTAATTTTCTGTTTCAAATTTTCTTTAATTCTGTTTCAGGTTTTATGGAATCCTGTTTTTTTTTTCCACACCATTCTCATATTTCTGTTATTGCTTCATTATTATACTTAGTGAGAAAATGTAACAAGATAAAAATTCTATTAAAGCGAAAAAAAATTTCACTAGCTGAAATATCCAATATTGGATAACTTGCTCTGGCTTGATAGGGTTTTGTAACTCGTACTTCAGCACTTCATCTAACTTGAGTTTCTGAGACGACCCCTGCAAAAGATTCCTCAATCCTAAATAAGAATTAAGTGAAAGAGGCAAAACTTACAGAAAAGTAGCACTGCAAAGTCATCTACAGACAAAAAGCTACATTATCATTTAGGCAGTATTAAAATTATTAAATAACCTACAGTGTAACCCTGATATAAGAGTTGTCAGGACCAGATAAAAGTTATCTTATATCCGGGTTTTGTCTATTTTATAGACATTAACACAGGCTCTTATTTGGGACCAGAGAAAATATCTCCTATATCCGTGTTTCTCTTATATCAGGGTCTCTTATATCAGGGTTATACTGTATTTGAAAGTTTGGCTTTCTGAAATGACAAACTGTCTCCCACCTCTGTCACCATGTGTGATAGGAAAAAGGAATAAAATAAAGACAAAATTTGTTTTCCCCGCTCACCACCACTATGACCATATTTTTTTTTTTTTTTTTTTATTAAGTGTCAAGTCAACTTCGTAAAAGTTGGTTTCTAAATAGTACTGCAAACTTTACGAAAGCATGAGGTAAGGTGGATATATTAAAACATTACTAACTTTATCCTTTGATATCTGTCAGACAAGTGAGTTAGGAAAGGCAAATATAGTCACAGATTAAAACAGAAGTTAGCAGGGGGAAAAAAATTCCATTTCAAAATTGCTATTTCCGTAAGGATGCTGTGAATATCATGGATCGAGCATGTGAGCAATGACGAGGTCTTAGAAATGATGGAAACTAAAAGGAAATTAATACTGAGCATCAGGAAGAGAAAGCTAAAGTTCCTGGGACATGCAATGAGGAAGAAGGGCTTGGAGAATCTGATACTAACAGGCCAGATAAAAGGAAAAAGAGATGGGAAAGCAGCAGATAACATATTTGAAGGGCCTGAGCAGGTGGATGACGAAACAAGGGTGATGTAACATGAGAAAGCGTGCTAAGAGCCACCAGGGATAGGGAGGTGTGGAAAGCCATGATCGACTACGTCCTGAAAGGACAGGACACATAGAAGATTTCCGTTTCAAGAAGCCATTCTATTTTACGGAAAATAAGCCCATCTACTTATCTATGTTGTAAATTTATAAACTAGGCAAAACAGTAATTAACAATTCTAAAATTACTGAATTAAAATAATGAAATAGAAGTTATATAAGTTCTGATATTTCAATAAATTTTGCCTCAATAGCAAAATTTATTGAAATATCAGAACTTACAAAGGAAACATTTTTTAGCTTCTCTTTGGTTTCATTTTCAGCATGATTACTTTAATTTTGGAAGTATTAGCAAAGAAAACTTGTAAATTGTTTATCTTGGAAGTTGACTGCAGCTAAATGAAATCACAGAGGAAGCAGAGTGTATAAATCAAACAAAAATTCAACAACAGAGGGTGGGGTGGGGGAGATTGGGCCCCCCCCCCACACACACACACACTAAAAAATCTTCAACAAAAACAATGTTAAAGTCAGTTATAATTGTGCTACAAACAAATATCTAAATCTAATCTAAACTTATTTATAAATGGAACTTTGAGTGTGTGTGTGTTTATGTGTCTGTCCGTTACCTATAAACTCCAAAATGGCTGAACCGATTTCCTTGAAAATTTACACAGTTGTACTATAAGTGTCTGCGAGTGTTCTTAGCTAGGTTTTGTGTCGAGGTACCGCCAATGAAAATCGATAATTGAAAAAAAATCGGGTTATAGAAGGAAGGGTCTGATTTTAATCAAATTTGACATAAAGACAAAAACAGAAGAAACGATATTCAAAAGTTTCAAGGTTGCAGTTCTTACAATAGTGCAGAAAATCTATTTTTATATATATATATATATATATATATATATATATATATATATATGAAAAGGCAATATGTTTGTGTGTGCGTCTGTTTATCTGTCTATGTTCTTTATGCAAATCCACAATTTTTATCCAATTCTCACCAAACTTCACACAAATATTCTTTAGGCTGAGTTTGAGCTCCAAGACCATGGATTAGTTTTACAGCTTTTATTACACCCAAGCAGCACCGGGCTATACTGCTAGTATTTCATAACATAATACCATGATATCAAATATTTGGCCCACATAAACAACATCCGTTACCCAACTAATAGCAAAAATTACCCTTCTAAAAATAATTGCAACTGCTGAAAAAATAAAACCTGCCCATTGAATAGTCAATGTATGTCCAAAAGTATTGTTTATAGAGCTCAAATTCATTTGGATGATAATGATATTAGATTTTACTTTGGAAACACTTCTAACGGGTGGGAGATAAGATTTAACAACCACGTCTTTAAAGAACAGTAAATACAGCAAAAGTACTGCTTTATTCATACATCATCGGAAATTAAAAAACAAAAACCCAATTATTACCTGGAATATCGTAGCTAAATCCAAAAATTACAATGAAAAAGGAGATAAATGTAATCTATGCCATGTAGAAAAACTTGTCATCAGGAGTTTAAATGTAAGGTCAATAGACACCTCCTAACACACTAACCTGCTTCCATTCTATCAAACACTCTTCCCATCTGCCCAACCCTCATCCTCGCTATCCTTACTCATCTGTCACCTTCCTCCTGACATTCCCTATGTCTAACCACTCCTTCTCTTAACCTTCCCCTATGTAGCCCCATGCGCAATAGTGGCAGTGGAATGCCTTGCTTGGGGTGAGATGATTAAAAACAAACAAAAAAAAAAAAACCATATCAATAATCCTAATTTGCTTAATAAAAAAAGTGTTGTTATAAAAGAAAAAAAAAATACTTAAATTCTTAGATCCAGATTGATTCCTCTTCACATTTGCCCCTTTCTTTCCCTCTTTCTTCATTACTTCCTCTTTCTTTCCCCTCGCAATATTACTTTTAACATTTATGAATTAAACCCCTTTAATTTTTGCTTGTAAATTTTACTTTTTCATTCTTAATTTTATCTTTATTTAATCTACATGCAATATTTGAATATTTAAATTTTTACGTTTTATGATTTATGCCCCTTTGTTTTCTTCTCCCTGTATTTTATTATTTTTCTAGTTTATATTTTAATTTTTTATCTACATGTAATCTTAGAATATGTAAATTTTTAATCTTGTTATTAAAAAATCAGTAACTTAACTTTGTAAGATTTAATTTCCAAAAACATCGATTAATCTTAAATTCAAATCTATGAAACTGTCAATGTAAAAAAAAATTATTTATGTTCTATTTGCAGGTTATTAAAAGCAAGTTATAAAATATTTTTACTTTGTGAGAATTTTTTTTTGGTGATAATGATTTACTGATACAATTCTTACTAATTAATCCATAGCTGAGAAGGAGGAGGTGGATTCATACCCAAGAATATTTATAGTATAAGTGAATGCAATAAACCAGACTGGATTTGGAACTCAGCTTTCCAATTTCAAGTTATTATCCATTATATCAACCACAAACCCAAATTGAAAGCAGTTGGCATACCTAGGTGGTCAACAGGTACTAACTAGGCTTGACATTGTTAAGGTCAGGGATCATACAAGCATTGGCGTTTCAACATGATATGGCTGTAAGCCTTGCCAAATAAAATGCCATATCATATTTGTCAAATTATTCTTAGCTTGCAAATAAATGGATAATAATTTTGTAATTACATTGTAATTCTAAAATATCAAAGGTTTAAATACGCCATCATTTAGATAGCATGTGTCAATTAGCGTTCCTAATATTGCAAATCAACTAAACGTATAGTAAGTTAATTATCTAACATTTCCCAATTAGGCAATTCGATATTTTCCATATTTCCTAAAAGTGTTTTCTTGTATATCAATATAATATAGATTTAATGTCACCCATGAAGAGTAAAGCTCTGCGAAACAGTGGCTTGTGAGACAACTGTTAAAGTCTAAAACAGTCATGGACCCAATTTAGGCAAATTGGCTTTTTGAATGGTACGCATAATTTCACAAGGAAAATAACATTTGTTAAATGTTTCTTTCTTTTCATTCTCATTTGTTCACTTACACACTCCCTCATACATAAGCACTTATATAAACTATGATTAAAGCGCAGAGTTTCTTGAATTTTGTGACATTTTGTTGATAACTTTTTCATCATTTTAAATTAGTGTTGATTTTCAAACAGGAAAATGTTAGCAATATTTTTTTCTCTGGAGAAGAAAAAAAAAAAAACAATGCATACTGTTAGGTGATATATGTTCTATATGGCAGTAAATGCCGGACAATCTCCTTGAAGACAAAAGCAACACTAAGTAACAGAAATGTGATTCTACAGAAGGATGCTGAGGATAAACTTAACATGTGAGCAACAACAAGGTTTAGGAGAGAATGGAAACCAAAAGGAAACATACTTAAAATCAGGAAAAGACAGTTGAAGTTTCTGGGACACATAACAAGGAAGGAAGGTTTGGAGAATGTGATACTCACAGGGCAGAGGTGCAATTAGCATTTTCTGAAGCCCCAGACGACAGGGTAGCCCTGTATCTTAATGGCTTTGTTGCCTTGGTTGGGGTAAAATTATATATCTCTAAACTTATTTATAAATGGAACTTTGTGTGTGTATGTGTGTGTGTGTCCATTACCTATAGACTCCGAAATGGCTGAACTTATTTTCTTGAAAATTTACACAGTTGTACTATAAGCATCTGCGAGTGTGCTTAGCTAGGTTTTGTGTCGAGGTACCCCTGATAAATATTGAAAATCAATAATCGAAAAAATTGGGTTATAGAAGGAGTAGTCCGATTTTAATCAAATTTCATACACTCATAGACAAAGACATAAGAAACGATATTCAGAAGTTTCAGGGTTGCAGTTCTTACAATAGTGCAGAAAATTTGATATCGATACCAGGAAATCAAAATTTGAACTACATCCATTCATTTTTCTTTCAGTCTATGGTTTCGCTTTAACTGGAAACAGCTATTGCTTTTTAGTCTTTCATGCCAACGTTCAAAGAGTCTGAGCTCCAGGACCATGGATTAGTTTTAAAGCTTTTATTACACCTGAGCAACGCCAGGCTATACTGCTAGTATATATATATATATATATATATATATATATATTTATTTATTATCACTAATATACAGGGGGATAGTGACTGTGAAAGAATGATATAAGAAAAAAATTATTAAAGAGAACAATAAAAGTACAGAAATTAAGACAAGATAACAATTGAAATTTGCATTCAAGTGCAAGATATGAAATGGGATCAAATATGGATAAAAATCTGACAATGAAGGGGTAAAGAACAAATAACTAACGTTAATAAATCATGTGTCTCATTTTTTATTAAAGTTTCATCAGAGAATTAGATATGGGGGGGGTATTTTTTATTTTACATTTGTTTGAATTTCACTTGTTAAGCAGATTTCACACGCATATATTTTTCTCTGACGAAGCTTTAATAAAAAAAATTTAGATTTAGGCCCATCTACAAAACTCTATACTCAGAATGTTGAAGGTAACAAATTTCAGGTAAGTGAAAAACCTTTCACTATATTTAAGTAAAAAAAAAGAAATTGTTAGAAAAGTCTGTACAAAAACTTGCTGCATGGAGAAAATAAGATTGGGAAAAAAACACCTTATGTTTATATATATTTATATGCAATATTCATAACACATGATTATAGAGAATTATTAAAATTGTTTTGCTTACATATGGGTTTTCACAAAAAAAGTTTTACTTTAACTGTTTTCACTTTTAGCTTTTCAAAAATTTTGTAAAATGTTTATATTCCAACGTGTTAATGCTTATGCCTTGAATAAATAAAAAAATTAAGATTACATAACTGGTTTTATGTGTTGCTTATAGGAAGGAATAAATGATAGAATCTATTTTGAATTTTGAGATATATACCTCTGTAAAAAAACTGAGTTTTGATTTAAACTTATAAAATAAAACGAATAAAAAGGAAAACTGTATTTTAAATTGCCTACGCATTTCGTCCTGTGATGGACTTTATCAAGGCAAAAAGACAAAATGAGCTTTATTCTAAACTACATATCTATAAACAAACAATGCTGGCAATCACAAAGACGCTCACAAATCATTTCAAAAGATTAACAGAATATTTTTGTTTTTAGAATTCCTTCATGTGTAGTGCAAAGTCACGAGATATTAAAATGAATGGAATTCAACTGTTTTCTTTGAACTTTTTATTATGTATGTTAGTCTGTTTAAGTATCATTTCCATAAGTTAATTAGAGATTGGGAAAAATCCGGGGCGCAAATTGATGTTTTGGTAGTACTGGATTTCAGCACTCTCGAGAACTTTTCCTCTGAATAAATTGTTTACTCTTTTTATTAGTGTGGAAATTAAAATCGAAATTGTGGTTGAATTTATTTCTGTGAAACACTAATGCATTTGTTTGATTATTATTAGTGATGTTTCTTTTGTGTTCATATATACGTTTTTTTTTTTTAGATTTCTACTTGTTTCTCTGATGTACATGGAGGAACAATCCCAGCAATTTATTCTGTATACACCCGCTTGTTCATCATTTTGATTTCGGTTATTTTTAGATCTGATAATGTCCATAATTTTCAAGGTAGTTGTTACTATGTGTGTGCGTTTTTTAGATGAGATACATTGTTTTGGATATTAGATGCAATGGAGTTGGTTGGTAGTATGATGTAAATGTTATTGTTTAGATTATTACTGTTAACAGTGTTTCTTTTGTTGTGAAAAGGAATTTATCACATTTACTGTTTCCATGTGTTCAAAATTAGGGAACAAATTTAAATTTTAGCTAAATAAATCAGAACAAAACAAAAGACAAATTTGCAATTTAATATTTTGTGCCAAGACCTTAATTTCTGATGACTGCTGCACATCTCACAAGACTTTACTAAATTTTGACAATCAGTAACTATAATTTTAGCCCATTCTTTACATAGTTTCAGCCACAAATCTTCAACATTCAATGAATTTCATGCCATTACTTTCTGCCCTAATATTTTCTATAAGTTTTCAATGGGGTTCATGTCAAGACTGAGCGAGGCAGTCAAGAATTTCAATTCCTTGCTCCTCGAGATAATTCATCATGAGCTTTGCATAAATATAGGAGTGCCAATGCCACAATTTTGCAATACAAGAACAACATGAAGTTCTAACAAATTTTTATGTACTCCAGCACTTACTTTCATATTTAAACGTACAGAAGAATCAAGTTTCTTTCAATGAGACATGACGGAAACTGCTGCAGTAATATTAAACAATTTTCAGATTCTTTATTTTTACAGGTGCTTATCAGAAGAGCAAATGAACAAACTTTAACTGTGTTCATTGTTCCCTAATTTTGGACACACGAAAAACAGTAAATATGTGATAACTTCTTTTCTATTGTTTTCTGTAATCTGAAAGTTAGCGACATTGTTGGGGAGGCGTATATCTACTAAGAACTTCATTCAATTTCGATAGTTAGCTTTGGAGATAATAAATTTTTCATTTTTGTTCCCTAATTTTGGACACTAGCACTCCTAGCTCAGAGGTAGAATCGCCAACTGATGCCAGTTCTGTCAGGTTTCAATCCTGGGTAAAAGCAATCGGATGTCTAACCATACTTATGAGCTGTGATACAGTGAAACAGATCTGTCTGTGGATGACTATTTACACTCTCACACCCTGATTGAGCACTCTGGAAGAATGGTAAACTTTGAAAAAAAACAGTAGCTACCCTAGCATCTATGCATTGCTCATTCAGTAACGAATTAGAGCACTAACTACTGGCACATGATACATCATACGCTAAAAGTTTGCCTCCTTCTACCGAGCGCCCATAGCTCAGAGGTAGAATCGCCGACTGCTGCCAATTCGGTCGGGTCTCAATCCTGGGTAAAAGCAATCAGATATCAAACCATACTGACGAGCTGTGATACAGCGAAACTGATCTGTCTGCAGATGACTATATATATATATTTATTTGAGCAGCAACCTTTCTTTTAGACATCTTTCATTAAATATAATAGACAAGGAAAATTGTTCTTTTATTGAGTGTGTCCAGTGTCCTTACATTTTTCTATTTTGTGTGAGTATAATGACTTCCCATACTATTCATTGTCCCAAGAGCTTTCGGCAACTTCCCTAGCCATTTTCAAGGATACTTTTTGTTGTTAGTTTTCTTCATGCTTTGACTAAGATGCATTTGTTTTTATACTAGTAAGAGTTTATTCAAATTTTGTGCACATATCTATATATCTATATATATATATATATATATATACATACACACACATATATACATACACAGAGTATTTAATAGGTAAATTTTTTCATTATATATTTTTTAATTTTGCACATACACATTGTTTTTGTAGACTACACAGTATAGTAGTGTCAGATGGGCACTGTCTGTGAGAAAAGGTGCACCATGATGCAATTCACTTCATCAGAAATTTGGAAACCACATGCTGTACTGCTTAGGATTTGTGCTGAAAGCTCCAATGTTAACAGTTCAGAGTATTTGGGTGGCAATCTGAGGATGATACCTGGGATTTGGAGTGATTATTAGTGATGGTGACATGATGCCCTCATTCATCTTCCCACAGGTACTGAGAATCAACATGGAGGGATACATTTACATTGAAAGTGTGAGATATAAAAAGGGATCAAATAGGAGGTTGTGCAGCCCTGAGTCAAAAAGGGTGGCTGCTGGAAGAACCTATGTCTGGCAACAGGACTCGGCATCATGCTACACAAGCAGGAGTTGTGGCTCTGACAATTTCTGCAACCGCACCACCCTCTTACATCTGACCACCTAAATATCCTCCTTGATTATTATGTGTGGAGTGCAGTTGAGAAAAAGACCAACAAAACTCCTTGTAACACCAAAGATGAACAGAAGGCAAGGATTATAGCAGCAATCACCAACTTCAACAAGGAGACCGTCTAGAAAAATTGCAGGAAATTCCAAATTCATCAGCTGTAGTTAAAGCCAATAGAAATTTTATTAAATAAATTCTCTCTTTGGTACTTAAAGACATTTTTGTGTATTCTTAATATATATCTCAAAATGAAATGCCAGTGTTGTTTTCCTTTTTTTGTAATTTAGACAACTTATTCAGCACACTATATATAAAAACAGTTTGGACAGTCACCACACAGTGTAGATTTCCTATGAGGTGTCTCTCTCTCTCTCTATATATATATATATAGAGAGAGAGAGAGAGACACACACACACACACATCTACTGGCCTGAATATTTGAGAAAGACAAGAAAAATATACACTCTCTGGCAGGACTTGAACCTGCATCACCCTAGGCAGAGGAAACCATTGTTAGATCTAACATGCTTTTACCAATTCAGGTACGAAGAACTTTTGCCAATCAAGTAAGGTTAAATATTGCCATTAAGTCAAATTCTTCTTGTCAAAGATTCTCAAAACTTTATATCTACTCATTTTTGTATCCAAATGCAAACAAAGCCTTGCTTATTCAGGAAAAGTTCTTTGTTGCTGAGTCGGTATAAGCATGTCAGATCTAACAGTAGTTTCCTCTGCCTTGGGAAATGCAAATTTTAAGTCCTGCCAGAGAACCTGTGTGTGCGTGTGTATATGTAAGCAACAGTTTTTTGTTTTTTTTTAATTTTCTTAATCTGATATTTTTGTCATTTTAAATGACATTTTTTAGTATATCCTCCATTTCTTTTTCTTAAGAAAAAAAAAAAAAACTAACTTATTTTCATCTACTGGTCTGAATATTTAGGAAATCTTATTAAAGAAAAATGCTCCATCTGGCAGGATTTGAACTTGCGTCACTGCAGGAGAAACTGTCATTAGACCAAATGTATTTTTAACCAACTCAGCCATGAAGAGCATTGTTGATTAAGCAAGTTGTATTCTTCCTTAAGATACATTCTTCCTTAAGATACATTCTTCCTTAAGATACATTCTTCCTTAAGATGCATTCTTCCCTTAGATACATTCTTCCTTAAGATACATTCTTCCTTAAGATACATTCTTCCTTAAGATACATTCTTCCTTAAGATACATTCTTCCTTAGATACATTCTTCCTTAAGATACATTCTTCCTTAGAATACATTCTTCCTTAAGATACATTCTTCCTTAAGATACATTCTTCCTTAAGATACATTCTTCCTTAAGATACATTCTTCCTTAAGATACATTCTTCCTTAAGATACATTCTTCCTTAAGATACATTCTTCCTTAAGATACATTCTTCCTTAAGATACATTCTTCCTTAAGATACATTCTTCCTTAGATACATTCTTCCTTAAGATACATTCTTCCTTAAGATACATTCTTCCTTAAGATACATTCTTCCTTAAGATACATTCTTCCTTAAGATACATTCTTCCTTAAAGATACATTCTTCCTTAAGATACATTCTTCCTTAAGATACATTCTTCCTTAAGATACATTCTTCCTTAAGATACATTCTTCCTTAAGATACATTCTTCCTTAAGATACATTCTTCCTTAAGATACATTCTTCCTTAAGATACATTCTTCCTTAAGATACATTCTTCCTTAAGATACATTCTTCCTTAAGATACATTCTTCCTGCAAGATACATTCTTCCTTAAGATACATTCTTCCTTAAGATACATTCTTCCTTAAGATACATTCTTCCTTAAGATACATTCTTCCTTAAGATACATTCTTCCTTAAGATACATTCTTCCTTAAGATACATTCTTCCTTAAGATACATTCTTCCTTAAGATACATTCTTCCTTAAGATACATTCTTCCTTAAGATACATTCTTCCTTAAGATACATTCTTCCTTAAGATACATTCTTCAGCAAGATACATTCTTCCTTAAGATACATTCTTCCTTAAGATACATTCTTCCTTAAGATACATTCTTCCTTAAGATACATTCTTCCTTAAGATACATT
This sequence comes from Ascarosepion bandense, assembly GCA_037127315.1. Taxonomy (NCBI): domain Eukaryota; kingdom Metazoa; phylum Mollusca; class Cephalopoda; order Sepiida; family Sepiidae; genus Ascarosepion; species Ascarosepion bandense. The sequence goes on from JBBBDQ010000635.1 coordinate 1,515,107, forward strand.
CTTCCTTAAGATACATTCTTCCTTAAGATACATTCTTCCTTAAGATACATTCTTCCTTAAGATACATTCTTCCTTAAGATACATTCTTCCCTTAAGATACATTCTTCCTTAAGCACATTCTTCCTTAAGATACATTCTTCCTTAAGATACATTCTTCCTTAAGATACATTCTTCCTTAAGATACATTCTTCCTTGGAATACATTCTTCCTTAAGATACATTCTTCCTTAAGATACATTCTTCCTTAAGATACATTCTTCCTTAAGATACATTCTTCCTTAAGATACATTCTTCCTTAAGATACATTCTTCCTTAAGATACATTCTTCCTTAGATAAATTCTTCCTTAAGATACATTCTTCCTTAAAAGATACATTCTTCCTTAGATACATTCTTCCTTAAGATACATTCTTCCTTAAGATACATTCTTCCTTAAGATACATTCTTCCTTAAGATACATTCTTCCTTAAGATACATTCTTCCTTAAGATACATTCTTCCTTAAGATACATTCTTCCTTAAGATACATTCTTCCTTAAGATACATTCTTCCTTAAGATACATTCTTCCTTAAGATACATTCTTCCTTAAGATACATTCTTCCTTAAGATACATTCTTCCTTAAGATACATTCTTCCTTAAGATACATTCTTCCTTAAGATACATTCTTCCTTAAGATACATTCTTCCTTAAGATACATTCTTCCTTAAGATACATTCTTCCTTAAGATTTCTTGAATATTCAAGGCTAAGAATATTTTGTTTTATGTAAGATTGTTTCTAGATATATACACAAATTCTAGTGCATTTCACTTTTTGGGATTGCAATTGAGGTTCAATAAAATAGAATTCCTGACATTTGAACTACTTAATACTTATTAGCCACACTCTCTGAACCATGACACAATTTTTGGTAACAAAATTTATATCATCAATTTTTGATACAAAAATTACTATGCCTGATCATGTAATCATAATCAACCTAACAGATTCCATTTTAAACATAGCAGTCAGCATCCCCACCTTTTTTGCATAAAACAGAAAAAGTTTTCCAATCCAGTTAGATATGGGACATATGGTATAGCCACACATCTTTCCACCTCAGTTTAAGTTTTGATAATAATAAAAATGTGAAACTGGAAGAATTACTAAGTTTTCTTGAAGACTCCAGTTACATTTCTTATATATATAAATAACAATGTACTTGTCTGTTTGTTACTATCCGCTAATCTAGAAAATGGCTACACCAATTGTTTTGAAATTTTACTATAGCATTTTAATCAGATATGAGCATGTTTTTATATACCCAATATTAAAAAATATATTTTGCAAATCTATTAGAGCCGATGAGAGCTGAATCAAAAAAACTTTCATTTTCAATACAAACATGTTTACAGACAACTTTGTTATTTCATAGAAAACTGTACATTTAAAGTAAACGAATTTTTTTAAAATTATTATTTCTATTTTAGCAGGCGTAAACAACAGAAATCCCTTTCCTTTTTAAAAAAAATTTCTATTCATATTTTTTTTCAATGAATTATTTTCAATATCCCATTTATTTCATTGGTTTAGTAAATAAATTTCTTTTTTTTCCATTTAACCAAACTGAGCCACAGCAACATGTGGCTGGGTACAGCTAGTGTGTGTGTGTGTGTGTGTGTGTGTGTATATAATTGCCAGTCACTAGCCAAATGTTGAAGAAATTGGAACATGTTAGCCAATTTGTTAATTTGACCAGCTTGCTATGGTTTCCTATGTTACCTTAGACATTTCATATATCTCTCAAAATCACACCATCAGTATTTTTCTTAGAGGTGAATCTAGGATTTTGAGTAGGGTGGGGTCTAAGTGAGAAAATTTATCAAGTGTATAGTTAGTAATGAATAACTCAGAATAGAATTTTTTGTTAGAATAGACATATTTCACTTATATACAAGTAAAAAAAAAAAAAATATCAACACCTGTTTCTAACAATCTTTTGAGGTATCAACTCATGTATCACTTTATCTACACACTCTATTGAGTAAGCTTTAGAATTAGAAAATTTTAAAAATGCATTTTTACTTTTTTAAAATAATGACTAATAAACTAAAAATGGTTATTTTATTAACCAATAAAACAAATATACAATGTTGATAAAATCTTAAAAAGTATGCTGCTATTATAAATATTACAGTACATCAAAAGCAATCTTTTTTTAATTTTTTTTTATCAATTCAACCCAAGTAAGGCAGTAATGCCACTAAGATGCAAGGGGTAACTAATATATGTGTATCTAAGACTTTATAAAATTCTATAGTAATTCTCATGGGAAGAGATAAGAGAAACATGATAAGAGCAGATTACTAACCTCATCATACATAAATTGGAGGGTAAGTGCAGATTTTCCCACACCACCACTACCAACCATAATCACTTTATGGATGACTGCTGGTTGCTGGCTCTTTGCTTTCGACATACTGTTGTAATATTGCTGACTGCTTCTCCAGCACCTGAAATAATAATAATTATAATTATATACTGTAATGAGAAGTGGGAATTACACTGTTTCTCTGTCCATAACTAGAGCAAATATATACAAAATAAGCGGAACTATGCCCTAATTTAAACTTTCAATCCAAACATAAATGGGTAAATGACATGTATTAATGCCAGAAAGTCTAGTGTTTGAACAATATGGTAAAATTAATTTACAAGTTACATATTCAAAATCAACACCTTGACCCTTGCCAGAGAGACAACAGCTTTTCCGTGAAAGCTAAGTCTGTCATTGTTTTTTGGCAGAAACTATATGCTACTAATAAAAAATATAGTCATAATAAAAAGAAAAGAAAAGAAACAGGTTAGTGTTCAAAAGAGGGCTGAGGGGTTTTCCAAAAATTAAACTAAATTTATACTTTATTTAACAAATTGGTAAATCAAATACAGATTTAAAATGCTGCTAATATTTCTCCCCTACCTCCTAGGATTTGAAATTTAGAAAAAAATAGAAAAAAACAAAACAAAACCACACACACTTTGTAAATTTCTTCAAGAGCAAGTGATGGATTACATACACGAAGATCAACATCACTCCAGTGTTTGTCCACCCTGGGTGTTTCTTTAATACAATAAATCTTCAGATAAAGTAGAAATCGAATGTCTTATTGACACTTGCCTATGGATATATACGCTAGTGTTGGTTCCAATCTGTATAGAAATGACAGCAAAAGTGCTCCTGCCTCCCCAAATTTATGGACAAAACACAGAGATCCATGCTGAGATATTTTTTCTTAACCAATAATGTGGGCCACTTCTCAGCCACATCAGACTTAGTTCTGTTCTTTCTTGAAATAAGGATGCTGTGGTTACTTGTCTGTATCCCCTTATGTGTTAAGTAACAAAAAAAAAATGATGGACCAAAACTCAGAGTTAAAATACAGACAAATATTTAATTCACAAAACATTAGATAAAAATATTTGCAAATATACAGTTTACTACTGGCAGGCAAAGTGTTACAAGAAGAGAAGGGGAGGGAAGGTGTCAAATATCTTTACCCAGTTAAGTTGGTGTGGAAGTTAAGTGCTATACTTTTTGGAAATCCTTAAATGTGTATATAAAGACTAATTATTGGCTTGGTCAATGAAAGAGGCAAAAATATGTATTTACCCAGATATTTACATGAGGTTCTCTTTTAGGTTTTATTTGGTCAGCAACTTTTTTTACAGATTCTTTCGACTGGATATAAATCCTTGAATCAAAACCGGAGTTGATAACATCAGCAAACCCTGGTAACTCACTGCCTATTTTTATAGGAGCTAATACCTAATTTGCATATTTCTAAAGTCTTTCGAATTCTCTTGATTTTACTGAAACATTCTCAATCATTCTAGTACCTTCCAAATGTTCTATTCCTAATTTCCATATTTTTACGAATGCATGAATTAAAACTTTTTTGGAATAACACGAAGGACTCAATAGAATCCCTTACAAGTTTTTAGACATTATTATTATTATAATATATAAAAACATCCTCGTAACAATACCATTCTTAGTTTTGGAACACTTTACTGCTGCTTTGCATATATTGTTTGCTTAATATTATTTTTACCCTGTTGTATTCTTTTTGTTGTTTATTGAAAACTTTGGCAATTATGTTTGTTAGGCATTTCTGCCAATTACATTTAAACATAGCCAATTACTCTACAACAACAACTAAAAATTTTGTCTTTCATAGTTTGATCTCTATTAAGACAATTGGTTTTAGAATACACAATAACTAAACAGAAATGTTTAACTAACCAAACAAAAACGTAAAAGTTTCATTTACTTTGCACATTTTTATGCATTCTGGAACATGCCTCAGAAAGCATAAAAAAATAATTGGCAATCTTAAAGAACTGACAAGTTATTTTTGGATAAAGGTTTAATATCTAATGGCATATTCTGTGAGTAACACTTGCATTCCTCATTACAATTTCTTTTTCATGACTTTCTGGCCACAAACTACAAATGAAACTTGCTCAAACTTTTAGATATAAAAAAATTGAAACTTAATCCTCAACTAATATTCCAATGACTCCTGCTTTCAAAAGACTATACTAAAGCAGGATTTGAACGTAGGAGTTTAAGAAAAACTAAAATTTAAAAAAAAAAACAAAAAAAAAAAAAAAAAACAGATTAAACTGCAGTTGGCCCTAACATGAAAGAGTAATGACATTTGATTCCCTACTCCCACCACAATTACAATATGTAATCAAAACATTTTCACATGTTTTAAAAAAATCTCTACCCATGATATCACAAACTATTAATGAACTATAGAAATACACTGATGTGTGTGTGTGTATATATATATTTATATATATATAAATAAAGGATTAAAGTTATTATTTTGAATAAGCAAAATACTGTAGTATATTTCAATCAGAAATTAAGAATCAGTAATCTTAAAAATGTTGGAAATATTCTCCATAATCTAATTTTAGGAATTTTGACTTTAAATTTATGGTAGTTATCAATCTTATTTTCTGATAATGTCATGTAAAGTCTTCCAAACTTTCAAAATGGTCACATTTATCCACATAAAAAAAAATTTAATTACTTTTAAAATCTTAGTGCATGATAATTTGTATTAAGCTTTTCAAGTCTCACTTAAGTGAAAACTATATTAACTAACTTAACCTAAGGTGGTCAAAGCTCTGAAGTTTGTTTGTTTTTTTTTTCAAATATAAAAATTAATTTAAAAAAAAAGAAAAAAAAAAAGAAATCTTGTAAAAATTTATTATTGCGAAAAAAATTTTTTTTCGGACTATGTCTTTAACATGAATTATTTTTAAAAGCAATTAAAAGCTTATCTAATAATTAGATAGTTATTGCAATTTTTATTTTACTATTCGGAGCAGATTTTCAGAAAAGCAGTAACTGTTTAAAAAGAAAAAAAAATTTACATTCTCCAAGAAGTCCTGCATTTGACTAATAAAAAGTATGCAGTCAAAATTTAACTTCTCGAAATTATGAAAAAGTCCGACACACATACAATGTTTCTCCCCCGCCACACAAAGACAAATAAGTTCTGAAAGTTACATTAAAATCAGACAATTATTTGATTTTTGCAAAAATTCCAAAATTAATGTTATTTTATAAATAATGTTATTTATAAATAAAAATAAAAGAAAGAAATAAAACAAAGAAAAATTAAAAATAAAGAAAAAAATTACATTTTTAACTGAAATTTTCAACATGTTAAGGCTTAAAAAATAATTCTTTCCTCTTAATAATAACAAACATTTTGATGATAAATGTTTAGGGTCTTTTGCTATGCTGTTTTTGTGATTATGGTGTTAGTGCAAAACCACCCACACTTTTTAAGAAGAGCCGAATGCAGAGAACTGGTGCACACAGTGTGCCTCAAGGTCCCCAACCAACCCACCTCAGGTTTTAAATTCAGAGTTGTCCTCCTCCTAGACCAGTCACCACTCAAGGCTCTATGACCTAATCTGTCCTGCTATTTACCCATAGTTAGGTGGAGAAGAGATGAATTTGTGCCTTTCCCAAGGATATTTGCACGTAAGTAGAATGGAACAAACTCAACTGTTCAATTCTGGCTACTCATTACGCTACCATGCTCTGTGTGTGTGTGTGTGTGCATATGACTTAGTGGCTTGAGCATTAGTTTTCAAACCATAAGACCCAGGTTTGAATCACAACATGATCAATTTGTCAAGGAAGTGACTTCTTGATACTATCAGCCTGAGGGGACAATCCCAGGGTGTTGGACTATTACAAAGTGATTGGAAACAATAACAAGCCTTGTAAATGAAACTGTTTGGAAGGCATCAATGATTATGCTATCATAGAATCAAGTTATTGTGACCAAGGATTCACACATGTTGGCCTTGTTAAACTACTGCTCACAATAGATTATGCAATCTCTCTCTCAGAAACTGTAACTAAGGTCAGCTTGGAATAAAAAGAATGCAGCATAAATTATAGGTTGTGCATGCTAAAGTTGAAGTAAAGCAAATGTGCCTGCACAGTTGTTTGAAACATGGGTTTAAGCAAACTGCTCTCAAAGAGTGGTTCTCAGCCATTTTTGCCCAATGCACCCTTTTTCACCACAAGTCAGAATGTCATTCCTAGCCTTTCCAAGTTTGCCCAACACAAAAGGTGCATTCGAAAATAAAAGGCAAATTTTATTGAAAGTTTTTCTTTTTTATATTAGTACTTATACACGGATTATTTTTTTAAAGGAGCCTTTTTTTCTTTGACACTCATGATGAGCTCCAGTTTCAGTAAATAAAAACAAGAAAACTTAAAATCTTCCCCAGACGCCCTGGCATTCCAACCTGGTTAAGAACCAGTAGAACAGCAAACTTAGCATAAAAAAGAAATCCATTAATTCCTTAAAAATTATTTTGTCAGAGTCTTAGATATGAAAATAAAAGTTAGCAGATATGGGCTTCCAGGGATTCAAATCAAAGATACTCATTTCTTAAATAGGGTAATTGAACTTTGCTTTACTTCTGTGAGTTGTCTAAAAGCACACTGGGTTTAATAGTGGTTTCTCACTTCAGGTTTATGCCTTATCTGAATGTTTGTACACTAAAAAAGAACTGAACTGTTATGTAATATCAGTCTTCCTATAAGGCAGTGAATTCTGGACAATTTCCTTACAGATGAAAAGATATCACATCACAGTCCAGCACACATTTCTTTGTTTCCAATGAGATTTTCCTGTCTCTCAGTACTCTGGTTAGCTTCTGAAATGCATCCTTGGCTATGCCAATGTGTCTTCAGATCTAAGTGTTGCACTTACCATCCTCTGTCAGAACACTTTCCAGGTATTTAAATTTCTTTACCTGTCTTATTTTAGTTTCCCTGATCTTTAATTGGCATTTTGAGGTTTTCTTTTTGCTGATGACATACATTGTTTTCTTGTAGTTTATGCTCAGTCCTTTCTTCTCACTTTCTCTTGCTACTTTCTGTAGGAGGTCCTGCATTTTCTTTACCATGCCTGCTGTCAGCCCTGTCATTTACGTATCTTATATTGCTGAGATTGTGGCTGCCAATGAGGAATCATGGCAAAGGTTTTATTTCTCTAAGAATTGTTTTGCTGTATAGGCTGAATAGATCGTGAGAAAGCATCCTTGTTTTATGCCCTTCCTATTTTTGAATACCTGCTAAATTCATTTATCCATATGCGAGTGGTTTGCTGCCAATATAGGTTCATGATTATCTTTATGTCTTTCTCAAAAATGTCAAGGTTGTTGAGCATCTCCAACAAGTCTTTGTGGTGTTCTTTATCAAATGCCTTCGGGTAGTCTATGAAGCACAGATACAAATCCTTCTGCATTTGTATGACTTTGAAATAGCATTCTGAGCATGAACATTGTGTTCCCTGTTGCACTGCGAATATTTTGCTATCCTACCAAAATACATGTATTTCTCATTGCTCCACTACTTCAGAAAAATTTATTTATGGATTCATCATGTCCCAGGCAATCAGATTATTATTTAAAAAATCTTGTTTGAAAAAAAAAAATGCTTATGTGATAATTCCAGTGTGTAAAAGCTTTATGAACACAAACGTTCATAGGCAGTTGGAAAAAATCTATTAACAAAAAAGCAGCACTATATCTCTAAAGTAAAAAAAAAAAAAAAAAAAAAGAGAAATGGAGTGAAGTTGAGAGAGGTGAAAAAAGAGGAAAAAAGAAAAAGAAAAAAGGAAAAAAGAAAAAAGAAAAAAGGAAAAAAGAAAAAAAGAGGGAAAAAAGAAAAAAAGAAAAAAGGGAAAAAAGAAAAAAGAGGGAAAAAAGAAAAAAGAAAAAAGGGAAAAAAGAAAAAAAGAAAAAAGGGAAAAAAGAAAAAAGAAAAAAGGGAAAAAAGAAAAAAGAAAAAAGGGAAAAAAGAAAAAAGAGGGAAAAAAGAAAAAAGAAAAAACAAAAAAGAAAAAAAAGAAAAAAAAGAAAAAAGAAAAAAAAGAAAAAAAAGAAAAAAAGAAAAAAAGAAAAAAAAAGAAAAAAGAAAAAAAAGAAAAAAGAAAAAAAAAGAAAAAAGAAAAAAAAAGGAAAAAAGAAAAAAACAAAAAAAAAGGAAAAAAGAAAAAAAACAGGAAAAAAGAAAAAAACAAAAAAAAAAGGAAAAAAGAAAAAAAACAGGAAAAAAGAAAAAAACAGGAAAAAAGAAAAAAAACAGGAAAAAAGAAAAAAAACAGGAAAAAAAAGAAAAAACAGGAAAAAAAAGAAAAAACAGGAAAAAAAAGAAAAAACAGGAAAAAAAAGAAAAAACAGGAAAAAAAAGAAAAAACAGGAAAAAAAAGAAAAAACAGGAAAAAAAAAGAAAGAAAAAACTGACAAAGGAAAACAGAAGTGAAAGTTGTTAGAATGACATTCATCAAAAAAGGCCTGAAAGAAAAGAATCCCTTGTGTGGGATGACTGGCTTTCACTTGTTCACTCCAGCTACAAATGCAAAGAAAGATAATGGAAATGTGTAGTAATTGCCAATAATGAATAGTTGTTTGTTATCCGAATGGCTTCAGTTTGTTTCCAGCTCAAGAATTACATGTCGGTTGGGTATCCAATTTAACAACATAATACCAGCTGCAACATTTTGCGAACAGATTATGGCTTATAAAGCAGCATTCACAACTTGGCATTTTGCTGAGAACCAATGAGTGTTGCACCAGTGCAGTCAGTAAAGAGTACCCCAAATCCTACAGTTTTAAACTATGGCATAATGGTGAATTCATTAATGCAATGTATTAGACTTACTAATTTAGTACAAGAAAAATTAAAGGTTACTAATATTGATTGTGCCCAACCTCCCAACTAAATAGAGTCATTAGCAGCAGCAGCAGCAGCAACAGAAAACATTTCACACCTGCAAAAGAAAATGAACTCAACCCTGGAGCTCAATAGAAGATCTCTTTCAATTTCTCAGTAGTTGTGGTATCAGCTGCCTGAAGAACCTTTCTTTGAACAATGAATTACTTCCCTTAATGTATGTTTGATGGCCTACTCTAACATATTATACAAGTGTATCACTGCCATTAAGAAAGATGGCAAAATATTTGAGAGGATTATTAGCTGTTTCATCAGGTTATTGTCTGAGCATGACATGAGGGAATTATATATATATATATATATATATCTTAGAATTAGTACAAACTAATGGGTTGGCAGTCCAATGCTTGTAGTGATTTATTTTATTGAGAGTACTTGATACTTAGAGCATTATACGTGGTAATATTTTTATTATAAGTTTATAACAGTTTACTGCAACACGAGCTGTTATGTTTCAGTACAATCTTAGCACTTCATCAGGCAATCAAATTATAAACTTATAATAAAAATATTACCATATATATATATTGTCAAGGCTTCACTATTGTAGCTGTTGGGGTTGTTACTTTATAAAGGCTCTCTTTCTCAAGGAGCTCCCAAACAAAGTACTAAAAAGGTAAATAAAAAGAAAGGTGCCAAAATACAGACTATTTTTATTAAATGCAACAATGTAAAACAACATCACATGCAAACATGAAGTTTGAATTCTACAAAATTGGTGAGGTGAGGTGAGGCCATTAACTAGCATCTCTGAACATCCTTGTTCTCCTTGGGATAAGTCTGGATGTTGGTTGCAACACATGTTGCTCTAACTTCTCCGGACCTGACTGACATCTAACTACAGCAAGGACCTGACTCTTCCTCGGTTGTCCCTACTGTGCATGCACATGCACACACACAAAAAAAGCATTTTTTGAAAAAAACAACAAAGAAAAATCTTTATAAACACAATCTTCAATATCTTTTCTCTACCTAATGTTATTTCTAAGTGATTTTTTTAAGCAAGCACACTTTTTTTAATACATCTTGAATGATAACCATATATAAAAAGGTATACAGTATTTGTCTTTATTTCTGAAATGAGGTATTGCATTTACACTATTTACATTATTTGGACTGTTGCCATATTCACTTTTCTACTGTATGCTTCGGCCTTCTTTGGGTGATTGGAATTTTGAACTGAAACCTTTAGTTCATCCACCAGGGTAGATTGTTCTAGTTCCATGCATCATGACTCTTCCAAATGTCCCAGTATCAGTTATCTCCCTTTTAATTCAACTCACCAAGATTTTGGGTTTTTTTGTTTTACCTTGGCCATATGTCCAATGGATAAAAGTGTTGGTTGAATCCAGTGCCTTGATCCAAAGTGTTCAAGACTTGGTAGCAACAGAGATGAACAACAACAAAAAAAAAAAAATCTTGGAGAGTAAAGTTAAAAGTTAACTGATCTGGAAGAGGCATAGCACATGGAACTGGAACAACCTACTTCAGTGGGTAAAAGTTCAGTTTCAAGTTCTAATCACCTAATGAAGGCATGAGCATACAACAGTTGAAATGTCTTGAGCAAAGAGCATGGCAACAAAGATGAAGATAGTTGAAACAATATAAATAGAAAGGAAAAAAAGGAAGAAAAAAGAAGAAAGAAAAAAGGAAAAAAAGAAGAAAAGAAAAAAGAAAAAAGGAAGAAAAGAAAAGAAAAAAAGAAGAAAAGAAAAAAGAAAAGAAGAAAAGAAAAGAAAAAAGAAAAGAAAAGAAAAGAAAAAAGAAGAAAAGAAAAAAGGAAGAAAAGAAAAAAAGAAAAAAGAAGAAAAGAAAAAAGAAGAAGAAAAGAAAAAAGAAAAAAGAAGAAAAGAAAAAAGAAGAAAAGAAAAGAAAAGAAAAGAAAAAGAAAAGAAAAGAAAAAGAAAAGAAAAGAAAAAGAAAAGAAAAGAAAAGAAAAGAAAAGAAAAGAAAAGAAAAGAAAAAGAAAAGAAAAGAAAAAGGAAAAGAAAAGAAAAAGGAAAAGAAAAAGAAAAGAAAAGAAAAGAAAAAGAAAAAGAAAAAGAAAAGAAAAGAAAAAGAAAAAGAAAAAGAAAAAGAAAAGAAAAGAAAAAGGAAAGAAAAGAAAAGAAAAAGAAAAGAAAAGAAAAAGAAAAGAAAAGAAAAAAGAAGAAGAAAAGAAAAAAAGGAAGAAAAGAAAAAAGAAAAAAGAAGAAGAAAAAAAGAAAAAAGAAGAAGAAAAGAAAAAAAGGAAGAAGAAAAGAAAAAAGGAAAAGAAAAGAAAAAAAGGAAGAAGAAAAAAAGAAAAGAAAAGAAAAAAAAGGAAGAAAAAAAAAAGGAAAAAGTACACAGATAGAAAACCCCTGCCAACCAAAAACAGACAGCTACTGTGATAAGTTTTAGCCTGTAATCAAATGCCAACAGGAGATTAGAATACACAAGAGAGCAAATTGCACAGAAAGGAAGCAGTGGGGTGGGATACATAATAATAATAATAATCTTTCACTGCTTTCTTTATCATTTCTGTTAATCTCTGCAGCAAAAACCAAAGCTTTTTATAAAATAAACTGACCCCTTTGCAATCCAAGTCAACATTTTCTCTAACAGAAAAAAACTCCTTTTTCTAATTTTGACCTCAGAGTCTATGAACCCCACCCCAAAGATGTAGGTAGTTACCAAGGAGATAAATGTTGTTTCTCAATACAAAGTAAGATTTATTACAGATTTCAATTTGGGATACTACAGAGGTTTTTTTTTTCTTTTATTTTTCTTCCTCCTTCCATACATCAAACATGTCTTCCTAGTTAGATTTAACAGAAAGGTTAGTTTCTACCACAACAGGAAGAATCAATAATCCTTTGGCAAGGCAGAATACTTTAAATATAATTATTAGTTTTGTAATACTGCAATTCTTTGATTTCAATGTCTAACCCAATACAAAAAGTTAGAAAAATCATTTTGGGTTTTTTTGTTTTTTTTTTTAATCATTTCACCCCGAGCAAGGCAGAAATGCCACTGATGAGCCGGGGGCTACATAACTGTAAAAAGATTAACTAGAAAAGAGTGAGGAGTACAAACTAGTTAGAAAGAAGGAATAGAAAACTGAGAATGCAGGTGCAATGACAGATACATAGGTGGAGAGAAAGGGAAGGATATACAGGGGTGGGGAGAGAGCTAGAGTCCAGTGGTTAATAGGTGAGTATTGACATTGCATTTAAATTTCTGGAGGTTGTAGCAGTCAGGAAAGCAAAAATATGAGAGAGAGTTCCACAGGCGGGAAGTGCAAGAAGGAGCTGCAAGAGTAGAATTGTCGTCTGCATTTGACTAACCTGACTGTGAATGGGTGGGACCCAGTTGCCAGTCTGGTTGCATGAGTAAACACCTGTTGAAGAGGCACCAGTGACTTAAGTTCGTCTGAGCAGAAGCCATGAAAGTATTTATAGAACAGAGAAAGGGAGGCCACATTTCGATGGTGGGGAAGTGGCTGCAGTCGAGCCACCAGATCAGTACCTATCACATTACAGACTCTCCTTTGGAGCCTGTCGAGAACACTGAGGAGAACAGCAGGGGCGCCTGACCATAAATGGCAGCAGTACTCCATGCACGGATGGATGGTTGACTTGTATATATATGCAGGATGGATTCAGGCAGAAAAAGCATCCTGGATCGGCATAGTGACCCAACCTTCTTAGCAGTAGATTTAGCTATGGAATCAATATAGTGGTTCCATTTGAGGTCTGAGAAGAGGGTAAGGCCGAGGAGGCGTAGTGTGTTGCTCTCAGGGAGAATCGCTTGGTCCATGCTTATGGGAGGCAGGAGAGGTTGCCTGTGATGGTTGACAGACAACAGCTTGGTCTTAGACGCATTGAAGTTGACAAGCCACTTCTTGCCCCAATTCACCACAGAGTATAGATCCCGTTCAATGTCAGCAGCGAGATTATGTCTGTCCGCCACGACAGGTTTCTTACTGGTGCGGGAGTATATTGTGGTGTCGTCTGCATAGATGCCTACTTGGGAACTGATCTCATCTGGGAGGTTGTTGATGAAAATAAGGAAGAGTGTCGGGCCCAGGATAGAGCCCTGTGGGACACCAGCAATCGTGCTGTAGGATGAAGAGGCATGCCCATTCAAAACGACCTTCATTTTGCAGTTATTTAAAAAAGATTGGATTAGGTCAAGCAGGTGACCGGTAATACCATAACCCCGTAGCTTGCATAGAAGGCCAGAGTGCCAAACCCTGTCAAAAGCCTTGGAGATGTCCAGAGCAACTGCGCGAGCCTCGTCAGACTCATCAAGGGCCTGTAGCATGTACTCCGTTACGGTTGTTAGCAAGTCAGCTGTGGACCTGGCAAAGCAGAAGCCGTATTGCCTGTCAGAGAAGAGTTTGTGGGCAGTAAGATGTTGGACTATTTCAGCATTGATTATGGCCTCGAATACTTTCCCGAATATCAGTAGAAGACTGATAGGACGATAGTTGGATGGGTCCGAGAGTTCACCACAATTCTTAAATACAGGAATGACTGAAGAGAACTTCCAGCATGCAGGAAAGCAGGAAGCAGAAAGGCAGTAGTTAAACAGTTTAGAGAAGACAGGGGAAAGTTCAAGAGCACACTTCTTAAGGACTATCACCAAAAATTTGGTATAAAAGAAGATGTAGGGTGAAGGGGGAGGGTAAAATAAAAATAACACGCCTAATTGGAGTAGATAGACTAAACTATCGCCCGGTTCACACTCCACCCACATCTATTGAACAGGTGAAGAGGCTCATCCCTTGTTTCCTGTTTAGGATGCAGTTTCCGGTGTTCTCTTTTCCAATCTTTTCATTCCTATGTAGCCCCCATCAGTGGTGTTACCGCCTTGCTCGGGGTGATATGATTAAAAAAAAAAAAAAAAAAAAAAAAAAAAAGCAAGAATAAAAACAAAATTTTATTGTCAAATTATATTAATTATGATAAAGAGTTTTTAGTATTCGAACAGTCATGAGTAAACTGCAACCCACAGTTCAAATGCAGCCTAATTGGCATTCTGATTGATACATCTAATTTCACGAGAAAAATAATACTAAAATATTTCATTTTCACTTGTTCACTCACACACTCTCATATATAGTCACTTATATAAAACAATGATTAAGTACAATGTTTCTACAGTTTTGTAACTTTTCATTGAAGATACCATTGACAATTTACACTAAGGAAGATCATAAGTGTAAATACCTTTTGCTTCAGAAATGGGAAACATTAATGGTAATTATTTTTCTCTAGAGAATAAGTGTACTTTAAAAAAATATATATATATTTTGGCATTATCAAATGAAATTAAAAACAAACCACACATCAGTGTGTGTTCATACTGTCATCAAAGATAAGATTATACCAAAACTTGGTTTTTTGTTTTGTTTTGTTTTGTTTTTTTATTTTTATTAATTAGTACAGGAATCTTTTCTTCAAAGAAAATGAATTGACTTTTCCTCTTTTCTAAGGCAGATGCTTATGCATATGGTCTGGTCTTTCATTGTGAAAATTTGTTTTTTTAGTAGTGCGACCCATTTTATGACAAACAGTATCCTATACGGTCCACTGTTCAAAAACGTTTGGCCGTGTTTTCAAACCTTGACAATTTTTGTTAATTTTTTTGTGATGAAAAACAGATTTGAAAATTCTAGCAAAAATTAAATTAAAATTTGATTGAAATGAATTTTTTTTTAAATAATTAGAAAATACTATGATCTATCCTCTTAATAATAGCATGAACATTTTACCAATAAAACTTTATTTAGTTTGGAGCCTTTTTTCTTCATACTATGCTGTTTTTTCAGTGAATTCGTGGAGGTACCTATATTAGCTATAAGGACAAGTCCACAGAGAATTTAAATCAATTTTGCCCTGAATTGTAAAAAAAGTCAAAGAACTCAAACAATATTTAATTCAAAAAAAGCTTTTAATTGCTTTTATGAATAAAATGTATTATGGACACAATTTTAAGAAAAAAACAAATTTCAATGACTAATGAATTTTTAAAAAAAAATATTTGAATTTTTTCCAAAGTTTTAATTAGAATAATCCATAAATCTTTTAAAATTTTGCATTTTGTAGCAGCCAAATAATATGCTATTAAATTAAAACTTAAAATTCACTACAATTCAATGATTCTCAATATTTTAAAAGAATTTTGAACTTACTTTTTATATCTAAATTTTAAATTGAATTTTTAAAAATAAAGTTTCTTTTGAAACTTATTTTAGTTTTAATTGAAAGCTAAATGATTAAATTTACTATTTCCAGTAAGCAAAATACTCTGGCATTTCAAACAGAAATTATATTGATCAGAATCTAAAATTTTTTGGCCATTTTTAAGCGATCAACATTTGTAAACAAAAGTTAATTCTTGGTTTTAAAAATCTTGCAAAAATATACATCTGTGATACATGATTTTTGGAAAATTAGCAAATTTAACTTTATATTAATCTGATTTACACAATTATTACTTATTTATAGCATGAAATTTAGAATAGAACTCTTTCTTAAACACAGAGTTCAACTTTCTGACCTTTCCACCATATGTGTTGACAGATGCAAGATCAGTGTATGGTGATCACAAGTGACAATTGTACACTTTTTTTCCTTGTAAAAGGAAGAAACTCTGAAACACATTACCTTTTAATTTACATAGAAATTACCACACACAAAAAAAAAAAATACACAAAGAATAAAACAAATAAACATTTTAAAAATAAGACAATTTGTATTAAACTTTCATTTTTGATTAGCAAGTAAAATCACTTAAGTTTTTAAACTTATCCCAACAAATCATTGAAGTATTTTAAAATATTTTTGAAACTATAAATTATTATAATTAAAAAAAAAAATCTTATAAAATTTCATTATTAAAAAAAAAAAAAAATTTTTTTTTCTATAATGTCCTGAATTTATATTATTTATTAAAGCAATTAAAAGCTTCTCAAATTAAATAATGTCATCGTTATATTGCAATTTTTTTTTATTATTGGAAGATTTTCAAAAATAAAGGCAAAATTTTTCAAAAAAATAATAGATGATTTACATTTCCCAATGAGTCCTGCATTTAACTAATAAAACCAATCTTCCCAACAAAATTTAAAATTTCATGAATTTATGGAGACGGTGGAGAACAGATGTAAAAAAAAAAAATTGTTACCAAGATTTTTTAAAAAATTATAATTTCAAAAATAATTTCATTCATTTGAGAATAAGTCCAGAGAGTTTCATTATAATTTGACAATTATTTGATTTTTGCGAGAATTTCTAAATTAATGTTTGTCACCATAAAAACAATTACATCTTCCATTGTAAATTCTCAATGATTTGGTTACCCACTAACTAAAATCAAAACAAGATTTTTAACCAAAATTTCAAATGTAATAGAAGGGATTAAAAAGTTTAAATATCTTTATGGAAAAGTTTCTTATTAAGTTTGGGACCTTTTTTATTCATACTATCATTTTTTTTTCCGGCAATTTAGTTGTAAAACTTAAACTAAATTTGTCTCAATTCATATTACTTAAACTTTAAATCAGCTAATAATCTTCAAATAAAGTTTCAGGAAAGTATAATTTGTTTCTGAAATTTTTTTTTTTTTTTGTTCCAATTCTGTTAAGATTTTGCTGACAAGGAGAAAAGAAAAAAGATTCATTGCTAGGAGCTGACATCAATCTCTCTCTCTCTCTCTCTATATATATATATATATATATATACTTTTTTCCTAGAGCAATGGAATTATCAGTTTCATAAGAAATATTGATAATTAATAAAATAGATGACTAAGCAAATGCTAAATAGAAATTTGACCTTCAATTACACTATTAAATTATCCACTTCATTAATGAATGAAAGGAAAATACTGCCTCATCAGAAAGGATAACATGTAATAAAACAGGAAATTGAAGGGCTAGGGAGTCTACAACACTATTTAAATCAGCCCATGAATGTTAGCCCAGCTTTGTATGATTTACTAGCAGTATAGCCCCGCGTTGCTTGAGTGTAATGAAAGCTATATATATATATATATATATATATATAAATAATCGAACTGCAACCTTGAAACTTCTGAACATCATTTCTTACGTCTTTGTCTATGAGTATCAAATTTGATTAAAATCAGACCACACCTCTATAACCCGATTTTTTCAATTATTGATATTTATCGGGGGTATCTTGACACAAAACCTAGCTAAGAACTCTCGCAGACGCTTATAGTACAACTGTGTAAATTTTCAAGAAAATCTGTTCAGCCGTTTCGGAAACTATAGGTAACACACACAAAGTTCCATTTATAAATAAGTTTAGATTTAAATAAAAGATTATATTAACACAAAAGGAATCTTTTACAAAACTCAGATTTAAAAAAAACACTTAAATTAAAAGAGAAAGCAATTTACTAAGATGAAAATGTATAGAAACAGCTTTCATCACTAGATTATTCTCAATCAATTTACATCCAGGTTCTTATATTTTACCTTTCTTGGCAGCTCTGTTATGACAATGTGGGATATTTAATAACACAGCATGTCCAGACTGAGTTTGAGTTTAATGGCATATCAACCTCTGTAGGTTATTTAATGCCAAAAAAGATAGGTTTTAAGATATTTTTTTAATGTTCAATTATAGTGAGAAGGTTGATATAGTCAGATTTTGATGAAAAAGGTTTTTTATTTTATTTTAGAAAACTGAAAATGTCTTCTAGTTTGGTATTCAAAAAATGTATTGCTAGTAATTTTTTCCTTAAAAATGTATTATGACAATATTTTTTTTTCTTTTCAAAAAATCTGTTATGGTAATAATTTTTTCCTTCAAAAAAAAAATGTATATTTTTTTTTATAAAAGTCTATTTTTATGTATATATTTCTATAAAAGTTTATTTTTATACTTTCATAGTGTTTTGAGCCCATTTTGGGGGTTAACTATTTGCCCATGGCTGGGACCCTAACAGGTGCTGCCACTCCGGGTCAGAGTGGGCCTGGGAACAACAGCAATTAAGAGGTGGTTCCACGCTCCTCCTCACAACCTTCCAATTAGAGGCCTTGCTGCCGGATGCAGTTTACTGTTATACTCAGGACTCTAGACTTTAGATCATCTTCAAAACTCTGCTTAACTCAGCAGCCCACTTTTTCATAGCTGATAAAAGTTGGAGTGCAATCTAACATAGTCAGCATGAACGTCTTTAATGGGTAAACATTTTCTGCAGGCACTTAATACCAAATTTTAATCATTTTCAAGAGAAGTTGCTACTTATGTTTGAAGTTTTTTCAACAATCAGATGTCATTTTACTTGTAAAGAAACAATGCAGTTATGAATAAGAAGAGTTGAAATTAATGCATGCAAGATTTCACAATTGTAGTATCACTCCTTCATAGTCAACCTTTGACCTTTTCAACCCACTACGTATAACTTGAATTATATATATTGTTTGTCATGTTGGTGAATATGTCTCTTGGCTAATGTTCAAGAGGGAAAAAGATAAGCAGTCAATAATAATCACTCTTGACATTTCTTTATTTTCTTTTGTCTCTATAACAACTCAAATGCCATCAGAAAAATAAAGCTGACTGGAGGCCATTTTCTCTGATAGACCAGCACTGGAAATTCCAACATGAAACGATTTTGATTCAATTCTATTTAAGAGTTAGACAAAGATCAAAGTGAATAGGTCAATCATTTTCTTTTCAAAATACTTTTAATTTATTATGATTATAACTCAAAAAATAAAATAATCAAATTCTGTCAAATATATAAGTGCGAGAAGCCATGAACATTTTCTTTAAATCGTAGATTTATTGTTGCTATTATTATTAATATTACTTGCTTTTTGTATGATATATTAAGTGTCCATAATGGTATGTGTTGCTACACGTGTTTCGAGTCTAAAGTTGACTCTTCAGGCAAATAAACTTGTGACTTCACTTGAGTGACTACACTTGAGGTCCAAGTTTAGTTTAAGGCCCAAATTGTCTTTAAACATATTTTACAATTAGATGTTCTTAGAATAGCAACGTATTCTACAAGGATTTGTCTTATAGGAGTAGGTAGTTGTGTAAGTGTTCAAGTGCTTCCTTATAGCATTAAGATTGCTCAACTTTTCAGTTTACAATTTAATGATATTTGTCTGGCCAATATAGAAAATTTAGTCTTGAAAATGGCTAATGAATTGGTTGAAAGTACTTGAGACATTAATCACTATAGACAGTTTCTACATTTTTCCCCTCAAAAAAGAAAAACTGTAAAAGCATTAAAAAAAAAAAAAAAAAAAAACAGAAACAGGCTCAACATTGCTTAAGTTCAGTGATCATATGGCAACTAGTGTTACAACATGATACAGCCATAAGCTCAAAACCTTGGTCAGGGCTTTCTGTCTGAATTTCTGGAATGAGTTGTTTATAATGTTGACTATTGTTCTCATAATGTTTCAGACATTGTGGATTCCAGCCTTCATCAGGTACTTGTCAATTCAGGTAACCTATAGGGAATTTCAAATTAAGCCTTTTATTTAATCAACAGGAGTAGATTGTTCTCATTCCACTACCCATGTCTATGTATATCTTATCTATTTCTTATTTTAGTACTGCCCAGTTATTGCGCACCCTATTTCCACAGAGTTCAAGTATACACTGCCCAACCCAGAGATTCAACTCACTATGTCATCAAATTCACAAACCAATGCTTTAATCCTTGTGGGGTCAAATCTAGCGGGTTGGTAAGAGCTAATGATGTAAACTGAAAGTATTCAGAAGACATTGGATAAATGTTTAAATTCTCTGTAAAACTGGTCCAAACCTTATATATATATATATATATATATATATGTATGTGTGTGTGTGTGTGTGTGGACTATTGCTGCTATACTGAGCCAGAGCTAATCAATCCCAACTTTCAAGTTCAAAAGTGTTTGCACAGCCTTATGGGTAGGGAATTATTTTCTACCCTACCACACCTTTCCCCACAGATGCTGATCTCTCACTACTCCATTGCTATTCTCATCACAGATATTCAACAACTACATTCTTGGATTCTACCAGTTCAGACTTTTCCCAGCCAGGACCTGTCATACCACATGCAGCAAGTTAACTTTTCTTCACTTCTTTCATATTCCATTAGTGAGGAGGAAGTTCCACTCAGCTGTTTCCTTCCAGACCAGATATGTAGCATTATGGAATTAACTCTTTAGAGGATGTATCACTGATCACTACAATCTTAAACTCTTCAAGTCGAGGGTTAACTGTTATCTATTCAACATGCCCTCATAACATGCAACCCTTGCTACATACCCATTACTCTACCTAGCGGTCCTTAGGCCTGATATTAGGTGAACAGTACTAATAAATATTAAATATATGTCCAACAATCAAAAATGCCAAAAAGTAATGACCACTGACTGCAGTTTTTGGTCAATAGTTATTTGATTAAAATCAAATTCCAGACTGATTAGTCAGCAATAAAACAATGTAAGCAAATAAGGGAACAGTTTAAACTTCAAGAGGCCTTTGGTCAGTTATGCAACATCAAAAGCCACTTACCAGTAGAAAGTGAACACAACAAACAAATGCAAGTTTAGCTCATTGATAAAATAGTAAGAGCAAATAAAAGGTCCTGGGTCAAGATGATAATTTGACAAGTTTATCTTCAAGCAAGCCAGCAACAACAGTAAATTCATTTACCTGCTTCAAATTACAATTCAATGAACAAATAAGAGAAAACCTACCTGCTGGCTTAATTACCACAATGGGCCACCTTTTCATTTAAGTAATTATAAACTAAATATTCAATCAGTTAAGTGCTATACATGATAAAATGCAATCATATCTTGAAGAAACATGACTGAGTGAGTATAAGATTTTCCCACAGTAGGTTGCCATTACTTTCTGCAGTAGACTGGTTTCCAACCAAAACTATAGAACACGATCTGTTCTGCCATTTAACCCATAGCTGGAGGGAGAAGAGAGATTAATACCTTTCTCAAAGGCATTTGTGCATATGATGAATGAAAGGAATTCAACAAATTCAAACTCTGCTCACCAATTTCTTGTTTCAAGCCAATATCCACTACACCACAATGTACACACTAAACATTAACGCTCTGAAAAGGCTTCAGAGAAATATCTAAATCTTCAATATTTCTCAAAAGTTACTGGATATGTTAGGCTTCAGTGATTAAAACAACCTAGATGATTATTAAAGCATGCAAGAATCATCATAATAGTAGTGATGAATAAGTAAAATCATTCATTCATTTTTATCCTATTTTTGCTCTTTTTACTCACACAAGATTTATACATTTTGGCTTACGTTAATTATTGTCAACTTGTATAACCAGATGTCGTGAAGGTCTTTCATGTTATTACTAAAGAAATTTATTTTATCCACTTCTAATTTGCTAAGCTATTCAAAGCTAGCATAATTCTCAATGGCTCCCGAACAGTTTTATCTCACCAATTTCACTCAAAGTTCCATCAACATATGGCATGTCATTGCTTTCAGGCACAGACCAGTGGTGGCATATGATCATCTCCCCAGGCTCTTAATATATGGCCAGTGTCTCATGGTCAGAATGAAAATGTTCTAACCCCATGGCCATGTTTCTCTATCCATTATAAAGAGACACATGAAATTTAGCTTCCTGCTAATGTTAACATTCTAAGTCTGTCACTATTCAATAATTTTAAGACTTCTATAGAATTTTGATAATTTTAAGAAGAAAAAAATTAATTTTTTTTTTTAAAGGGGTTAAAAAGCTATAAAAAAAATAAATTCAACACCCACTGCAGACTATCCAGAGAACAAGTTAAAAATAAAACAAAAATCAACAGCAGATAGGAAAAGTACTCTCTTATATATTCAACTTTCTACAATTCTAAAATTGAGAGGCGGGGATGCTGTGTGTCACTCATATTAAGAGATGCAACTGAAAACCAAGACTAAATATGAGAAGAAAATAGTTTAGGTGGAACTGAGATTGGAGGAGAGAAAGTAAGAGGTAGGGGATAAGAGGAAGTGGTCTAGAGTATTTAGAACAACTCATTTACATGACAAGCCTTCCTCTCATTATTTTTTCTCTCCAGACATCAACATCTCACTGGAAAAGAAATGGGAATTGAGAAAGAGGTGGTGATTGGTGTGCTAACAGTTGATACCTGATAGAATGGTACACTTTTCCCTTTTTTATTTTCATTTTATTTTTTTTAACACTCCTTTCCTCCTCCCCCTCTGCTCTTAAGATTCAGTTTTCAGGTTAAATCCCCAGCTCCTCCAATAACTAAAGTTTGACTGCAGTCAACTCACCAAATATGGGACATTCCATTGCAAAGTTTGAAAGAATTTATGTTACCATATTTGTGTACAATACAATCTTATAACTTGACCCCATATGTTAAAATGGGGAAAAGCATTGATTTGTGCATGTGATGCAATCACCACTTGACTATTCATGGAACTTGTAAAAGGATCCATTTTTAATTTACAGTGTTGCCTTATTAAGTGTAAATCTAGAATTTTGCATATTTGGGGCTGTTTAATATAAGCAACTTTTGCTATGAAATATCTGGATTGTATACAAAATAGTCATTCTATCGTTCTAACCAAACAAATCCAATTACATAAGGAGGTAGGACTACATATTGATTATAGGCAGACAAAATTACCAAAATCTAACAATACATTTGATTTTAATGCCCCCCCCCTTTTTGCTTAATTATTATGTACACAATACTAAAAATGTATTTCCAGCCTTGATAGAGTCCAGTGTGGCTTACGCAGCCTTGACAGGAATGATGTTTTCCACTCTGAAGCACAACATCACATACAAGATCTATTCCTTAGTTCCACTAGCCGTCCTCATTCCTTCTGTATTTTAGTAGTAAGAAGAAAGTTCCACTCAAACAGCCTTTTCCCAAGAACCACTGTTTTGTGGACCAGACTCATCATAGGTGGATGCTTTTGAAGTTCACACCCAAACATTCTCTATATGTATACTGTCCAATACCTTTGCTGAATCCCCCCAACAGTCCCCTGCCAGATTAAAAATAAAATGGTATTTCATGCATATTTTATATTTGTCTACACTTCTGAGATGAGGTATTATTTACATTTTTTGAACTGTTGTCCTCATCTTTATTGAAATGTTTACAATGTTTCGGTTGTTATATGCTCCAGTCTTCTTCAGGTGCTAGAAACAATCATTGGAGTAGATTGTTCTCATCTTCAAGAACATATGGCCAAGTGGATATAGATGTTGGTTAGTTCCATTGACTTAACCCAAAGAGTTCTGAGTTCAATATCTGGCTAGTTTTCAATTGGAGTAGATAGATCTATCTATTGCCTGGTTCACACTCTACCCACGTCTATTGAACAGGTTAAGAGGCTCATCCCTTGTTTAGAATGTGGTTTCCGGCTTCCTCTTTTCCAATCTTTTCACTCTTATGTAGCCCCCTGCACATCAGTGGCATTACCGCCTTGCTCGGGGTGATATGATTAAAAAAAAAAAAAAAAAAAGTAATGATGAACAAATAACTTAGAGAATTGAGTTCAAGGAGATAACTATATGGCCTAAGTCAATCATATCACGCATGAACAACAACAATCTACCTCAGTGATCAAAAAGGGCCTGGTTCAAAATTTCTAGTACCTGATGAAGTAAAGATCGTACAATGGTTTAAATGTTGTTAAAGCCATGATTTGCACCAAAATAAAATAAAAATTATTACTTTCATGCAAAAGCTGAGTATGCATGCTGAGACAAAGTGAAAAAGCTATGAATGAGGTGTTTCACTAACATATGTTGGTTTGGTTTCTTCAGGTCAGAAAAAAAAAGACAAAACTATATGAAGAAAAGGGTCTGGATTTTTTTTTTTTAGGATAAAAGAAACCTTAAATAAAATTGCTTTATCAGATCCTATAGCCAGAAATTGTTTATATATATATATATATATATATATATATAAACAATTTCTCTCTCTCTCTATATATATATATATATATATATATATATATATAAGGCAAGATATTTGTGTGTGTGTGTGCGCGCGTCTGTTTATCTGTCCTTTATACAAATCCACAATTTTTATCCGATTCTCACCAAACTTCATACAAATATTCTTTTGACTGAGTCTGAGCTCCAGGACCATGGATTAGTTTTAAAGTTTTCATTACACCCGAGCAGTGCCGGTTATACTGCTAGTGTGTATGTGTGTATATATATATATATATATATAGAGAGAGAGAGAGAGAGAGAGAGAGAGAGAGAGCTGTGTGAACTTCTGAGAAACTTCCCAGATTTCTCCAAAACTGAGTAAAAGAAAGTATTGAGAACTTGATCATTGTAACCTTCAGCATTCCCCTGCTACCAAGCCTCATAATTTAGATAGATTTCATGTTTTTAACTTGTCTGTAACAAATTCATCAAAGGTCACAAGTGGCTTCTTCAAATAAATTCAAAAAGCAATTATGTTGTAATTGTGCCAACAAAGAGATAATGAAATTTATATATAAAACTTGCTCTTTATGTAGCACATGTGTGTTGGGATTTATTAATACACCAGTCCCTCATGTCTATATTTCTTAGAAACAGAACTTTACTATAATGAAGCTAAATATTGCAGCAATTTTACAGCCAAAGGATTGAGAGAGAGAGAATGAAAACAGAATCACATATCCATTGCTAGTTTGTCCTTGGAATTTCTCTCTAAATTTTAACTGCCTTATGAAAATAGAGGTTGAAACATTCCCCAGAAATAGTTTTGTACAAATAATACAGGAAGTGATTCATCAGAATTTATTGCATAATGATAGGATTTTCATCTATGAAGACTTTAGGGATTTAACAGAACTGAAAATGTAGAGTTCAGATAATAAAAATATAGAAATTCTTCCACAAATGGTTTTAGCAGTGGAAATCTGATTTAAAAGTTTCAACAAATAACTTGCATGTTAAAAAGAAAATTATCCAAATTTTAAATGAAGTATGTTTGAGTTTTGTCTAACGGCATATCAACCTCTGTGGGTTATTTAAAGCCAAAAAGGTAGGGTTTTAGGGTATTTATTTTAATGTTCGGTGATAGTGAGAATGCTGATTTCGTCAGATTTTGATGAATTTTTTTATTCTAGAAACTGAAAATGTCTTCTAGTTTTGTATTCAAAAATGTATTACTGGTAATATTTTTTCTTCAAAACTGTATTGTTGGTAATATTTTCTTATCAAAAATGTATATTTTTCTATAAAAGTCTATTTTTATAGTTTCATAGTGTTTTGACCCTTGTTTGGGGGGGTTAACTATTTGCTCATAGCTGGGATCCTAACAGGTACTCCAACCCCGGGTCAGGGTGAACCTGGGAACAACAGCAACTACGAGGTGGTGCCATGCTCCTCACAACCTCTCAATCAGAGGCCTTGCTGCCAGATGCAGTTTACGGTCATAGCCAGGACCAAATGAAGTATTCAAGTTAAATGACAAGTAGCATCAAATCATTATAAAGGAAAATAATTTGATGTTTTTAAGAAAGCAAACAGTTAACTATTGATGCTTTTTTATGAAAAGAAGTCTAGCAGAATCAGTATATTATTATTATTTTTTGTTTTACTTATGCAGAAAGTCAATCAATGCTTATAGAATGGACTTGCCTGTAACAGAATGGAATCTCCCAGGTTATTATTTAAACCACCTACCAATTTACCCTGTGGGTTTTTTTGATCAGTTAGATTCAACTTCTATTCTAGTTGATTACTGGCTGGTTGTTCTAGAAGACTTTTATACTAAAAGCATTTTTGAATGAATTCCATAACTTCCTTTAAAATTATTATTCTACAGACAAACCAACCATACTAAAAAGTGTATATTGCTTTCAGTCAGTCATTAAAAGAGCTGGTTATAATTTTTATTCTCATCATATAAAACTTTTCATAGCAAATGAAGACATGAATTTCAGTATTCAAGGTATCGACTGACATTGTAAGTTTTATTCACTTGCCTGACAATTACATAAATATTAGGTGTGATAGTACAGGGGTAAATCAAACAGAGAGAGAGAGTCAGACACACAGAGAGAGTCAGAGTCAGACACACAGAGAGAGTCAGAGTCAGACACACACAGAGAGTCAGAGTCAGACACACAGAGAGTCAGAGTCAGACACACACAGAGAGTCAGAGTCAGACACACACAGAGAGTCAGAGACAGACACACACAGAGAGTCAGAGACAGACACACACAGAGAGTCAGAGACAGACACACACAGAGAGTCAGAGACAGACACACACAGAGAGTCAGAGACAGACACACACAGAGAGTCAGAGACAGACACACACAGAGAGTCAGAGACAGACACACACAGAGAGTCAGAGACAGACACACACAGAGAGTCAGAGACAGACACACACAGAGAGTCAGAGACAGACACAGAGAGTCAGAGACAGACACACACAGAGAGTCAGAGACAGACACACACAGAGAGTCAGAGACAGACACACACAGAGAGTCAGTAGGCTGCGGACACACACAGAGAGTCAGAGACACACACAGAGAGTCAGAGACAGACACACACAGAGAGTCAGAGACAGACACACACAGAGAGTCAGAGACAGACACACACAGAGAGTCAGAGACAGACACACACAGAGAGTCAGAGACAGACACACACAGAGAGTCAGAGACAGACACACACAGAGAGTCAGAGACAGACACACACAGAGAGTCAGACAGACACACACAGAGAGTCAGAGACAGACACACACAGAGAGTCAGAGACAGACACACACAGAGAGTCAGAGACAGACACACACAGAGAGTCAGAGACAGACACACACAGAGAGTCAGACAGACACACACAGAGAGTCAGAGACAGACACACACAGAGAGTCAGAGACAGACACACACAGAGAGTCAGAGACAGACACACACAGAGAGTCAGAGACAGACACACACAGAGAGTCAGAGACAGACACACACAGAGAGTCAGAGACAGACACACACAGAGAGTCAGAGACAGACACACACAGAGAGTCAGAGACAGACACACACAGAGAGTCAGAGACAGACACACACAGAGAGTCAGAGACAGACACACACAGAGAGTCAGAGACAGACACACACAGAGAGTCAGAGACAGACACACACAGAGAGTCAGAGACAGACACACACAGAGAGTCAGAGACAGACACACACAGAGAGTCAGAGACAGACACACACAGAGAGTCAGAGACAGACACACACAGAGAGTCAGAGACAGACACACACAGAGAGTCAGAGACAGACACACACAGAGAGTCAGAGACAGACACACACAGAGAGTCAGAGACAGACACACACAGAGAGTCAGAGACAGACACACACAGAGAGTCAGAGACAGACACACACAGAGAGTCAGAGACAGACACACACAGAGAGTCAGAGACAGACACACACAGAGAGTCAGAGACAGACACACACAGAGAGTCAGAGACAGACACACACAGAGAGTCAGAGACAGACACACACAGAGAGTCAGAGACAGACACACACAGAGAGTCAGAGACAGACACACACAGAGAGTCAGAGACAGACACACACAGAGAGTCAGAGACAGACACACACAGAGAGTCAGAGACAGACACACACAGAGAGTCAGAGACAGACACACACAGAGAGTCAGAGACAGACACACACAGAGAGTCAGAGACAGACACACACAGAGAGTCAGAGACAGACACACACAGAGAGTCAGAGACAGACACACACAGAGAGTCAGAGACAGACACACACAGAGAGTCAGAGACAGACACACACAGAGAGTCAGAGACAGACACACACAGAGAGTCAGAGACAGACACACACAGAGAGTCAGAGACAGACACACACAGAGAGAGTCAGAGACAGACACACACAGAGAGTCAGAGACAGACACACACAGAGAGTCAGAGACAGACACACACAGAGAGTCAGAGACAGACACACACAGAGAGTCAGAGACAGACACACACAGAGAGTCAGAGACAGACACACACAGAGAGTCAGAGACAGACACACACAGAGAGTCAGAGACAGACACACACAGAGAGTCAGAGACAGACACACACAGAGAGTCAGAGACAGACACACACAGAGAGTCAGAGACAGACACACACAGAGAGTCAGAGACAGACACACACAGAGAGTCAGAGACAGACACACACAGAGAGTCAGAGACAGACACACACAGAGAGTCAGAGACAGACACACACAGAGAGTCAGAGACAGACACACACAGAGAGTCAGAGACAGACACACACAGAGAGTCAGAGACAGACACACACAGAGAGTCAGAGACAGACACACACACAGAGAGTCAGAGACAGACACACACAGAGAGTCAGAGACAGACACACACAGAGAGTCAGAGACAGACACACACAGAGAGTCAGAGACAGACACACACAGAGAGTCAGAGACAGACACACACAGAGAGTCAGAGACAGACACACACAGAGAGTCAGAGACAGACACACACAGAGAGTCAGAGACAGACACACACAGAGAGTCAGAGACAGACACACACAGAGAGTCAGAGACACACACAGAGAGTCAGAGACAGACACACACAGAGAGTCAGAGACAGACACACACAGAGAGTCAGAGACAGACACACACAGAGAGTCAGAGACAGACACACACAGAGAGTCAGAGACAGACACACACAGAGAGTCAGAGACAGACACACACAGAGAGTCAGAGACAGACACACACAGAGAGTCAGAGACAGACACACACAGAGAGTCAGAGACAGACACACACAGAGAGTCAGAGACAGACACACAGAGAGAGTCAGAGACAGACACACACAGAGAGTCAGAGACAGACACACACAGAGAGTCAGAGACAGACACACACAGAGAGTCAGAGACAGACACACACAGAGAGTCAGAGACAGACACACACAGAGAGTCAGAGACAGACACACACAGAGAGTCAGAGACAGACACACACAGAGAGTCAGAGACAGACACACACAGAGAGTCAGAGACAGACACACACAGAGAGTCAGAGACAGACACACACAGAGAGTCAGAGACAGACACACACAGAGAGTCAGAGACAGACACACACAGAGAGCCGGAGACAGACACACACAGAGAGTCAGAGACAGACACACACAGAGAGTCAGAGACAGACACACACAGAGAGTCAGAGACAGACACACACAGAGAGTCAGAGACAGACACACACAGAGAGTCAGAGACAGACACACACAGAGAGTCAGAGACAGACACACACAGAGAGTCAGAGACAGACACACACAGAGAGTCAGAGACAGACACACAGAGAGTCAGAGACAGACACACACAGAGAGTCAGAGACAGACACACAGAGAGTCAGAGACAGACACACACAGAGAGTCAGAGACAGACACACACAGAGAGTCAGAGACAGACACACACAGAGAGTCAGAGACAGACACACACAGAGAGTCAGAGACAGACACACACAGAGAGTCAGAGACAGACACACACAGAGAGTCAGAGACAGACACACACAGAGAGTCAGAGACAGACACACACAGAGAGTCAGAGACAGACACACACAGAGAGTCAGAGACAGACACACACAGAGAGTCAGAGACAGACACACACAGAGAGTCAGAGACAGACACACACACAGAGAGTCAGAGACAGACACACACAGAGAGTCAGAGACAGACACAGAGAGTCAGAGACAGACACACACAGAGAGTCAGAGACAGACACACACAGAGAGTCAGAGACAGACACACACAGAGAGTCAGAGACAGACACACACAGAGAGAGTCAGAGACAGACACACACAGAGAGTCAGAGACAGACACACACAGAGAGTCAGAGACAGACACACACAGAGAGTCAGAGACAGACACACACAGAGAGTCAGAGACAGACACACACAGAGAGTCAGAGACAGACACACACAGAGAGTCAGAGACAGACACACACAGAGAGTCAGAGACAGACACACACAGAGAGTCAGAGACAGACACACACAGAGAGTCAGAGACAGACACACACAGAGAGTCAGAGACAGACACACACAGAGAGTCAGAGACAGACACACACAGAGAGTCAGAGACAGACACACACAGAGAGTCAGAGACAGACACACACAGAGAGTCAGAGACAGACACACACAGAGAGTCAGAGACAGACACACACAGAGAGTCAGAGACAGACACACACAGAGAGTCAGAGACAGACACACACAGAGAGTCAGAGACAGACACACACAGAGAGTCAGAGACAGACACACACAGAGAGTCAGAGACAGACACACACAGAGAGTCAGAGACAGACACACACAGAGAGTCAGAGACAGACACACACAGAGAGTCAGAGACAGACACACACAGAGAGTCAGAGACAGACACACACAGAGAGTCAGAGACAGACACACACAGAGAGTCAGAGACAGACACACACAGAGAGTCAGAGACAGACACACACAGAGAGTCAGAGACAGACACACACAGAGAGTCAGAGACAGACACACAGAGAGAGTCAGAGACAGACACACAGAGAGAGTCAGAGACAGACACACAGAGAGAGTCAGAGACAGACACACAGAGAGAGTCAGAGACAGACAGACACAATCCAGACACTTTTTTTAGGATGAGGAATTTTCCTGAGACATTCCAACACTTTTTTTTAATAAATTACATATTGCACATTATTTCTAACTGATTGAGGTTTTCATTCAGAGGGCAATAAAATATTCTCATCAAGTGTCTACAATTCCACCTCCAAGATATTTCTTTTCTTAACCTAAATAATTAATAGTAAATGTGAAACTTGTAGGCAAGTCATTAACAGGCTAACTATTGTGATTTTGCTGTTTAGTCTAACAAATACAACAAGCTTTTGTCATAAATGTTGGATGATACATACCATAGGGCTGCAAGTGTAAGGTCTAATGGTTGAAGGAAAAAGAAAGTTTCAATTACAAGAGCCTCATACTTCACATTTGCAAATGTAATGAACACACCCACACACAGCATTAATACTATTAACACTCCTGCTATTTTTTTTTTTTTTTTGCATACCATTTATACATAAAAGCAATGCTAATCATTAAAATATTTCAAATAAAGAAATTAAAAAAAATATCTCAGAGTTTGGTTGCTGGGTTATATTTTGGAAAGTGAGTAAGAGAATACTTTCAGTCCCCACCCATATAAGTACAATTGACACTAAAATACAAGTGATTATTTTACCCTCACTGTCAGAAATTGAAGAGTCATTTTATATGCAATCATTAAAGTGAAAGCTTTGATGAATTTTTACTAAATCTGATCCATGGTATCATACAAACCCGTAATAGATAAGGCCTTGTATTTTAGTGGTTAAAAATTATGGGGCAGTAAAGAATTGATTTACAAATTCATTCCAAATTAAAATAATGGTTTCTATGAACAGACACTATTTACCAATACAATTGGTATTTTAATTATTTAAGAAATTGGTATTTAATTAATCAAAAAATAATTTGAAGTGATTTAGTATTTCATTAATGAAATGAGTAATTGTAAATATGCATCAATTATCTTGAACTATTACTCTCATCTTGATTTGCTATAGGATTCGTACACAATATTTCAACCAAGTACACTCTGGCTATCATCAGTTATCCATTGTTTAGCTTATATGGGATTTCTGCTGATTATATGGAATTTGTCCTGTGATGCCAGTTATTGTTCAATCCTGATGATCCAGGGATTGAATTCTGGATGATTTAGAAAGACTGCAGTGGTGTTTTTGGAGCCTTCACATTTAATGTTAGATAGTTTTGCCATTTGGTCATTAAGACAGGTTCATAACACTTTACTAAATTTAGAATTTAATCTTTTAAGATGAGTAATTACCTTGATTGTTTCAAGCTTTTTGCTTCTTATAGATGTTTGTCAAACATTGTGCTCCCAGTAACATCGAATATCAAATTTTCTAAGTCTACTTCTCTTATTGTGTCCAAGAAATTTCAATTCTTTCTGGTGTTGAGTATAAGTACATTCAGTTCCCTTTTTCTTTAAAACTTTGTCGCTAGCATATTATCAGTTTTCTTCTATAGAACCACATTTGTTGCCTCTAATCTCTTCATCAGTGAAGAAATTGTCTAACATGTAGAACTGATATTATGTAACAGCTGAGTACTCTTTTCTTTGTTTCTAAAAAGATTTTCCTGTTTCTTAATACTCTGGTTAGCTTTTGGAAAGCATCTTTCACTATTTCAATGCACCTTTGGATTTCAGCGTTGAAACTTTCTAGATATTAAAATTTTTGTACTTGCTTGATTTTGGCATCTCTAATTTATAATTCACATGTTGGGCTCCTCTTTTTGCTGACAACTCTACAGTGGAAGAACTATATTGAATCCGTAACAAAGTCAACTGCCAAAAAAATAAATCCACTGAATTATGCAAGACAATTTTTCCATCCAGAATCAATCATATATCTGTAAGTTTACCATTTGTCTTTGCTTAGAATATTGCTGCTACATATGCTCCAGTGCCCTTGCTATTTACCTTGAACTCCTTGATAAATTATCCAAAGAAGAATCAGCAATATTATTGGTCCTATCTGGTGGATCATTATTCACCGCTATAAGGCTGCCTCCGTGCATTTTTATAAATACTTTCATGGTAATTGTTTGACTGAGCTCTTCACTATGATACTTAGATTTTATTAATTGAAGCGCAGTATAGTGTGCGTTGCGGTGCAGTGGATATCAACTGAACAACAAATCGGTGAGCCGAGTTTGAATTCCAGTTGAATTCCTTGCATTCACTTATGCACAAATACCCTTGGGAAAGGTATTAATCCATTTCTTCCTCTCAGTTATGGGTTAAATAACAGGACAGATTAGGTTCTATAGCCTTGGCTGGCAACCAGTCTACCACAGAAAGCAATGGCAACCTTCTGCGGGATAATCTTTTTCCCAGCCAGTCATGTTTCTTTCGAGACATGATCGTCCAAAGTGTGTATCACATATGGCACTTAACTGACTGATTAGACTGCCATCAATATCTTATCCATTTACAGTTGACCTGATTAGATGTAGCCGTAAATTATCTGCTGACAGTTTCTTTTCTTGTACTTTTCAATTGTGGAACTCCCTCTTGAAACTTTAATCTGCAAAAATTTAAGTGAAATGTCAATTGCTATCTACTATCCCCCTGATTACTCTCTTCACTCATTAGTAGTTTCTAATTCCTCCACACCTTGTGTCTTAGCGGCTTTACTGCCTTGCCAAGAGTGATACCAATTAAAAAAAAAAATATAATAATTCTATCTCCTTACAACTGATGTTAAGTCCTTTCTTCTTGCTTTCCTTTACTACCTTCTCTCATATCTGATATCGTTCAGAACAGAACATTTTCTCTCAGATTACCAGTTGTAGAGAACAACCAAACACACTAACAATGTCTCTGAAGTGTCTACTTTTGGAAAATGCAAGTTGACAAACTTGCCAGCTAAATTTCTTCTCTGTAATTAAGGGTATCAATCTGTGCATAGATGTGTCCTTCACATTGGCAAGAACCAATAAAAATGCCAACTAAAAAGATGAAGATACAAAATATCACTTTGTACAGACAATGAAATGAGCTGTGGATTGAATAAATTGTTTTCCACACTGTATTTACCTCCCAAGAATGGGAACTGTCTTGCAATAAAACAAAATCTGATCAATTTTGCTTGACCAGAAAAAGGTCTTATCTTCCAATATCACATTTAAATAAGTGATTTGCTCACTGTAACATTGAACAATACCACTGTGCACATTCAGTAATTTGTAATAGAGAAGCATTTTTTAATATCAAAGATGGAACTTTTTGCCTTTTACAAACTCCATTTTGAATGGAATATTCAAAGCTATCTTGAAGAAAAAGAATCATTTTGGATTCTTGTAATAAATGTACTTTTCATCACAAGTGATAATCTCATCTCCAAAATCAGATTATTTTAATGTTTCTAGAAGTTCCTCTTTATCAATGGAAGCCATTTTACAAAGCCTTGTAAACTATAAAATATAGCTGATTGATTGCAAAAGCAATAAAAACCTGAATTCATTAAGCTTTCTTTGACATTGTAGGAAACACTGGAATTTTTACCCGATGTTTTTTTTGTTTTGTTTTTTTAATGATAAAAAAAAGTATAATCGAAACCTTACCCTGTAAATAATTAAAACAAACAAAAAAAAAAAAAAAACAACAACTTTAGAACAGTATACTTCAACCATGGAATTTCCAAATGCCAGCCAACATTAACACAACAAACCTCTGATTCTGGTTATTTTTATTTTTTATGGTTTATCAACCTTCGAGTTATTTAATGCTGAAATAAATATTTGTATGCAATTTTATGTATTTAGAGATAAAAGGTTTTAGTGATATAAATCTTACTAATTAACCCATAGGTGGGGGAGAAGAGGTTGATTTATGCTTTTCCCCAAAGGAAATTTTCACGTAAGTAAATATAATGAACCCAACATGATTTTCAACTCCAATTAACAATTCGGAGGCATTAGCCATTGCACATCTAAGTTTACAACCCCTGGTATTCCCAAGTAGTCACCCATCTAAATACTGACCAGGCTCAACGTTACTTAACTTCAGTGATCATATGGGGAAACGATGTTTCAATATGTTTTGGCAGTAATCCCCCTAACAAACCTCTGAGATTTTCCAAACCTTTTAACATTTTTGCTTGAAATGTTTGTTTCTGTGATGACTAAACAAGCCACAAAATATATACAAACAAAAATTCCACACATCGGCAAGCATGGATGCTAAGTTCAACCATCTTGAATGAAGTTTACTTCTACATTTGTACCATTAATTATCAGTGCTTGGCAGTTTTCAAGCTATGCTGTCAGTTCTGAATTTAAAAAGCTAGAAATAAAAAAATAAATAAATAAAAAAAGACAAATAAAAAACATAAGAGGCTATCTTTAAGATGAAGGCATCGAAATCTATAGTATGATGATTTCAATTGGAGTAGATAGATCTATCTATCGCCCGGTTCACACTCCACCCATGTCTATTGAACATGGTTAAGAGACTCATCCCTTGTTCCCTGTTTAGGATATGGTTTCCGGCTTTCTCTTTTCCGATCTTTTCACTTACACATAGCCCCCTGCACATCAGTGGTGTTACCGCCTTGCTCGAGGTGATACGATTAAAAAAAAAATTTCTCAAGACATCAAAATGGATTTCAAAAGCAGCCTCAAGTGAAAAATAATCATTAAGTGATAATTGAAAACAAATGAATGAAGTCATCAGTTTTATGAATTACCTCCTTTGGACAGAGTTCACTAAATCTAGATTAACCAGCTGTCTTTTCCATAACCTTCAATACTCCTTTACACAAAGCATTAAATGAATGGAGGTGTGCCGTAAAAACTTCTTCATATTTGCCATAAGATAATGAAACCAAAACATGTTCAGCCCAAAAGGAAATGATTTGAGGAAAGAAGTAGATCGTATTGTTTCTGAATGGGTCTAAGTGCTTACTACTTTAACATAAATTATGAATCAGCCAACAACATTCAAGACAATAGAAACTTTCATAATTGGGAGGGGAAAAAAAGGAAATAAAAGGGAGACAAAGGAAATTAATTATTTGCAAAGAAACAGATTTCCTTCTTTACACACATCTATATTTTTCCAGGATGTGCATTGTAGTGTAATGGATATTGGCTCGGAATAAGAAATTGGAAAGCCAAGTTCAAATTCCATTCAAATTTGTTTCATTTGCTGATACACAAATACCCTTGGGAAAGGTATTAATACATCTCTTCAGCCTCCAGCTAAGGGCTGAATAGCAAGACAGATTGGTTTCTATAGCCTCGGTTGGCAACTGGTTTACTGCAGAAAGTAATGGCACTCTATTGTGGGAAAATCTTCTGCCTGCTTAGTCATGTCTCAAAAGTGAGATGATTGCCCAAGTATATATCACGTATGGTAATTAACTGACTAATATTTTTCTGATATTTATAAACATGATATCATCATTGTATCACAGTTCAAGAAGACATGATTTTCCAGGCTCAACAGTAAAACTCACATGTAGCAACAAAATCCAATGTGTGAGTGGCACACAAAGCCACAGATATTGCAAGTCCTCACCTCTTAATGATGATGTAATGGTTTGTTAAGGTTTGGCCTCTTGGTTTCCCTTTAACAAGCCAGAGCTATTTAAATGTCAACAGCCTAGCCAGAGCTATTTAAATGTCAACAGCCTAGCCAGAGCTATTTAAATGTCAACAGCCTAGCCAGAGCTATTTAAATGTCAACAGCCTAGCCAGAGCTATTTAAATGTCAACAGCCTAGCCAGAGCTATTTAAATGTCAACAGCCTAGCCAGAGCTATTTAAATGTCAACAGCCTAGCCAGAGCTATTTAAATGTCAACAGCCTAGCCAGAGCTATTTAAATGTCAACAGCCTAGCCAGAGCTATTTAAATGTCAACAGCCTAGCCAGAGCTATTTAAATGTCAACAGCCTAGCCAGAGCTCAAGAAGTTGGACATTAACAACTCTGTTAGCAAAGAAACTAGATAAGATCTTATATTCTATGGTGATAATCAAATCCATGATTTTTTTCTATTATATATCTAGGATCATGATTGAAAAACATTTTCTCTCCATCTCCTTACCAACTTTCATTTGTTATAGCTTTACGCAGTTCTTTCTCATTGAAGTGTCATGTTCGAGTTGATCAATAAAGGTTCTTGATGGTCTGCCTATTGACCTTCCCCATAATTTGCATCTTGAAATTTAAGCTGATGTACTATTTATTGTTTACTTCTTCAGCAATGGACACTACACTCACCTTTTTTATATAGATTGTGTCCCCATACTATTTAATAGGTTCCCATAAAGTTTTTGAGTTTGCATGTTGTTTCTTGCTGAGTAATCTCAATAGCAGAGTATATGTACCAAATAGACTTTTTTTTGCCAGTGAATTTGTTATTGTCCAACTGCTAAACCTATGTAAGTATTGTTTCTACTTTTAACCTCAAGAGTTACATTTTCAAACTTTAATACTTAGTGAGAGCTTAAATCAAGTTTCATATGTTTAGGTTTTATAAAAAATAACTTTAAAACAAAAATTGCTGAAGGAGTAGACATTAATAACAGTCTCAAGAGAAAACCAACCTTTTGACAGCATTTTTTTGCAGGTTAAACTTTGCCAAAGAAATGTTATCAATTATTAATTTTGAATCTTTTTCATCTAAGAAATACAAATTAAAAAATTCTTAACTCGATAGATAAATAAATAAAATAAAAGCTATATTTGAACTTCATAGCTGATTGCCTATATCAGGGGTCGGCAAACCTTTTGCTAGCTGTGCCAACTTGGATTTTAAAATCATTCAATGTGCCAACAGTATACATATTTTTTTTTATACAAGGTCAATATAACTGTTCCACAATATATTTTATATAGCAATATATACAATATGTAAACCACATTAATAGAAATAAACTGTTTTTAAGTTTTTCTTCTTTTTTTTTTTTTTTTTATTATGAATGGGAGTCTTTCCTTTACATGGTCTTAACCAATTTCTCAATATTGGCAACATACTTTGTTACTTTGAGTTTTTACACAAGGTGCATGCCATTGGAAATTGCACCCATGCTGTCGATGGCCAACCTCTAGCCCATATAGCCTAATTCGTAAAACAGCATTGTTTTTTTTTAAGATATAGTCACTGTTTTGTCCAGGCATTTTTACAATGTTCATGGTCACTGATCATATTTTATTGAATAATTTTAAGGTAAACAAAATTTCTTGAAAACTCATTTTTAGAATGTGTATTTTTAGACTTCAATAAGACCACTCACAATAGAAATTTCCAAACTGAATATAGATTTGTATGATTGTCCTTTTATAGACCAAGATCTTTCAGGAGAGAGGCAATCATTCCTCTCCACAAATTGTCTTTTGTTGCTTTTAAGTACATTTTTTACTTTCACCATCACTCTTTGTTCTGATATCCATTCACAAACTCATTAAGTAAGTAACTCACTATTTCCCCCCTGCATCTCGTACAGTTTCCTGCAAGTGTTAGATTCTCTAAATCCTTCTCAGTAATACTGAAGTGCAGGTTAGAATGGGTAAATTGTCACTATTTTATATTTTTAATTTTTCATATATGCATTGTTTTTGTTTCATTGACTGCACAATATAGCAGAGTCAGTTGGGCACTGTCTGTGAGAAAAAGAGCACCATGACAATTCACTGCCAGAAATTTGAAAATGTCATACCATACTGCTTAGCATTCACACCAGAGATCCAATCCAAACATTTCAGAGTGTTTGGGTGTCACTGAGGACAGTGTAGAGGATTCAGAAGATATGGAAGAATCTAATGGTAATTACGAAGTTCTTTGGAGTGACCACTAGTGATGGCAGTTATGTGTCTATTCATCTTCCCACGGGATCTCAGACTCAACATAGGGCCTACACAAAGTGTCTTGAGGAGGTAATGCTGCCCTGGGTCAAAGGGTGGCTGCTGAAAACTGTATACCTGGCAACAGAACTCAGCATCATGCCACAAAGGCAGGAGAACCCAGTCATGGCTGTCAGACAATTTCTGTAACCACACTACTCCTTATTGAACAGGTGAAGAGGCTCATCCCTTGTTTCCTGTTTAGGATGCGGTTTCCGGTTCTCTTTTTTCCAATCTTTTCAGTTTTCTTTTTTTTTTCAATTGGAGTAGATAGACTAAACTATCGCCCGGTTCACACTCCACCCACATCTATTGAAAAGGTGAAGAGGCTCATCCCTTGTTTCCTGTTTAGGATACAGTTTCCGGTTTTCTCTTTTCCATTCTTTTTACCCTTACGTAGCCCCCCGAACATCAGTGGCGTTACCGCCTTGCTTGGGGTGATATGATTTAAAAAAAAAAAAAAAATTTAGCCACCAAACTCCCCAAACTGCAATCCCTTTGATTGTGTGTGTGTGGGGGGGGGGGGGTGCAGTTGAATGAGAAACCAACAAAACTCCTTGTAATACCAAAGATGAACTGAAAGTAAAGATTATGGCAGCATTTACCAACTTAAAGGAGACTGTTTAGAAGAGCTGAAAGGGATTCCAAAATCATCCAGAAGCCTTGGTTGAAGCCTATGGAATTTTATTGAATAAATTTCCTCTTTAGTATTTCAAGATATTTTTTGTGTAATTTTGGTAAATAGATCTGTTTAAACGAGATACCAGTGTTATTTTTATTTTTGTGTAATTTAGACAATTCTTCCATTGCACCCTGTATCCAAGCTTCTGTTTTTCTAATTTTCTTCAGACTTCCTCATCGCTCATGTCATATCTACAATATTCTTAGTGCTCATTGGTAGAACCACATTTATCAATTTAAGTCTACATTGTGAGAAGATTATTAAATATATATAGAGGATATTAAATAGTTCAGAACATTTGTTTTTATATTTTCCAGTCTTCATAGTATGCTTTTGTACAATCTATTAAACTACTGTATAATTCTATTTTGCATTTGTATTGCTTGTTGAGATAGCATCTCTATCAAAGATTGCATTTCTTGTTCCAGTATCTGAAACAAACCTGCATTGTTCTTGCCTTATTTCCAATCTAATCCTGCAACAAGCTCCATATAGCCTAATGATAAGTTTAGTTACATTACCCATTAAGCTGATTGTCCAATGGAACTCTCATTCATTAGAATCACTATGAACATTGATCTATTATTTTGCTGCCATTGTATTTCACTATGCTAATCCTCTTGCGAATCTCCAAAACCAGGCTGATAGAATTTTAGATTCTAATACTACTGACTCTACCCACCCTCTATATGCTATGTTCTTCAGAAGATAAGAAGTTATAGTGAGCCATAATCACATATCTTGTATGGCTCTTAGCCATTTTTCTCCCTTTTCCATCATCCATTCACATATGCTCATCAGCCAAGTGGCTCATTGAACTCCCCTATCTTTCTTGCCTTCAATATGTTATGTGAGAGTCAAACTTTCTAAGCCCTCCTTCTTCACTATGTGTCCAAGGAACTTCAGCTATTTTTTTTCTGATTTCGAGTGCGAGTATTCTTTCTTTCACCATTTTCTTTCCATCCATGGAATTTTCAATATCTTTCTGCAGAACAACATTTCTGCTACCTGTATTTTTTTTTTAACTCATCTGTAGGGAGTCTGTTCAATATTCACTACCATATAACAGGATACATATCACATAACAATCCAGGACTGTTTCTAATAAATTTCTCAACACCTTACTTGGCTTTTAGAATGTTTCTTTTACCAGTTGAATGGATCTTAGTACAATATTTTTCATCTTCTGTTAAAACATTTCCCAGATATTTAACCTTCAGCAACTGTTTTATGTCACCAATTCATAACTCACATCTTTGAGTTTTTCTCTTCCTGACAAACATACTTTCTGTATGCCTACAGTTGATAGTGCTTTTCTTTTGGTTCTGTGGTTTCTTTTCCAAGTTGGCCATCAATGGTGCCATCTGCATATCTTATATTAAGATTACACCCACTGATAATAAATGTTGGTAGGGTCTTAAGATAGTGTTACTGTAGAGCAATGTATCTTAACCATTTGTAGAATAACTTTTGAGTACATCTTAAATTTTAATAAGGAAAAACAGGTAATAAAATTTGAAAATAAAAGTCTGCTGAAATAAGCATTTATTTTTAAAACATTACATTGTATATTTAAGCTGTAGAGTTTTTATGTAGATGAGTTTATGAAGAACCTATTTTTCTTTTCATGGAGACTGATATCAACTGATTTAAATCAGTGGAGGAAGACAAAAGTGAAAGGATTATCCACTACTTAAAAAATAAGGAATTTAACACCCAGTTTAAAATATCAAATGGCAAAGACTTTACTTAGACATCAAAGTTATGTACTTAGTGTTACTAGCTTTTTAACAAAAGATCTTTTTAGATATAAAAATAATTACTCTTGTTAACTTGGGGCACACCAGGCTACCTTTCAGGGTGTGTTAGTGCATCTGAGTACACCGGTTAAGAAACACTGCTATAGAATTTGAATAAATCTGGGGAGACATCTTATAGATTTTTCTTCTCTGCTGTCAATGAAAGAGAAATGGAATTAATCTATCATTGAAGGATCTTTTTAAGTTCCCTTTTAGAAAATTGGAAACAATAGATAGAACTATTTTTATACAATCTAATATATGCCTTAAACATTGTTGCATATGATTTCATCTCCTGTATACGTGATGCAGACAGTTATATATAACAAATGAGATCTTTATATTGCTATCAGATGTATCAATAAAGATTCAGTAAAGAATTGAATCCACAATGCATTGGAAGCTGGGATAAATAACTGACTGCAATGCCATAAGAAATCCTCTTTATTATAATAAAGACCATTGTGTATTTCTTTGTATGTGTGTGTATGTCTCTCTCTCTCTCTCTATATATATATATATATATATATATATATATAATTTCTTTTGTCATGCTCTGGTTTTATTTTTTTTAATTTCTTTATGTAAGATATTCAATAGGGAGTAAGTCAGTTAAGTGCCATATGTGATACACACTTTGGGCGACCATGTCTCAAAAGAGACATGACTGACTGGGCAGAAGATTATCCCACAGTAGGTTGCCATTGCTTTCTGTTGTAGACTGGTTGCCAGCCAAGGCTATAGAACCCAGTCTGTCCTATTATTTAACTCATAACTGGAGGAGAGAGACAGATTAATACCTTTCCCAAGGGTATTTGCGCATAAATTCAAATGCAAGGAATTCAACTGGAATTCAAACTCGGCACCTCGATCTCTCATTCTGAGTTGATAGCCACTGCATCACAACGTACATCTGCATCAATAGCGAGTACATCAATATATATGTTGCCATCTTTTCAGATGACATGAGCTCACTCATATATACATAACACAAAGAAATCTTAAAAATTGTATTAAATAGAAGAGAATTATGTTGGGATGGTCCATTAAGTTCTTTAGTATCACTGAATTAAAACAGGCTATAATTCTGATTTCGAATTTAAACACACCCATTAGAGAAAATACCTAGAAGTAATATTATATTGTATAACCACCATACATTACTGACGTCTACATCGTGTTGAATACACCGGTTCCGGTCTGATAACCAAAGTGAAGCAACATCGAGCCTGGTCAGTACTTAAATGGGTGACCATTTGGGAATACCGGGTGCTGTAAACGTAAGGACCAAGAATGGTCCACCGGTCCTCCAGGTTTGGGGGTTGGGTGCAGGGCTAACAACATTGCCCCTTAAAAACAGTTTGTTACAGAAACAGCAAAAAGTTGCTGCCCTATGCATCATCTGGGTGTGGTAGATAAATGATGATGATACAATACTGACACTTTTTCATATTGCCAATTTTTATAAAACTTTAAAGAATTCATTCATTCAGTTATTGCATTTTGTACCACTATGGACACCACTCATCTCTATCTTACAATAGGGAAGGATTATGGCAACATTATATTATGTTGCCATAATCCTTCCCTTCGGTTCATCTTTGGTATTACAAGGAGTTTTGTTGATCTCTCGTTCAACTGTGCCTATATATATTTATATAATATTCAAGGAGAGTCTAGGAGTTAGGTGACTAGATGTAAGAGGTGATGTGGTTGCAGAAATTGTCTGACAGCCATGACTGGGTTCTTTTTGTGTGACATGGTGCAGAGTCCTGTTGCCAGATATGAGGTCTTCCAGCAGCCACCCTCATGACCGCCCCCCAAGGCAGTGCTACCTTATCAAAGAAGGTCTATATCAAGTATCTTACTTGATATAAACCTTCATTTAGAGTGAGGTCCTGTGGGGAAAATGAATGGAGGCATAACACTGCCATCACTAGTGATCATTCCAAAGAGTAATCACCATTAGACTCATCCAACTCTTTCTGAATCTTCTGCACTGTTCTCAGATTGACACCTAAACACACTGAAATGTTCATATTAGAGCTTCCAGTGCTAATACCAAGCAGTACAGAATGGGGTTTCCAAATTTCTTACAAAATAAATTGTCATGCTCTTTTTCTCATAGACAGTGCCCAACTGACCTGATTATACTGTACAGTCCACAAAATCAAAAACAAACAACATGTGCAAAATTAGAAATATAAAACAGTGACAATTTACTTATCACACCTTGTGTGTGTGTGTGTGTGTATATATATATATATATATATATATATATATATATATATAATAATAATAATACATATGCATACATTTTCATGTACTCATACTGTACATGCCCATATGTATTAACTCTCTCTCAGACTCACTAGAAAAAAAAATTCACTGTTAATTTATTTTTTAACACCCTCACCCCAAACAAACTCCCTCTTGTTGGGCATCATGGGTGTAGACCAAAGCTCATGACATTGTCTGAGATCTACAACAACAATCCATGTAAATAAGAATGTAGAATGAAAAATATTTAAAAACTGTCAGTGAAGGGATTGGTTTGTGAAAAATTAAGTATCTGGGGACTAACAAGGAGGAGAAGAAAGCAGAAGGAGAGAGTGAGATTTCTTGTTGGGAAGAAATTTATGCCAATTTGTCAAGAGGAGGGATTTAATCCAACCTAGATATTGTAACTGGAGTATACAGGCTTCCTAGGTTCACAAGGACAGCAAAGCACAGAGAATGCCTATAGCCTGTGAGGCTGCTTGATGGGGATGGTGACCAGGGGGAAAGTAACTGACAAGTTGGGGATTCTCATTTTTTTTTTTTTTTTTATTTATTATTATTTACAATCATGTTTCACCCAGTAAAACTAAAAAAAAAAAAAAAACAAACTCAAGAGCTACTCAAAGTAGTGTTGTATCAGAGTAAAAGGCACAGTTTATAGGGATGTATGGGGAAGATAGTAGTTACTCCTAGACTTGAACATAGTAAAACTGTAGTGATCAAGAAAGCATCCTCTTGGGAGTCGATTCCAGAAAACAGTGGTTCAAGATAGTAGCGCAAAAAAAAAAAAGTGCAAGAGTAAGAATTTTAGACTCCTCCTATATATTCACAAACAGGCATGGGTTATTTGAATTAACCCAGGAACAAAGATCCTATTCCCTATTATTTTAGAAGTTGTTTGGACTCATTTTTAATATTGTTCCTGCTACATTTCAGTTTATCAATTCTGTTATCTTCAGGGAGTACATTTCATATGGAAAGTGATGATTCTTTTTCTGGTAATGGAATCACATGAATGCTATATGCTCAAATGAAAGTTTTATTTAGTCTTTAGATAACTCATTTTTGATAACTTAAATTGAATTTTTAATAATAATAAATTTTTCTTTAAACTTTTTTAGTTTTAATTGCAAGCTAAATGATTAAATTTACTATTTCTAGTAAGCAAAATACTCTGATGTATATCAACCAGAAATTATACTGATTGGAATCTAAAATCTCTCAATATTATGGTCATTTTTAAGCGATTGACACA
Organism: Ascarosepion bandense; assembly: GCA_037127315.1. Classification (NCBI taxonomy): domain Eukaryota; kingdom Metazoa; phylum Mollusca; class Cephalopoda; order Sepiida; family Sepiidae; genus Ascarosepion; species Ascarosepion bandense. The sequence goes on from JBBBDQ010000635.1 coordinate 1,559,869, forward strand.
TTTGAAAACAAAAGTTAATTCTTGGTTTTAAAAATCTTACAAAAATAAAATATACATCTGTGATATTATTTTTGAAAAATTAGCAAATTTAATGTTAAATTAATCTTATTGACACAAGAATTATTTATAGCATGAAATTTAGAATATGACTTTCTTAAACACAGTTTAACTTTCTAACCTTTTCCACCATATGTGCTGACAGATCTGTGATAAGTGTATTGTGATCACAAGTGACATAATTGTACAAATTTTTTTCAGGTAAAGGGGAAAGAAATTGAAATACATGACATTTTAATTTACCCATAGAAATTACCATACAAAAATAAAAAAAATGAACTTCAAATATATTTAAAAAAAATATAAATGCACAATGATTTGTATTGAACTTTTTAATTTTCAATTAGTAGATATAATCTTTGCTTAATAAGTTTATAAACTAACCCCAACAAATCTTTGAAATATTTTCAAAAAAAAATTGTCACTTTATAAATTATTATAATTAAACAAAAAAAAAAAAATAATAATTCTCTTAAAATTTCATTATTTATCAAAGAAAATTTTCTTCAGACTATAATGTCTGAAATTTATATTAAGTAATTAAAAGCTTATCAAATTAAATAATGTCACAGTTATATGGCATTTTACTATCTTATTAAAATCCAACAATTATTAGAGTTTTGCTAGAATTTCCAAATTAATGTGTTTGTCAGTGGAAAAAAAAGTGCATTATGTAATATGTTTTCCATTGTAAACTCTTGTAATGATCTGGTTACTTGCTAACTCAAATTAAAACAAGATTTTTATAAAAATTTTGAACATGTTGGAAAAGATTAAAAAAATTTTTTAAATAATTAAAAAATACTTTGATCTTTCCTCTTTATAATAAACATTTTTATAGTTTTTAAGTTTGGGGTCTTTTTTTATTCATACTATGCAGTATTTTTTTTTCCACAATTTAGTGGAGGTACCTACTTCAGAGGAAAAGAAAAAAGCTACTTTAACTTTCACAAAATATTTCAAGAAAGGAAGAACAGTCAATCTAGTGCTTGGAAAATAAAGCACTTTCAATTATAATACTTTACATACCTAATCCACAAACAGTATCAGTACTAATTAAAAAAGAAATACTAGTAATTAATGATGAATTATGTAAAAAATTTAAAAAAAAAATTAAAACTACATTTAAACTTTTAGACGTTCTTGTTATTTGAAATAAAGTAAAAATAATTGAAGTCTATCTAAAAGAGAATTATTAATACCTCTGTCATTTGGTATCCACAGTATATTGGTTCTAGGTCACTTCTAACACAAGAAGTATGGTGAAAATACCAAAATCTAAATACTCTAGCTCCTTATACAAGTAGTCAATCAGTTAAGTGACATACGTGATACACGCTTGGGCGATCATGTCTTGAAAGAGACATGACTGACTAGGCAGAAGATTATCCCGCAGTAGTTTCCCATTGCTTTCTGCGATAGACTGGTTGCCAGACAAGGCTATAGAACCCAATCTGTCCTGTTATTTAACCCATAACTGGAAGGAATAGATTAATACCTTTCCCAAGGGTATTTGCGCGCAAGTGAATGCAAGGAATTCAACTGGAATTCGAACTCAGCTCCCCGGTTTTTCGTTCCGAGCAGATATCCACTGGACCACAATGCACATCCACTATACAAGTAGGTACTAGCTTAAAAAATATAAAATAAAATAGAGAGCATACAAAATAAAAGATGTATCAAACTAAAAGTTTTATCATGAAAATCTCTTATTAAAAATTAAAAAAAAAAAATTTATTAAAAAATATTTTTTGATTCTTATTAAAACCTCCAAAAGTTTTGATTGTAGTTTTTTTGTATGTGAGCAGGTGACCATAAGTAGTATATGAAAATTTAACATTTTTTTTGGCAGTGAAAAACTGCATTGATTTAGAAATTCTTGCAAAAATCATAATTTTAATAAAGCTTTCAGGACTTATTCACAAATGAATATTTTTGAAACCTTTCATTTTTTAAATTAAAAAAAAAAAAAAAAAATACATTTTTGCAGAGCCTAATGTTTGGAGAACTTAAATCAATATTTCTTTTTGTAAGACAAGAGCCCAGAGAAACCTGCTCATAATCGAAAAAATTTTTAAAAAGTAACAAAAGTAAGATCTTTAATTAGGAAATTTAATTGCTTTTATAAATATTATGGACACTATTGCCTTAAGAAAAAAATTTATTGGATGAATAATGAAGTTTCACAAGGATCGCTTTTTTTTTTCTTTTTTTCTTTTTTTAATTTTAAAATTTAAAGAACCTGATTACTTCTATTTGAAACCATCTTTATATTAAGTCAACAACCTTATACAAAAGAAGCATTGAAATTAGCTAACAAAATCTTTAGAAGAAAGTGGACAAGTAAATTCAATGTACTCGGTCCTGATGTTTTCTCTTTCACTCATATTCAGAGACAGGGATGCTCTAGAGAGATAAGATAATATTAAAAAAACAGTGTGTGTGTGTGTATATATATATATATATATATATATATAGTGTTTAATTAAAACAAAAAAAATCTAATTAAATACAAGTATTGATTAAAAATAATGTTCAAACAAATAATAAAATATGTCAGTTGTTAATTCCATTTTCATTAATCTCCGGAACTTTATGTAAGATTTCATGATATTTTTATAAGTAGGTCAAAGTTAACAAAAATGTGACTGACACTGGGAAATAGGTCATCCAGTGATGTTTCAGCAAAAGGCAGAGTGACTGCAATCACTTTTTCAAATCTCAAAAATAGCTCACCTAATCATGGTTTGGAGAGACAAGTAACATTTCCAATGAATACAATTTTAAACAAGATATACACAAAACCTTGAACATGTTAGGGCATTCCAATCTTAGCTACAGAAAGCTGGGGAAGCGATAAAAAACAGGAATATTTCTTTGGCTTGACTTAACATTTTGAATTTTCATTTTAAGTAGCAAGGATGAGAATTTTTACTTAGCTTGAATAAATATAAAAGACTGCAAAACCAAAGTGGATAGATTAAATAAAGTTTTGTTGAGTGAGTTTTGTTTAACAGCATATCAACCTCTGTGGGCTATTCAGTGCCAAAAAAGGTAAGGTTTTAAGATACATTTTTTTAATGTTCAGTTATAGTGAGAAGGTTGACAGATTTTTCTTTTTAAGAAAACTGAAGATGTCTTCTAGTTTTGCATTTAAAAATGTATTGCTGGTGATCCCCCCCACTTCAAATGTGTTATAGTAATAATTTGTTTCCTTCAAAAATGTATTGTTGGTAATATTTTTCTATCAAAAAGAATATTTTTCTATAAAAGTCAATTTTTATACTTTCATAGTGTTTTGACCCCAGTTTGGGGGTTAAATATTTGCCCATAGTTAGGAACCAAACTGTTGCTAACACTCCGGGTCAGGGTGGACCTGGGAACAACAGCAATTAAGAGGTGGTTCATGCTCCTCACAATTAGAGGCCTTTCTGCTGGATGCAGTTAAGCATCATATTCAGGACCCAGATTAAATAAAAAACAAAAAGTGTGTGTGTGTGTGTGTGTGTGTGTGTGGTGAAGGAGCAGACAGTATGTATACAGACCAACATTCATTGAAGTTGACAAAGACGACATTATATGAGTGAACATTTAAAATAAGGAAGATTTATTTTACCCAAGGATTCATAAGCCCTGTAAATTAAAGTCGGAATCAGTTTCCTGTTTGGCGTCATAGAAAACTGTTGTTTACAAAGAAGAATTTAAAACGGCTTCTGTTAAGACAAGGCAAGTAAAATCATTGCATAAGTCACTCCACCCATTTGTTTTCTTAAAGAGAGGAATTGACAGCAAACGGATTAGAATTTAGGCAAATTATCCCAAGTACAGAAACAGAAATCCAAAACAGAATCTGCTGCCCACTTAAAAAAGCTGATATAAACAATTCAACATTGAGTGTCAAATGACAAAAATATTTCAAAATCTTTGTTTTTATGACATCCAAAGTTTTCTTTGCTTGACAATATTACAAACCCAACCTAATGCTTTGTACTATCCAATTTAAAACTATATTAATTTTACCAAAATGAGGCAGTATTTCTCTATAATAAATGAAATTCACCAATTCAATGCATAGATCAAGGTAGAACAAAGTGGGTGGGCATGTTCCATTGAATACAGTTCAACATTGCAAAACAGACACACACAGAGGAGAAAATCCAGAAAAAAAAAAAAAAAAAAAAAAAAAAAAAACTCAAAATATTGATACAGTTTGCAATTGTAGGTCTCATCCTGATGCATTTTTATTCAGAGTCAGAGTGCCGTATCTGTAACTAGTCACTGCTACATTTAAAGCTTCATAAGCAGGAAAGAACTGGGTAAGGCCAAAAAGAAGAAATTATTAATGGCAGATGTTCAAAGGATTTACATTCCTTAGTACCAGCAATTCTGACCTTCACAGCTAGGGCCTGCCATGCTGCATTCACCATGGCAAACCATCTACATTTTTTTGTGCTCCTTTGATAAATAAAGTTTCATTCAGCTTCTTTCCCAGAACTGTTACTTTGTGAAATAAACTTAAAAGATTGCTTCCCTGACAACTACAACTTTAGTCTATCCTGCTCATCCTTAATATTCTTACATACCCTTCCTCCTCTTTTGCACTCTCACTCAGTAAACTTTGGGTGGACCTTGGGCCTGATATTGGGTCAACTATCAGGAAAAAAAATTACATTTTTATGAAACTAGAGAGAAAATTTATAACTCAAAGATTTGTAAAATAAATACATTTACAATAAGTTCATAGCTTGCCGCATTGTTATTAGCTGAATTTTTACCTGAAATTGTCACCGTACTAGTGTGATTAATATTCACCATTGAATTAAGTGCATTGACAAATGAATTATAGCAAAAATTATTTGTATTAATATTTCTTTAATTGATAAGGGCCAATTAAAATTTCATGATGGCTTGCTTGCATGAGAATATTATTAACAACTATTACGCGACTGAGGTTTTTACAATGAATGGTGACTTCAGGCGATTTTTAATAACTGATTTTACCATTTACAGTTTTTCTTTTTAAGAACGTTCATGTAACAGTGTTTTTGGGTTTTTTTTGTTTTTTTTTTTAACGCTCATGTGGCAGGGAATTTTTAACGCAATTTTTAAATTAAAACAAATTATGGCATTTTTATCCATGGTTTTATGAACCTAAGAGATATTTCTTAGGTATACACTTAGTCATAATTTCCACGCTTTCATTCAACAGTTCGATTTAAGCTTGAGAATAGCATAATCTCTAACTTTTCTTCCTGGCACAGTCTACATATTTTGCCACCGTTGTAAGGCTTGGCTGTTTTTACAATGCTCTACATTATGTCTGGGTCTTTTTCATATTTTGATTTTAATTTCCACACGTGGCTAACCAATTTTGCACAGATTTTAATTTTTCTATTTTGAATGTAGACCTTTTTAATACAAATGTGCACTAACCTAACTCTATTATGACCAAAAACTAAGTATTAAACAACTTTATACACACACACACAGAGATGGGGGGGGGGGTAGAGGGTTGGCTATGTTAGGTTGTCATACCCAAAGAAACACCACTTCTACTGTGGCTGAAGTACATGGAGTGCATCTACAACTCTACAGAGTCATGTGATATCTGGATATTCATACTGTTCCCTAACTATAAGGTTAAATATCAGGATTTAAATGAAATCTTTAGCTCTGGGCGGCAACCAGTCTAAGAGATAGAAAACTAAATTCTAATCCATAGAGAAGGCAACAGAAGACCAGTTGCCTTGCTCAAGTAGGTATGGCAATTCACTGATGAGAAAAAAAGTAATCTGTGACAAGCTATAATTGCCTGTCTTGAGAGGACATGGCATTAAAAAGAAGTAATCCTTTTTGAAAGAAAGATTCACCAAGTACATTGTCATAGTCACCTATCAAATTGTAGCTGCATTTGCAGTTAAAGAATTGACAGCCAGAAATCAAACACGGCAGTAAGCTAGAAGCAGGCATCTTGTTCTAAATGTTGAGCTAGCTGTTATTTCCAAAAGACAACTGCTGCTATTATTGCAAATAACAGTTAATCATTTCTCCAGAGAGAAAGCAAAACAAAAACAAAAAATTGAATGCATAAAATATTGTTAAGACATTAACAGGCAAGCATTATGCATGAACCAGACAAGATAGTAAAGGAAAGCAAGAAGAAAGGACTAACCATCTATTCTAAGAAGACAATGTATCAATGTAAGCTACAAATTGAAGAAGTCAAAATCAAACAACTTCAGAATCTCAAATATCTGGAATAATTCCAAAATCTGAAAACAGCCAAAATCAAATTTTTTTTTCAAGTGTTGACACAAATTGCCACAAACGGAAAATTTCAGAAAGTCTAGCTATGTAGCCTATGTTGGCACCAGTTTTTTGTTAGCAATCGTTACAGCAACAAATTTGTCTGGATTACTTACTGGGTGATTTGTGCTCAGCAAAAATATTATTCAAAATGTCAAAAAGTCTTGCATTTTTATATTTTTTGTAAGTAATGATCAGGTTTTTTTTGTACACGTACAGAAAGTACAAAAATTGTGTTTATATGAGATCTTAATTTCATCACTTAAAAATCTATGAACATTACATGATGAGCATCATTAACTTAACAAAATGAATATTTGTTGGTTCTCAATTTGACTGGATTATTATAATAATGTGTGTGTGTGTGTGTGCATATATATGTGAGTGTACATAGATGTGTATTCACGCAGGTGTATGTATATGTGAAAGAAGTGTGTTTCATCCTCTGAAGGACTTTATCAAGGCAAATGCAAGGATTTTATTTTGTAACAAAAAATAAATATTCATCAGATGAATATCGATAAGAATTCCTAAACTTAAGCATTTTGAAAAACCAATAACATTTTCATTCTTGTATATAAATGTTACAAAATAAAATTCTTGCACTTGCCTTGGTAAAGTCACTAAGAGGACAAAACATTAGCTAAGATAACTTCTTTCGTCTTTATTCATAGTCCTTTTACAGATATCCACTATATGAAATGTTTACAGACGTGTTTGTGTGTCATTAATATATGCACATCTTATCCCCCCAATATAGAAATTTATTTCTTCCTTAACAAAAAAAAAAAACAAAAAACAATGAATATATATTTTCAATAAAATTGATGTTGAAACTAAAAATAAATAATTTTTACTTCAGTCAAACTTGTTCTACAATTTGATAGCTAAGTGAATTCAGAAAAATACATAATCAGGCGAGTTAAGGGGACAGGCAGGTGCAAAATTCAGGAACATCTAGACTTTGAATTAAAAAGAAAAAGTAAAGGCAAAATAGCAAGACTCATTTTGAAATTCATTGGAGACTGAAGGCAATAAATCCACAAAAACCAGCTGCATTTATCTCCCCTGATTTCTGGTGGAGAGCACAGGAAATATTTAGAGCAACGGTAATTGATTTAAGAGAAATGAAGCTTGCAATAAACAGAACCTTGTTAATTCTTTCTGATCTGTCAGCCATTGCTTTTGTGCTTTTTCTATCTTGTCTTAACAAGCAGGAAGCATCAAGGTATACGCCAAAAGAATTACAAATATTTGTCATTGCTATGACCTTTAACAAATGCTAAAAAAGATGAAGAAAAATGTGCTGAAAGGAAATTTTCCTATGAACCACTTGAGAATGAAATAACAATGAAACAGTCAATATGTATAAGTCTATTGGTATTTAATTTCCAAGATGATGCTTACCATCAAGAAATTACAAGAATGTGTACATGTCAGATCTCAACAGGACTTTTATATTTTATTTTATTTTTTTAATCGTATCAACCCGAGCAAGGCAGTAACGCCACTGATGTGCAGGGGGCTACATAATAGTGAAAAGATTGGAAAAGAGAAAGCCGGAAACCACATCCTAAACAGGGAACAAGGGATGAGCCTTTTAACCTATTCAATAGATGAGGGTGGAGTGTGAACCGGGCGATAGTTTAGTCTACCTACTCCAATTGAAAAAGAAAAAAAAGAAAAAAAAAAACAAAGTGAGAAGATTGGAAAAGAGAAAGCCGGAAACCACATCCTAAACAGGGAACAAGGGATGAGCCTCTTAACCTGTTCAGTAGACGTGGGTGGAGTGTGAACTGGGCGATAGATCTATCTACTCCAATAAAGATCTATAAAAACAAAATTTGCTGCCTAAACACACACAAATTCAGAATAGGTGTAAAATCTCGATGATAAAAATGTTTCTGTGAAGAGTTTCAGGGAATTTGGGATTAATTTTAAAAAAAATAAAACCTAATAAATTTACAGAAAAAAAAAGCTAATAACAAACCATTCATATTACTGAAATGTTTTTGAAATTATTACAATTAAGAAACTCTTATTTGAGTTCTTATACATCGAGAAAACATACATATTTTCCTGCCACCAACAGTTGTCCAAATTCAAGCTAATAATATAACAGTTATAAATTACAGTATTTATTTCTGATATTAGTAATTGTCAATATCTTGGTATTATCTTGAACACTCATTCTCATCTTTTTTTATATAGATGTTATTATAGATACAATGTTTCAACCAAGTACTCCTTGGTCATCATTAGGTGTCCATTGATTGGCTGATATGGATTATCTGTTGATTATTGTAATATATCCTGTGATATCAGTTATTGTTTATTTCTGTTGGATTGGTGCATCATTACCAAATCCAAATGTTGTGTCTATAATAACATCTATATCAACAAGATGAGAACAATACTTCAAAATAATACCAAGATATTGAAAATTACTCATCTCAGGAATAAATACTATCACAAGCAGTTGTCAACACCATCTAACACTAAATATAAAAAGGCTCCAAAAATACACCACTCATTTCTTTCAGGAGAGTGGCATTATGGATATAGCAGTTGGTTGTACATGTGTAACTATCATCTAGGGTTCATGAGTTCAATCCTCACACTAATCCAGCAGGAATGAACAATAACTGATATCACAATAATCAAGAGAATCTATATCAGCCAGTCAATAGACAGACTAGAGGGTACTTAGTCAAACCATTGACCAAGATGAACAATAGTTCAGAATTATAAATTATTATACTTGTTTCAGGTACTTTCTATAAATTAGAATTTCTATATTTGTAAATTGTGATTCCCTAAATTCATATTGAGAAAGCTCAAGAATTGAAAATATTATTGAAAACAATACCAAAATCTGTCTTAAAAAAAAAATAAAATAAAAAAAATAAGCACTAAAATAAGATTTACTTTAGTAATAAACTTGAAGGCCATAATGTAACTAAACCTAAAAATGCAAGTAAAGTTTTTAGCAACAGAATTAAGCTGAATAACTAACACATGGGAAGGGGGGGATATCTCTTATCTTATTTATCAAATTCACCTCAAGCAAGGTGATAATGCCACTAAGGGGCAAGTGGTTACTGAGAGTGAAAGAGAATGAAAAGACTTTAGAAGGAACTTGAAACCCAATCATAAACAGGAAACAAAGAATAAACTGCTACTCCCATTCAAAGGACCAACGAGAAAGTGAATCAGACAATCGGCAAACCTATCTACTACTAAGAAAAAAAATTAATAGTAAATAAAATTTCAGAGTTTGTGTGTTTAAGGCGGAGATGTTAGAAGTATAGAGTGGAAATAGACTTTAAGAAAAAAGACTATCACCTTTCAAGTTTTAACTAAATCAACATTTCTTTTCTTCTGTTACACTAATTATTACTATTATTAAATAATTTGACCACAAAGTAAAGGATTAGTTTTCCATAGACAGGGAAACAAGCACCAATAAAACTAATATTTTGCTTATTTAGGAGTGTAGGCATTTGTTAGTCTCTAGAGACAATGAGGTCTAAGGTGTTTAGACACATTGTTTGTTCAACACCCACAGAGACAACCTGCAGTTTTATACTGTGACTGAGTCAACTTCATTTATAAGTTCTGGGAGAGAGCACATTAACTGGCATGATCAATAGTTAAACAAGGCCAGTACGCTTAAACCTGGTCACAATATGACAATGGATAAAATCAAGTGTTACCTCAAAAAAGAATTCGTGTTTTGTGTTATCTGTCAAAATAGAAAAATCAGAATCAAGACTGAGATCACTTTAATTGGCCTCGAAATATGGTTGTTTGCACTTCCTTACCAGTCTCTACCAATCACAACCTTACTTAAACCCATGATAAAAGAACTCTACTTTGGACCACAAGATGACTTGGCTCTTAGGTGAAGAGGTAGCTGTGCGTTGCTTGTTGTAATAGGAATGTCAATATCGACAATTATTAGACTATTGATCTCATTCTTAAAAACAAACAAAAAATCAGCTGATACATTCCTGCATAAAAATCCAGCTATGATGTGAATTTTTTTTTTTTTTTATTTATATTCCTGGTATTTTCAATGTTGGACTAGAAAGACTGATTTTTGACCCTTGGAATTATGACCTTGGACATTACTTTTTAGATCTAAGCCTTTCTGTTGCTATTTACCTCACATAACGACTTATTTTGTTTGGCTCAACCACTAGAGTAGTTTTCAAGCACTTTCTAATGGTGTCAAATGCTGAAATCATCTTCCTAGGCCAACATCACCAAAAAGTTAAATCCTTGACAAATCAGACATGTTGAAATTTGAACACAGTTCTCATGGTTAGAACACCAACATTCTAATCACTTGACCATGTAGCATTTATTTAGGAAACTGACCTGTATTATAGTCATATGTACTGTACAAGAAAATACTGAAAGTTCTCAGCCCAACCTACTTTCCAAAATCTGACAAATAGCCAGACCTAGAAATTTTTTTTGTTCCCTTTTGGTCAGGTTAAGAACTTTAGTACCCCACCTAGAGTAAGAAAAAATATTCAAGATATCTTTCAATAGTAGCAAAGGAGTGACTGAGGTTATAAATTATCTGAGTAATTTATACTATGATAAAAAAAAAAAAATTCAAGTAAGATAACTTATTCTTCAGTGAGATAAACACCCATTCCCCAATCTCATTGACTGTAATCAAATTCGCAGGACCCACAAGATTTATCAAAAGATCAATTTAAGCAAGGAAGAAAAATTCTGGCTGATAAGTTTCAGCTTGATTTTATTGAGACCTTAAAATACTGTCTTTTATCAACAATCTATGAATTGTTGAAGGCTATTAAATTGACATTCATCTTGGGTTTGTTGTTACATTTTTGTCTGATCCATTGTTTGGTCTTCTTCAAGAGTACAATTTTTTTGGTCAGTGTCTTTAATAACAAGACAAAAATTCTTTAGATTATTGATTTCATTCTTAAGAAAAAAAAAAGTCAGCTGATCCATTCCTCCAGTTCAAGTTCAAAATGCATATAAAAAGCAGACAGGATTTCCTAAAGAAGAAAATGGAATATAAAATAAAAGGGGAATAAGGGAGAAGAAAAAATGGTACAAAATCTACTTATCTGACCCACCCATTATGTCACTGCAATGTGCATAACACAGGCAATTATTTTGATTTTTTATTCTAATCCTTTCTAAGCAGAAATTAAGAAAAGCATACTACCACTTAACTTTCTCACCTTCTACCTAGGGTTTCAACCTTTCATTCTAATTTTATCTGATAAGAGTCAGTGTAATCTTATTACCATCCAAATATGGTCTGATATCCAAAGAAAAATATTTGGTCTATGTTTTTCATGTTCCCAAACAACTCTTGCAATAATGACTTCTTCAGGTATATACTTGATAAGAGTAGCATTAAACTGGAAAAAAAAATGCTAGCTGATAAACATATTGGCTTGTCTCATTTCTATCAACATAAGCAATGTAAATGATAATATTCTCAGCAATCCTGGATGTATAACAATCTCTATATGTTTGTTTCTGTGCCTTAGATACAGCTTAAACAATATATAATACCTCTATCAATTTAGAAGCATATTCTACCTTGAACTAAGGACAGTATCAAATTTCATTAAAATTATCCATGGGGTTCTTTAAGAAAGGATAGTTTTTACAGCATTTTTAATAGAAAATTCAGTATTTGTTTTTAACATGCATTCTTATATAAAGACACTATATGTGTCACATTCAGTCAGTTAAGTGCCATACGTGAAAAACACTTGGGCGATCATGTCTCGAAAGAGACATGACTGACTGGGCAGAAGATTATGCCCCAGTAGGTTGCCATTACTTTCTGCGGTAGACTGGTTGCCAGCCAAGACTATAGAACTCAATCTATCCTGCTATTTAACCCATAACTGGAAGGAAGAGACGGATTAATACCTTTCCCAAGGGTATTTGCATGTAAGTGAATGCAAGAAATTCAACTGGAATTTGAACTCGGGTCCCTGATTTCTCGTTCCGAGTTGATGGTAAATAGAGAGATGTCACTTTGCTGCCATTAGGTATTTCGAAATAAATACAAGGAAGAAACAAGTACAATAAAAAAAAAGCAGTTACTCCAAATTTTCATACAATGTGTTAGCTATGAAGCCCAATGGAACAATAAGTCTTTTACCATCTTTAAATACAAATTAAAATGTGTAATTAATACTAATTTTGATAATATTGTTACCTCATCATTTTATATCATGAACTGCTCTTAAAAGAAACCCCTGGCTCAAGGAAATTAAGCATTTAATTGAATAAACAGCTTGCTTTCAGCTGAGAGAGAGATTGAGGGGGAGAGAGAGAGAGAGAAAGAAAAAAATGGTCTTGCAAGTTTTCCTTGAGATAGATTAACCAAGAAGTTATTTTTAATTTGAATTCTTGAAACAAAACAACTAAAGTGAAATCTGACACACACAAGTCATTTAGAAGTAAAGTGTTCACAAAATATTTTTAGTATTCTTTTATACTTCCCCATCAAACCCAATCCAAATTTTAACTTTGACATCCATCCAATCATGACAAGGATGGATTCAGAGAAAAAAACAAAACAAAAAAAAAACACACACACAGAAAAGCAAAAAGGTGTGAGATAATTTGATAGTTCCTGCTTCACTCAAGCAAATCAAGGAATTAAACCCATTGGATGAAGGTTGTGTGTGTGAAAAGCCATGAATGTTTTATTTAAAGAGTAGATTTATTATTATTTACCTTTTGTATAATACATTAAGTGTCTATAATTATATTTGTGTTGCTATATGTCTTAAGGCAAATAAATTTCTCACTTTACATATGGAGATCCGTTTGTCTTTTTGAAAACTGAAAAAAAAAAAAGTGTGTGTGTATATATATATATATATATATATATATATATATATATAGATAAGTTGTGGGTAAACAGGTCAGAAAGGTTTGTTTGAGAAAAATTTAACAAGCCAGTGTGAATTTTCGCACATCAGTCTTGAGAATCATTAACTTAATTGGCCAGAAAACTTTTTTTTTTTTTACACTAATTTGAAAAATTTGCTTTCATCTTTTTTCTTCAAAAATTTTTTCCACCAATTTACAAAGTAAAACATTTTTTATATGCATAATTTTTTTTGTGACCTGAAAGTGTTTTTTTTTTTTCATATTGCTTTGTTAAAGGAAAACTTTTCTTCCTGCATCATGGGCATGTTATAGTCTGCAGTTTGGTAGATAGGCATTACTCTGAATTTACCTCTGCTCCATCGGTATAAGTGTTGGGAAACGTACAATTTCCTGTTATTAGCTAGTTTAATGTTGCTTCTGTGCAGGGCTACTACTCTTATTTAGGCCTTGTGTTGCCTCCATGTATATTTTTGCACATTCATCGCATTTCAGAGCATAAATTATATTTTTAGAGTTGCAGCTCAGATTGGTTTTTATTTTGAATGTAGATGTGGCTTCGGCCATGTCAGCAGAGGAAAAGGAGAAATACGGCACACTCGTTTTGCAGGCCATGATCACCCATCCCTACTACCTCTGGGTGAAAGGGGGGGAACGTGAGAAAGGAGGAGGAGTATTACCAAGGACTCCGTAATAAATACGCCGACTACATTAATGGCAACGAGTTACTATCAGTACCTGAGACTTTGGCAGCTATAGAACCCCGCTTCATCTCCCTGCTGACAAAGGATCCCAAAACCCAAAAATTCATAGGAGTCAGCAGGGAGACTATTGAAGAATCCATAAAGGCCTTAAATATAAAAGCTAAAGCCGTAGCAAGAAGTAGTCATGCCATGTGGGACATGCTGCTTGGCACAGCGGAAGAGGCAAAGCAACTAGCAGGAACCACTCTGGAGACAAAGGCTCTGAAATTGCAGACAGTGTACATGGGAACTCACAAGACACGCGTGACGCTGCATTGAGGTTCCCATAGATATATCAGAGGACCATGTGGGAGCCTTTTTTTCGCAATACGGAAGGGTGGCGGAGGTGAAATCCGTGCTATCCAAGGCAGGATTCATGACAGTGACTCGGCAGGAATTTACTAGTATCCCAAATATCTTAACCTGTAGGGGCCACTCAATTTTTGTAGTGGTTGAAGGCAGAAGGCCCTTTTGTTGGGTTTGTGGTGAATCCAACCATGTCGCAAAAGCCTGCCCTATGAAAAACCCATCTGCAAAACCACAGCCTGGACAGCAACTAGCAGCAGCAAAACAGCCGGCAAGCGTGAAAGAAGGTGAATGGCAGACTGCAGGCAAAAAGAAAGCGAAAATTTCAGCACCACCTGCAGAGGTGCCTCCTACTCCAAATGCACCAATGAAGTCTAAACCAACGTCAATTTCAAAGTCACCTCCGCCGCCCAAGCAGGACGTCCCACAGGGGAAATCACAAAAATCTCCCCCAAAAATGGAAACAAGACCAGCAGAAGAGACAACTGAGGAGGAGATGGAAACGCAGCGATCATCATCCCTAAAACGAGGCAGGGAAGAGGAAGAGCAGCAACCAGAGACAGCAAAAAGCCTGCATAAAAGCAGAAGCCTGGAAAAAGTGGCGGTAGCAGCAGTAGCACCTAAATGTTCGTCACTTCCTGCGTCCCCGGAGAGGATGTCGTATACCGAAAAAACAAAGTCTTCCCTCCTCCCCGCAGAAAGCTTCCCAGTCCCCAACCTTCAAAATGACTCCTCTAACTCCCACCCCTACTTCTACTCCCACTCTTGGCAAAAAGAAGAAAGCTCTTCCCCAGGGGGAGGAGCTAATGAAAATCAGCAAGAAAGAAATAGTTAAAGACTGGTCAGCTTAGAGACGTACCTTGCTCAAGCCTTTGCTGAAGCTGACTTTGGTGGATGGCAAATCCACTGAAGACCCCACCAATTTCCCAAAGGCCCCTGGCATGCTTACACTTGTGCATAACACGAGGGGGGACCTGAGGGTGTGGGACCATATCAAACAAGCCAGCAAAGTCTACAAAGACTTGGTTTTGTACAGGAGTGACACTCCTGAACAGAAAAAAATGGAGAAGAATTGTGCTGGGAGGTTCCCCGTTCTTCTCCACCCCTCATTATATAGGGTAGTTAAACTAACCTACCCTACGGACGTCGGCAGGATTGTCCAAGATATTGGTACAGGGTCCCTTGGACAATACATCGGGGTACCATCTGCTAAAGTTTTCTATCCTGTATGTGATTAGATTAATTCTCCTTTTTCTAATTGCAGATTTAATTGACGTCTATCAAATTAGCCAGTGTGAATGCAAACAGCCTGAGGGATCAGGGTAAGGCAGCTCTTGTCGTTTGGCGTGGATTGTTTGCGACGTCGATTCTTGTGTGCTGGCTAACGACTTCGTCGTCTATTCAGCATATGGGAACCGGCAAGCCAGAGGTGTTTCTTTGCTGGTCAAGCGTACCCTGGATGCGGAGGTCGACCCTGTCCATGGCGGTGCCGAGAGCCGGTTGATCGTGGCCGATGTTGCAGTGAAAAGCAGGAAGTTTCGTCTGATTGCGGTTTATGCGCCCAATGATCAAGAGGAGCGTGTCAACTTTTTCTGGCTGTTGGAGCCCTTTCTGGTCGATTCCAAGCGACTAGTTCTAGTTGGGGACTGTAATGTCATCCTGGACCCCAAATTGGATAGAGGGTGGGGTTCTAGCAGGAGGAGTGGTGATTGTAGCCTGGTCGATCTGATTGACGAATTTGGTCTCGTCGATAGATACCGGGTCAATCATCCGGGCGGGAAAATGTGGACGTGGGCGAATAGTTGGCCTTCTACCAAGGTGGTTTCCTACCTTGATAGAATGTTAGTGAGAGAGGCCGATATAGATTTCTTAGAATGCCCGACGTTCCACTGGTTAAGCTACATGGACCGCAAAATGGTATGCGCCCGTGTGGTGTTAGAATTTAGGGCTAGAATGGCTGGCTTCTGGAAGTTCAACCAGTCCTTACTGGACAGGCAGGACTTCCGGGACCAGCTAATTATCGTAGTTCAGCGGGCATTAACTGGGGGAGTCATCGGGAATAGGTGGTGGGCTAGTCTTAAGGATAGGATTAGGTCTTTCACCACTGAATACAGTCAACAGCTCAACCAAGATAAGGCTGCCAAGGTGAAGACGCTTAGATCTAATTTTTCCCGGGCAGAGACTGGTGGGGATCCCCTAGAGATAGCCTTAGCTAGGGAGGCCCTTGAGCGGTTGACTAGTGATCGTTACATGGGTCAGGTAATTAGACATAAGTTAAGCAAGATGTCTTCCGAAGCTGTGAACATGGGCACGGAACTGCGCAAGGAGGAAGTCCGTCAAGGTGGCGACCGGTACATCCGCGAGATACGAGACCCGGAGGGACACACCCTTCGGTCGACTGATGACATGTGCAAGGCGTTTCGGCAGCATTTCGAACGCCACTTCACCAAGGAGCCTGGTCTCCGCGATGAGGAGTTTCGCAACTATTTGGCTGACTTTCCCCAGCTTTTGCCGGATAAAGCGGCTAGTTGTGAGGAAGAGATTACGGAGGACGAAGTCTACGCGGCTTTGAAAAGAGTCGGCAGTGGCAAGTCGCTGGGTTTGGATGGTTTGCCCTATGAATTGTACTTGAGGCTGTCGCACATCTTTGTCCCTATCTTGACAGTTGTGTTCAACAACTGGTTCCGTCAGGGGTCCATCCCCAGTCGGTTCACCAGGGGCGTGGTCACGCTGTTGAGAAAAGGCAAAGATGTTGGGAGGGAATTAAACGGTTACAGGCCCATAACTCTGCTAAATACAGAGTTAAAGATTTTGGTCAAGATCCTGACGAATCACTTGCAGCTAGTTGCCGAGTCTCTGTTGGGACCTGATCAGACTTGCGCTGTGATGGTCCGAACAATTCAGAGCAACCTGCACTTGATCCGCACGATCCTAGAGGGTGTAAAAGACGACGATGAGGCCACACTGATCTATTTGGATCAGTCCAACGCATTTGATAGGGTTGGCCATGGCTACCTGGCGGCTGTCCTGCAGGCTGCCAGATTCGAAACCGACTTCTGCCGCTGGATTAGTCTCCTGTATCGCACCCCCACGGCTGTGGTGCAGGTGAATGGAAAGCTGTCGAGTGCTTTTGCGCTGTCTAGGTCGGTTCGACAGGGTTGCCCGCTGTCGTCCTTACTCTATGTTTTGGCGTTGGAGCCCCTCCTTTGCCAGCTTAGAGACAGGTCATGCAGTCCGGCCCTATGTGGAATCGTTATCCCTGGTGGTGCTCGAGCCAGGGTTTCCACATACGCCGATGACATAACGACTTTTGTGTCCTCCCGCAAGGACATAAAAGTGGTACAGAAGGTGCTTGAACGGTACGAACAGGTGACAGGGGCCAAGATTAACCACAACAAGTCTTCTGGCTTGCAGTTAGGTGCCTGGAAGGGGATTCCCCTCCTGGGGCCCTTCGACTGGACGGACCGGTCAAAATCCTCGGAATTTGGTTCGGTCTGGACTTGCAGTTGGAGAAGAATTGGTCTGATATACAGGCAAAGGTCAGCGCATCGGTCGAAACTTGGCGTCGGCGGAGTCTCTCCGTAAAGGGCCTGGCAGAGGCGTGGGCTGCTTATGTCTTCCCCATGGTCCTTTATCAGCTGTCTGTACTTCCACTTTGTGACGAGCGTGAGGAGGCGTTTAAGTGTCTGCTATGCTACCTTCTGTGTAGAGGACGCAGACATCATGTCAACAAACATGTCTGTTACCAACGCCCGTGTCAAGGGGGACTGGGAATGCCGCACTTGGCAAGCCATCGGCGCACCTCAAGGTTGGCATTTCTCAGTCGTGCGTTAAGGGAAGACTCGTTGCTTACGGGGGTAGTGAGGGACGCGTTCCCTAGCCTCACTGTCACTCCCCCGGTCTCGTTGCACTGCCGCAAGCTTCGAGGGCAACCAGCTTTCATCCGCGAATGCCGGAGGGCCTTGTGGGCCATTCCACGGTCTAGTGACCTTTCTCGGCCTAGGAGGCACTTCTATCGGGGATTAGTGGAGGGCGTCGCGAAGGATCGATTGAGGGAGGAGCTCGGCATGACGGAGGAGGAGTATCGCTCTCATTGGTCTTGGGCGCCATGATCGGCGTACCTCAGCAACTCTGAGTTTTCTCTGACCTGGCGACTAGCTCGTAATGCCTTGTCTCTCAATGACATGCGTTTCATAATGGGCCTGGCGGATTTGCCAGATTGTGAACGTTGCAACCTTCGGTTAAAGGAGACGTCGGTGCATGCTTTCTTCCATTGTTCACACGTTCGCCCGTTGTTGGGATCGTGTTGGCAAGTTGACTGCTTGCATCGCGCCGTGAGAACTCCTGTCCATTGATCGTGCATACACCTGTGATAACGTGTCGCCCCCGTACACCAGAGTGAAACGGATGGTGTTTCTGTCGCTTCTGGCCACGGCTTGAATGGTGATATGGATGACGCGTTTGGAGGAAGTTTTGCAGGGTAGCCGTCTTTCGCATCAGGATCTATTCCGATATTTTGAGTACCAACTCAAAATGAAGATTAGAACTGATCGGAAACAGTTGCCACCGACAGAGTTCAGCAAAAGGTGGGTAAATGTGGCGAGCCTGGTTCGCGTGACTGGGGCTAGCCTTGATTTTCTCTTTTAGATTTGGTAGTCACATTGGGTTGGATTCCTCTGGAACCCTCCCCTTGGTTAAGGTAAGTCCCTATTTGTGTACCTAGTTAATGTGAATGAATGTGATGTCCAGGCCGGTTCCCTGGCCATGTATCTTTTGTTATGGTTCAGTTTGAGATTCCCAGGTTCCGTTATTTATTTACGTCCCGCTTTATCTCATCTGTGCCAGTATTTTATTGTCAATTTCAATTTCTTTTTTCAATTTCTTTTCGCCTCTCTACTCCCTGTAGAAAGAGCTTCTTGATTTCGTCCTCTGGGCGGAATACAGCGACCTCTTTGTTTTGAGGGTAGGTTGGGTCCAGCTAACACAAAGTTTATATTGTTTTTAGTTTGATTTTTATTTGGGGATTTGTGTCATGCCCCCTCCCCCTTATCATTTCATGTGAAAATTTTTATGTATTTTTGTAAAATTTATTGTAAATATTGTATATTGTCAAAATTTTTATGTTCATTGTGGGTAATTTTTAGGTCCCCGGTATGCTTTGTGGTATTTTGGTGTACGGCAATATGAGTGTCGATGGATAAGTTTTTGTGGTGATTGAGACTAATTGTAACGTATGTCTGGGTCGCGAAAGAGATTAGCTAGGTATAAGATAGTTACGGAAAACCATCCTCAGTTCCCCCCCCCTCTATCGGCATTGTGCCACAAACACTGTAAAAAGTGTTAAATAAACATAGGGACATGTATTCAGTTACAACCCTGTTTATTTTTGTCTGCCAACTGGACACTAGTTGGACACATCAGGAAGGTGAGTCTCACAATCTTGAATGTTCACCTTCCTACAGGGAGACAAAAGAAGACCATGTTGAAAGGTAAGCTGACTTCTACAACCACCACCTGTAAATTTGTTGATTATTACGTTTTTTTTTGTTTTTTTTACTTTCTTCAGTGAAATCTTATCGATTAAACCCTAAACTTTCTGATTGAGAAAGGACATTTGTAAAAATTTCAACATTTAAACAATTTGGGGGGGGTGCTCAGTTTTTCATACAATCTTATAGAGTAAATCAATCCCATGCAATTAACTATTTTTGCTTGTACGTATTCAACAACTGAATCCTTTGTGAAACTTTTGAATAAAGCCATTCTTGGAGTTTTCGAGAAAGATGCCATTGTAAGAACTGAAGAAAACTTGAAAAAGACAGGAACAAGAGCAACAACTTGTCCCAAAAAATAAAAAGCGACCCCAACACAAGTGATTCCAAAATGGAGGATCGATTTACTATAACACTGTATGAGAAACTGAACCCCACTTAAAATTGTTTAAATATTGAAATTTTTTTCCAATTTTTTTTTTTTTTGATAATCAAAAACTATGTAATAATTGATAAGACTGCGCTGAAAAAAAGGCTAAAAAGATGAACAACAACAAATTTAAAAGGTGGTGGTAGTTTCCTTCAAGTCCACCTATTTTTTTTTTTTTTTTAAATTATTAAACAGTATATTTATTATATCTATTAGCCTGAACAATTGAGAAATCTTGTTAGGAAAATATTCGTCCTTTGTTAGAATTCAAACCTGTGTCCCTGGGGAAATAATCAATTGATCTGACGTGTTTTAGACCACTCAAGCATGAAAGTTAGACAAAGCTTGAAGTAATGCCTTAGACGCACATTTTCTTGATTTTCATAATCTGCTCTATTTTTGTATTCCAACGTAAACAAAAAATTTATTTTACAAAATCTTTACAATACACATAATTTCATTAAAGATGACTGAAAAGGTACAGCAATTATACTTTTTTAATCAATTTTTTTATGTTCATATAATTTTTTTTTTCAGTGTGTCAAAACTGTCTAATGTTCTATATATCTAAACACTTTTGGTTATTCTATTAGCCATTATCAAGGATGTTTTTCTATTTATAACTGAATATGTAGATTTTATGTATGTATCTATCATGGCGGCACCCCTGACAGACTGAATGAACTCTTCCAACCATTACTAATACCTCCCCTCATGAGAGGGAGTAGCCTTAGGAGAGCGCCCTCAGAGCGGCCCGAAATCAGCCGAGAGTCGGTCTACAAACACTGCTACCTTACCGACCATTATGAGTCCCAGTTCTAAAGCCAAGAGTCGAATCATAGTGTTCCACACTAACTCATATTATCGTTCCTACTAACCAAGTTTCAAGTATTGAATTCTTTCCGTATTTAATATATATTCATTATTTCCTATTTGGTTGTTTTTGCATTATTCTTACTGAACCTTTAACCAGGTCCACGACAGTATCTATAGCAATGATAATGTTTATTTGGCAAACACAGCCAGCATGTTGCAGCTGTGTTCATAGTTTATATGAAAGAGTGTTGATGTTTTTTATTATCAATTATATATAAAATTACTTCCCACTAAATTGTACATCCTTTATCAGGCTCCAAAAAATACTGCCTGCTATAAAATTATATAAATATCATTCATTTTTCATGAATTATGTTTGATCCAATAAAGAAGTCTTAAACAAAATGCAAAAAGAAAGGACACATACACAATCAGAAAGTGACAGCTGAAATTGTGTACCTGAGGAAGGAGGGTTTGGAGAATTTGACATTAAGACAAAAAAGAGATAGGAAGCAGGCCACCTACCTAACGAGCTTGTGTAAATGGATAAAAAATGAGTATTAAAACAAAATATCTAAACAACAAAGAAAAGTGAAAATTGAAAAAAAAAAAATAAAAAGTTTAATACTTATTTATTCAAATATTAATAATGTACCATTACTATTTCCACATTCATACACACATATATATATGTGTGTGTGCTATGACAATATTTCACGCCATGCTTAAAATCAATTGGAGTAGATAGACTAAACTATCGCCCGGTTCACACTCCACCCACGTCTATTTAACAGGTGCAGAGGCTCATCCCTTGTTTCCTGTTTAGGATGTGGTCTCCGGCTTTCTCTTTTCCAATCTTTTCACTCTTACGTAGCCCCCTGCGCATCAGTGGCATTACCGCCTTGCTCGGGGTGATATGATTTAAAAAAAAAAAAAAAAAAAAAAAAAAAAAGAGGATTGCACAGTATTCCGGTAAGGCAGTTGAGAATCATTGTATTAAATGAATAATTAACTTATTAAATTTTTACTCGTGTTTACTTTTTAGCTGCATTTTTTTTTTTTTTAGATCTTTGGCAGTGAGCAAACAATGCGATGTCATAAAAGGTAAGCTCTCAGTGAGATTCAGTCAGTTAAATGCCATACGTGATACACACTTGGATGATCATGTCTTGAAAGAGGCATGACTGACTGGGCAGAAGATTATCCTGCAGTAGATTGCCATTGCTTTCTGTGGTAGACTGGTTGCCAGCCAAGGCTATAGAACCCAATCTGTCCTGTTATTTAACCCATAACTGGAAGGAAGAAACGGATTAATACCTTTCCCAAGGGTATTTGCATGTAAGTGAATGCAACGAATTCAACTGGAATTCGAACTCAGCTCCCCAAGTTGTCGTTCCGAGTGGATATCCACTGCACCACAATACAATTACAGAAATTAAAAGGAACAAACATTCAAATCTTATTGAAAGTTTAATCATTATTTTTTTGGATCCAGCACTGCCATAGAAATGACAGCTTGAATAAAGTTATAATAAAGAGCAACTAAAAATTAAAAGATGAAAAATAAATACATGTGGAAATTATGTTAAATTCCAAAATAATTAAAAAAGATTCCATTCAACCCATCATATATTCTAGACTAATGACATGACTAAATGCAGCTGGTCAACTCCTTAGCACTACTACCGCTGCCCAGCCTCTCCCCACCCTCCACCATCTATCTCTCCCTACCCATCCAAACAGTAGGAGAGAATTTTCTATGTCCATTAGCCAGTTTCTGCAAGCTGAATCACTGCCAACTGATCAATAAACTCTCTTTCTCTTGGTTAAGGCAAGGAAGTTTCTTCTTTTAAACCACCAGTTTAAAAGGAAGGGGTGGTTGATTCACTTGGGCCAGAAGAAGTAGAACAAAATTAGCCAACAATAAATCTTTCTTATCAAAGGAATGGCTGAATACCTCCACCCATCATTTCAGCACAAATGCTTCTACAGTGAATTCTTACCACAGTTTGTAATATAGGCAAACCTGACAATTTCTGTAAATAAATTACAACTTAAGAGTGAGAGAAAAATAGTGCAGTCATTTTGTAGATAAACCATTTTGTGTAACTGAAATCTGTATTTTATTACAGAGTATACCTTTAGTGGCAATTGCCAACTACTACTTATATCGGCTGTGACCCTTCAGGACATAGACGGTCATGTTCCTCCACATCTTACTGCTGTCCCTTGTAACTTAACTGTCTTGGTATTTCTCCTAATCCCTGCTATGTCATCCATTTGCTTAAACCCATCAAGTATGTCACGTGCTGTATTTTTTTTTTTTAATCATATCGCCCCAAGCAAGGCGGTGACACCACTGAGGTGCATGGGGCTACTTAAGAGTAAAATGATTGGCTTTCTCCTCTTTTTCTATCTGCCCTGCGAGTATCAGATTCCCAAGCTCTTGCCCCTCATTATGTGTTCTAGAAACATAAGCTCTCTTCCTGATAAAGAGAAGTTTTTTCTTTCTGTTCTCTTCAAAAGCTTGTTGCTCATGTCTGGTCCATGGTATCTTCAGCATCCTTTTGTAGAACCACATCTGTTGCTTTGTCTTTCCTCATTAATAGTCTTTATGAATTAAGGGTGTGTGTGTGTGTGTGTGTGTGTGTGTGTGTGTGTGTGTGTATATATATATATAATTAAATTTTATATTTAAAACCCTATTGAGTGTCCATTGGAAAATAAGTGGCTTACACAATCTTGTTTATCAATGTACTATTTCTTCTACTGTAAACTAGATTTATATTGGGAATACTAAGAATTAGTTAGAACAAAGAATTTATCAACACACTTCTTCCTTTAATAATAAGTACCATAATGTGTGTTGTGGTGCATTGGATATTGGCTCGGAACGAGAAATCAGGGAGCAGAGTTCGAATTCCAGCCAAATTCATTGCATTCACTTACACGCAAATACCCTTGGGAAAGGTATTAATCCGTCTATTCCTTCCAGTTATGGGTTAAGTAACAGGACAGATTGGGTTCTATAGCCTTGGTCAATCCAGTCTACCGCAGAAAACAATAGCAACCTACTGCAGGATAATCTTCTGCCCAGTGATCGCCCAAGCGTGTATCACATATGGCACTTAACTGACTGTCTGACCATAATAGAACATCCTTATCAAAATATTTTTGGTATCTTAAAAAAAAAAAAACACTATAATATGTAGGGGCTTTCAAATCCACTGTATAATATATACCAAACATATTAAACCAAATCCAAGTCTTTTATATGTCCATCCAAAATCTAACCATTCTCTATCCATTATTAAGTATGTGCTCTCATCCATAGAATATAAAATTAATAAAAATTCTGCAAATGAAAATGTATTTAAGAAACAATTTTTATAATAAAAAAAAAAAAAAAGGATATATATCCAAAATAACAAATATGTAAAAAGAATATCTACCTCCAAACAACAAAATAGAAAAATTATTTGATATACCTCCTTTCAACCAAATGGTTAGCAATGAATTAAGCAAAAAATACCTGGCTTTGATTAAGAAACATTTTCAGAATAATAATCCATGAAGCATGATTTTCAATAAAAATACACTAAAATTAAGTCATAGCTGTACTGATAATCTAGAAAAAATAAAACATTTTAAATAAAGATTTAAACTTAAATGAAAATAATCAAAACTGAAATCAATAATTTAGACAATAAATTGTAGAAACCCTATAAAGTGTCCAAAGATAGAAAATAATGAAAGTTGTTAAATCTAGAGTCTCCCATCTACAATTCAGTTACAAACTCTTGATACAGTACACATTCAAACCAGTAAATTACAATACAAATCACTAGTTGCAATAAAATTGAAAACTTCAGTAAAAGATCTATAAATTAATGAAAGCAAATTCAAAACTTTTGAGACTGGTACTGGATCGGGAAATTAAAACTGTACAATTGAATATCTAAAGATGCTGCTTAACTCGACTATATTCTGTAAAAAATGGTTTAATTTCTATTTTTGTCTTCAGAAATTTAATTAAATCAACTTTTCAGTGTTAGCTGCTTGTGGTAAGTCAACCGGGATTCAGTCCATTTTTCAGTCTGTTTTTCTGTAATTTTTGGAATTTTTTTTTTTTTTGTTCGTCTTTGATTTTTTTTTTTGTCACTTAGTTTGTGTAAATTATTTTGCAATTCAAGGTTATTTTCGACTTTTACTAAGTTAAAACTGTAAACCTCAGTCACTTTTTTTTTTTTAATTAGAGTAGATAGTTCCGACTATCTCCCGGTCTCACACTCCACCCCATTCTTTTGAAGAAGTGTAGAGGTGATCACCTTGTTTCTTGTTTAGGAAGAGGTTCCCGGTTCATCCCCCTTCTCCAGTCTTAGTGTTAGTTCAGCTGGAAGCTGTTTGCAGTTTCAGAGCATGGTGGCAATGTCTTTACATTCTGAGGGTACCGGGTTGGCAGTTTCCTGGTTGCTGCTTCCGACTGGTAGTTAGGAGCCCGAACTCTTGTGTAGCGTCTTGAGAGACTGCTCTGATCAACAGTTGAATAATACCGGGGTTCTTGTAGTGCCATATCGCACATGGACGGGCATCCCTGCATGAACGTTTGTAGTGTCTGTCAATATTTCACTCCACTCCCGCCCGACCCATGAAACCCAGACAAGTAGAATATCCTACTGCTATCAAAGAGCAGACTGGGATTCGTTCCGAGACTTCCTCTGTGACATCCCTTGGAACAACGTTTTTTGTCTTCCCATCAAAGAATGTGCATCCGAGGTCTCCTCCTGGGTTAAGGCTGGCATCGATGCCTTCATCCCTGCTAGGAAATTCCAGCTTAAATTTCATTCGTCTCCATGGTTCTCACCCGCTTGCTCAGATGCCATTGCCCACTGGAATTATTTCTTCCGACTATCGTAACTACGCGTCGGACCAAAACAGGCACCTTTTCACTTCAGCTCGTAATAAGTATAAAAGGATACTTAACGAAGCTAAGATGTTGTTTGCTGCCAGAATGAAGCAATGCATAGCATGCTCTAAATTCGGCACCAAAGACAACTGGCGACTCTGTAAAAGAGTACTTAACAAGAGCAAGTTCACAATACCCCCGCTAATCAACAAATTTGAGGTCCTCACCTCCCCAGCAGATAAGGCTGAATGCTTTGCCCGCAGATTCTCGAACAATTCGAGTCTGGATTCATCTGTAGTTTTTACACCCGACTTCTCACCTAGAACTGAGGCACAACTGAATGATGTCCACATTACACCTTCGCTTGTCTCTAAGATAATCTTAAAACTTGACCCTCACAAAGCGAGTGGTGGGGAAGGAATCCCAACCATAGTCTTAAAGAAATGTGCCCCTGAACTCTCCTCTGTCCTTTCTAAGCTCTACAACCTCTGCCTATCTGCTTCCTGCTTTCTTGCCTGTTGGAAATCTTCCTCTGTAGTTACTATATTTAAAAACACTGGAGAACCCTCGGACCCTGCAAATTACCACCCTATCAGCTTTCTTCCGATCTTTGGCAAAGTGTTCGAAGCCATTATCAACGCCGAGGTGGTTCAGCATCTCACAGCACACAGGCTCCTCTCGGACAAGCAATATGGTTTCCGCTTCACCAGGTCTACTGCTGATATGCTAACGACCATCACCGACTACATATACCAGGCACTCGACAGGAATGGCGAAGCCCAAACCGTTGCATTGGATATATCTAAGGCGCTAGACAGAGTTTGGCATGCTGGCCTTCTATGTAAACTGTGGAGCTATGGTATAACTGGACATTTGTTTCAACTAATTTAGTCATTCCTCTCTAACCACACAATGAAGGTGGTATTAAACAGCATTGCCTCCCAGAACTACCATACAAACGCAGGTGTCCCCCAAGGCTCCATCTTAGGTCCTACACTCTTCCTGATATACATTAATGATCTCCCTGATTCCATAAGAGCCCAAGTAGGTTTGTACGCCGATGACACCACAGTTTACTCTCGCCTCCTACAAAAATCTGGTGTAGGCGTCAAAGCTAACCTCGCATCCGAGATTAAAAAAGACCTCTAATCCATATTGGACTGGGGTAAGAAATGGCTAGTAAATTTTAATGCTTCTAAAATGAAGCTACTCTCAATTAACCATCATCGACAATCTCACCTACCTCCCATTAGCATGGACCAGG
The DNA here is from genome assembly GCA_037127315.1 of Ascarosepion bandense. Classification (NCBI taxonomy): domain Eukaryota; kingdom Metazoa; phylum Mollusca; class Cephalopoda; order Sepiida; family Sepiidae; genus Ascarosepion; species Ascarosepion bandense. The sequence continues at coordinate 1,587,098 of JBBBDQ010000635.1, forward strand.
CTTGCCTCCCAGAGAGTAAAACACTATGCCTCCTTGGTCTCACACTTTCAGCGGACCTCAAATGGAATGACTATATCGAATCCATTACTAAATCCGCTGCTATGAAAGTCGGTTCTCTGTGTAGGGCCCGGAAGTTTTTCCGTCTAAATCTATCCTGCATATATATAAATCTACCATCCGCCCGTGCATTGAATACTGCTGCCATATCTGGTCAAGTACCCCTGCTATTCTCCTCGAGCTTCTCGATAAGGTTCAGAGGAGGGTCTGTAATGTGACAGATACCGACTTGGCAGACCGCCTGCAGTCTCTCTCCCTATAAATACTTTCACGGCTTCTGCTCCGATGAACTTACATCACTCGTGCCCCCTAAATACGAATTTGAATGAGATACTAGATTAGCAACTAGATGCCACCCTTTTACAGTGAAACCGATAAAATGCAACCACAACTTCTACTCCAACAGTTTCTTTCCTCGCACTTCCCGACTGTGGAATTCCCTTCCACACAATTGCTTCCCCGATGTCTACAATCTCCAGGAGTTTAAATGTAAGGTCAATAGACACCTAACACACTAACCTGCTCCCATTCTATCAAACACTCTTCCCATCTGCCCAACCCTCATCCTCAGTATCCTTACTCATCTGTCACCTTCCTCTTGACATTCCCTATGTCTAACCACTCCTTCTCTTTACCTTCCTCTATGTAGCCCCATGCACAATAGTGGCAGTGGAATGCCTTGCTTGGGGTGAAATGATTAAAAAAAAAAAAAAAAAAGATGGTAATTTCCAATTTGCTCCCTGGACGATGAGTATGCTTTCATTGTTTATTCAAAGTTTTTATTTCTTTTGGTTGATAGCTTCTTGGTAAAACAAATTTGGATTAAATTAAATTTTAATTCATACAAACTGTATTCTTTAAATAACTAAGCTGACAGGCAATTTCTGTGACTTAATTTTCAGTGACACCAGATTACATAAAATTTTGATTACAGTTGAAAACCCACAATGAATATCTAAAAAGATTATGAAACTGATATAATGCTAAATTAAACTATTGTCTATTCTTGTAGACCCTTTGTGAAACATAAGCTTGCAGCTGCACCAAATGATGCAATTTCAGTAGCAAATGAATTTTTATGAGGCTGCTATACTAGACCTATATTTAAGTTGGACTATTACAGAGCTGGTAGAACGACAATAAGTTTATGCCTTTCCCAAGAGCATTAGCATGAACATAAGGCAAACTATTTAAACTTGATTTACTGATTCCATTCTGTACTGTTAAATATTAGGTGATCTCCCAAATATAAATGAATTTTTGTAGGGCTGCTATACTAGCCCTATATTTCCATTGAACTGCATTACAGGGCTGGGAGAATGCCAAGTGGGTTTATACCTTCCCCAAATATAAACTTAGATATGTGCCAAAACTTTTCAGTATTTTTTTTCATCTTTCTTACAGGTGGGAAAAAAAAAAAAACAGAGAGAGAGAGAGACCAAGAAAATTGTTTAAATTCATTAGTGTAAACAATTTTTGCAAAGTTATCAAAATATTTATCAAGTTTGGTATTGTTACAAGTATAACAAAAGAAAAAAGAAAAATGATAGACCAAAACTCAGAGTTAAAATACAGACAAATATTTAATTTACAAAAACATTAAATAAAAATATTTACAAATATACAGTTTGGCATTCAAATAGAAAACATATTTTACGAGCAGGGGAAGTGTTACAAGGAGAGAAGGAGAAGGAAGGTGTCACATCTTTACCCAGTTAAGTTGGCATGGAAGCTAAGTGCTATACTTTTTGGAAATCCTTAAATGCATATATAATTTGTTTGTTTGTTTTGAGATTTAATGACCTATCAATCCTTATGGGATCATTTAAGGTCACAACAAATGATTTTTAAGGTTATATTATTTTTACAGAATATTTGAAGATGTCTTGCTTTTTAAACTTTTCCATTGCTTTCAATTTGTGTTACTTTTTAAATTTTTCCCCTGTGAGGATCAGATCTATTTTTGATCTTCGGATTTTTACTTAGATTATATTTTGTTGTATAGTTTGATCTTTTTGAGGAAAGTTAAAATAGTATTAGAGTTTATTTTTTCGAAAAGATCTTTCAAGTTGTTAACATTATAGAGGGATTGCTGGATATAAAGTCACTGCAGTCAAGTGGAACATGTTTTACTGTATAGGGTTCTTGACATGCAATGCATTCAGGAGGTTCTTTTTTTAGGAGATAAGAGTGGGTTATGTGTGTATGTCCTATTCGAATACGGGATATAATCACGTCTTCTTTGCGTGATTTACTGGGTTCTGATAGTTGTTTCTTTAGGATGGGTTTGATTTTAAATAATTTGTTGTTTTGACAGTTGTTCCAGGTTTCTTGCCATTTCTTTAAAATATAGTTCTTGATTAGGGGTTTATAGTCAGTATATGGAACCTTTATGTTACTTGTGTCACATTTTAGGGAGTTTTTTGCAGCCACATCGGCTTTATCATTTCCATGAAATACAGAGTGACTGGGAATCCAATAGAAAATGATAGTTTTATTTTGTGAAATCACATGTAATTTATATAAAAGTTTGATGAGCAAAGGATTGTTTAATTTTTGGTTCTTTATTGCTTCAAGCACTGCTAAAGAATCCGAGAATATAACTTTGAGGTAAGTTTAGGGATGAAATCCAGGGCTAAGTCAATGGCCATAACTTCTGCACTAAATATTGATGAATTGTCAGGTAATCTTTTTTGTAGAACGGTACTTTTACAGATAGCAGCACATCCTACTTTGTGACTGACTTTGGAGCCATCAGTATATATGTGGGTCCAGTTTGGATATTGATTCAATATATAATTTAGTTTTTCTATATAATGAAACAGATGTGTGCCAGCTTTCATGTGATCAGCCAGTTCTAAAATGACTTTGGATTGTTTCAGAAGCCAGGGTTGATGTTCGAGGACATTGAATTCATGTATACTATTTTCATCTATTGAACTGTCATTAATTGGTTTTATTTTTTCCATGTGAAGGCTAAAAGGTTTGATAACGTTTTCTTTTTTGTCAAACAGGTGTTTATAGTTTGGGTTAAATGTGCATTGATAGACAGGATTTGATGGGTTAAGCCTTAAGTTTTAGATAATATTGCAGCACTAAGTTTTCACGTCTCAATTTTAATGGAGCCTCATACACTTCTACATATAGGCTTTCTATGGGAGATGTTCTAAATGCACCAAATGCGTATATAAAGACTAATTATTGGGTTAAGCCTTAAGTTTTAGATAATATTGCAGCACTAAGTTTTCACATCTCAATTTTAATGGAGCCTCATACACTTCTACATATAGGCTTTCTATGGGAGATGTTCTAAATGCACCAAATGCGTATATAAAGACTAATTATTGGCTTGGTCAATGAAAGGCAAAAATATGTATTTACCCAGATAGTTCCATGTGGTTCTCTTTCAGGTTTTAGTTGTTCAAACTTTTCTGTGAGATTCATTTGGCTGGATATAAATCCTTGAATCATAACCGGAGTTGATATGACAGCAAATCCTTTTGGCAACTCTTTCAAGTTTTAGTTTTTCGTCGACTTTACTTAAATTCCTTCGACTGGATAAACATCCTTGAATCAAAACGAGCTGATGAGGTCAACCCATCCTACTATCAACTGACTACTCACTGCCCCAAACCTATTTTTATAGGGGGCTAACACCTAATTTGCATACTTCTAGAACCTTTCTAACTCTAGATTCTATTGGCACATTCTACAATCTTCCAAAACGTTCTATTCCTAATTTCCTTAATTTTATAACTACTTCATGAATTAGAACTTTCTTGGAATAACACTTAAGACTCAATAGAACCAACTTTTTATACATTATTAATATTATTTTTTATATATAAATGCATCCTCATAACAGTATCAACATTTACCATCATTTATTTTTTTAAGTTCATGACTTTTGGGCTATGGAAAACAAAAACAAGACAAAAAGAACCATCACACTATTTACATTATTCAGACTATCAATTCTCATTTTTGTTGCCATATGTATGTCGTTTCGACCATTTTACACACCAGCCTTCTTCAGGTGCTAGGAATTTCAAACCAAATCCTTTATTACGAATACTGGAGTATATCATTCTCATTCCTTGTGCAAAGCCTCTAGTCATGAGTTACTTCCCTCTAAGCAGACACTCTAAGTTACTTGTTCACCACTGCTGTAGCCTAGTATTGAACTCACAACTCTTGGGTCAAGTCACTGGAACTAACCAATGTCTATATTTACTGAGCCATGTGTCAAGTCCCTTCTGGGACTTATAAATCTAATGTTCAGTAACCACTTTTTTATCAGAATTCATATTGCAATTTTTTATGTAAATAGCACCTGAAGAAGGCGGGAACATACAGATAACAACCAAGATGAGGAAGATAATCCAAATAATCTAAATAGTGTAAATACTACCTCATCTCAGAAATATAGACAAAAAGAATCATTACTGAATAAATACAGCGTGCAGTAGACATACTTCCCATATGTCTCCAAAATATGTCCTATACAATGGTAAGGCATTAGTGGCTATGGTGTCTTAATCTAGCTAATGTCTTGCCATTATGTGGGAGGTATTTCTGCCACACCCTGCATAAATGAAATGTATAGAATTATCAAGCTTTGGTTAACCTTTTTCCTTTTTTTTAAAAAAAATATCATCCCAAGCAAGGCAATGAAGCCACTAATATGCAAGTGGGTACTGAGTGTGAAAATATTAGGAAAAGAAAAACATTAAGGAGAGAGAACAATAAAAAAGCAGGAATTAAAACATAAGATACCAACTGACACTGAAGATCAATGTTAGCGGGAAAGCAAAAAGCTAGAAGAGAGTTCCACAAGCAAGAAGTGTGAAAGTTAGCATAGAACTTAGTTATATCTAGTAATTTCAAAAGTAAAAAGATTGAAACTTAGCTATCAATCTAGTACTGTACTTAATTTTATAAAGTCGAGATACTCATCAAAACAATTACTATGAAAATGGTAATTGGCATGGCACATTCTTAGCATTGGGCCAGGCTAAATAAGGATCAGACTCACTACACCAATGAGAGAGAAAAAGAAAAATCAAATTTTGTAATCACTATGCTATAGTAAATATCTAACAGACATCTATGTGCCATGTATCTTTAAGACATAGGTCATCATAGCTCTCCACATCTTCCTGTCATTTGTAAATCTTTGTAAGGTCTGTCCTTTTGTTATTGCTCTTACTTTGTTCTGCTAACCATTTGCATAAGCTTTTGATGCAGATTACTTACTGCTTTTGTGCCCCTGCTCGACTTCAATATGGGCTGCTATTTCGGATTCGAAAGCCACAGCATAAGGGCACCAATAATGGTCACACTCATTCCACAAGCTACTAGTCAACCAAACTGATTAACTGACCCTCAGTATTGTGCATGTATTGTTTATGAGGAACAAGGGATAATATTGAGGGTTTGCAATAAGTAATGCCCAGTTTCAGAAAGCTGTTTAAAAAAATGACATTGTCAGTTCAGGTTGATAAATCATACAATTCAATGGGTATCCATTTCTAATGGATATAGACACTACAAACATATACCACAAGAGTCAATGAAATGTGTGATGAACATAACCTATAACTCCATCTGCTTCTAAGTTCTTGAAATATTTCACCATTTTAACTAATTTATCAAATTCTAAGCAATTTTTTTTAAAAATTCCATTTGAATGCAAGAAAACTTAAGTTTTAAATTGATCTTGTGGTGTGGTGTGGACTAGTGACGACACCCACACTATTTTATTTTGTTTCCTCTGACTCACTAATACACAGTAAAGGAAAATATGTGAGGCACTCCTTGAGATAGATCATAAGGAAATAAAAAGTAAAAACAGGAAAGTCAGTTATAACATCCAGGTATTCATAATCAGATGACAAAAAGCCTTTAGTATAAAACACTTTAAATCAGAGAAATTACAAAGTAGAAAAGTAGTTTAAAAACTTTAGGTTATCAATAATTAGCCAAAATGTAATTTCAGTGTTTATTTTGCATCAACATCAGAACAAAACTGAAATCAACAGTTCCCAATATCAATCCTCCTATATGGCACTATTTTCTCACAGATGCAGAGGAGACTTGAGTCAACAAATTCTGAGATCAAGAAAAAGAATCAAAAAGAGTTAAAATTTGAGACATGAGGAAAGCGGGCTTGGAGAATTTGACACTCACAAGACATTGATGGCAAGAGGGACAGAAGCGAACAGCAAGTAATTTACCTAAGCTTGTGTAAATGAATGGTAGATTAACAAGGAGGAATAGCAAAGGAACAAACACTGCTTACACTTCAGAATGGCTTTGAACATTAATGTGAAGACCACAAGGTTAATTCTACAGAAACATTAAATTTCACAGAGAGGGTTTTGATACACTATATTCAAGATGCAAACTTTTTGGAAATGAATATTAAATAAAATTTATTAAAGGATATAAGGAAAAAAAAATATTACTAGAATATTAGATAAAAAGTTATCAAATTCACATTAAAAAAAGTCAAAAGCCAAAGTTATTAAAATATTACTGATAAATGATTAAACAGACAAGTAAAAACCAAAGTTTACTTGTTATTTTAAAAGAATGAAGTTTTTTTTTAAAAACTTTTGAGTAAAATTTAAGGTATTGGATAGTTTAACTTATCAAAGATATGGTTATAAATTAACTGTATTTAATCTCTAAACAAATGCAAAAAATCACTACAATTTTTTCCAATTTTATTTGTTAATCACCAAAGTAAAATCCCATGTTTGAATTATTACATGCTTTGCTATTCAGGCCAACATTCTCATCTTGCTATACTAACATTTCAACTTTTGTAGCCTCTGGTCTTCTTCAGGTGCATCTTCATGCAAGGTAGTCGCCTTGGAACCCTTTATTCAATCCATAGGAGTAGATGGTTTTCATTCCTCTTTCTATACTAAGGGGAGATAACTCATCAGTCTGTTCACTTGTGTCTTATCTGTTTCTTCTCCTGAACCAAAGTATGTAACTTTTCAATGATGACAGGGATTGAATTCAGAACTGTTAAAGAGCTAAAAATGTTTATCAACATTAAATTCACAAGGTCCTAAACTAGTAAGAGTTATCTTCCCAGAGTATAGCAAGCAAAACGAGAACATCCTTCCATCAAAGATTGAATAAAGCATCCATTTGGAAATTCCAAGGTTAATGAATATGAAGATATGGCAGTACTTAAATTGACTGCCTCACTCAAAAGAAGAAAAAAAAAAGAAAAATAGGAAGAATTTTCCAGAGAATAATTGCAACATTTGTCAGAATACCAATTTTGATTATTTTAAAAGTTCAGTATAATATACAGTGTCAAATTGATGACTGATTTTTTTTTTTTTTAGTTATCTGCACTATTTTTAATTACAAAGGTTGTACCTTGAAAATGTCTTTATGTCAGTGATATTGGCAATTTTTCTTAGTTTTGTTAATTTATGTAAATTATTTAAAAAAATGTGGCCTTACTTTAAAAAAGTCTACATCTGTTTGTTTTTTTTCTGTTTTTGTAATGACAAAGATTTTTTTAAATATCCAAAATTGCTTGATATATTTTCCTAAAAATACCTTTTCTAAACAAGTGGATTAGTCTGTCTAATTAGTGCCAGAGACATCAATGTTCAAAATATATGCTGATAAACATGGAGGTCAGACTCACAGCATTGGTTAGTTCAAAGAATTGCAAGTTCAATACCTGGCTACAGCAGTGGTGAAAAAATAACTTCGAGAGTGTTGTTGAAGGGAGATAACTACATGGCATCCAGAAGTGGCATCACATATGAAATAAGAATGATATACCCCAGTAACTGAAATAAATGGTTCAGTTAAAAATCCCTAGCACCTGAAGAAGGGCTGAGCATACAATAGTCGAAATGTCATAAACATCACAATAAAGATGAGAACAACAGTCTGAACAGTATAAATAATGTAAATACTACCTCATCTCAGAAGTACTGACAAGTAATACAGGTTGGAATAACAAAGCATAATTTTTAGTTTCAAAAATTTCAATAAAAATTAACCTCCTTTTTAAAATTTGAAGATTTTCTTTATTTTGTCCTATGCACAACAGTCACTGAAGTCCTGCTACCCAGTAATTACTATTTAGTCCTAAGAGTTCCTCCATATTCTATTCTTAGTCTACATAACCCAACAAAGAAAATAAAAGTTGCTAATTCAAGACAGCTTGCCTATATTTTTGCAAGGAGTTAATTGTTCATGCTAATCACATTTGGTTAAACCTAAAATGAACAAAAAGTATAGTAAACAGGAAGAGAGAAATCCCAAGCAGCTGTGATCACCAAATCTATTATTTTTTTCTGTAGTGATAGAAGCTGAAACAGATTAGAATCTGTCAAGCATAGACAAGGAAAATAAAGAAGCTTATATAAAACAAAGAGTAATATATATATATGTAGAAAACTGAAATACAATAAGACTTGATTTAACATCTTATAGTATGACATGAACTCAGCTCAAAAGTTTTACTAGCAACTAGTAATTATATTAGAGATTTCAACATTGTTTTGTATATATTTTACTATTCAGAGCAGATTTTATGTAGCAAGGAGCCCTGTTTGACCACAAAAATTTGATTTAAATTCTGAGGACTTGCCCTTGTAACTAATATAAAGTTCTATAAAAAAGAATACATATATATATATATATATCTTATGGCATTAAAGGCAAAATATTTTTTTTTAATATAATCAGCCATGCCAAATTTTAAAATTAAAAACACCAGTCGACCAGTTTCATCCACTCTCTTCATAACTGTAAACGGGGGGGGGGGGGGGGTATGGAAAAAGAATACCTGTTATGGTTGAAATGAATAAATGAAGGGGGGAGGATTTTGATTTCTGATAAAAGTTACATCTAAAGATGCTAGAGACCCAGCAGAGCAAGCTCAAGCAAACAGTTACAAAGTGAGGGCTGCCTGGACCTGATAAACAGCATCTCCAACACCTTCAGATAGAACAATGAGCGTGATCTGGTCAAAAAAGTAAACAAATGTTCTGAAGAATTGAGAATTTCTCCCCACCTCCCTTGAAACCTTGGTCTTCAGCCAAACAAAAGCACTAGATAGTAACAAAAAAAAAAAAAATACACACCCACCCCAGTGATATTCTCCACTAAGCTATTCTGCAATTGCAAATATAAGGGTATTAAATAAAGAGAAACTTGTCTAGAAAAGAGGGAAAAAATACTATTTTCAAAACAGTACCAGTTCCTATTAAGAAAAATGTCCCAATTACTTTGAGACTATATTATGCTTTGGTTTCTTTTTTAAGTCTAGGATGGTACGGATTTGCTTAGCATTCTCTTCAAGTCAAAAGGCTATTTTCGGATTGGGTTTGATGATTTACCAACAAGTGCCATATAAGACATTCTTTATAAAATGAAATCGTTAAAATATGTAGAGAGCATTGTGTTGGCTGAGATAGTCATGCTTATAGGCAGGCAATGAAATGAAGCCTTAATCTTTATGAAAGATAAGAACTTTTAAACATAATGCAGAAAATGCACTAACAATTTTGACTGTCACTCAGCTTCTGTATTCACTATAACAATACCAAAGTGAAATCAATAATGTAAATCATTTAATGATACCACAAGCAAAAGACCCTTCCCATGCACCTACTGTTATACCCATTTTGTATGCTATTATTAAGAACTTAAAATAACACCTTGAATCTAAAATTTTCAATATTTATATTGAGGAAGAATTCAAGAAAAGTAAAACTTATAAATTGTTTTTCATTTCAACTAAAAGCTGTTTTATGCTTCCTGACCCCAAAATCAACTTTAAACTGGAGTGGGTGGGATTCAACAAGCCAGATGCAAGATTATATATATAAATCTATACACGCTCTCACACCCTGATTAAGCAGTCTGGAAGAATGGTAGACTTTGAAAAACAGTAGCTACTCTGGCATGTACGCATAATGGATTAGAGCACTCTGGCTATTGGGTGGGTATAATGACAATACACACACTATAAAGTCTGCCTTCTTCTACCGAACGCCCATAGCCCAGAGGCAGAATCGCCGACTGATGCCAATTCGGTTGGGTTTCAATCCTGAGTTAAAAGCAATCGGAGTCTAACCGTACTGATGAGCTTTGCTACAGCATAACAGATCTGTCTGTGGATGACTTATATATATATATATATATATATATATATACACACACACACACAAAAATATCAATTAAAAAAAATGCTAGGTAAGGATTAATAAGCATAAAAACTGATTTTTTTATGGGGAGAAAGATTAAAAAAAAAAAATGAATTCAATAGCAAATATTTGCCCATTTCTTTAATCTCTTTTATGAAGAAATTAATAATCTATTTTCCAACAGCTATGGGTTAAATAGCAGGGTAGGTTCAGCTCGTCTCCAGTGGCAACCAATCTAGAAGGATTAGATTAAATTCCAAACTGTAAAAGGGAGCAAAAGGAAACCAGTGTTATTCTTAAGATGCCATAGCAATTCATTGACAAAGAAAAAAATCTGAAGAGACATGATCATCTGTCCTGAAAGGACATAGTATTAAAATTAAAAGAAAATCTGTCAAGACTTACAGGAACAGAATCAATAATAAATCTGTGAGTAGTAAACCTTGTAACACAACAGCTAATGTTTTAAGAATGAAGTGAAATGTATGAATATGTATTGTGTAGAGTCAGGTAGATTTTCCCCGGTTCACACTCCCCCCACGTCTATTGAACAGGTGAAGAGGCTCATTCCTTGTTCCCTGTTTAGGACGTGGTTTCCGGCTTTCTCTTTTCCAATCTTTTCACTCTTACGTAGCCTCCTGCGCATCAGTGGCGTTACCGCCTTGCTCAGGGTGATATGATTTAAAAAAAAAAACAAAAAAAAACAAAATAAAAAAAAAACAAAATAAAAAAAAAAACCAACAATCTTGCACATACAAATCTACCAACCGGCCATGCACTAAATACTGCTGTCACATCAGGTCGAGTGCCCCTGCTATTCATATCGAGGTTCATGACAAAATCCAACAGAGAATCTGCAATGTAATCGATCCTGACCTGGTAGCTCAACTCCAGTCACTTTCACACTGACGTAATGTGCTTCCCTCTGTCTCTTCTACAAATATTTTCACTGCTTCTGCTCTGATGAACTTAGCTCCCTGGTAACCCTCTGCATGAATTTACTTGAGTTACTAGACTAGCAACTAGGTCCCACCCTTTTACAGTGAAACCTATCAAATGTAAATGCAACTTCTACTCTATCAGCTTCTTTTCTTGCGCTTCCCACCTTTGGAATTCCCTTCCTTATACTTGCTTCCCCGACAGCTACAATCTCAAGAATTTAAATGCAATATCAACTGCTATTTCTTATCTTCTTGACTCCTTTCCCTGAAAACCCTTGTATCATGTTTTTCTCCCTTTCCACTCTACTATCATGCAACTTTCTTCACACCAGTGTTCTCATCCTTCTCTTACCCATTCTCTGACGCCCCCTGTAATTTGTTCCTCTTTCTCATCACTCATTTTATGTAATCCCCTGCGCACTAGTGGCAGTACTGCCTTGCTTGGGTTGAAATGATTTAAAAAAAAAAAAAAAAAAGTGATTAAGGTTTTTGTTTTATTTGAGCTGTAATGAACTGTGTGTTCAATTGCCTCTAAAGGTTTTGATATCAGGATTTTGAACAAACGTTATGAATGGAAAAATATTACATAGAAAAATATCTGCTATTGCTATTATTTCACAGATCAGAGAAAATTTTATTTTAAGTGATTCAATCCCAGATGACAAAATCTTTTATCCAAAAATTAGATCCTAGGATTTATTTAATTCGAAATATGACATACTTAATTTAACAGTTTGAAAATACCTCCAGAATTTTCAACATCAACACTGATACACAGGTGTTGTGTAGAAAGACAACTTGCTTTCTCTACACTAATTGTTGAATATGAACTCATCCATCCGCTATGAGTAGAATGTCTGCTTTAGGAACAGTTGTCACAAAGTGAGTTGCAAAGCATAGCGTTCGAGTTGTACGCATGAACTATTATATTCTCTATAATTGTATTATTAATCTACGTCTTTCATGTGATTAAACCTGTTCTTCTCTCAGCCTTTTATTCTAATATTTCTGTAGTTTGAAAGAAGAAAGACAAGAAAATGTAATGTCGCTAACCATGTGGTGGGGAAGAAGTGGAGACAGGCAGCAATTTCTTTTATAGAAAGATATTGTGTAAAGAAACAAATCATGGGAAGAAGAAAAGCAATAAAGCTCAAGCAAAAATAGGAGTTGTTCGTTTCGTACGAGAAAGGTTGTAAGAAAGGAGGCAGGAGATTTAAGAAAGGATAAAAGTGATCTGAGGAAAAGCTTTTTTTTTTTTTAACCACTAGCTATTTTGGTGCTATACAGTTTAGAATGGCGAGACTGAGCCGAGACATGATACCACTGTTTAAGGGAGAAGGTGATGTAGTTATATAAATAAAGAAGGTGAAATTGGTTACCAATCTTCAAAAAGTACCAGACTTTGTTAGTTTCCTTCTACTTTTTTTTTTTTTTTAAATGTAAGGGGATGCACTAGCCCTCTACCTTGAAATGAGTGACAAGGTAGTTAGACAAAGATCATGATAGAGAACAAACTGAAGAAAGTATTCACTGAAGAACACTTTAGGGCCCCTTGAAACTTATGAAAAACTCAAGAGAGGGACATGGAGTGGAGAATAAGTGGATGCTCCACTGATAACATCAAAAGGTTGGCAGGGCTGGCAAAATCTCTACTGAGAGAGTTTGAGTTTTGTTTAATGGTATATCAACCTCCGTGTTATTTAATGCCAAAAAGGTGATGTTTTAAGGTATTTTTTTTAATGTTCAGTTATAGTGAGAAAGTTGATTTAATCAGATTTTTATGAAAATTTTGTTTTTATTTTTTTTGTTTATTTTAGAAAACTGAAAATGTCTTCTAGTTTTGTATTAAAAATGTGTTATGGTAATTTTTCCTTCAAAAATGTATATTTTTCTATAAAAATCTATTTTTATGTGTACATTTCTATCAAGAATGTATTTTTATACTTTCATAGTGTTTTGACTCCAGTTTGGGGTTAACTATTTGCCCATAGCTGGGACCCTAACAGGTGCTACCACTCCAGGTCAAGGTGGACCTGGGAACATCAATTAAGAGGTGGTTCCATGCTCCTTACAGCCTCCCAATCAGCGGCCTTGTTTACCGTCATGCCCAGGACCACTACTGAGAGACATTTCCCAGACAACATATCTGTGGGGTTGCAACAAGTGCCTGGTGTAGAAAAGATGGACCTCTGTGAAATGATACCAGCTGTAAGGGTCTTGGTCAGCAAAAGACTTTGGGAACCTAGAACAGTGAATACAATTGCACAAAGTGCAGGACCAAAAGTCATATGGAATCATCAAATTTTAGATGCTATAGATGCTGGAATCGCACCTAATTAGAGACTGTAAGAAGCCACTGAGATCAAAGATAATGTGCTACAATTGCAAGCGATTGGGGCATATTGTGAGATATTGCCCTCAGGGAAATGAGTAAGGGAGAACTTCTGCAACAGTAGCTACTCCATCACCAGAACAAAGACACAGAACTGACCCCTTGTCAGTGGGTGATATGATAGCAGCAGCTCATGTTGATACTGACTGCACAACCACTTAATCCTGAGTTTGTGAGCGGATTGTGTTAGGGTCACTGTGAAAACAGTTGACGGAAGGGAGTTAAAGGAAGTCAGCAGGTGGAGATAATAGTAAGTGGAACGAGGATAAAAATGGAGGCAATTATCATTGATGGCATAATTGACATTGTTGTTGGAATAAATCAATAAGCTGATATGTATGACTGTAAAATATGGCGAGGTGAAGTTGGAGAGGTAAACTGTGCTACAGCTGTCCAAGTTCCGAACGCTTGTGAAATTGAAGACAAGGACTTCATGGTAGAGTTTGATGAAAAGAAATGGACTGTGGAATGGAATGGAGAGAGAGTCTCAAGCATTAAAAAAAGCAAGGTGGAGTACTAAAAGACTTCCTTAAAAGAAGAAATGAGTTGAGGTTGAGAAAGTGGTGGAAAGATGGACTATGGAGGACATTCTCTTACCATGGAAGAGTGAAGTAAAAAGAGTTACCATTGATATCAGTGGTCCAAGCTACAAAAAAAAAAAAAAGTCAAGCCTTTACTAAACTTTCAGGAGCTGAACCGTTATGCAGAGTGCCATACTGGGAACAGTGTAACCGATGTGTGTGATGAAAAGATGAAGTGGAGGCAGTTGATAGAAGAAACTATGATTGTGGATCTTAAGTTGGCCTATCTGCAGTTATACATCACTGAGAAACTATGGCAGTAACAGCTGGTGTGCTATAACAGGAAAACTTATGGCCTGATTTCATTGGGGTTCAGACAGTGTTGCACTGAAAATTATAGCAGTGGTCCTAAAAACTGTGCTGATGAAGGGCAATAAGACAAAAGCCACCGATTCGTACATTGGTAACATCATGAGAGACGTAACAAAGGAAGAAGAGGTGGATCATCTTGAGAAATTTGGGTTAACAGCAAAGCCACCAGAAACCTTAGAAGAAGGGGTAATACTTGATCTTAAGCTGAAGAGAGGAAAAATGGGTTAACTGATGTTTGGAAGGGGCAATGAGGTCCCACAGGTGACAGGAGAAATGAGTAGGCAGCAACTGTTCTCAGTCTATAGAAAGCTGTTAGAGCACTACACCATTGTTGGATGGCTGCAACTGGCATGTATATAAAAAGAAGAGCAAGCAGGATAGATTGGGAAATGTAAAGTCAATAAAACTGTTGCTATGATGCAAAAGACTTAGCTGGAGTAAAGAAAGAGGAACCCATGACCCATCCCTAAAACAAAAATGGGAGTACTGTTTTGCAATGCTAGTAGCATTGCTATAGGTGTAGAGATTGGCAGTTTGGTCACGGAAGATGCAGCATGGCAGACAAAAACAGATCAACTATAACCACTTATGTGGCTGAATTAGATGCTGTGCTGAAAGGCCTTAATTTGGTTTTAAGATAGGTGGAAGGACCGATTCAGTCATAGTACTAAATTGAGTGAACTCTACTGTAGCAAAGTGCTGGAGAAATGATAGTAAAGTAGAGATTAAGGATATTAAGAGAATTGATAACCAAATTTGAATCACAAATGAAAACAGTGTTTGTGCCTTCATAAAGAAATAAGGTGGATACACTAACTTGAGTAAACAAAAAGCGGTTGGTTGACAAGGAGGAAGAAGCTTCAGTATGATGTCTAGGGACCAGAAAACTAGAAGAGTTGCACAATAGACATATGGGAGTGGACAGGACTATATTTTGTGCAAAAACTCAACCTGCTCATTAAAAGGGAATGAGTCCAGAGGGTGGTCAAAAACTACATCAGATGTCAATTGACTAACCCTGCTCAAAATGTGCAGAAAACTGTTGAGATTGAAAGGTTGATATAATACATCATCATTGCAGATGTGCTTACCTATCGATGATTGGCGATATGGAGAGAATTGCATGCAGAAAGAGCAGCTGTGCTTGCAGAAGACTTGGAGGTAATTCATGAATGAGGTCCAATAGAGAAGGTGATAATGGACAATAGCACAGTTTTCTACTAAGGACTTCTCCAAACAATGCTTGGAGAAGTGGAAAATAAAAAGGTGCAATAAAGCAGCATACAGACCAGGAGAAAATGAAATAGGACATCATTGGACAATAGCCAATAAAGGAGGGATATTGCCTGTAAAAGCAATTTTTTGGCACAACATGGCACCTAAGGTCAGACAGAGAAAAGAAACAGTACTGCAAAAGTCAATTTTCACCTATGAGTGGAGGTACCTGAAAGACATATCTCGGATACTAATGAAGTGCCAGCCAGAATCCAAATTAGAGATTTGGGTGAAGCTACCAAACATGCGGTGCATGGTGCAATGAGGAAGAGGAGTGGTGACTGGAGTGTAAACAACTAACGACCTCACTGTTAATGGTATGCCATGACTTATCTTGGATTTAGAGTGAGTGGTCCTTGCAAATAATGATGTCGACACTGAACATGGAGACAGAAATGAAACAGTACTAACTCAAAGACCAGAGAGAGAGTGCAAAACATCAACATGGGCACAAGATTATGTGGTGTAAAATGATATTTGAGGATTATGGTGACCTGTAGTTTGAATGAAGAGAAATTGGAATGTCGCTTACCACGTGGTGGGGAGAGAAGTGGCAGCAGCAAGCAGCTATTTCTTTTATAGAAATATACTGTGAAAAGATAAATTATGGGAAGGAAGAAAAGCTATAAAGCTTGACTGAAAATAAGAGTCAGCAGATTTTTTTTGTTTGTTTCATATGAGAAAGATTGTGGGAAAGCAGGAACAAGATTTAAGAAAGAAAGAAAGAGCAAGAGAGATCCTGGGAGAAGTTTTTATTTTATTTTTTGAACCACAGTTTCTTTACAGTAATATTAACTAGATCTATGGCATTATCTATTCAGTCAGTTAAGTGCCATACATGATACACGCTTGGGCGATCATGTATCAAAAGAGACATGACTGACTGGGCAGAAGATTATCCCGCAGTAGGTTGCTATTACTTTCTGCGGTAGACTGGTTGCCAGCCAAGACTATAGAACCCAATCTGTCCTGTTATTCAACCCATAACTGGAAGGAATAGATGGATTAATACCTTTCCCAAGGGTATTTGCACGTAAGTGAATGCAATGAATTCAACTGGAATTTGAACTTGGCTACCCGATTTCTCGTTCCGAGCCGATATCTACTGGACCACAACTGACTATTATCTATTACGAGATCATTAATCTATACCTGTCGCACAAATTTTTTTTTCTAGAGTTTCCTTACAGTATTATCAACTAGCACTACAAATGCTACATGAACTTTATCACAGGTTATATAAAAAAATACTCAAGTCAAAAAGGACAATCTGAGAGGCTCATAATAAATGTAATATCTAAATAAAAACATAAGACCTTTAAAGTGAAAACAATTTTCCACATGAATTTCTATCAGACAATATTCTTTTCCTGACAATACAAGGTGCTATGCAGAAACCTGAAAAACAAAGCAAAAAATAATTCCTAAAAGAAAAACTGCTAGAGAATGATAATCTTTTATTTTCTGGTTAAGTAATTTTGAGAGATGTGTGAAATGTCTGTTAAGAGAGAAGAATTATTGGCTAACCTGTCAGATAAAGGAGATTGATCAAGTCTGTTCAGATAGCCTGAACTTTTGAATCACAGCACAACTATGAGACTCCTGAGACTTCTGAGTTAGAAATAGAACAACTCGTCAAATCTCATTATAATTTAAATGACGTACTTTGTATCCAAAAAAAGAACCAGATAAATTCATTATATCTTACTAGAAGTCAAAACAATGAGAATTACTCATTTAAACAAAACATAGATAATTGAATTGGGTCATTTAAGCTTGAATATCACAATGAAAATATTCTGGTTAATTGTATTTTTAGTAGTGTGGATTAATCAATTTAAATTTTGATCTTGAGTCCATCTTCTGGGTCTTTTATTAACTTTTACTCCTGGTAGTAATTTTATTGGGAACAATACAATTTCTCAAATACACAAGGATTAATATTTGAAGATTAATTGTCATTCTAACCCAGGTAAGATAAAAGTGATAAGATAAATAAATAACGAATATTTATCAATCTAACATGTCTCACTTTTATTAAAGCTTCATCAGAGAATGAGATATGGAGTTAAAAAGAAAAAAAAAGAAAAAAAGAAGAAAAAAAAGAGAAAAAAGAAAAAGAAAAAGAAAAGAAAAAAGAAAAAAGGAAAAAAAAAAGAAAATCTAATTTTTATTTTTGCATTATTTGATTTCCATTGATTAATCAGGTTTCACATGCATTTGACTTGCCAAGCCACATCAGTATAATTCATGGTGTCTAACTCAAGGCAAGATGACATATCCTTTATCCTTTCAAAGGTTCGAAAATTAACAGATTCCAAATCTAACTGAAAAAACAAATATTGATTTATATAAGTATCATAATTCTTGTTAGTCCATATGGGATTCGGACAATTATGTATATTTGTAAGTGCACATGTGTATGTCTAATAGACAGTATGTTTAGTGGTTGTCCACATGTTGACTTGAGAACACTTCTATGTAAACACTGGTCATGGTAGATAAACGTGTTAGATTCTTGAATGAATTAAGATTGGTGATGTAATGTTTTTGACATGTGTTTATAGTTAGTAAAATATTTATTAGGATTCCCTCAAAGTATTTTCGACAAAGAATCATTTCTTTTTTTTTTTTTCAGAAGCATTTGTAAAACCAAAGTTAAGGCCAAAACATTCCTGTATATTACAAGCAAGTTTAAAGGGTTGCCTCAACGTAGATAACTTTTAAGCTGATAAATACAGGCTTTTAGATTCAGAGACATCTCACCAATATAAATGTTTTACATTATAAGCATGTTATATGATAAATCCTGGAATCCAAAGCAGTGCTGGATTTATTTTTTCTTCCTAATTATATCTCCAATTGTCTTGAAGGTGGTGGAAAAGACCCTAATATTAGAGATAACTAATTTATTTTCAAATTTTATAAAGTGTAAGATTATGAATTTTATGTTGTTGACAGAAATGTTATCTGCGGTGACAAGTTTTGTGGATTTATATGCTCCTTTTCTGATGTTGAGAATAAAAGTGGTTAATATGGGTAAATTATCACAGACATTCCTGTTGAATGTTGCTCATTTAAGAACTCTAAAGACTTTACGTATGGCTACCAGAAATGTATCAACTTTCTTGAATGTGCCTAAGTTGCAGAACAGATACTTGTATTATGTAGGACTACTTCTAGCCCACGGAAATAGAACTTTTTTTTTTTCTTTTTAAATAGATTTCACCCCCAAGCAAGGCAGTAAACCCACAAGTTACTGGGTGTGAAAGAATTACAAACAGAAACATTACTAATAAGTGGAAAAAGAATAAGTGAGCCTAAAATTTATGGCTACATCTAGCCAGCTTAACTATAAATTGATGAAATCTTGACATCAGTCTAATACTGCACTTCAATTAAATTAGTCTTGGTACCACAGAGAAGAGTTCATCTGAACAATTATCTATAGAAAAGACATGGGGAGGCAACCTTACAATGGTGAGAAAGTAACTGAAGCTGAGCAACCAGATCAAGACTGATAATATTGCTGATTCTTCTTCAGATTGTGTGAATTCCACAAATGATAATAAAACCTTTGAAGTGATTTTTCACCCAAATTTCTGTGATGAAAAATTGTTTACATTTGGACTAATGTTTTCATCTTTGTTGTTGTTGTTGCTACCTGGAGATGTTTAAGGACTAAAGACTAAGTATTATTTTTTTTTCACATCTCCCAAATATTTATAAATACAGGAATATTCAATTGAGCTTGTATTGAGTTAATGTACTAGACATAATTTAAGAAATCTCCAAAATACTCAAATTAATTCTTAGTAACCTTGGCTTAATAACACAATCCTGGAATATCTGTCATTGTTAGGATACAAAGAACCCATAAACAAGTACAACCAGTCTTGAAGCAGTAAAAGAGGTCACTGGTCAATATGTTTAGGTGGATCAGAGTCAACCCATATCATACACCCACACCATTATGAAACAATTACTGTGGCGTCTATGTCCTCATAGGGTTTGTGTCATAGCGAAACCCTACTATCAGTGTGAAACAACTTCAACCATGACTTGGGACTATACCACACATTGCGTAACTGAAATGCTAGATATGCTAGCCAAACACCTTTGGTGATGACTATTAATGACCTATATCACCAAAGATAGAGAAATATCATTCTTGCAGACCTTCAGGTTCAATGCCACTGTTTTGATCCAAGTCATGGATCAAGAAAATGGCTGGTGATCAAAGTCATGTATATGTTCTAATGAGTCTCAGTTTTCTAATACCATAGCTCACAAGAACCAGGAGTGGTTATCCAAGGTATTTTATGATCATGTCCCCTCTAACAGGCAACATCATGGTTCTACTGATCTGCATGCTCTTTCTGGGAGGGAGATAATGAGCAACTATACAATACCAAGGATTTGTTAAATGTTATCACTGGAAACAGGAGGGCCAACAGGAATGACTGGGCATGCAGTTGTCATACCCTGGTAGAACCTCCAATCCTTTAACTTCAGTAAAAATGCATACTTTGAGAGCCACAGCTCATATGAAAAAAAAAAAATAGACTTTAATTTTGTCCTGCTGTGCACACATCTGGAATACCATCTGAAAATACCAGCATTATAAAACATCTTTTCTGATCAATCATAAAAAGGGGCAACACAGTTCTCACACCATCTATTCTGAACTACTGACTGATCATAAACCCAACACTATTTTCACCCAGAGGCTATGAGTCTCGATAGGAACCCCATGTAGGCAAGCACAAACAGTAGCAACAATGTGCTTCCACCAACAAAGATGCTTTTGACCAGCAGAGACTTTTTACTATTACAATACAATAATTCATGAAATATTTCTCATAGTAGGAGTCTGTCTCTTGACTACATATATATGTTGATTTTTTTTTTTTTATTATCTTGACTACAAGTGTTACACTCCCAATAAACTCTCATGACTGACCCACACCACTGAAAGAGAAGGTTAAAATTTGGCATGTCTCATAACATTGGGTCACTTTCCATTTATGGCTGGCTAAAGATTACATTTTCAAATACCTGATAAACATTGTCCATATTTGGGGAACTTAAAGAGTCAGTTTTCATTTGTATTTCCAAAGTTTACTCTATAGGATTTCCATCTACTTAATGCCATCAAAGTTCCAATTTCAATAGATTTCAAAAGTACCTCAGAGTTCTTATGGGTGACAAATTATTCTCCAACCTCTATCTTACAGGCAGGATGTAGCAAGCTTTTCACTGCTCTATCACGACTTCCATGGAAAGTGCTCAGATGAGCTATATTCCTTGGTTCCACCAGGTCTAACTTTCACAGCTAGGACCTGCCACTTACATTGTAGCAAACCACCCATATTCCCTCCGTATTTCATCAATGAAAAGTTTCACTCAAAAAGCTTCTTCTCACAAACCACTGCTCAGTTGAACATACTTCCAAGAATCTCTACAATATTAACCTTTTCAAATCTAGGCTTAACTGTTATCTTCTCCTCCTATTTGTATAAATTGCCTCTTAATGTAGCCCTCTACCTCAAATGGTCACTGAGCCTTGTACAGGATAAAAACTGTTGTGAAAAATTAAAATTTTACAGAGAAGAGGCTGTCAAGCTTAATGAACTCTTTACTATTTCTCCTAGTGGACTGCCAAGTTTGACATTATCCCTACTAACAACTGTTGAGACTGACTGTCAACTAATTCAGTACTATTTTTCATTGTGGACTCTGCTGAGATTGACCAACTCTTTGCCATTTCTTCTAGTGGCCTTTATCAAGGTCAAGGAGGAAGAGATTTTTTATTAGAACAGTGACCAAAAGGAAGTAGATTCATGCCTCTTGCCTAACAACATTCATTTGAAGTCAACATTCAACACAACTAGAATGCTTGTGCCCATGCCCTTCCCAAAGACCTACATAGGATAGACCTGACCTCTTTCCAAACTGAATAGGGCTTACAACAAACAAAAGAGAAATCCAACTGTAGAGGAGAAAATCTGGGGACACAGAGGAAATAATCAACAAAAACAAATTCACCCTAAGTACAAAAAAAAAAAAAAGGGAGAGGCTAGATGAATGGAATTTCTAGTCTACATATTTTAAATGTTACTGTTGTTTCCGATAGCATTAAAAGTTAGGGAGGTGAGAAACAAGGGAATGAAATGTCATGAAAGAGAAAAAGAAAATCTACCAATGAGCTAAGTTGAGTGTAACACAAAGCAGCAGTAACAAAAGCAACTCTTTCTCCTTAAAGAATTCAAATTATTAGCACTGCCCACTGCAGCCTATGGCAAGCTAGGATTACAACTAATAATACTAAATGAAAATCAGAATCTGAGGTAGAGTTTCTAGCATAGGCACATCTACAAAATGTATGCTGTAACAAACACTTCTTAATGTGCCGACAAATTTATTTTTCTGATAGTGAGATTTAAATCTAGCAACAAAAAAATGGTAACGTCACAATTTTCAGTTCTGTAGTAGTCTTTTTTTTTTGGTGGGAGGGGGTATCTTGCTCTCTACACAGATTATAATCTTTTGTTAACATAAAAATCTTAAGTTGTTACCATGGAGATCATCGTAATTCTCAGTTTAGTGATGGTGTATTTTTTCCTTCTATCTCTCTACACAGATAGAATCTCTTGTCCAATAAAATAATACTCTGAACATTTTAGCCAAGTTTGATGGGTTTTTTTTTATTATGTAGAAAAGTATTTGGAGCACAAATAAAAAAAGATATTTCATATTCTCTTAAGAATCAACATTTTGAAAATTGTTTAAAGTATTCATCTTTTTCATGAATGTGTGGAGCATATCTCCAAAAGTTTAGACCAACCCATTCTATGGTCTTCATGAACCATTTTATTCATATGGAAAACTGAGGGTTTATTTTACATACAAAAATATGGAATGTACAGTTGAAATCAGCTACAAAATGGATTTTTTTTTTTTAATCGTATCACCCCGAGCAAGGCGGTAATGCCACTGATGTGCAGGGGGCTACGTAAGAGTGAAAAGATTGGGAGAGAAAGCCAGAAACCACATCCTAAACAGGGAACAAGGGATGAGCCTCTACACCTGTTCAATAGACGTGGGTGGAGTGTGAACCGGGCAATAGTTTAGTCTATCCTGGATGCAATCAAAGAATCAGACTATCTCAGAATTGCCTCAGAAAATGTCTTAAAGACGCACTGTTCAGACTTTGGCCCTAATCTTTACTGTCATGTTTAGTTGTTTCAGCCATTATACACTCCAGCCTTCTTCCTCAAAAACACACAGCTCAGTGGATATAAGCATTGGTTGGGTCCAGTGACTTGACCCAAATAGTTGGGAGTTCAATACCTGGCTACAGCAGTGGTGAACAAATAACTTAGAGAGTTTAGTTAAAGGGAGATCACTACATGGCACCCAAAAGTGGCATCACACATGGAATGAGAATGATATACCCCAGTGATTAAAATAAAGGGTCCGGTTCAAAAATCCAAACACCTGAAGGCCAAAGCATACAACAGCTGAAACATCGTAAACATGGCAATAAAGATGAGGACAACAGTCCGAACTGTGTAAATAATGTCAATTCTACCACATCTCAGAAATATAGACAAATATCTTCAAAATATTTTAAACGGACCGAAATCAAAACACCTTGTTACCATTTATAGAATAGCTGTTAATAATATCATAAAAACAGTTAAAATGTTTAAGAAATAAATATTTTGATCTATTCAGTCTTTAAACAATGGTCTCCATGTTCTACAGCCTCTACTTGACTACTTGGTCACTACTGAGCTGGAGGGCCATGAAAAGAAATTTGCAGACAGTAGTTAAGCATTTCAATTTTAAATGGCGGGAATAAAGCAAAAATGTTGTCAATTCTACATTTTTAACCAAAAGTTTAAACACACATTTCAGTTTGTGTGTGTTACTTGATGAATAACTGCCCACAACTCTTTGTAAGATTTGTTTTTTTTATTTCAAAATAGAATATATTTAATAGAATTTTAATTTACAATTTTGTATTGTCCTGACATTAGTCCTGGTTAAGGTTTTTGGGGACAATCTTGCATTGTCCCCAAGAAAAAAAGGATAACAATTACAACTTCTGGATGTAACCATGTAACAATAACTTGAACAAATCTTGAAATATTATAAGAGGTGTGTGTGTGTGTGTGTGTATATATATATATACACACACACACACATGTATATATACACGCACGTTATGAAGTCTACTCCAAAAGTGATGCCTCCTATTTTAGAATGGATATTGATAGTAAACTAGAAGTCACACCTTCCTAAAAATAACCCATCTTTCCCCTTGTTATATATATATATATATATGTATATATATATAAGCCAAGTGAAATTCATGAAATCCAAGTAAAGGCTGAATGGAGCCAACCTCTCAAAAAGGTGACCACTTCATTTTAAAATATTTCCTTAAAAAAAAGAATTTTTTACATCAGTGGTGCTTAAAATGACTAAAAGATTCCTAAACAGCTTTAATTGATAAAAAGTAAAGCCCTTCCCCAGCCTGATGACATACAATAGATTTCTTTATTCATAACCATCCAGAGAGAACAAGAGCACATTCAGAAATCACTACACACTGGAGGTTGTTTATACAAAAAATAATAAAGCATACACCACTTATTTTCAATTGACATGTGTTTGTCAAATCAAATAAATTTTCATTTTTTTTTTTTTAGTTTAATAAATGCAACATTTTCATTTTTTTAAACTAATATTATTTTAGTACTAATTCCAGTTGATTTTTATAAAATGTCAGTGTACTTTAGTCAATTAGCAATATTTCAAATAGAATTACTCATATATATATCTAAACTTACTTATAAATGGAACTTTGTGTGTGTGTGTGTGTGTGTGTGTGTGTGTGTCTCTCTCTCCGTTACCAATAGACTACGAAACGGCTGAACTGATTTTTTTGAAAATTTACACAGTTGCACTATAAGTGTCTGCTAGTGTTCTTAGCTAGGTTTTGTGTCGAGGTACCCCCGATAAATATTGAAAATCGAAAAAAAAAAAGGATTATAGAAGGAGTGGTCCGATTTTAATCAAATTTGATACACTCATAGACAAGGATATAAGAAACAATATTCAGAAGTTTCAAGGTAGCAGTTCTTACAACAGTGCAGAAAATCGATTATATATATATATATATATATATATATATATATATATATATATAAGGCAAGATGTGTGTGTCTCTCTGTTTATCTGTCTGTGTGTCCTTTATACAAATCCACAATTTTTATCCAATTCTCACCAAACTTCACACAAATATTCTTTAGGCTAAGTCTGAGCTCCAGGACCATGGATGAGTTTTAAAGCTTTCATTACACCCGACTATACTGCTAGTATATATATATATATATATATATATATATATATATATATATATATATACACACACACACACATACATACACACACAGTGAAAGTTTGTCACTTAAGTGATTTATATTAACTTCATTATACTGATTCCAGTTTCATAGACATACCCATGCATCCAATTTTCAGGGGATATTACGAATTGACTGCTTACATGATTCTCAATTTTCTTTTTTTATCATTGTGGTGCAGTGGATATCAGCTCAGAACAAGAAATCGGGTAGCCGAATTCAAATTCCAGTTGAATTCCTCGCATTCACTTGGGAAATGTATTAATCCATTTCTTCCCTCCAATTATGGGTTAAATAACAGGACAGATTGAGCTCTATAGCCTTGACTGGCAACCAATCTACTGCAGAAAGTAATGACAACCTACTGCGGGGTAATCTTCTGCTCAGTCAGTCAAGTCTCAAAAAAGACATGATTGCCCAAGCATGTATCCCACCCATATGGCACTTAACTGACTGATTGGTGTAAGATTTGTGTGAATTGTTTGATAAGCGTGCATTTGAACACGTGCAACAATGTGTCCGTGCCCGTCTGCTCAGATATGCATACATGTGTTGATTATTTGTCCTTTTCATCACCCCAGTTTTTTATCCACTACACACAGCTTTTTCTCCCAAACTATATTTTCTTCCAATCATATCACCCCAAGCAAGGTGGTAACACCACTGATGTGCAGGGTCTACATAAGAGTGAAAAGATTGGAAAAGAGTAAGCCGGAAACCACATCCTAAACAGGGAACAAGGGATGAGCCTCTTCACCTCTTCAATAGACGTGGGTGGAGTGTGAATCGGGCGATAGGTTAGTCTATCTACTCCAATTTGTAGCTATTTGCTGCTATTGATTTCCAGTTTATTCGAGATATTATTTTCATTTTTGAGCATTTTAGTCTTTTCTTGAATTAGGAAAGGTTTATTTTTTGTTTTGTTTTTTTACATAAATAATTGATATTGAGATAATTTTTATATGCCTTCACTTGGTTATTATTTTCTCTTATTCAGTTTGGTGATATTTTAAGTATTAATTGTAGGAGTTTAAGGTTTAGAATTAAATTATGCTATTGTTTGAATTTATGTACACACACACACACACACACACACGCAAATATATATATGTGTGTGTGTGTGCGCGTCAGTTCACAATTACCGCTTCTACCGAGCGTCAGTTCACAATTACCGCTTCTACCGAGCGTCAGTTCACAATTACCGCTTCTACCGAGCGTCAGTTCACAATTACCGCTATTATTACTTAGTTTAGGAAAGGGGGTATAGTCTTCTTCCCTATCTATATGCGTAAAAGAAATACACACATACCCCATTCACTGTTAGCATGCACAACACAATTTTCAGGTGATGAGTTCATACTGCTTAGCTCAACACCTGAAGATTGCGTTGTTCATGAAACTCAGTCTTGCAACCAGTGAAGAAAACATTCAATCTTTTTTCTTATTATTGCAAAAAATAGATGAATAGTTTATTAGCACAATAAGACAATTTCAATACTATAGGCAGTAACCATTCATAATTTTTGAATACTATTTCTTTCCTGGATGTGAAGGTAAGGTAGTATAATGGTTAACGACACAGAACAAGAAATCAGTAAGCCTAGTTCATATTCTGGTTAAACATATTACATTTACACAAATACCCTTAGGAAAGGTATGAATCTATTTTCTTACCTTAGCTAGGGTTAACAGGACAGAATGGAGTTTTTAGTCATAGCTGGCAACCAGTACAGGAGGAGGGCAACCCTGAATTCCAAATCCCGTGTGGCTCTGGTGGAGCACATACTTTAACTATAACTAAGATCCACTTAGCATAGTTACGATATAAACCAAAAGCTGGCTCTGTGGGTATGGATAAAAAGAAACAGCCATGCTGAAGATGAGAAATCACACTGATTTCGAGTTGAAACAGCTCTGATGATTTCTTTCAACTTTTGTTTTTTTTTTTCAAATACTTGGCTTGTCAGCATGCAGCAGAACAAGCTTATTTTCTAATATCTAAGCTGCAGTTAGATTGAATCTAGCCACATAACTTCATTTATCCACCCACTGATCAAATCATACTATATTTGATGTCATTGTGGTTACATAAAAGTAATAGTAAAAAATATTTTTAATTTCTGCTATTAGATGAAGCACTGTCAACAACCCAATAAAAATTCATCGCTAGATGAGTTTATCCCCTCCTCACAAAAATAATTAAGTGGTGAGAATAATTAAAACAG
This sequence comes from Ascarosepion bandense, assembly GCA_037127315.1. NCBI lineage: Eukaryota > Metazoa > Mollusca > Cephalopoda > Sepiida > Sepiidae > Ascarosepion > Ascarosepion bandense. The sequence continues at coordinate 1,614,511 of JBBBDQ010000635.1, forward strand.
GAAAAGTAATTATACCAGTTTTAGGTTTCATAAATTCCTTAAATTTCACAGAACAGGGTATGGTTATTTGACCATATATAAGATGAAAGAGCCAACATAAAAATGAATAAAAGTTAAATTTCTTTGAATAAACACTTCATATACCAGAGACAGTGACACAAACACGCATGCACTGAACGACTTGAGAGAGAGAGAGAGAGAGAGAGAGATACTGAATAATTAAACAAAGAGTTAGGTTTGAAATTCAGAAAATTTGAGATCAAGAATTAATGTCACCCCAAGGTCAATAGGACACTAGTTAGAGACAAGTGGTTAGATTTTGTTTTCTTTGTTTTTATGATGCCATGATAGAATTTTAATTTTAAAAAATTATTTCTTAAAATACCTACTTTTCACTAGTAGTGGTAGACTTTTTTTTTTAAAAATCATATCACACCGAGCAAGGCGGTAACGCCACTGAAGCGCAGAGGGCTACGTAACAGTGAAAAGTTTGAAAAAGAGAAAGCTGGAAACCACATCCTAAACAGGGAACAAGGGATGAGCCTCTTCACCTGTTCAATAGACATGGGTGGAGTGTGAACCAGGCAATAGATTAGTCTATCTACTCCAAATGAAAAAAAATAAATAAACAAATAAAAGAGTGAAAAGATTGGAAAAGAGAAAGCCGGAACCACATCCTAAATGGGGAACAAAGCGCACACATACACCCCCCCCCCCACAAAAAAAAAAAAGAAAAGAAAATTTAAACCCTTTCTTTTACTATCCATTAATACAGCATCAAATGCTGGGCAATCTCTTCAAAGAAGAAGGAAAAACTGGAAGCAACCGAAAGGTGGTTCTACTGAAGATACCACGGTCTGAACATGTGAGCACCAACGAGATATTGGAAAGGATGGAAACGAAAACTCATACTTAACATCAAAAACAGACAGCTGACATTTCTGGGACGAGTAATGAAAATGGAGGGCTTAGAGAATCTGATACTAACAGGACAGATAGAGAGGGAAAGCAACACGACATTTGATGGGCTTAAGCAAGCAGATAGCAGTGCAGGGTTTGGGAAAAATAAGAAAAATAAGGGTGTTAAGAAATACAAGGGATGGGGGATGTAGAGGACCATGCTCACCTACATCCTGAAGGGGCACGGCACATAAAAAAAAGAATGAAACTCAAATGAAAAATAATGTTTGAAGGACTTAAATTGCAATATTTGTACCATTCGTCAAAAAAAAAAAAAAAAAAAAAAAAAAAATTAACATCTAAGAACTAACTTTAACAAACAAATTGAGAAAATTTAATTTGTTTTTCTGACAATTTTCAGATAAACTTGCATGAACCATTAACAAACAGCATTTATGTGTTCTGCTTATCAAACAAAATTGAAATGCTCAACTATCTTCTGTAAATCTGTATGTACCCGTAGCTCTTCTGCCCAAACAATACAATTCAGTGATCATTTGGAAATAGTGAGTGCAGGGTATGGAAACCACAGTTTAAAGATTAAATGGATCAAAATTAATACTTAGTTCCTGAACATCTTAATGTTGTTTTTGAGCAATTTGTTTTCTATGGTTTATCAACCCTTTGCAGGTTATTTAAAGCTAGAAAATTTTAAAATTTTTTATTTTTGAGACAATGATGGTTTAGTGATACCCATCTTACTAATTAATCCATAGTTTGGGGAAAATAGGTATTCATACTTTTCTTAAGGGTATTTGCACTAAGTGAATATAATGAACTCAACACGTATTGAAACTTAGCTCTTTGATTAACAAATCTGAGCCGTTACCCATTAGACCAGGCAAATATCCAAGTCTACAGAACTTGGTATTCCCAAGCGACCACTCATCTAGATACTAATCAGGCTTGATGAACAGTGTTTTTATTATGCTACTCACAACTACAAATGATGAAGTTAAAAAGTCAGATTATTTCGTTCTGGTTGTCCAATACGCATTTAAAAAAAAAAATTAAAAATTAACAGATGGAGAAAAAAAGCAAATTGACAAAGCATGCTACAATTTTCTCACTTCATTTAAATTATTCAGGTTTAATCTAAATGATCAAATAGTTTTCATTATTGTCCAATCCTTGTCTTCATATTTCACAAAAACAAAAAAAAACTCTCAGCCAAATGGGGATTACAGATTTTAGTGGAAGAAGGAAAAATTCTTTACTTTTTCACAAGTTTCACATTAACTATAATTTCCATCAGAATAATTTTTTTTTACCTTCACCTTTGTTTATCAAATTACAATCCCCTAGCATTCTATTGAACTTTTTGTTTATTGAAGTATGCTTCAGTTTATTCAATAACTAGCAGTATAGCCCGGCGTTACTAGGGTGTAATGAAAGCTTAAAAACTAATCCATGGTCCTGGAGCTCAGACACTTTGCACGTTGGCACGAAAGACTAAAAAGCAATAGTTGTTTCCAGTTAAAGCGAAACATTAGACTGAAAGAAAAATGAATGGATGTAAGTCAAATTTTGATTTCTTGGTATCGATATCAAATTTTCTGCTCTATTGTAAGAACTGCAACCTTGAAACTTCTGAATATTGTTTCTTATGTCTTTGTCTATGAGTGTATCAAATTGGATGAAATCAGACCACTCCTATAACCCGATTTTTTCGATTATCGATATTTATCGGGGGTACCTCAACACAAAACCTAGCTAAGAACACTTGCAGATGCTTATAGTACAACTGTAAATTTTCAAGAAAATCGGTTTAGCCGTTTCGGAGTCGATAAGTAACGTATACACACACAAAGTTCCATTTATAAATAAATTTAGATTTGTTATGATTACACAAAATACTGTACATGTATTAAAGTTTTTAAAAAATCCAACATTTTCTATTGCTATTAAATTTGTAAAACTTCCCTCTATAAAAATCATATCTTTACACACTAAGAAAGAATTAAGATTTTCAATGATATATGTGTATTATCTCGAATGCACTGAGAGTCAGACAATCTTGAAAAGGGGAGGAATGACATTCTGACTTGGGGGGGTGGGGTCAGAAGGTTAAGAACCATTGCCCCAGGCATGGATAGAACTATTGACAAAAGTTCATCTTGTTCCTCAAGAGAGATGAAGTTCAGTTCCAATAGCAGACAATAAAATGAAATAAACACTAGCTCAGAATTTACAAGTTTTAAAATTTCTTGAGAAAGGACACTGAATGTTACAACAGTAGAAATGAGAACAGAATAAACACATACCAAAAATGATTAAATAAAGGGCAGGAGAGAACATCAGCCAAAACCCCAGAACAAGAGAAAACTGATCCAAATGAATCAATGTATGTAAGAATTCTTTCATTACTAAGCTACTCCTTCAAGTTTCCCATTCAATTTTATAGTTATTACACACACACACACATATATATATATATATATATATATATATATATATATATTTTTTTTAATACAACAGTCAGTCAGTTAAGTGCTATACGTGATACACGCTTGGGTGATCATGTATCGAAAAAGACATGACTGACTGGGCAGAAGATTATCCCGCAGTAGGTTGCCATTGCTTTCTGCAGTAGACTGGTTGCTGACCAAGGCTATAGAACCCAATCTGTCCTGTTATTTAACCCATAACTGGAAGGAAGAGACAGATTAATACCTTTCCCAAGGGTAAGTGAATGCAATGAATTCAGCTGGAATTCGAACTCAGTTCCCCGATTTCTTGTTCCAAGCCGATATCCAATGCACCACAACGCACAATACAACAGTACCATCTGGTAAAATATACACTGCCATATTGTTACTAGACAATAAAGAAATAGATCATGTCTGTAAGCTTAAAGTAAAAGGAAACTTGGCCTGAATAAAATACTTTTACAGCTTACTGAATAATGAGTGAAGCAAAGCTAGCTGAGGGTGTCTGGCTATTATTATTTTTATTCTTTCAATGTTATTTTCAGAAGAGAAATTGAAATAATCTCAGTCTCCAATATGACAAGGAAAACACTGACAATTTGTTCCTCTTTCATGATTCTTTCCAGTTGCATAAATAGGTGTGCTAAAGTATTCATACAGGGGAAGATAAAAAAACAGAAGCAAAAACTCTTCACTGAAATTTTAAAAAATACAAATTCCAATTCACAAGACACAAAGTTAACCAACTTTATAATAGTAAAAATAGTAATGGTAAGTGTTCTGATACCAAAGTACAGCACCTATATTATTTTATTGTTCCCATTTTAATTTAAGTATATTTTAGATATCACTTCCTGTTTAGCCCATAATAATTACCAGAAATGCACAATAAACCAAAGGTAATAAAGCATGCAGTTCCTTATTCTCCTAAATCAACCTACCCCCAATCAAGAGTATCAAAGGTAGGTAACTCCTTCCAAGTATTGATCTCCTTTAATAACTTATTTGAACATTTTTTTAAAAAGTAGCCACCTTTGTATACATTTATTTTTGCTGCTTTACTTCATGTAGAATACCTTTTCACCACATGTTGACTATTCTCACATGGTGTCTTCCTGTAACTTAATGCAACTTTCTTCCTTATTATTGCAAACTCCTGTAAGCTACATGCTACCTACTTTACCCATTTAGACCCTTGGTCTCCATTTTTTCTTTCTTTTGAGATGATAATGGTTTAGGGATACAAGTCTTACTAATTAACCTATAGCTAGGGAGAGAAGTGGATTCATACATTTCCCCAAGGGTATTTGTATATAAGTAAATATAACAAACCCAATAGGAATTGGAACTTAGCTCTCCAATAAACCAATGGCACCAGTACTAAATGTCATTATCCCAGATAGAAAGATAGCCGCTTTGTTTGTTTTTATCTACTTAAAAAAAAATTTAATTTAAAAAACATTTTATAAATTTGCAAACAAAACAGAGTATGTGTCTTAGACAAATCTCAAAGGAATGTTTGTTTAAATGATAGCCATCATCCAACACTTAAGGATAGAGATTTACCGTATCCACAAATTACAAAAAATAAATAAACAAAAAATTTAAGTCCTACAGCCAAATTCTGTAATGCTAACCGTCAAAACTTATAGAGTGGCAATATCCGATAAACAATCATCAATAATTGAAGCTTCAAAGTCCAAGAGCCGCTTAAGGTAGAAAGTTACAGATTACTCTTTTTACAGTTTGCTAACCTTTTTTTTTTTTTTTTTTTTTAAATCATATCACCCCGAGCAAAGCAGTCACGCCACTGATGTGCAGGGGGCTATGTAATAGTGAAAAGATTGAAAAAGAGAAAGCCGGAAACCACATCCTAAACAGGGAACAAGGGATGAGCCTCTTAACCTGTTCAATAGATGTGGGTGGAGTGTGAACCGGGCGATAGATAGATCTATCTACTCCAATTGAAAAAAAAAAAAGAAAAGAAACCAAAGTGAGAAGATTGGAAAAGAGAAAAGCCGGAAACCACATCCTAAACAGGGAACAAGGGATGAGCCTCTTAACCTGTTCAATAGATGTGGGTGGAGTGTGAACCGGGCGATAGATAGATCTATCTACTCCAATTGAAAAAAAAAAAAAGAAAAGAAACCAAAGTGAGAAGATTGGAAAAGAGAAAAGCCGGAAACCACATCCTAAACAGGGAACAAGGGATGAGCCTCTTATTTAAATGTTAACCATTTTTGTATTGTAAGAGTTTGTTTTTGTAGCAAATAAACATTAACATTTAAGATGATTTTCTGATCTTACTATTTAAACCATAGCTGGGATGGAAGAAGTGGATTTACACCAATCTCCAAAAAGGTATTTAAGCATAAGTGAATGTAACAAATTCAATTGAAATTTGAACTCAGCGCTGATCTCATCCCAAACCATTATCAATTACTAAACACGTATCCAAGCTTTCAGCACCTAGTATGTTGAAGTGGTCACCCATCTAGGTTTACTATTAATTTCAATCAGATGAGAACCAATGTTTCAACACGATATGGCCATAAATCTACTAAAAGGTCATAGAGTAATAGGTAAGTTTATGGAAATATATGGGGATGATAACAGTTCATTCTAAACTTAAACAGGTTATGATTGTACCGTTTATGGAAGCAACCTTTTGGGAGTTGTTTCCACAAAGAAGAGGTTATAATCTATTTAAAATAAATCACTTTAAAGGGCTTTGAACTTGTATGCAAATCTTGACAGTGCTAGTTCAAAGTTTTAGCTGAAGCAGGTTAATTTGGAATCAATTTTTGGTTCTTTCTTTTAGAGAAAACAGACACTAAAAGATATCTGCAGACTCCACGTACTTGTCTAATTTTTCAGTGGTAATCTTTCTGGCTAGAGTGCATATCTACCAAGTTTGATTCATATCAGTTCACATGTCTCCAAGTAAGGCCATCTGGCACAAGATACCAAATACATTCATAAGAGAGTCAAGCGATAAAAAGATAACTAAGGTGAAAATGGTGGGGCATGCAAAGAAAATCCCCAACTTCCAGGATACATCAACTGAAAAATTATTAGTAAGATTGTTGCAATCTGATCATTATAATTTAAAAACAAACAAAAAAAAACACAAACTAATTTTCAATCATTGACAGATGTTAATTAAAGAAGTCAAAACAAAAATTATAATAAATATAGCATAAGGGATAGAACTTAAACTACTTTTTTTGTTGTAAGTTCTTGAATAATATCAATTTTAATTAAAACTTATCAAGCAAAATCATTTCCTAATTCAGAGAGATGCTTTTGTTACATTTTAATGAATAAAATTAATTAAAAGTTAATTATTTGTAAAAACATTTTAAGGCAAATACAAACAAGTTCTTCATTGGACATCAATAAGTGAATGCAAAAGCTTGCATTTAACCAGAAATACAGGTAAGGAAAGGAATCAACACATTTAATCATCTAATTTGTTTAGCAATTTAAGAAACTGCAGCAGAAATTACAAAGACAAAAGTCTAGTAAGTATTTTTCTAAGCAGAAATCAGTATTCATCCCACAAGTAATTCTATTTCTGGCCAAAAATGTAAGCCATTTCTTTTTTTTAAAAAATGTTTTTATATCATCACTAAAAAATTAGTTAAAACCTAAACAGAAAAATCTCATGACCTGATATTTCTACAAGAAAACTGTTGGTGGAATATCCTGCTACCCCTTCTGGCACAGAAGGATGAATGAGTATCTTATGTGCAAGTCGTAGCTACTGATTAGTGAGGAGTGTATATGGTAGTGTATATTGTAGTAGACTAATCTCTCAGTGACACACTTGTATAGAATAATCCGGTGTGCTCTACGATGTACATTTGGTAGTTTACTACTTGGTGCACAATTCATGGCCTTGTACTAGACTTAGCTAGCTTGGACACCTTGGTAATGGATTGCAAGCTAATAGACCTTTACTAATGAGAAGTGAATTTGGTTCACTAAGCCCACCCTCATAATCATAGCTTGGACACCTTGGGGAGGAGAGGATGGAGAGCAAGCAGTGAATTAGATCCCTATACTTGTGGCTTTGTCTCAGACAAGGCTAAACTTAGTAAATATCCATAACAGAAAATTCAATGTATTAATAAAAGTATGCAAAATTGGAAAAAAAAATTGAAAAAAATGCCCTTTCTTCAATTTTTCTTTCATAAAATTGTCTCAGCTCACGCCTCTGTTTCAGTTTTCTAATCCTGATTACCAATGTGTTTCCTATATTATTAACTTTGCTAATGTTTTTATATAATAATATGTTAGCAGAATATAGAGTCTTCCTGAGTAATTGGTCATTTTTAAGGCTATTTATTAAGCTAAGAGGATTTCTCCCTTTTCCATTCAATTCTGCATGATTACACATCTTTCAAACTATGAGACATTATTTGTCTGCATGCACAATACATTTTATTCAACAACTATCATCTTGAGCTCTCAAAAGTGCACACAACTCAGTAATTCCTGCAATTTCCATATTCATTCAATAGCACTGATGCATTATTTTATCTGACAAATCTAAAAGAGAATCAATAATTGGCCAAATTGATCAAGCAAAGTTTATTCCAGTATCAAACAAAAACAAGAGATCCTTGTATAGAACATTCAGTCTTATTTCTAAAACATCCAAATTGATCAAACAAGTTTAACTTTTATTCCAGTATTAAGCAAAAATAAGAGATCCTTGTATAGAACATTCAGTTTTATTTATTGTAAAAGCCTTCTAGAACAACCAGCCAGTAATCAACTAGAATAGCAGTTGGGTTTGACTGAAATTAAATTCATAAAGTCTAGGAACCACAGCAAAGAGCTCATCCAGACACTTACTACAAAAGTATTTATAGAAAAGGCAGCAAGAGGCAAACTTACAGTGGTGGGAAAGTGACTGAATCCAAGTTGCTAGATCAGGATCAATAATATTGCAGATTCTTTGGATTTTATCAAGTAAAATTTAAAGAATTTAAATTTTTGAAAATTATAGTTAACAAAAAAGCAAAACAAGGAAGAGAGTTCCACAGGTGAGAAGAAACTATTAGAATAAAACTTAGTAACATCAAGTAATTTCAAAAGTAAAATAATGACAGTACTTTGAAGTTTTCCCCATGATTATTAGAATATCCATTCTTTTTCTTTTTATAAACAGCTCAGTGATTATTTTATGCCTTAATTGGATCAGCAAACTCATCTTTTGTTTCAGCCATTGTATGAGGTATCTCTCATACTCAGTAAAAAAATAATGTTGGAAACCCTAAGCATTCTTCCTTATTGAATCTAACAAGGAAATTAATGTCATTGAGTTTCAATCATGCCAAATCTGAATTGTTTATGTAACTTGTAAAATTTTGGCACATGTCAAAACCACTTGACACCATGACAGTAAATACCAAAAGTTAGGCATAAGCAGTCAGTAAAATTTCCATAAAAGATTCAGTATATGAACAGATATATTGAATATTAATTCAAAAAGTTGATCTCTTAATATTTCTGTTTTGCTAGGTCTGCTTCAAAAGTACATTTTGTAGCCCACAAAACTAATTGCCAATTATTGGTACAAGCAGTACTAATGGAAATTTCACAGTTTACCAAATTGAATTTTCTGATGAATCATAATAATTGAATAAGCTTCTTCCAAGTTCCATAAGTACAAAGTACCTGTAGAAATTCCCCTGTTGCATCATTAAATATTTGAGCTTAACAACTTTAACAGAATATGGCAATATCATAAAGAGGGTACAAATGCAAAGATTAAAAACTAAGGGTTTTTTGGAAAAAGAAAAAAAATGGTCACATTAGTGCCAAAAAGTAGCATTTGATTTAACCAAATTTTGCATATCCAAAAATTTGTTTTAGCAATTGCTAACATTCAATCTGCAAGTTTGGGATTGAAAAGTCATTTTCAGTGGTGAGAATTGTAACAGTCAAACCTTTTTGCTAGACATGCACGTATTGATAAATCCTTTGCAGATTTTTTAGGGTAAAAAGAAAAACTGTTGTATACGCATACTGTGAAACATAAGTTCTCTTTCATTGCGGGCCAAGATAAGGCCCACAGTATGCATGCTCTCAGCTTATTTCTTTTTATATAGACCCAAAAAGTGACAAACAGTTATTAATACATGCAAGTCTGTTGAAAAATTTTAATGTCTGCTACAGAATTAATATACTGCGGACAAAATAAGGCTATAATTTTATTTGAGAAGAGAAACAAAATGACTTATTCAAATATGGAGATTTTTATATTTGCCTTCATCATAAAAAAAAAACTGTCAAAAAAACTGTTTTTCTGTATTTGTCTATACTTCTGAGATGAGGTAGTATTTACACTATTTACATTATTCAAACTATTGTCTTCATCTTTGCTGCTATGTTTACAATGCTTTGGCTGTTGTATGCTACGGCCTTCTTCAGGGTGCTAGGAATTTCAAACTGAACCCTTATTACAAAATATTGTTCTCATTAAATGTGCGATGCTACTTCTGGTAGCCATGAGTTATCTCCCTTTAATTTAACTCTCTTAAGTTATTTGTTCACCACTGCCATAGCCTGGTATTGAAGTGAAAACTCTTTGGGTCAAGTCACTTGAACTAACCAATGTCTATATCCACTGAGCCATGTTGGGGCCGATATCACTAAACTACTGAGACACCCTTGGCAATGTTTATTTACAAATTCATAAAAATATTGCAAACCAGGAACAATGTGATACTTTTTATAAATAAAATTTGAAAAAAAAAATCTTTTTATTCAAAAATTTATAAAATCTACAAGATTTTCAACAAATTGGGTTCTTTGGAAAGGTTGGCAAAATATTGGTGAATTGCTAATCGATTCAAACTTTATAAAATGGCAAATAAAGATTTCATTAGTCAACTCACATTTTTTTATTTTAGTTAATTTTTATAAATTTATGAAAAAAAATTTACTTTCACATTTATTTCATTTTAAATTGATAAACATTCCATTAGATGGTTTGTATTTTTAGAAAGTTGTAAACATGAAATTATTTTTGTAAATTATCTAATAGCATTTAATATTTTATCCTAAATTCTCAAAGAATAAAGAAAATGCATCAATTCACTTTTATGTGTTTGGGCTGTATTAAAATTCTAATCATCTCTTTATGAAACAAACATTGCCGAAGAAGTGAAGGTAGTATAAAATAATAGTGTCAAGTGAAAAACTGTCCTTTTTATTCACCATTATGGGCACAAAGATTAAATTTTACTGCACTTTATGTTGTTGGCAAGAAACACAATTTATGAATTTAAATGTTAATGGTAATTTGATCTTAAAGAAACAAAATATTTCAACCTTTTCCTCCAAACAGTCAAAATTCTTTATCTTTTTAGTTAGGTTTTTAATTAAGTGGTCAGAATTTTGCAGCAATGCCTGAAGTGGTTAATACAGTCAAAAGTTGCAAAATAAAGATTTTCAATATAGTGCATAGTACTGAGTATTTTGTCAGTTACCCACCAAACAAAATTTTTATAAATACTTAATTTCATCAGTAAATCACAAAAACCCTTGACTAACAGACCCATCATTATGGGCCTCCCCACACCTGTTTAAGTTTCTGTATTTCACAATTTGATGATGACATAGGGTTGGAGAAAAGTTTTAATAGTTATAAGAATTGATATTATTTGACCTTATAATAGGACCCAATGGACTCAATTTTATTTCAAACTCATACCTGTCAATATTTAATGGTGGTAAAAATAGATGGAACTAAGATTTCAGTTCTTTTAAATTATATCAGTTCTGATCAATATTTGAAACAGTCTTGACTAAAGAAGCATCTTAATTTTATAAAAGGAATCTGACAAACTTCTCAAAAAGATCTCTTGGAATTAGTGTAAAATTAGAAATGTGATACATAGATATATTTAAGAGAAACATACAAAGAATTTTATGCAAAGTGATTAGCTTTTGTTTACTTAACAAAAATACTCAAAAAATCTGGAATTAACAAACATTGACATCTAAGTCATAACATTGTCACAATCACATCCAGAATAAGGTCACTTATCTCAGTGTGTGTGTGTGTGTGTGTGTATATATATATATATATATATCTGAGGTTGTTGTAATAAAAAGTGAAGTAGCCCACATTGAATAAGGTGCCTTTCTTAATCAAGGGACTGTATATTCAAATGTGTTTTAAAAAAATTAAATTTGACCATTTATATAACATCACCTTGAATAAATAGAAATTGTTTCCATCAAATGTGAGAAGGCCAAAATTAAAAATCAGTACAATCCTTGAAAATGAATAGTGTCACTTAAAAGTACTTGGAAAGAAAAAAAAATCATTTTTATTTTATTTATATATATATATATATGAAAATTGAGAGAGAACTTTCCCATATTATGTAATAAAACATGTTAGAATTCTTGCTGTCAAAATACACCTTATTTAAAGCGTGTGTGTGTGCCTGATAAAAATATAGTTTTAAGGCATGCTATATTTACCGGTAAAAGTGCTTGATATGATGAAGCAATCTGCACCAATCAGTGTTGACATCAGTAGACTAAGGAACAATGTTTAAATGTTAAAGAAATGTTTATAAATTTGACATGTTTCACCAAAAATTTTAAATTACTTGTGAAAGAGAATATACCAGTACATTTGAGTTCTGTGTTTGTTTTTCATTGGTTAGGTAGGTCTCGTGTTTATGCCTGCTGGTATTTGTGCATTCAGATTCTACTTGGTATTTTCTGTTTGGTAATGTCCATGTTTTTAAATCCTGAAAATGGTAGGAGGAGGAAAATGGGAAGGGTGTGTATGTATGTGTTGATCAAATTATACAGGCATATATGAGAGTGTTAACAACACTGCACCAGCTGGCAAGAGAAAAACAAAAGCACTAAACTGATCATTAACCAATCAGAAAGCACTTCAAGATGTTATGATGATAGGTCTTATTTAGATCAGAATACTCATTTTGGCTATGATGTTTTAGCCATTATACCAACCAGTTCAAGAGATATGGCCTAGTGGACTAAAGTGTTGATTGAGTCCAATTTCTGGGTTTGATAGTGCTGAAAAGTCATACTTTGGTTCAGTGAAAGAAAAGGATAAGTATCACAAATTGATGAGTATTAACTGATATGAAATAACCCCTTAGCATGAAAATTAGAATAAGAACTATCTTCCTCATCAATTGAATAAAGGGCTTGCTTTGAAATTCCACTAAGATTACTGAGTATAAGAGAGAGCCAAGACAATGACTGAAACAAAAGATGAGCATGCTGAATCTAATGAAGGTATATAATAATCACAGAGATGTTTGCTAAAAAAAAAAAAAAAGAAAAAAAAAGAGGATATGCTAACCATTTATGGAGGGGGAACTTCCAAGTACTGTGAAATCTGTGCGCAGACAGTATGGATTCAGTTAAACTGCTGTCCAGATTAAATTACAATATGTTTTACTCCAGGAAAAATCTTGCATGACCACTTGAATCGATAAAGCAAATTTTAGTGAAAAAATTGGGATTCAAGCATGGAAACGGTTGGATTATTGGGAGCTTAAAAAGTTTCAAAATAACATTTTGGAATATCCAATGTTGACAAGTTTGGAAAGAAGATGAGATTCAAATGTGGATCAACAAAGGCTGTTACTACCTAAATTTGAGGGGGAATTTGAACGTCTCAAGGGTTTAATTTCTTTAATGGATATCATATCAAAGGAAAAGTGGGCTCTGTAATGGACTCTAAAGAGTTGAATGTATATGTTGGTCAAAACAGATATACACATGAACAAGTGAAGAGAACAATAACAAGGTAAGAAAACCATATCTTGACTTCAGGAAAACATTTGCAAGTGCATGTTCATGAGACATTGTCGATATTTCAAATAGTTTAAAGAGAAGAGGTATTATTGCCTTAGAAGATAATTTGCTCTCAATGTAGCACTAATGATCACAAGGTTTGTGTTGAGTACCATATTATTGCAAGATGAATTTGTGCTGGCTTCAACAGATATCATTTGTCAACAAAAGGAACCTGGCTGCATGAAAGACCCAAGAAGGATTTGTTGATTTGTGGATTACAGATCAACAGTGATTGAAAGATGGTGTTCAAATGCTATGTTTCTAAGTCTAGGAGGAAACTATGTTGAAAGCAAGAGAGGAAACCGAGAAAACATTTTTATTTCACATTATATAATTGAGATTGTCCCTCCCTTCCTTAATTCACACAACCGTTATGTCCTGCCAATACTTCAAATAATGAACTATTGTTTCAATTGTGTGGGAAGAGATGAAAAGATACTTGTTTTCAGTCAGAAAATCAAGGAAAAGAAGGTGGGAAGAAAGAAGTTTAACATATCCTCCCAATACCGCATAAATAATAAAATATTCCATTTTGATTGCATGGAAAAATAAAACATATCTGAGACATTTTTTCAGTGGGAAAAATGTTTTTAAAAAAAAAAAAAGGCAAGGTAAAAAAGTTTAATGGCTGTTTCAGTCAAACGAGAAAGATGTCAATTTCAAATATTTTTTTGTTTCTTGCCACTTCTTAATATAACTAGCATTCATATTTATGATTGTTATTGCAAGGTTTTATTAAAGTTATTAAGCTCAAATGTTTAACAATGCAATAGAATTTCTACAGATATTTTGTCATAGACATCTATGTAAGTTTTTTTTTCTTCAATCATTAACTTAAGAGTTAACAATTAAGGTTCATCAGAAAATCCAAATAGAAAAGGCCTAAAATTTTCCCCAGATCTTTCTAGTCATATCAATTTCTCTATAAAGGAGAACAATTTTTTGGTTTTTAAAGCAGGAGAGCGCGGGGGGGGGGGGGGGGGAACTACACTTTCAATTTTCTTTAATTGCTTATGATTCTAAACTTTTCTTTCATTGGCAATATTCAAGTCGCACACTTTCATTTATATCATACACAGCACCAAACTTGTTCAGAAATATCCCACCTACCAGCTGTAGACAATCAGTTTATCAGATCAACAACTAAAAATGGCTTCAAGCCTGCAGGTCTTAGTGAATAAAACCATACTAGTTTCAAACCTTATGGACTAATGCTACAGAATCACAAAAAAAAACTTTACCAAATAACAGTAATGATGTCACTTGAGGACTACCAACAATTAAAATGGATAGCCCATGTAACAAGAAAATAATGACAATCAAGATGTTGACATTTTACACTACTTCAAAAAAATAGGTTAGGAAGGAAACCCACCATTGATACTGGAAAGAGCAATAACAGTTACTGGACATGAGAAACTTATTTTCCTGAAAAAGTAACTGAAAGATTTTATAAATTTCAAAAGTAGCATTGGTTGTTAAATTCTCGTTGGATTTACTTTATCACTTTGGTCACCTTCACTCCAAGATTGCTTTTTTTTTTTCCTTTTTTTTTTCCTCTCTCTCTGGCCTATATAGAGTGCAATTAGCAAATTGTCACCATATTATATTTTTCATTTTGACAACTGCACAGAATAGTAGGGTCATTAGGTGCAGTGTGAGAAAAAGAGCACCATGATGCAATTTACTCTACCATTAATCTGAATTGAACAGGTAAAGAGGCTCATCCCTTGTTTCCTGTTTAGGATGTGGTTTCCGGTTTTCTCTTTTCCAATCTTCTAACTTTTTTTTTTCAATTGGAGTAGATAGACTAAACTATCGCCCGGTTCACACTCCACCCACGTCTATTAAACAGGTGAAGAGGCTCATCCTTTGTTTCCTGTTTTCTCTTTTCCAATCTTTTCACTCCTATGTAGCCCCCTGCACATCAGTGGCATTACCACCTTGCTCGGGGTGATATGATTAAAAAAAAAAAAATCTGGAAACAGTATACTTTACTGCTTGGTATTTGAACATTTCAAAGTGTTTAGGTGTCAATGCGAAGACAGTGTAGAGAATTTGGAAAGAATTGGAGGAGTCTAATGATGATCATGAAGGTACAGTAACTCAAAAAATGTACTCTAATTGTTCTGATAAGAAAAGAACTCCCAAATTTGTTAGTGAGATACATGTCATGATGACATCAATTCCTCCAGGTCCATAGTTAGATGACTCATGAGTGCTTTTGAGTTGCTTATCAGGCAGGTAATGTACAAAGACATTCAGTATTTCTTATACAAGATGAGAAAGTGTCAATAAAGAGAAGAGGACAGACCATGTGGCAAAGCTTTTGAACTCAAGCTTCTCCTCCGACCAAACATGCTTTGGTTTTTCTCAGACAAGAAAATTTTCTGCCAGGAGAAGACAGAACACACAGATCAACTGTTGACTTGCTATGTCCACAAAATATGTACAGAGAATGATAAAGACCAAATATTCAATCAACATCATGGTGTTTGGAGTTATCACTAGTGATGGTGACATTATGTCTCCATTCGTCTTCCCACATGGGCCTCAACATGGAGGCCTACATCAAGTACTCCGAGGAGATAGTTCTGCCCTAGGCCAAGAGAGTAGCTGCTAGAAGTCCCTATGTTTGGAAACAGGACTCTACACCATGCTACACAAGCAAGAGAACCAACAAATTCAACTGTAACACCAAAAATCAACTGAAGGCAAATATTATTCACTAACTTACACAAGGAGACTGTCCAGAAAAGTTACAGGTGATTCTGAAATTGTCTCAAGGATATAGTTAAAGGCCAATGGTGATGTTACTGAATAAATTTACTCTTTAGTATTTAAAGATATTTTTTGTGTAATTTTGATAAATACATCTGTTAAAATAAGATGTCAATGCTATTTTCATTTTTGCATAATTTAGACAATTTCTTTATCGCACCTTTACGAGGCTAGTTCAATGATTGGCTAATAATAATCTTGTAACTATTCCCATGCAAATAACTTAGCAGTGCCACCTGTGTAGATGTAACTTTTCCAAACTGACATTTTGCCAAGAGTAAATAAACATTGGCTACTTGGTCAATGAATGCCAAATGTTTCTTTATAAGGAAACTGCTATTATCATTTTCACATTAACTATTAAAATCAAAAGGTTGCTGATTTTATTATAAAATATATAAATTTCAACAACAAATAGTTTCGAAAAAAAAAACATCAGAATTTATATTTTTTCTTTCATCAATTTGTTTTTGTAGAGGCACAATGGAGTAATGGTTAGTGACTGATTGAGGAATCAAAGAGAGAAGTTCAAATTCCAATCAAGTTCATTACATGCCAATACCCCTGGGAAAGGTATGAATCCATTTCTTCTCCCCCCAAGCTAATAGGATAGATTGGGCCCTATAGCTTTGGTTGGTAACCAGTCTAGGAAGAGGAAATTGAATTCAAGCTGGATCGTACTATCCTGAAAGTGTGTATACATGAGCTTGGGGACCATTTGTGAATCTAAAGTCCCACTAAATCTCCTATGATCATGTTTTCACATGTGGTGTTAACAGGATCCTAATGTTCCATAGAGAAAGGGGGGGGACTAACAAATTGTTTTGCAATCTCAGATTTCTAAATTCAAGGATATTCTCTGTAAATAGTTTTTAAATTCCTTAAGGAAGCACCATTTAGGGGGCTAAAAATGAAGTCCTTACTGAAAAGGACTTTTTATTTTTTATGAAAATTTAACCAGTTACTTTTTAGAATTTGGTGCACATGAACAATAAGAAAAGAAGTTGCTACAGTGCCAAGTTATCCCACCAAAATCAATTTGGTTCATCAAATACAAGCACAAGTTAAAAGTTGCAGAATTATGTTTTCTATTGAGAATAAAAAAAAAAAGCAAATCAAATAAAAAATGTTTAACTGGAAAATTCTTGATGGAGCTAAATGAAATT
Organism: Ascarosepion bandense; assembly: GCA_037127315.1. Taxonomy (NCBI): domain Eukaryota; kingdom Metazoa; phylum Mollusca; class Cephalopoda; order Sepiida; family Sepiidae; genus Ascarosepion; species Ascarosepion bandense. The sequence goes on from JBBBDQ010000635.1 coordinate 1,631,717, forward strand.
ATATATCCTGATATGTGACTAATTTATTTCTGGAGAATGAAAATTGACACTTGCACCAAGCAGTCTGTAAGAGTTCTATAAAAAGTTAAAATAACAAAAATGGAATCAAACTTGGAAGGAGGATATATGAACTTCGATTTTTTTTTTTTTTTTTTACTTTTTCTATGTTAAATGAAAACTAGGTCTAATAAAATATTTTGGCTCTGTACCCTTGTAAAATCTTTGGAGGGATATTAAATGCTATAGAGCCATAAATATTGCGTACAGACAGACATTATAAGAAGTCAGAAAACAGGGATAAATGGTAATTATTATTTAACTTGTCAGGAAATTAATTAAAATATGCAGGGATTGTTTTTATTTACAAATATACTTGGCTACAAGCAATATTTTTTTTTCTATTATTCATTTGGCTACTAGTAATTTTTCTTTTTTCTTGGCTCTGATATTATATTTACTCTTTTTTTCTTCTGAATAACAATACATGATTTTTGCCTATCGCTCAGTTCACACTCCTTGTTCTTTTGAACAGGAGTAGAGGGTTATCCCTTTTTCCCTGTATAGGATTGATCTCCTGGTTACTTTTAAAGTCATTTTCTTTCACTCCCAGTAACCATTTGCATCTTAGTAACATTATCACATTGCTTGGGATGAATGAATTTAAAAAAAAAATTCATCCCTCTCACTTCAGCTGTTTGTAGATTAAATCAGGTTTTATTAGCCTTAGGCTGTAGAAAACCACTCCACTACCCCCCCCCCACAAAAAAAGAAATTAATTTGTTGATAATGAAAATAAATGTGTAGGAGTAGTGATTGCCTTATGTTCTGAATGAACCAAACATAAAAAAATAGCCAAGGAAAGAGATGACCATTTTTCTGTAAACAGTACAAATTCACACAGTGCCTGCCAGTGAGGTCAGACCATCTAATTATAATAATTGCAATTCCAATAAAAGATGTTATTTCATAAATTGTTGAAACACTTCACTGAAGTAAACTCCTCATATGGAAATTTTTCAAGTGCATATGTTATATAGAACATTATTTTTGATAATTTTAAGGGTTGTGTGTCAAAGTTGTATTCATTCTATAACTTACTGAAAAGAATAAATTTGTTGATAATGAAGAAAAATTTGTTGATAATGAAGAAAAATTTGTACAAAGTAGTGATTCGCTTTATGTCCTGAATGAACCAGACATTAAAAAAAAAAAAAAAAAATTAAAATTCCAAATATTATCCCAACAATTAAAAGCATCTTTGAATAAATGTTAACACATTTTGGCAAAGTCATTCTTCAAACCTTATTACATGTATATTCCATGAGAAAGACATCTTTTCCAAGTTTTCCTTTCCTCAAAGAATACGAGGACTGAAGTGTGAATCAGTCAAAACGTTAACATCAAGTAGGCTAAAGACCTTTTCACAAATTGTCAATGAGTTTGTTCAGTGATACTTTAACTGTGAAAACAATGTTAAGACTTCAGTTGAAGCTACAAATGAAACAAATTTCTTTCTGAGTTAAGTTGGAGTTTGAAGTTTGACCTCTGAAAGCAATGTGATAAAAAGGGGCTCAATTTTTTGTCTGAACACGACTGAACTATAAAGTTGCATTTTAACTTTTACTTCATGACTTATTTCCGAACTTTGTATTCTAATTTACTGATAGACAACCCTTATTTAGTAACAGGCTAGTGTTTTAGATTTTTAATTCATTCATTCTTCACTATGGAAAGATTTCACGTTTCTCAGTCATAAGGCAAACAAAATACAATATTGGCTCCCCGAACCATTTCCCAAACAGTCAGTTAAGTGCCATACGTGATACACGCTTTGAGCGATCATGTCTCGAAAGAGAAATGACTGATTGCGCAGATAATCCCGCAGTAAGTTGCCATTGCTTTCTACAGTAGACTGGTTGCCAGACAAGGCTATAGAACCCAATCTGTCCTATAATTTAACCCATAACTGGAAGGAAGAGACGGATTAATTAATAATTAAAGGTATTATTAATCATACCTTTCCCAAGAGTATTTGTGCGTAAGTAAATGCAAGGAATTCAACTGGAATTCGAACTCGGCAGGCCAATTTTTCGTTCCCGAGTCGATATCCACTGCATCATAATTACCCCAAAACATGACCGAAAATTTTTCTTTTAAGCGTTCCCTGGTTTCAGAGCAGCGTCACATTTCTAACACTTAGAAACAGACATTGATAGCATCCTTATTAATGGTGTGGGTCTCTCTAATCAGTTTGGAATACTTGAGCAAGTTACTGTCAACTGCAAACTACCTACACACACATACTTAGACATAATTGTATGTGTGTGTGTGTGCGCGCGCGCACTGTACTTTTTAAAACTTTATTTAGCTGTTAAAAGAAGGAACTGTTTTTGTATCAGAAACACTTAATTACATGTACAAAAAAAATGCATTTTTTTAAATTCACCAAATCTTGTTCAGATCTCCAACGCCAACCTTCACAATTCGCAGCAATCAACAATTTGCAGCTTTTCATATCAGTTTTTACTGGCTAGTGTCTTAACTTCAACTCTTAGATTCAGTCACCAGAAAATTTTTCACTAAAAGTCCTATAGAAATATTTCATTCAGTATTTTAGTTTTTTTTTAAATGAGGAAAGTTTAGTCTGCTTACCTTCATGAAGATAATCGTTCTCCTTTGAAATTAAATTTTTGCTTTGACTTTTGGAGAAGTTAAACATTATTAAATGTAAGTTCTGACTTGTTACGTCTTTGGACTATGAAACTGTTTTATGGCATTTTTGTTATCATATTTTTTTTTTTTGTTTACAATAGATGTCGGGTGGAAACTCCTATCCCTTTTGACCACATTCCTAAATGTCATGTAAAATTACGTAATTTTTATTTTAATCGTGGTTTTATTTTTCATAAAAAAACTAGTTCAAATTGTTATCTCTAATCAAGTAAATTAACTTTAAGTGAAAAATCGTACTTGTCGTATTCACAGTTCAATCGGGAGAAGTAATTACCAACCTATTGCTAATTTCCACTTAGTGATTCAAAAAAAAAAAATTGCAATATTACAATTCAGTAAGGAAAAAGAAAAAGCAATTGAATTCGCCCACAAAAAATATTTCGCGCAAACCGCCACCACACCTACATTTTTATATAGTGATCAAACAAAACTAAATAAAACTATTAATTCAGTTCGTTTTATGTGCAATGACAATCAGAAAAAAACACTACTTCATTGCTTCGCCAGTAGGAGTATGAAATAGTAAAAAAAGATGCTAATTTAGACACACCCGCCCGTGTAGCAAATAAAGACCCTATTTGTGAATAATCTCACTTTTTCTTCACTTCAGTCATCCTTTCAGTGGGATAATGAAAAAAGGGGCAAAAAATTAGGAAGAAACTAACCTGGACTAGTAGAAATCAAACTGTAGCCTCGAAAGTTAAATGTTTAACATTCTTTCACACTCACAGTTAGGTGATTTTTTTTTTAAACCTTTTTTTTTATAATAAATGGATGAGAAACTAAAATATTTCTAAAAAATTTCAAGAAAATGTTAGGGCGGGGAACTGACTATCCGAGCATGATTTCCATTATGGAAAATAGGAAAATTCAAACTATTTCGATTTCAAACAACTCGCTGTCTTAAATGACAACGAATGTTATTCTGAAGGTGACAGTCATAAAATTTTATGATAAAAAAAAATGTAATCTCAGTGGAGTTTTCTTTTAAGAAATGTTTTTCTTGTCAAAATTTTAGTTTAATTTCAAGTTACTACAAGGCGTGCCAACAATCCAGGATGTACTTCAAGATTGCCATTTGCCTTTTTGTTTGAACAAATTTGTAAAAGTAATTCCAATATTATTAATTATTGTATCGATAATCAATTTCGCAGTTAAAACAATCACTTCCTTTTTTACTATTTTATTTTGATAAAGTCAGTTGAGACGTTGAGATTAAAAATCTATCTAGTTAAGTTTTTAAAAAAATATATTTAAAAAATCCATTAAAAGGTGGAGAAATATCCGATTGCTTTTTAAACAGTAACGTCATGAATGAGATCAATATTTCGGGGGCCGGTTTTTGATGAGGGACACCAAAGAAAGTGAACTCGTCTACTACCGACCATACCATGGCATCATAATCATAGAATTTTTTTTTATTTTTACTTTGAGAATAATTGTTTTTATTATCTGTAGAGAAATTTTATTTTGTCCTTTCATTAAAGAAGGTTGAAAAAGTTATCACATGTGCTGTCAAATTTTTGAAAGTATATCCATAATTCATTATACTAGTTTAGTAGAACTAAAAAATCATTTTTTTTATCAATCAACAAAAAGGGCAGAGGGATTCTCCGGTCTCGAATAAAATTTTTAATTAACCGATGAAAAAAGAAAATTCTATAGCCTAATTAATAATGTCAAGAACATTAAAAAATCCTTTGTTTAAAAAATAAACACTTTTTTTTTCTTTTAAAGTGACATTTAAAGGATCTCAAAGGACATAGCGAATAAAAAGTGCGAGAAATTTAAGTTAACTTCTTGGGAAGGAGTACACACACGAAGAAGGTAATTTACGAGTAACATTTTTCATTCAGTCTTTAAAATTAAAATAAGCTACCTAGTTTATTAGTCATTTTAGCCTTTCTTCTTTTCGGAGGTATGTCAAAGATAAACAAGTAAAACACAAACCAAGCAACGAGACTTACTCACTGAAGCCTGTCAAACATTAAAAATAATCTTGAAAAATTTGACAAGATAATAAAAAATTAACTCAACGTAAAAAAAAAATAATAAACAAAGTATCATCTTCCCTGAACATTTCATTTCGAACAGGACTGACAGAAAATGTAGCTCCCATTTTTTTTTTAGTTAGAAATGGTTAAAAAAAAAAAATCGTTAACTATACTACAAATAAATTGCATTAAAAAAACGAAAAAAAACTTTCTTTTGCATATTTTTTGGGGGGGAAAGAAAAAGAAAAAGGTACAAACGAAAGAAAGAAAATACTGAAAGGTCTGGTCATGATAGTCATTTGAATAATGATTAATCGTTAGAAGTTGTAACTGAAATCACTAAAAAGTGTATAAAAAATACTTACAGAATTGAAAATTGTATTAGACTCTCCTCGCTCCTATGGTAATAATTCAATAATGTGAGAAAAAAAAAACCAAAAAACTTGTCCTTGTTTCTTGGTGTACAAATAAATAAGTCCGGAAAATAAATCACAAATTGGAAAAAGTTTTTGTTAAGTTAAAATGTTATTACCAATTTTCCTTTGAGTTTTAATTTCAATGGTCACTTGGGTTTGTAAAAAGAGCCAATTTTTTTTAAAATCTCTGTAAGGCATGAAATCCAAAAGAAGTTCAGTTAAAAATCAAAGTGATTTCTGTATGTAAGAACTAAAAATTATCTTTTTAAATTGAGCATAGGGGAAAAAGAGGGGCTTTGAAAAAGTAGGCATTTGAATAATTATTCTTTAAGAAAAAAAACGTTATTATTAAATGTTTATTGCTTATACTGTTAGCTCAAGTGATAGTGACATTTACTATCAATTTCGGTCGAACAGCAAGTTATTTTTCCTATAGAGTAGATTTTTACAAAATCTAAGTTCAAATGTACCGGTTTTACTCTTCGATGTCGCTTTCCGTTTCTTTTTTTTTATTATTCCAGGCTAATGACTCCCACTGTCTATCGTCTTAAACTGGAAAATGCCAGCAGGAGTGGTTGTGGTCGTTCCGCTCGGCACTATCTTTTACAGCCGTGATAATCCGTCACACTGAGTATTTTCTTTTTATTTTTGACTAACAACAACAATCAAAGCAAGAAGTCTTTATTTTTGCTTTCTCCTGCCTTTACTACTTGCCCGTTTCTGATGGCCTCCACCTGATGACAACCGTCGGCTTCCGGTCCAATTGCATCACGGGAAAAGAGATTCTAACCAATGAGCGATCAGCTTCTTTGCGTCGTTTAGCTGCCACCCCGGCAGATCATCTTCCGTAGCCGCAAGCAGACAGCCGGTGCGTCGTCACAAGGAAATAAACGTCGCCTTAATCGATAAATTAACGATTATTGAACAAGCATAGATTATTTTCAGTATTTATTCGTACACAAAACTTTCCTTTAAGGAATTGATAGAATTAATCTAACATTAAAGTTAAAAAACGTAATGTCTTAAAGAAAAAATATACTCTTCTTGTCTTTAACACTACTTTTTTGTTTTTTAGTCTTACAGTTTTTTAAAAACTTCTCTCTTAATCTCTACACACAGTATTTACGAGATAACACTAATTCGTTTCACACAAGTTAAATTTATTTTTCAGTTTCACCGTTTAGATTTTAGAATCACAGTGAATATGAAATGGAAAGAATGGTCGAGATTGAACTTACTGGATACATTTTTTTTTTTTTTTGACAATCTGTGTACAAACAAGTCTCCATTCCAATCAAGAGAACGAACACTTGAATTTATTCATCTCGCTCGCTAGTCCTTAAAAACGTAAGTGATAATGGTTCTCCACAGCTTTTGACCTTAAAAAATTAATTAAGTCGCGAGAGTCCTTGGTGCCTAAGGCTTCTCCCAAAGGTTAAAATTCCAAGGCGACTGGAGTATTTTGGACTTAATAGTCCAATCCAATGTACGCGTGAAACCAATAGCGTTTCTAGCAATTACAAAGTTCAGGAGAGGGATGAAGATGAATGTGCGTGTGTGAAAGAGGAGGCAAAACTCGAATGTATGTGAAAGAAATTTTTTATGCTTCATCTTACCGATTCATACCTCTTTGAAAGATTTTCTTAAATGTTAATTAATACTTTCTTAAATAAAATGCCACAAATAAAAAACAAACAATTTTCTAAAAGAGTAGTTTAATTTCCACAGTGATGTCACAACGATTTTCAAAAAGGGTACTAGAACTGATCCAGGAAATTACAGACCAGTTAAATATGTATATCATGTAAAGTATTTGAACAATTTATAAGGGATTCTATTGTTAATCATATGAATGATTCTAAATTGTATTCTAATTGTCAACATGGATTTAGATCAGGAAGGTCTTGTATGACTCAACTTGTTAAAGTAATGGATGACTTTACAAAATTATTAGATGAGAAAGAAGCATTTGATGTTACCTTGATTTTAGAAAGGCTTTCGATTCAGTACCGCACGAAAGATTATTACACAAAATGCAGTCTTATGGTATATCTGAACAAACCTTGAAATGGACAAGAAACTTTCTTATTGGTAGAACTCAAAGGGTTAAAATAAATAATAAATGCTCTAAACAGTCTGAAGTATTAAGTGGAATCCCACAAGGTAGCATACTGGGACCTATCCTTTTCACAATATTTATAAATGATTTACCAGAAGTGGTTAAAAGTGTGTGTCAAATATTTGCAGACGATACAACAAAAAACCAACAGGTGATTCAAAATGATATTGATAATCTTATAAGCTGGTCCGAAAAATGGAATTTGTATTTTAATGCAAGCAAATGTAAAGTTATGCATATAGGGTTAAAGAATCCAAATTTCAGCTACAGTATAACTCATGGAACAAATACACATACATTAGATACTTGTACTGAAGAGAAAGACCTTGGTGTAATTTTTGACACAAAATTAAACTTTGATATGCATGTAAATAAGGCCATAAATAAAACAAACAAAATGCTAGGTTTAATTAAACGGTGCTTTTCTGGGTTAAACTGTCCAACTTTATCAAAATTGTACAAGAGCTTAGTTAGACCACATTTAGAATACGGCAACCAAATCTGGAGTCCTCTACTAAAAAGACAGTAGCAATTGAAAGAGTTCAAAGAAGAGCAACAAAATTGTTGACGTCGTTAAAATTTATTAAATATGAGGATAGGTTAGGAAAATTGAAATTACCATCACTGAAATATAGAAGACTGAGGGGGTACTTGATAAATGTTTTCAAGATATTCCATTCTACTGACCACACTAATAAGAATTTATTCACTATGTCTGACTATTCTAGAACACGTAACAACAAATTAAAAATAATAACCCAGCACAGTAGAACTAATATTAGACAAAACTTTTTTTGTAACAGTCACAAAGTATTGGAATGCACTACCATCACACAAAATTGGCAAAAACTCTTACGGAATTTAAAAGCCTTATTGAAAAGGATAAGACACTATTAAAATTAAAATATGAGTTTGATTAGAGATGGAAATAATTTATTTTCTCTCCATCTCGGCCATGCGACAACGCTAAGAGAGGAGAGAGGGGATTTAAGAAGGGACACACGGAGAGACCGAGAGGCCTAGAAGTCCTAACCTACCTAACTTAACCTAACAGGACAAACTTTAATTAATTGCGGCATGGGTATTCTGTGGAATTTTTTTAAGAAATATAAGAAGATTATTTAAACTTTAGCATATAAAAGGAGGAGTAAAATAAAAGCCAAACAAAAATTGAGGCGGCATACCTCTCCCTCGAACTTGAATTCACAATGCCATGGACTCACTTTAAATGCAGTTTTGTGTCATATTCTGTTCAAGTGGATACATGGATTTTCTTTTACTGCACTCCACACTACTTACTTCTTTTTTACAACTACATGTTCTTCTTGTTATACTTCTTGTTCAATGTTCGATCATCTGTTTGCATTTTGCAGAAACTCACTTTAATCACGGCTTCTTTTTTTTTTTTACAAACCCTGTAAGTGCTAAATTCTCTTAGACTTCTTTCTTTATTATGCTTTCCATGAGCTTTAGCTGTCTCTTTCTAATTTTTTTTTTTTTTTTTTTTGTGGGTTGGGTTAGTTGATTCTGTTTCGCAGCCTATAGTATCAACCTCTATTAGTTATTTAATGCTAAAATTTAAATATTTTGGACAATTTTAACTTTAGTTTAACTAAATAAATTTTGAATGTAATTGTAGGCTTTCAATTACAAAAAATATGTTTGGTTGTAATTTTACTATAAAATGTATTCTTGGTAATTTTACTATAAAATGTATTGTTGCTAATTTTGCTACAAATACATATTATTGGTAATTTCTTATATGAAATCTATTGCTTGTATTTTTACTATAAAAATGTATTCTTATACTTTCAGAGTGTTAGGGGATTCGTTACCAATAGTTGGGACCCTACCACCCTGTATCAGGGTACATCTGGGAACAGCAGCAATTAAGAGGTGGTTCCATGCTCCTCACAACCTCCCAATCTGCTGCAGGGTTTAATTTATTGTCATACCCAGGAATAGTTTATAACTACAACAATTATTTTTACTTTAGACTCCCCTTGCAACTTCTTTGTTTTGTGGGAAAATGAAATTAAATCAATCGATAAAATATTAATAATAAAGAATAATTAAAAAGTATACATTTTCCCATGATGCAAATAATAAAGAAACTAGAAAAGGTTTTAGTCATCTCCACAATTTTATGATCCCTCTTCCAGAAAGGACAGAATCTTTCTCTTTCCAATGACATTGTTCGGGTGTGCTTTGTAGATATACTCATGAAGAAAGTGGTTTGGTTGTTTCAACTCAGTACAAGGCTGATTGACTTTGGCCATTTTAACCATTGTTATCCTTACTTACTCCTGAATCTAAAACAAAAACATATACACAAGAGACGTTGCAAACTTTGTCTCACTACAGTCAAGTGCCATACGTGATACACACTTTGGCGATCATGTCTTGAAAGAGACATGACTGACTAGGCAGAAGATTTTCATGCAGTAGGTTGCCATTACTTTCCACGGTAGACTGGTTGCCAAACAAGGCTATAGAACCAATCTGTCTTGCTATTTAACCCATATCTGGAGGGAAAAGAGACAGATCAATACCTTTCCCAATCGTATTTGCTTGTAAGTAAATACAATACCAAACAAGGCTATAGAACCAATCTGTCTTGCTATTTCACCCATACCTGGAAGGAAGAGAGACAGATCAATACCTTTCCTAATCGTATTTGCTTGTAAGTAAATACAATACTAAACAAGGCTATAGAACCAATGTTTTACTATTTAACCCATATCTGGAGGGAGAAGATACAGATCAATACCTTTCCCAACAGTATTTGCTAGTAATTAAATACAATGCCAAACAAGGCTATAGAACCAATTTGTCTTGCTATTTAACCCATATCTGGAGGGAGGAGAGACAAATCAATACCTTTCCCAACAGTATTTGCTTGTAAGTAAATTCAACTGGAATTCAAACTCAGCTCTTTGTTTTCTCATTCTGAGCTGATATCCACTGCACCACAATGCACATCCCTTTTGCTACATTCATCGTAAAAAGAATAAATGGTTTGTAGTAGAAATCCAAGTTTTTGTAGGCTTCTTAATTGTTTACATATCAACATGCACCCACATAAAATACACACAAACACATAACCTTTTAAATTTCATAGTTTCTTATATCATTTGTCTAAGACGTTCTCAACATCTGTCAATAGAACTTCATTTTAGTTGTTTCAAGTTTGTTTGTTTTTTTTTGTTTTTGTTTTTGCATTTGTGACAAAACTGTCACCATTTCCTTCTATATTTATTTCCAACTGGTGTTTCCATGATATACATTCTCGGCTAATGTCCTTTTTCTGCACTACTCACCGAGACTCCATACTAACATATCTCTCAGATTTATGGGGGTGCCAGCATCTTTCAAGTGCTTGGGGACCCTATGTATCTTAATCCAGCTCATAATAGTCTGGTAGACATCATTTCTAATGTTATTTTTTGATCTAATAACTTGCTCAATTTCTCTAAGGCTTACAGCCATATCACATTGCAACACTGCTTCTATACGATCACTGAAGTTTAGCAACATGAAGCCTGGTCAGTCTCTAGATGGGTGACTGCTTATGAATACCAGGTGCTTTAAGCTTGGATGTACAGGTGGGGAAATACATAAGGGCTTAGAATTGGAAATCAGATAGCCAAGTTCCAGTTCCAGTTAGGTTCATTACATTCATTTACACACAAATACCCTTTGAAAAAGTATGAATCCACTGATTCTTTTTTAAGCTATGGTTTAATTAATAAAACTTGTATCAATAAATCATTATTATCTAAAAAAAATTCTGACAATCTAAAATTATTTTCTAACATTAAAAATAACTGATAAAAGGTTGATATACTGTAAAAATTTTTTAAAAATCAATTTCTGAAAAGTCAATTTAAAAAAAATAAAAATAATAATAAATAAATAATAATAAATTTATAAATAATAATAAATAATCAAAAATAACTGATAAAAGGTTGATATACTGTAAAAATTTTTAAAAATCAATTTCTGAAAAGTCAATTTAAAAAAAATAAAAATAATAATAAATAAATAATAATAAATTTATAAATAATAATAAATAATAAATAATCAAAAATAACCAATAAAAGGTTGATATACTGTAAAAATTTTTTAAAAATCAATTTCTGAAAAGTCAATTTAAAAAAAATAAAAATAATAATAAATAAATAATAATAAATTTATAAATAATAATAAATAATAAATAATCAAAAATAACTGATAAAAGGTTGATATACTGTAAAAAATTTTTAAAAATCAATTTCTGAAAAGTCAATTTAAAAAAAATAAAAATAATAATAAATAAATAATAATAAATTTATAAATAATAATAAATAATAAATACTCAAAAATAACCAATAAAAGGTTGATATACTGTAAAAATTTTTTAAAAATCAATTTCTGAAAAGTCAATTTAAAAAAAATAAAAATAATAATAAATAAATAATAATAAATAATAAATAATCAAAAATAACTGATAAAAGGTTGATATACTGTAAAAATTTTTAAAAAATCAGTTTCTGAAAAGTCAATTTTTCTATTCCAGTTACTTAGTTTTTGATTTCTTGATTTTATAATATTCATAGTTTTCCCTGATCTTGATAATGGCCAGAAGAAAGACCTTTGATTGGTAGATTGGACATTTTAAGGGACATGAAGTCACCTTATAATTACTGTTGTTCTCAGGTCTATTCTGACTGAGGTGGTAATACCTGTTAGGGTCCTGGTTATGGGCAGCTTGTATATAAAAATATATTTTTATAATAAAATTACCAGCAATACATTTTATCACCTAGAAACTACATATAAAAAAAAAACATGTTTACTCTGAAATTATAAAATTGTATACAATGTATCTAAATTTCAAGGTATGAAATTCCAGTCAAAATATTTAGATTTTGGCATTAAATAACCCATAGCAATTGATATGCCACTAAACAAAATAAGCCAACCAACGACAAATAAATTTAGTTGAGACATAACTAATTTCCATTTTCAGGAATTAATTTTAATGTTGAATGTGTCATTTTAACTAATCATTCTTTAAATATGTCATAAAAGATAATGAAAAATATACTGCACAGGACAATATTCAATATAAAAAGTAGTGGGTTGACAGGGATAAATCTCCACAACTGACCCCAAAGCTAAGCTTCATAGAAGAAAGGTAATGTTGTGTATATGGTAGGGTCATTGGGGTATTATTCATTTAGAGTTCTTAAAACAATCTGAAGCACTAAAAGAACATTTATACATCCAACAGCTACACAGTGTCCATAAAAGTTTGGTCAATAAAACACTCTGCACTCATTAGTAGGAAAAATATTGTTCTCATTCATGGCATCCCCAAGACTGCAGCCAACAAAAATAACACAGGAAAAAAAATTTGGAAATCAGTTGCTCTGTTGTATTCAAACCCGCTATGTTCACCCGACCTTTCAGTGACCAATTATTGCATTTTTCAGTCATTGAAAAATGCTTTGACAGGGTTAGTTGGTTGGTTGGTTTGTTTCTATGGCATATCAACCTCCTGGGTCATTTATTGCCAACTAAATTTTTTTTATTGCTGGTAATACCTTTTTCTTCCAACAATTTATTGTTGCTTTTTATATAAGTTTTGTGTCTAGTAATACTTTTTTCTTTTCAAATACCAAGACTCATTGGGATTTGATTTTTTAAGGGCAGGGTCTCCAAGTCCTACCCTTGTTATTTAACCCATAACTGGAGGGAAGGGACGGATTAATACCTTTCCCAAGGGTTCCAGTGCTTAAGTGAATGCAGGGTATTCAACTGGAATTCGAACTCAGTTCACTGATTTCTCTTTCCGAGCTGATATCCACTGCACCACAATGCACATTCATCACTAAACACTTACAACCCCTGGTATTCCCAAGCGGTCACCCATCTAAGTACTGACCAGGCTCAACGTCGCTTAACTTCAGTGATTGAGCGAGAACTGGTGTATTCAACGTGATAAGCCGTAAGCCGCTTTGACAGGGAAAGTTTTTTCTAATGGAAACCATATTCAAGAATTCATTGAAAACTTTTTCACATCAAAATCTATGAAATTTTACTCAAAAGATATTAAAGAGTAGCAACAATTTAGTAGAAATGGTGAATATATGATTGAATAAAATGTAATTGTACTTGTTTTTTTAAGAATAAAATTGATAAACAAAACAAATTATTTATGACTCAACCGAAATCCTTTGATATTTTTCTGTTATCTTTTATCATACTTTCCAGATAGTGATCTACAAACTGAAGCTTAGTTGTTGCACAAGGCCAAAGGATAAAACACCTAGTGAAAATCAAACTCATTGCTCAACAGTAGTGATATAGCAAGACAAGCTTGCTAATCATTACACCTGTTGAAGTACTCCAAATTTTCCAGATAGTCGAACTTTAAAAATTCGTTGATTTGACACCTGTTGTAAAGCTCACTACTTCAGATACCCACTTGACGAACAATCATACATTCCATAATGTTCATTCTTCTTAATTTATCCGGTCATATTATGTTAAAACACCAGTTCTTGTACAATCACCAAAGTTAAGCAATGTTGAGCCTGGTCAGTACCTAGATGAGTGACTGCTTGGTAATATACTAGGTGCTTTAAGCTTGGGTGTGCAGGTGGTGTAATGAAGAATAGCTCAGAATTGAAAATTGGAGAGCCAAGTTCCAGTTCTGTTGTGAGTTCAATACCAGGCTACAACAGTAGTGAACAAGTAACTCAGAGAGTCTGCTTAGAGAGAGATAACTTATGACTATCAAAAAAAGCTTTGCACAAGGAATGAGAATGATATACTACAGTGATCATAATAAAGTTTTGGGTTCTAAATTCCTAGCATCTGAAGAAGGCTCCGGAGTATACAATGGACGAAACATTGTACAGATGGCAACAAAGATGAGGACAATAGTCCGAATAATGTAAATAGTGTTGTTATATGCAAATAAACTTTGGAAATGTATGAATCCACCTCTTTTCCCCCAGCTATGAGTTAATTAGTAGGACTTGTATCAGCAAATCATCATTATCTAAAAAAGATTCTTATAATCTAAAAATAATTTCTTTCTTTAAATAAGTTGCAATAGACTGATAAGCTTAAAAAAAATCAATAAAATCTTGATTTATTTGTAAATGAGTATTTTCCTGGCAACTAAGTACCTGATTTTGCTTCCCAGCCTTTTGGCTGTGAGGCATAAAATAAACTTAATCCAATCTCAAAGCTTATCCAGCCAAGCAGTAGCTCTCTTTCGGGAGTAGGCTAGATGTCATCCTTTGTATCTGAGGTATCCTCAAAAGGAAAAAAAATTGATTTATCTTTTATGGCTTATCAACCCTTTGTGGGTTATTTAAAACAGAAATATGTTTTGGATCATAAAATGACTTGTTTTGTGAGTGAATATTGCATTAAAATTGCAATATTGATTTTTCCACAGGTTCTACTATTTAACCCATATTTGGGGGGATGGGTTAGTGTTGATTCAAACCTTTTCTAAAAGTATTTGTGCAGAAATGAATGTAACAAACTTGACAGAAATTTCAAATAATGCTCTCCAATTTCTTATTCCAAGTTATTCATTGCACCACCCACACATCTCCAAAAGAATACATGTCAAGGAGACTGGGCTGTTTTTGACCTGGGTCCTGCATACACATGAGAACCCCCTTCACACTACTTTGAACTCAGCCTCAAGCTATATTCCATTTGAGTTGGCATAAGGATAGATACTAAAATTAATTAATTTTATTTTAACTTCTTTTTTTTCTAAAGCCAAGATTGAAGTAATAGCATAAGCAATTAGTACTACTTACACAACTAAATCTTCATTTTTCTTGTCTCAAGATACTTTGCTCTGAATTACAGAGATTTAGTAAAATCAACTTCATGTTAAAATACATGATCAAGCAGACAGAAGTCTCTAATGGTCAAATTCAAATATTTGATCAAACTGCCATTTGAATAATTTGTGACTTAAAATAATTACAAAGAATATTTTCTTTACCCCACATTAATAATTTTGCTTGAATTAATTATATATATATGATAAAAATATATTTTTAAGGTATGCTATATTTATGTGTTGAAGTGCTGAATATCAAAAATAGAGTTTATATAAATATAAAAGTAGAAAAAAATCAACACTCAGTGCAATACAATCATCAGGCCTGATGATTGTATTTAAGTATAACACAGGTATTTAAGTGTGACACATACTCTTACTGGGTGTTGACTTCAATGTCCACTTTTTTATTTATATATTCATGATGGGTGAGATGGATAAAGTGTCATCTAAATTATGCAAAAATGATAATAACACTGACATTTCATTTTAACATATATTTACTAAAATTACACAAAAATATCTTGAAATACTAAGGAGTAAATTTATTTAAAAAAAAAAAGAACAAAAAATTTGCCATAGGCTTCAACCATGGCCTCCAGATGACTTTCGAATTTCATGCATCTGAATGGTCTCGTTTAAGTTGGTGAAGCCTGCAATAATTCTTGCTTTCAGTTCATCCTTGATATTACAAGGAATTTTGTTGGTCTCTCACTCAACTGCACTCCACACATTCTCATCAAGAGGGTTGCAGTCTGGGGAGTTGGGTGACCAGATGTAAGGGAAGATGTGGTCACGGAAATTGTCTGACAGCCATGACGGGCTTCTCCTGCTTGTGTGGCATTGTTTTGTTGCCAAACCAAATTCATGAACCAATGCTATCCTTTCTCACCATTCTAATTCACTAATCATGTCTCGTCCTTTTTTAAAACTGCTTACTTATTACTTACTTTCTTTCCACTGAGTCAAAATCTGTACTACCTGGCCTATGGATTGAACTCAGAATGACTATGCCACCAAATTCATCATGAACCAATTCTAACCTTTCCTATCATTCCAATTCACTTACGTTCTGTCTTTTTTTAGTACTGCTTAATTATTGCTTACTGTTTCCACTGCATCGAAGTTTGTTCTACCTGATCCATGGCTTGAATTCAGACTTAATATGTCACCAAATTCATTACAAACTAATGATAATCTTTCCTACCATTCTAATTCTGAGTGCCAACATAAGCCCTGGAATCAATCAAAATTCTTACTTGACCATTCCTCAGTCCACTGACCTTTCTTGACCTCAGAGGCATTTATATCGTTTATTAGTGGAGGAGGTTGTGACAAAGAACCTTCTATGTGATTAACTTGACTTGTTAGTAACTGAGGTAGTGGTGTATTACCTCAGTAACCCTGAGTTTTTGCCTACCTGGCAATTGATTTGGAATGGCCTTCAGATGGGGTGGGATGGATTTGCCTGACTGTCATCAGTGTGACCTTGGTTTAGAAGAAACAGCTGAGCAGATCTTCTACCACTGTCTTCAAGTGCACCCTTTTCTGGGACCATGTTGACAGCTCATATTGTGCCTAAACAGCTTGTGTCCATAAATCTCACATACATAATAATATATCACCCCCATATTCTGGGGTGAAACAGATGGTGTTTCTGAAGTTGCTGGTCATGTTGATTTGGATGTTATGAATGAAGGGAATCTTGCAATATGAACATTATTCTTATCAGCATCTGATTAGATTTTTTGAGCATCAGCTCAAGATGAAAATCAGATCTGATAGAAAGTGTTTGATATCAACAGATGTCAGCAAATGGTGGGCAACTGTCTGGTTTGCATAAAAGGGGCCAGCCTTGATTTTATTTTTTAAGTCCCTTATTATACAAATGGGGCAGTTTCCTGCAAACCCTTCCCTGGTTAAGTTAGACTTCTTTTGTATACTTAGTTCATGTGAGTATATGTTGTTACTCTCCTGTTCCCATTTTTCTCATTCGTTTTGATCCAAGTCGAGATTCCCAACCTCCTCAACTTGTTTTTGGTTTCACTTTTCACTCGGTCAGTCTTTAATTTTCCCCATTCCATTATTTATTTTATCCTTTCCCTCTCCATTAGCAAGTGTGCTACTTGATTTCGCCGCTTGGTGGAATACAGCAGCCATTCTGAATTTTTGTAGGGTGGATGGCTCTTACTAACATTTGTTTATTTTAGTTTGAATATTTTGTTATATTTCATCTTGTTTTGAGTTATTCATCTCCTCTCCATCTCATTTTTCTTATCAATATATTCTTACATATATTTTATAAAATTATTGTAAATAAATTTTTATCTGATGAGTTTTTGTACCCACTTTTTAGGTCTCCCTGCAAATATGTGGTATTATGATATATCTAAGATTTTTAGATGATGAATGAATTTTTACGGTGAATGAAAAAATTGTAATAAATGAGTGGGTCATGCTAAATTTATTGTATTTTTTATACAATAATAGATATTCCGTTTCAATTCACAAATTATGTCATAGTCTTTTTCAGTACTGTTCAGTTATTGCTCACACTGTTTCCACTAAGCCAGAATCTGTACTATCTAGCCGAAGGATTGAACTCGCAATTACTATGCCACCAAATTCCTAAAGGAATGCTTTATTCCATTCAGTTATAGTCCTATGAGACAATCCAGAATGTAGAAATTGGAGCCTCATGGAAAGAATGGTAACTCTGTAACCACTCGTCCACATCTATAATGTCAGTCAGTTAAGTGCCATACGTGATACACGCTTGGGCGATCATGTCTCGAAAGAGACATGACTGACTGGGCAGAAGATTATCCCACAGTAGGTTGCCATTGCTTTCTGCGGTAGACTGGTTGCTGACCAAGGCTATAGAACCCAATCTGTCCTGCTATTTAACCCATAACTGGAAAGAAGAGACGGATTAATACCTTTCCCAAGGGTATTTGCGCATAAGTGAATGCAATGAATTCAACTGGAATTCGAACTCGGCTCCCTGATTTCTCGTTCCGAGCCGATATCCACTGTACCACAACACCAAAACACATTTATCATATACATAAGCGGCATTATTATAAACTAATTCAATTACTGGCTCTTTTCCAATTGAACTGTTATTATATACTTAAATATCATCATAAAAACCATCATAATTTATATTATTTATATAATTCTTTGCTTCTCTTAAAACTTATGACAGCTTTGTCCAGATAACTTCAGAAAATTCATCATTTACCTTCATCAAAATGTTTTTTACTTCTATACTTTTTTCATGAAAGTTTTCTTTTCTCCCAGAAGGATTTATCGCAGCCATTTTTATTTTGATGCTTGTAATTTTTATAGCTTTCTCAATTATTCATCATATCAAGAATATATAAAGACTTCTACTTTAAGTATTTCCAGGTTACCTGCAAGGAACAGAATCACATGCCAACTTCTCACATACACTACCAGCCATAATTATGAGGTCACCCCAGTTTTTAACAAAAATTATGTATTTCATACTATTTTTAGTATTTATTGCCAAGTACGTTGTGGTGCAGCGGCTATCAACTCAGGACAACAAATTAGAGCACTAAGTTCAAATTCCTGTTGAATTCCTCGGATTCACTTACGCGCAAATACCCTTGGGAAAGGTATTAATCTGTCTCTTCCCTCCAGTTATGGGTTAAATAATAGGACAGATTGGGTTCTATAGCCTTGGCTAGCAACCAGTCTACCGCAGAAAGTAATGGCAACCTACTGCAGGATAATCTTCTGCCCAGTCAGTCATGTCTCTTTCGAGACATGATCACCCAAAGAGTGTATCACGTATAGCACTTAACTCACTGATTGCCAAGTGGATAATTCTAAATGAAAATAGAAGGGTTCTTTTATTATTACTTTGCAAAATTTTACAAGACAGCCAGGAAGCCTTTGCTTCGGCCAGCCAATAAGAAGAAGCAACTAGAATGAGAAAGAGATCATAAAAACTGGACACCAGAACAGTTCATTTGATGCACATGTTATTGTGCAGTATTAACAAAGAATCATTCTATTTTCATTTAGAATTATCCACTTGGCAATAAATACTAAAAATAGTATGAAATACATCATTTCTTTTAAAAAACTGGGGTTGCCTATTAATTATGGTCGGTAGTGTACATAACAGTGGCTAAAATTATATGCAAGCTATTTGTTTCTATTAAGTATCTTATTTGTATCTATAAAAGTTGGTCAAAAAGTACTGCCTTCTAATTAACTATTTCAAAGCATCTTACACTGCCTTGTCTTACCTCAATAAATATTTACAAATTGTCAATATTAATCAATTTCAAAAGTTAAAATACTCAGAATACTGTTAATTTAAACTAAATATAATGCTTGTATGGTTAAAACTTTAACACTTCCCACTTTTTTTTAGATTAAATGGAAATGTACTGCAAGATGAATTTTTAAGTATGAAAATATGAGGCAAGGTGAACTTTAAAATATCAAAACCCTTATTTAATGTAAAAATGTAAGGCAGAATACATTTTTAAACACTGCTGTGTTTATAAAGGGATATACAAATAAAAAATTACTTATAATGTGTTGTGTCATGTCCATAACAAAATAAAAATTAATTATAGTGTCAAAAAATTAATTAACTATGAGAATTATTATTAATTCACTCATTCTGAACCAATAAGAACTGAAACCACTTTTCTCCTCTACACATACAAACATGTGACATTCTTACTATCAGGCAAGCAGTTCACACAGACAGGTTGTCAAAACGTGTGTCTACACAAATTTCAGCTCCTTTTCTTTTTTCAGGCCATAATAATAACATTAACCTTTTAACACTCAACAAAAATTTGAGGTAAGAAAACCTCAAATGTTTCTTGTATTTTCCAAATAAATTATCTGAACACTCATTACATACATCTATATAAAAAAAAACATATGAGAAAGAATGTATACACTTTCCTCATTCTTTATTTTAATCTTCTGTCGAATTCCGATCCATATTTGATTGACATTTGACCCCAAATTCACATTTTTCTTAGTATTACTATTTCACATTTCTCCAACACCGCATAACAACCAGATAATAAATAATACTTGTTTTATTTTCTCCCTCCTCTTTCTGGCAAGTTTGCCACATACTGAACTTTGTATTTCCTTCCATTTGGGTCAACCACTAATTTTTCTATATGTTTCCTTTTTCTGGTACTCATACTTGTCAACTTATATTTTTGCAATAAATATTTATAGGTAAATTCCACATCTTAAATAATTCCATCTAGTCAGTACTAAATAAATATGTTGTATTTATTAACACATAAGCCACACTTACTACAAAATGAAATGTTGCAAGTCATTTCACACATAACAAATAATTTCTCACCCAATACACCACATGCAATTTTCAAGGTTCTTTTTAATATAGGTTTTCTGTTTGATTTCCATGTAGCTTTGTTGATTATTGTGATATCACTGCCAGTGTCTAGTAGCATTTTTACATCCACATTATTAATTTTCTCACACACAAATTTTCTTTTTTTTTCTTGAATGCTTATTAGGTACTCATATATATATTACAAGCTGTATAGCCTGGTGTTGCTCAGTGTTTTTTTAGTGATTATGTTGAAATGGTAAGGTCAAGGGCTTATTCAAAAAGCTCCGGTATGAAGTTGCTGTGATGCACAAGTTAAAAAATCTGAATTAAATATTGGTTTTTGTTATATTTGTAAAATGGGATTCATACTTTATCAATTTTGCCAATAAACAGGAATGATGTGTATACAATTGGAAGAACAAGGGCAGGTGTTACAAGAGCCTGTAATGTGATGCAATGACATTGTGATGCAGAAAAAGTGGATACATTGTCCCTGCAACATCGGAGGGGTTAGTACCTTGATGAAAACATGAAACTGTTATGGCATATGATAAAGTAGAAGTTACAAAAAAAGACATGATTTTTGTTAGAATGCAACTAAGCATTTTGGAGAAATAAACGATCACAAATAGCAACATTTTTCTATTAATTTTTGCAGCACACTGTGAGTCAATTGAAATTTTTATTCACCTATCAATGCATCAGACTTTGATCTACCAGTGACTTGACACTTTCATAAAGAGTTTATAAATTTTAAGTTTTTCAGTTATTTCTGCCATACCCTGTAAATTGATTCAAAAAAGTTTTGTATACATCAAAGGTTCATGTTATGATCAACAAGTGACCCAATTTTGGTTGAAATCAGACCAAGGGTTTCAGAGGAGTAGCATTTGTTAGAATATACACATACAAACACACAGACAGATATATCCATTTTTATATATATAGATTTTTATAACATCACATTATCCCAGCAGCACAATTCCTCTAATTACAACAAAACTAGGTTGACTATGTTTGTTCTCTGGCAATCAGTGTTCAAACTCAAATGTCAGCAGTGACACTTTATTTATATATGACACCTCTCCTTTGAGAATACTTTTTAGCTTCAGTCAATATTTATGTTGTTGTCCTTTTTCTCTTACTGTAAAACCTCGGTTTAACAATTTCTGATGGTGTGGGTGCATCAAATGTATCATACAATATTTTCATAGGTATCTTTTCGGAAACTTTCTAAACCAGTGAATCTTCAACTTTGTTACATTTGTTGGGGCGGGCATGTCTTTTGTTGTGATCGACCTTGAAGTATCTGGTCGTAAACCATTTGCATCAATAATTTACCTAGATATTTAATTCTGGACATAAACAATTTACATTTTCTTTCACTGATTTTAAGACCTTACTCTTTAATTCTCTCAAATACATTTTTACATCTTCTGCATGTTGATTTTAAGTCTCATCTTTAATAAGTCAGTCAGTTAAGTGCCATACGTGAAACACGCTTGGGCGATCATGTCTCGAAAGAGACATGACTGACCAGGTAGAAGATTATCCTGCAGTAGGTTGCCATTGCTTTCTGCGGCAGAATGGTTGCCAGCCAAGGCTATAGAACCCAATCTGTCCTGTTATTTAACCCATAACTAGAAGGAAGAGATAGATTAATATCTTTTCCAAGGATATTTGCGCATAAGTGAATGAAATGAATTCAACAGGAATTTGAACTCAGCTCCCCGCTTTCTCATTCCGAGATGATATCCACTGCACCACAACACACATCATCTAAATGTGCTTGTGCACAATCCGAACCAGCAAGCATCATATCCATAATCTTTTGGAATATGCTTGGAGCTACCTTTATGTCAAAAGGAAGCTAGTTAAGTTTGTATAGTCCTCTATTAGTGTTAACTGTTAATAGTTTTGAGCACTCTTCGTCTACTCGTAATTGTAGATAAGTGTTTGACAGGTCCAATTTAGAAAAAAAACTTACCACCATTAGATTTGGCAAAAATTTCCTCAGGACTTGGTTACGGGTAGTTATATTGTTTCAAATATTCATTTAGCCCTGTTGAAAACTCAGTACGTACAAGGATTTTATTATTTCTTTAACATAAACTGTTGGTGATGCACATTCAAAATAGTCTATTTTTCATAATACACCTAAGTTTTCTAATCTCTCCAATTCTTTATTAATTGGTTCTAAAGCAGCAAAGGTACACTTCTTTTTGGCTGAAATATCAGTGTTGGATTCTCTTATACTTCAAATTTAATTTTTGTTTTCGTGCATGTCCATAGACCTTCTAAAAGACTTCTGGAAAACTCCTTTTTAATCCATTCAATTGTTATATTCACACTGGAGGTAACAATATTTATTTTGTTGCAGAAAGAGCTAATTGGGAGGTATCAAAGATCAAATAATGCAAACCAATCTGTTTTAAATAAATTAGTTAAAGACACATTTTAAATAAATTAAATCTGTTTTAAATAAATTAGTTAAAGACACATTTTAAATAAATTAAATCTGTTTTAAATAAATTAGTTAAAGACACATTTTAAATAAATTAGTTGTATTCTTTAATACAAATACCACTGCATTTTTTAGTTTTGCCAACAAAAACAAATTTCCTCTTTTAAGATGTTTCTAACTCAGTTAAAGACACATTCAAAGTCTTGTTAATTTTTCTTTATGCTTTTTGTCTTTACGCCATGTATTTACCATGTTCACATGCTTTATTTGCCTTCCATTTTTGTATTTGCAAAAAACACTTTTGTGTCCTACCCTCCCACATTCGTACCATTTTTTATTCTTATAAAAACAATTACTTTTGAAATGCTTACCTCCACAACCTTAGAAAGTATTAGGTATTGAGGGGGGGTTATTGTATTTTTTTTTAAGTTCAGTTAGGAGTTGAAAAACGTCTATCGTCTTTTTCCTTAGACGGTTAGATGCTATTGTGAAATGTCTCTTTCCTCAATTTTTGTGGTATCAAGTTTTAGATTTACAATACATTGACACTCTTCTGCTATTTTCTGAAGAGTTAATTTGAGATCCATTTCTAATTTAGCATGTATTCTGTATTCTTATTAGAACTTAAGCCCTGTATGAATATTAGGCATTTAAATAAATCCAAAGTTAATTCATTTAACTTGAACTTCTCACATTCTCAATTCACGACTCCTGCATAAAATCTTCATCATCACACTTTACTAAGTTAAGATAATGTGTATTGAATAATGAGCTCCTATCATCAAAAATCTTCAATAGTATTACTACAGTGTCATCAAAATTTATCTCACCTGTTTTTTTGGCTATATAAAATTTACATACTTCTCATGTTCAGCAAGGAACAATTTTCTTAAGAATAAACAAACTTTTCTTTTTCTTTGCTAATGCAAAGAATCCCTTTTGAAGATCCCTTTGTATCTTTTACAATAAGTTGGAAAAGTTATTCCTTTAACTGGATAGTATAAAAATTCACTAATTGCATTATCAACAACATCTGGAATGAATAAATTTGTTTTTTCTTCTGTAGTTTTATTAAATAATAATTTTTTAAAATTCTGTTGCTTTTGTTGCTGTAATTGTTGTTCTTGATTTTTCTTTGTAGTGCCAACATTTGAATCAAGATAGATTTCACTTCCAGTCTTCTGTAATCCGCTGAATATTTTGTAGATTATTTTTTGAATAACTTCACCTGGTGGTGCCTTCATGAAACTTTGAAGTTGGCATGACTCTGCTCAGTTAAGTGACAAACCTCTCCACATTGATCCTCTCTCTCTCTCTCATATATATATATATATATATATATATATAGAGAGAGAGAGAGAGAGAAAGAGGTGGGGTTGCCACAAAGCTTCTCACATTTGCACTAACATCATTTTTTTCATATTTGTCAGCTGTCTTCTCAAAAAGACAATATTTAAAAAAAGATTAAAGAAGATGATGAGCTGTGATACAGCGAAACAGATCTGTCTGCGGATGACTACATATATATATAATCCTTGATAGTGGCTAATAGATTAGTTAAAAGCACTCAAACCCAATGATCATTTGAACAGTTCTTACACACTCAATATAAAAAAAACTCTTGTACAAAACAAATACAAGAAAAATATAATAATAAAAAAAAATTAACCACAGTACCTTTTCAATGAAACCTGTATAAAAGAGTTGCTACCTAAATACACAATTATATATATATATGCTTGGTAAAGAGTGGCTGGCTAACACACACATACTCATACACACACACACATACACACACATCTTAGTAGTAGCATTAAGAAGAAATGGAATAGCAATCCACAATTCATAGCATTTACTTTTTAAAAGTGCTTCATACGTAGTAGAGCAATAGTTATATATTTTTTATTATTAGTGTTTATTAAAGAAAAACATTTTTACCACTACACAAGAGCTGTCATGTTTTGGTACTAATAATAGTACTTCATCGTCTGATATAGCAAAGCTGTGATACAATGAAACAGGCTTGCTCTTGTTTGTCAATTGAGCTCACTAGAGGGGAAAATTTACTGATGAGGTACCTCTCTCAGCCATGTGCTGATAGCTTAGGAGAAGACTGATGCTAAAATTGGCCGAGTTTCAATTCTGAGTGGAAGCAATCGGATGTCTTGCCACACTGATGAGTGAAACAGATTTGTATATGAATGACAAATGCTCTCATTTGCCAATTGAGCTCACCAGAAAGGAAAATCTTAAAAACAGTAACCGCCTTTTGCTATTTACGCATTACTCTTCCATCATGAATTGAGTTCTCTTGGCTGTTGGTGCATGTATACGCCATATATATAACATGTTAAAATCTCACCCTTTCTCAGACGTGGGCCAATGACTCAGTGGTAAAATCTCTGAATGATGTCAAACTCAGTCAAGTTTCAATCCTGGCTGGAAGCAATCGGATGTTTAATCACATTGATGAGTTGTGATACAGTCAAGCAGGCTTGTATATGGACAACATATTCTCAGATAATCTGAGGAGAGGAACAATATTATTAAAAAAGAGACAAAAACAAGAGGTAAACAATGGGCTTTATCAAGGAAACATTGAAATGAAATTTATTTTAAATAAAGTATCTATAAACAAAAAAAGTTATTGATGACTGGAAAAAACACTCATGAATATTCATAAGGTCAAGCAAAAAATATTAAACACGAAAAACTTCTCTGAGTATGAAAAATGATGTTTTTTTCTAAATATTTAATATTTTAAGTTAAACTTATGATCATTCATGAGCATTTTTCTAGTAATCAATATCTTTTTTGTTTATAGTTAATTTATTTAAAATAAAATTTCATTTTTTGCCTTGTTAAAGTCCATCAGTGGAAAAAATACGTCAGCTAAAACAAAATATATATATATATATGTGTGTGTGTGTGTGGTGGTCCAGTGGATATTGGCTCGAAGCAAGAAATCGGAGAGCCGAGTTCGAATTCCAGCTGAATTCATTGCATTCACTTACGCGCAAATACCCTTGGGAAAGGTATTAATCCATCTCTTCCATCCAGTTATGGGTTAAATAACAGGACAGATTGGGTTCTATAGCCTTGGCTGACAACCAGTCTACCGTAGAAAGCAATGGCAACCTACTGTGGGATAATCTTCTGCCCAGTCAGTCATGTCTCTTTTGAGACATGATCGCCCAAGCATGTTTCACGTATGGCATTTAACTGACTGATATACAACAACAATAAATTAGTGAAAGGCAATAAATAACAACCTTCAAATGCATGAAACAACAAGAAAGTGCTCAATACATTCAGGAGAAAGTAGAGCAAAAATAAACTTACAAATTGTGGAATACCATTAAGCTACCTGGGTTTCAACCATTAGGTATTGTTAGGCACAGGTACAGAAATTCCAATAGAAGCCACTTTGAAAATACACCAACACTCTGGCTCTTCTGGTGTTGGTGTATTTTGGGAGTGGCTGCTATTAGAATTTCTGTACCTGTGCCTTACGATATCTAATGGTTGAAACCCAGGGAGCTTAGTGCATATTCCACAATTTGTAAGTATATATATGATAAGAATATAGTTTTATATTATATAAAAATATAGTTTTTATTTATATTCATGGGTAAAAGTACTCAATATCAAGGATAGAGAATGTGTTTATAAGTTTGAATTTAAGTTTTATTTAACTGCATATCAACCTCTGTGGGTTATTTAATGCCAAAAAGGTGGGGGGTTAAGGTATTTTTTTTTATGTTCAGTTGTAGTGAGAAAGTTGATTTAGTTACATTTTGATGAAAATGTTTTTATTTTTTTATTTTAGAAAACTGAAGAGATTTTCTAGTTTTATATTCAAAAAAGTATTGCTGGTAATAATATTTTTCCTTCAAAAATGTATATATTTCTATAAAAGTCTATTGTTATACTTTCATAGTGTTTTGAACCCAGTTTGGGGGTTAACTATTTGCCCATAGCTGGAACCCTAACAGGTGCTACCACTTCGGGTCTGGATGGACCTGGGAACAACAGCAATTAAAGTGTGGTTCCATGCTCCTCACAACCTCCCAATCAGAGGACTTGCTGCCTGATGCAGTTTACCATCATACCCAGGACTTAGAGAATGTGTAAATATAAAATATGAAAGTGGAGACTGTGGTCAACACCAGGCAGCAATAGTATATAATAACCAGTTATCTTCTAAGGCAGCTAGCCAGTCCCTGATGTAGACATCTGCTCAGACATATTTACATTTGTTCAACAGCCACAAAGTCCACTTGTGATTTATACTGAAACTATGCAGTTTGGACCTTAGTTGTAGTTTCTGGGAGAAAATGCATAATCAGGTGTGAACAAGGACAACATAAGCTGGTACGAACAAGGCCAGTATTGTCAAACCCTTGGAAAATAATAACAAATAAATTGTTCACTTATTTGCTTGACTTAAAATTCTTATCTTCCAAAAATAC
The DNA here is from genome assembly GCA_037127315.1 of Ascarosepion bandense. NCBI lineage: Eukaryota > Metazoa > Mollusca > Cephalopoda > Sepiida > Sepiidae > Ascarosepion > Ascarosepion bandense. Next base: position 1,659,147 of record JBBBDQ010000635.1, read on the forward strand.
CCTAGTTGACCATATTTTCTTTTGACAAAACAGTTTTTATTATTTCTGTAATAATGTAAGTGAAGATTGCTCCAAATTAAACCATTTAATAGCTTGATAAATCTATCAGTAAATTTGGTCCTGGGTATGATGGTACACTGCATTTGGCAGCAAGGCCTCTGATTGGGAGGTTGTGAGGAGCATGGAACCACCTCTTAATTGCTGTTGTTCCCAGGTCTACCCTGACCCGGAGTGGTAGCACCCTGTTAGGGTCCTAACTATGGGTAAATAGCTAACCCCCAAACTGGGGTAAAAACACGATAAAAGCATAAAAATAATTTTATAGAAATATAATATATATAAAAATACTTTTATAGAAAAATATACACTTTTGAATGAAAAATATTACCATCACACATTTTTGAAGGAAAAAATATTATTACCAGCCATACATTTTTGAATATGAAACTAGAAGATATCTTCAGTTTTCTAAAACAAAAATAAATTTTTTTCATCAAAATCTGACTAAATCAACTTTCTTACTATAACCAAACATTAAAAAAAAATCTTTAAACTCTACCTTTTCGGCATTAAATAACCCACAGAGGTTGATATGCCGTTAAGCAAAACTCAAACCCAAAACCAAACTATCAGTAAATTTTGTACAAACTCGGTAATGGGTGAATTTTTTTTTCCATCTGAGAGACATGATGTAAATAAAATATGTCTTCACTCATAGATTTTATCTGACTGTCCTTCGCACTGCAACATGGGAAATCTGCTGACTCATTCTCTGACTTGTTGAGTACCCAGTGAGTCATTTGCAGTTCCTGGTCTACTCACATAAGATTATCTTTAAAAGAACACTCCAGCCTTTCATGAATCGTTTTGTATCTTGGACTCACAATCTAATATTCTATGGCAGTCATGACAACTAATATATATATATATATATATATAGATAGATAGATAGATAGATAGATCTATATATATAAATATATATATATATAAATATATAGATATATTAGTCATCCACATACAAGCCTGTTTCGCTGTATCACAGCTCATCAGTATGGCTAGATGCATCCACTTGCTTCTGGTCGGGATTGAAACTCGACCGATTTGGTGTCAGTCAGAGTCGCTACCCCCTAAGCCATCGACGCATGGAATCAGAGAAGGGAAATTTTAACGTGTTGTATATATATATATATATATATATATATAGACGCTCGTGGCCTAGGGGTAGAATCGCCGACTGACACAGATTCAGTCAGGTTTCAATCCTGGGTTAGGAAGCAACCGGTGTCTAAGCCGTACTGATGAGCTGTAATACAGCAAAACAGATCTGTCTGCGGATATATATATATATATATATATGGTCAACAGAATTCAAATTACAGACCAACCCCACTAGCACCTAAAAAAACAAATCCAACACAAATAAACGGTCTTTTCAACTAGATAATTCTCATATCAACTAAATCACCTGAAGAAGAAGCAGCCCAGATACATGGCTAACTTCGAAACACGGAAATTTTTGTGTAGTGATACTATGAATTTATTGACCATTGTAACAACTATTACAGTGTATATATATATATATATATATATATATAGCTATAGATACAAATATATAGATATATGTTTATTATTAATGTATATATATATTCTTTATTTGATTTTTATGGTAAAACTAAAACATTAAAAAATATATTTATATTCTTATTCTCAACTAAAATATTATATAGTATATATACACGGCCGTAGCTAATGCTAAAAAAACACCGGGCACAGAGAAAATTGCCCGGATTTGTTAGTTGACAATATGATACGTCATCAGTGTCGTCTGTTTCCAGAAACTGATTTTTGTGGATTTTTTCAGCTATTCCAATGGAAATTAGGCACAGAATGTGAACGAAAGCAGGAAATCAGGTTCGGACTGTCTGAGTATTATAACCAATCTTTTCTCCCAAAATTAAAAAAATAAACAAACAGATTTTTACTGCATTCATTTGGATGTTTTCTTCGTTTTTCTTTCTTTCTTTGTGAATTGTTTAGTTTGATTTCTGATGAAGACATTTTTTCTTGCCTGGATTTTCACTATGATTGCACAGATCAGCCCAGACCCGGACCCGGACCCGGTAGTCAGATACACCCATATATATATATATATATATATATATATATATATATTGTTGGACTGATGACAGCCATAACAACTAATACACATATATATTAATATACATATTATCCTACATCTATAGCACAACTCAGAGTTTCATGCACTATGCAATCATCAGATGCATATTAGGAACTGATTGTTTCTAGATTTTTATTTCTATTTTTGGTATTAACATTGTTTAAGATCATTATAAATCTGGGGTGCAATTTTTTTCAATTATTATATGTATAATTTAATTTGATTTATACTGGAACTTGAAAATGAAAATGGAAAGCAAAATTGTATGATTTATGAAAAAAAATATTTTTGATGGGGCCAATTTTTATGTGTAAATTATAAAGGAGGCCATTTTTGTTTAGTTATTTTCTATGGACAAAGACATTGGAAAAAATACTAAATAGCTCTGTTATATTACATTGAGCACTGTTTTATTATTACTAGATAAGTATTTATATATGGGTGTGTACCTGCATGTATAGACATATGTATACTTATTTACATCCATATATATATATATATATATATACGGATGTAAATAAGTAGACATATGTCTATATATTTATTTATTTATCTGTAAATTCAGATCACATTTAGGGGGATAGCTATTTCAACATATCAGTACGGGACATGTATTGTCAACCCCAGTTAGAGAAACATTCTTGTCCGAGAGCAAGGGTTAGTAAAGGAAGGTGTGAGAAATGTTGGTTACAATAAGTTTCAGCTGAGGAGAATCGTATTAGTAATTTTTTTTATTAGTGGAAGGCAGGTTGTTTGACCATATATATTAGTTAAATATGACAGACAATAAATACTTTTGATGTAACATCTGTTTTCGAGACTATGCAAAAATTGATCATGGTTATGAATTTGTATACAATTATTATTGTTATATAGGAGTTAGAAAAACAAACCATAAAATGTAGCCATAGAAACACATCACTACCTGGTTTAGGTCTTCCTGCAGACTTGGTAGGTCCTGTGTCCATAGCATAAATCTAAATATTATAATAAAAATAATGAGATGATGATGATATTACTACAGACATAACTGCATGTGAACAATATGGAGCTTAGCATATATATGTATATGTGTAACGTTTTGTACATGTATACGCATTTGATTGGTATATAGTGTATCTACCGAGTTTGATACCAGAAGTTTTGTATATTTTCATCTATGTGGTCATATATTTTTTATGATCTGTGGAGTTTTTAATTGTGTACGTTTTTGTTTTTAGCTTGTGTATTTGCGTAAGTATATATCTAATTATGTTTATATGGTCATGCACTGAAATATGATTGTGCCTGCTATAACTGCATTCATTCAAGGCTAGTCATGTTACGAATTTGCTCTTACTGTATCCAATATTGTGGCAATTCAGTCTGTGACCAAATAGAGCTTTAAAATTTAACAGACAAACTGACAAATCGATAAAAACAAAATTTTGAAATTTGTGCATGTGTATATGTGTGCATATATTAATCTGTACATGCATCTGTTTGCCAGTGTATATGTATATACTCATCTATTTTTTCATCTGTGGATGTTTGTAGGTTTATTTATGTGTGCATTCTTTCTCTTCCTCATTTAATATATGAATAACTTTCGAAATCTAATAAATTGTTAAACTTAGAAAATTTTTTTAAAATTTCACAATAATAATAAAGTAGATCTAATAGTCAATTAATAATGCTGATCTCATTTTAATCAAATATTAATATTAATGACACCAAAAATTATTTTTAAGTCTGCTCACATATTCTCCAAATTAGAAGTTGCTTTATTCTAATTGGTCCACATTGTATGTACAACAATGCCTCCCTGATTAAAATGGTTTTGCTTGTTTTTAACCTTTTAAAAACCTTCAACTTGAAATAAACCTCATCACTTGATAAGACACTAGTGTCGAAACAAAATAGCTACTTTTGTAGGGATATTATAACATATTCATGCTATAATTTTTGAATAAATATTATATAGATACGCATACACACATACAAACACACTGGATCTTGAGTTTAATATATTTGTATATTCTAGCATTGTTGTAGAGGAAATGTCAACAATAAGGATACTTATGCTCAGAAACAGAAACAGACAGCAGAAATTCATGAGGAAGGAGGGCTTGGAAAACTTAACCCTCACAAGGCCTCTTGAAGGCAAGATAGACAGAGGAAAGAAGCTGTGTGAATGGATGGTGGCACAGAAGTGGAAGCAAATAGAAAGAAACTGCTAAGGACCACAAGATATAGGAAGTTGTGAAGAGACATGATCACCCTTGGCCTTAAGAGACACAGCACACATCCCTTGTTCCCTGTTTAGGATGTGGTTTCCAGCTTTCTCTTTTCCAATCTTTTCACTCTTTTCTTTTTTTTTTTTTTTTCAATTGGAGTAGATAGACTAAACTATCGCCTGGTTCACACTCCACCCACGTCTATTGAACAGGTGAAGAGGCTCATCCCTTATTCCCTGTTTAGGATGTGATTTCCGGCTTTCTCTTTTCCAATCTTTTCACTCCTTTTTCTTTTTTTTTTTCAATTAGAGTCAATCAATTAAGTGCCATACGCGATACACGCTTGGGTGATCATGTCTCGAAAGAGACATGACTGACTGGGCAGAAGATTATCCCACAGTAGGTTGCCATTGCTTTCTGCGGTAGACTGGTTGCCGACCAAGGCTATAGAACCCAATCTGTCCTGCTATTTAACCCATAACTGGAAGGAAGAGATGGATTAATACCTTTCCCAAGGGTATTTGCGCGTAAGTGAATACAATGGATTCAACTGGAATTCGAACTCGGCTCCCTGGTTTATTGTTCCGAGCTGATATCCACTGTACCACAACACACATCCTCAATTGGAGTAGATAGACTAAACTATCGCCCAGTTCACACTCCACCCACATCTATTGAACAGGTGAAGAGGCTCATCCCTTGTTCCCTGTTTAGGATGTGGTTTCCGGCTTTCTCCTTTCCAATCTTTTCACTCTTATGTAGTCCCCTGCATATCAGAAGTGTTATATGTAAAATGTTTTCAGGCATGTCTCATTTTTGGAATTCATTTCTTAGAGTTATCCTAGTTCTTTGTTTGTTAAGGCGTTAGTATATTGTGGATTTATTAATGCCAGTAGCAGTCCTTGGAGATTGGAGAAAACCTAGAGATTTTCTCTTTCTTCCAAAGCACTTCATGACCCATCATGAGGAAAAAAGTAAATTCAAAATCAACTAAAAAAATCAGCTAATCAGGAAAGATAGCAATGATATAAAAAAAATATTACATCAAAAATAGATAAAAAGAAAAGGTAAAAGATAAACTGGGGACTCACAGAATTAAATGAATATTTCTTTATCAAAACTTTATCTCAAATATTTACCTGTCTGTTCTTGGGTATGAACAAGCATTTTGGAGTGCACTTTGATATTTAAAAACCATGATTGAAAAATTTAGTTTCCATCAGAATTTCTTTTTGTTTTTTTTTTAAATCTCTGTTAATATTTATTTTTAAATTTATACTTCTCCTGCTGAAATGTATTAGGACTTTGAATAAGTTCTCATTGATTTTTCATGAAAAGTAATGTTTTAGCAGATGTGCGTTGTGGTCCAGTGGTTATCAGCTCAGAACGAGAAATTGGGGAGCCGATTTCAAATTCCAGCTGAATTCATTGCATTCACTTATGCGCAAATACCCTTGGGAAAGGTATTAATCCATCTATTCCTTCCAGTTATGGGTTAAATAACAGGACAGATTGGGTTCTATAGCCTTGGTCGGCAACCAGTCTACCGCAGAAAGCAATGGCAACCTACTGCAGGATAATATTCTGCCCGGTCAGTCATGTCTCTTTCGAGACATGATCGCCCAAGCGTGTATCATGTATGGCACTTAACTGACTGACTGAATGTTTTATTTACAAAAATTAGTAAACATCATCTCACTAAAAGAATTGTTTGTTGCTAAGCACTACTCTTTCCCATCTTTCTGGCAGCATTTGAATTCCTTATTAGAAAAACAACACATCTTTTGAGGCTAATCACAAGCCGACCCATTTTTTAACACCTTCATTAAAATGAAAGTCTTGCTCAGCCAGGCCATGTGCCACCAATTGAAACAAGTGATAATTGAATGGGGCAATGTCTGATGAATGCAGCAAGTGAGGTAGGACTTCTAAGTAGGTTTTTTATCCATTTCACAACATGTAGCCAATTGTTGTCAGGTTGCAAAATCACTTTGTTGTGTCTGCTCGTATAGAGATCATTTTTTCTTTAATGCTGGCTCAAATGCATCAATTGTACTCAATAGCGATCTCCCATGATGGTTTCAGTAAGTTTGAGCTTCTCATAATAAACTACACCCAGCTGATCCCACCAAATGCGGAGCAAAAGCTTCAAACCATGGATATTCAACTTTGCCACTGGTTTTGATACATAGCACGGCTTACCCCACAATCTTCTCTGCATAGGGTTATCGTAGTGTATCCACTTTTCATCGCCTGTCATGACACAATGCAAAAATCCTTTCTTTTTCTGCTGTTGAAGCAGCTCTTCACGCATGACAAGACACTATTTGATGTCTCTCGCCATTAACTTGTACAGCGCCAATGTCCTTGCTTTTGAATCATTCCTAATGCTTTCAAACATTTTGAAACTATTGTGTGATGAACTCCTAAGGATTCTGCAACTTCAGCCTGCACCTTACATGAGCTTCATGAAGTAATGTCTCCAATTATTCATCTTCAAACTTCAAACTTCATGAAGTAATGTCTCCAATTATTCATCTTCAAACTTTTTCAGAACATTCGTTATCTTCAACATCAAAATAATTATTTTTAAAGTGTCTAAACCATTCTCTGCATATTGTTTTCAACAGAACATGGTCACCGTAATCTCACCAAGAGTTCTGTATGCTTCAGCTGCAGATTTCTTTTGAATAAAGTAGTGCAGTAAAATTCCCTGCAAATACACTTTCTTTGGCATGAAATTCAACATGTTTAACACTATAAAAAGCAAAGTTGTTTACAATTCAGAAAAATTACATCCACTGATTTTCAAGCTTCTTTATAGTACATCCTTATAGATGCATTACCATCTGAAACTACACACAAACAATTCTGGGAACATCATCAAAGATTTAATCAAGGTCCTAATGAATAGCTTAATTTTTGGTTTAAAAAGGAAAAGCTTTCTTTTACTATAAGTTATATTTTTAAAATTCATATATTTCTTTCCTGCTGGAAAGAAAATAGCTTAAATTATTCTTTTAAAAAAAGAAAAATGTACTAATTAATGTATTGATTAAAATGTAAAATTTCTTAACTTCATAGTTTTTTTGTTTTTTTTTTGTATGTAAAAATGAAAGTTTAAATTTTTCTTTTAAAAAAAAAAAGAACATCTTTTCATTATTATACACCATCGAAATGTTTTAAAAAGTCAATGTTTATATTAATCAGTATTATAATCCTCCAGCTGTCGTTAATAGATTGTTATGTTGTCTGTGTTTTGGATAAAAATGACAAGTGATAATAAACTAAATAATTGTATCTGGATTTCATAGAACTAATTCTCACTCACCATCTTTGTTGCCACACTGTTTTGATTGTTTTATCCTCCATCCTTCCCTCAGGTTTCAGTTGCTTTTCTGAAATATTTTCAGGTGCATATAATTTTTCAAACGCATCAAAAGCTGTAGGTGTCCAAAATCCATTGATTGATTCATTCATTTCTAAAGTTCATCAACCCCTTGCAGGTTATTTAAAGCCAGAAAATATTTTAGAGTGCAAGAATTTTTTTTTTGTGCCGAGGGGAGGGATGGGGAGTAATAATGGTTTAGTGATACAAGTCTTACAATATTAAAATAATTAACCCATCGCTATGGGGATAAGATGTGGATTCATACCTTTTTCAAGTGAATATAACAAACCAACAGGAATTGGAACTTGGCGCTTCGATTAAAAATTCTGAGACATTATCCATTATACCACCTGCACATCCAGGCTTACAGCACTTGGTATTCTCAAGCAGTCACTCATCTAGATAATGACCTGGCTCACAATACAGCAATGGTGCTCAGGTTTGTTGCCATTAGTTTTGAGATAGCATGGCCTTTAAATAATTTGTGGGTGAAAGAGCAATAATTCACACACTAAAATTAGTTCATATCATTTTCAACAGGAACAGGAGAGGAATAATTTTTTCTTATTCCTATTATTTTATTACTAGTTACTATTACTATTACTAGTTTTTATTTCAGCTTATTATTGCTGCTTTTTATCCCAACATTATGGGTCAATACACTCTTCATTATTCCTATTATTTTCTTAATAGTTTTATTTCATCTTATTACTGTTGCTTTTTATCCTGAGTCAATGCATTCTTCATTATTACTGTTATTTTATTACTAGTTTTATTCCATCTTATTATTGTTGTTTTTATCCCAAAACTCTGGTAAATACACTCTTTATTATTTCTATTATTTTATTACTAGTTGTTGCATCCTTGAGAAAGAAACAACGAATTGTGCACATAAGTGGTAAACTACCAAATACAGACATCGTAGAGCACCTCAGATTATTGTGTATGATTATTCTGTACTGTCACTGAAAGATTAGTCTGCAATATACACTTGTCATATACACTCCTCACTAATCAGTAGCTATGACTCTCATATAATAGATGAACTCATCCAGTAGGGTAGCAGGATATTCCATGACAACACCCTTCGTCTATATAATTTTTTCTCATAATAGAAAAAATTCTCTTCAATATTTTTCCTGTTTGGGGTCAGGACTTAAACCTTTGAAGTGGTTTCCTTTTCCTAATACTTTTTCTTTTCACACCTCTCTGAATTGGTGCTTCATGTGTATTTTGAGGAACCGGTACCAGTGGTGATATGAGAACTGGCACCTGGAAAGTATCATAAAGTACCTCCATTACTATTTCCTTGGTGTCTTCTACAATATCATTTGTGCACCTCGGTCACAATTGATTTCCGTACCTTTTGCACTCGAACCCATTGTTTTTCACAATGTACACCACTCTACCAAGTTTCTTCATGATCATACCGTCTTCCCAAAATTATTTTCTTGTTCTATAGAACTTGAAAAAATTCTCTCTTCAGTTTGATAAGTTCTCACATCAGTGTTTTTCACTTCAGAAGTTTTCTTTACAAGACTGGGCAACAGCCTGTCAAACACGAATCTTATGTTTCTGGCAAAAATTACTTCAGCAGGTGACAGTCCAGGATCCGCATTCGGATTAGGTGTGATTCTGTATACAGCTAAAAACTTCAGTATAGCATCATTGTTTGTATCCATTCCTTGATTTTTCATAAGTGCCCTCTTAAAGGTATCAACAAATCTCTCTGTTTGCCCGTTAGATTTTGGGTAATATACAGAAGTAGTTACATGACTTATTGCCAAAGATGTGCAAAAATCTTGAATACACGTCCAGTGAACTATGCACTGTTATCAGTAACCAGAGTTTCTGGAACCCCAAATCAAGAAAATAGTTAATTCTGCACATTTATTGTGATAAGTGCTGTTGGATGATTACATTTTACCACTTCAGGTCACTTTGAGAAGCTGTCCACAACTATGAGGTAGCATTGTCCAATAAATAGGTCCTGCTTGGTTTACATGTAGCCTTGCCCACAGCACATCCATTTTTGGCCATGATTATATTTTAAGAGCTGATGCCTTTGCTGCCAGTTGACAGTCTATACACTGTTTAACTGTATGTTCAATTGCCCTCATCTATTGAACAGGTGAAGAGGCTCATCCCTTGTTTCCTGTTTAGGATGCGGTTTCCGGTTTTCTCTTTACTAATCTTCTCACTCTTATGTAGCCCTAGCCCCCTGCACATCAGTGGTGTTACCGACTTGCTTGGGGTGATATGATTAAAAAAAAAAAAAATCTCTGTCCATATTTGGCCAGTATATAAATCAAGGCATTAAGGATTTCATTCTTGAAATACTTAAATGGTCTACATGAAATTCCTTAAGAATTTTCTTTTGTAAAGTGTGAGGTATCACAACTCTGTTTCCATACAATAGTATATGTCCACACATTGAAAAATGAAGATATTTTCACTTCTCTTTTTTTATTTCTGTTTTCCCCATAACTGCTTTTTTGTCTTGTTAATAAAAACATCATTCTCAGTGGCCTTCTTTGTCTTCCAATGTTACCGATAACTCCCGAATTGTATTACACAATAACACTGAAATCTTGTTCTCTTCTGGCAATGCTGCAATAACAGTCTCTTCCAATGGCTCTGAATGTTTAGATATCAACCTTGAAAGGCCATCGGCATGTGTTTGAAGACAAAAGGATTCCATTTGGAAATCATAATTAGTCAAAATTGCACCCCAACACTGCAATCTATTTGTTGCATGCATTGGTATACTTTTCCTCAAACCGAAAATTGCTGACAACGGTTTGTGATCTACTTGAAGTAGAAATTTTCTGCCATGAATCAACTGGTGAAACTTTTTCACAGCATAAATCACCGCTAGAGATTCTTTCTTGATTTGGCTGTAATTTTCTTTTCAATGGTAACAGTGTCCTAGATACGTGTGCTATCAGTTTCATTAATCTATCCCTTAACTTATAAAAAACTAGCAGTATAGCCTGGCATTGCTCAGGTGAAATAAAAGCTTTAAAACTAATCCATGGTCCTGGAGCTCAGACTCTTTGGACGTTGGCACGAAAGACTAAAAAGCAATAGTTGTTTCCAGTTAAAACGAAACCATAGACTGAAAAAAAAATGAATGGATGTAAGTCAAATTTTGATTTCCTGTTATCGATATCAAATAAGTTTTTTTTTTTTGTCGTAAGCTGAATTTTGAAGGCTAAATAAGTCCTCTGAGTAAATGGTATCATGGCTGAGACTAAGAACTACAATTATACCTACTTAGAGCCAAACCTGAAGCAAAAACTAAAATAAAAGGGCTGAAAAAAATACAGACATACAGGCAGATAAAGACACACACACACAAACATCTTGCCTTTTATATATCTATATATATATATATTATCGATTTTCTGCACTATTGTAAGAACTGCAACCTTGAAACTTCTGAATATCGTTTCTTATATCTTTGTCTGTGACTGTATCAAATTTGATTAAAATCGGACCACTCCTTCTATAACCTGATTTTTTCAATTATCGATTTTCGATATTTATCGGGGGGTATCTCGACGCAAAACCTAGCTAAGAACACTCGCAGACGCTTATAGTACAACTGTGTAAATTTTCAAGAAAATCGGTTCAGCCATTTTGGAGTCTATAGGTCACGGATACACACACACACACACACACACACACACACAGTTCCATTTATAAATAAGTTTAGATTTAGATAGATGAGAAAAATCACTGAGAGATTAGTCTACAGCAATATACACTACCATATACACTCCTCTCCTAATCAGTAGCTATGACTCTCATATAATAGATGGACTCATCCATCCTACTGTACCAGAAGGGTAGCAGGATATTCCACTACAACACGAGTTTTATTCCATATTATTATTGTTGCTTTTTATCCCATTTTGGATCAATACACTTTTCAACAAACTCGGGTAAATATTATGAAAAGTTTCTTATTTATGTTGGATTCACTTCCCATCTGACAATAACCTATATTTCATAGTTTCATTGTGTCATTATGAAATCTTTTATAATTAAACAGAAAACGAATCTGTATGGACAAAAATGGTTAAAATCATATCCTTGTAAGACTGAGTAATGTAGTGTGAAGTCATAGTTAATATCATACAGGGTACTAACTTTATTTCTGATTTTGTACTGTACCCTTGGGAAAGGTACTAATCCGTTTCTTCTCTCTCCAGCTATGGGTAAAATAGCAGGACATATTGGGTTCTATAGCCTTGGTTGGTAACCAGTCTATTGCAGAAAGTGATGGCAACCTACTGCATGAAAAATCTTCTGCCTAGTCAGTCATGTCTCTTTCGAGACATGATTGCTCAAGCATGTATTATGTATAGCACTTAACTAACTGACTTTTTGGTTGAAGAGCATGTAATAGATTGATAAACGAATTCATTGCTCTCATTGGAGCATAGGCCATGAATAACCCTTTGCCATTGACAAAGTTGGAGGGGGGGTCATGGATGCTTCTCTAAATTGTCTTTTTTACAGGTAGAGGTGTTGATCGTACGCAAACCTCTTTATCCTCTAGGCATGGTAGACTGGTTGCCAGCCAAGGCTATAGAACCCAATCTGTCCTGCTATTTAACCCATAGCTGGAGGGAGAAGATATGTATTAATACCTTTCCCTAGAGTATTTACCTGTAAATTAATTCAACTGGAATTTGAACTCAGCTATCCAATTTCCTAGTCAATATCTACTGCACTACAATGTACATTTCAATAGGTTAATAATGTGAGGATATATTATTTAAAAATGTAAAATAAATAATTCGGTGAAAGTGTCGTTATTATTATACATTGATTTTTTACAAGCATTTTTTTTTGTTTTTATTGTTACATCTATATGCCTGCTGAAATTTCTTGCTTTCTTTCTGAACTTTTTTTTTCCTTGGCATTTTTTTTTTCATCAGGACATTTTGGTTACTTTTCCCTCTGACCTTTACAGTTGTCTGTCACATTTGGTAACCTTCCACAACTGCCTGACAGAACCCTTTATTTGATCCATGTGAATTTACTGCTCTCAATTCTTTCCTTAAAAATTTCAGAAACAATGATGTCATTCTGCCTGTTAAATGAGCTGGTGTACATTACAGCATTGTACGAATTGAATTGACAGTCATAAACTTTACAAATTTTAGTGTCAAAAACAAACTCTTTTGAACAGGAGTAGAGGTTTATCCCTTGTTTCATGTTTAGAATTGGGTTTCTAGTTCATTCTAAAGTTTACTTCAACTCCATACTTCTAACACATCCGCCTTAACTCTGAAATTTTATTTACTAATTATTTTTTTCTTCTCTCCCAATCGGAGTAGACAGGCTTCCCTTTCCTCCAGCTAACACTCCTCCACTGTCATTTGTAGTGGAGTAAACGTTTATCTCTTGTTCGCTGTTTAGGATTGGGTTTCTATTTCCTTCTAAAATTTTCTTCAGATCTATACTTCTAACGTCTTCAACTGAAATCTGAAATTTCATTTACTAATTATTTATTTCCTCCTAAATAAGAGTAAACAGATTCACCAATCATCCAGTTCACACTCCTCCCTGGTCATTTGAACAGGTGTAGAGGGTTATCTCTTGTTCCCTGTTTAGGGTTGGGTTTCTGTTTTTTTCTGAAGTATTTACATTCTCTCTCACTCCCAGTAATTACCCCTTGCATCTCAGTAGCATTATCACCTTGCTTGGGGTGAATTGATTAAAAAAAAAAATCAAAAATCAAATTAAAGAGTTTACTTTTTTAAATAATGTTCACTCAGTATAAGACCCAAGAGACATTCATAATAGAAGTTAGTTAATGAGATGTATGATATCAATGTATGAGAATAAATTAAAAAAAGTATGTAGAGGATTGATAACAATTGACCCTAGGTATAAAGAGCTTGATTATAGTGTTCAAGGAAACATCTAGACAAGATGTCTGTTCCACAAGGCCATGTAAAAAAATGTAGGCTTTATCAAGGTTAGGAACTCAGACTGAGAAATCAGAAAGCCAAATTTGAATTCAAGTTAGGTTTGTTACATTCACTTACACACAAATCCATCTCCTTCCCCCAGATATGGGTTAAACAATAGGACTTGTATCTGAACTTTGAAAAAAAACATGTAATGAAAAAGTGAGTGAAGAAGCACTACTACAAAAATTCTTGAGAATATACCGGAAACACCAAATTTCAATACATCAACAAAAATTAAATCGATATTCGATAAGTTGTTCAGTCAGTCAGTTAATTGCTGTATGTGATACTTGCTTGGTTGATCATGTCTCAAAAGAGAGATGACTGACTAGGCAGATTTTCCCCAATAGGTTGCCATTACTTTCTGCAATAGACTGGTTGCTAACTAAGACTATAGAACTCAATCTGTCCTGCTATTCAACCCATAGCTGGAGGGAGAAGAGATGGATTAATATCTTTCCCAAGGTTATTTGTATGTAAATGAATGAAACAAATTCAAGTGTAATTTGAACTCGGTTCTCTGATTTCTCATTTGGAGCCAATATCCATTGCACCACAACACATATCCATGTTGTTATTAAATCAAAAATGAAAATGGATACCAAAAAAATACAAAATTTTTAAAAAATAGGCAAAAAGTGTTTTTCAGAATATATAAAAGAAATGGAAAAGAAATGTGAGAAGATTCCATAATAAGGTCACAAATTGGAAAAATTATTTCTATGATGAAAGGTGAAAAATAGGAACTCAAAAGGCATTGGAATCAGTTAAAAAAAAATGCTTCACTGAAGAAAGGCCTGCAAGAAAGGAAGAATCTGTACAAGTTCTATATGATATCTTTGACGTACCAATACCCTAAGAATTTGTTGAACCCACAAGTATGGGTACCATAAAAAGAAAATGCACAGAAAAACTAGTGCTTGACCTAAAACAAAGGAAATACACAGTCCAGTATGTGATGAACTTGCTCAAAAAAGAAGTGGGTGAATACTAAGAAATAAAAGAAAATATTTAAGAAAATAAAAAAATCTAAACTTATTTATAAATGGGACTTTGTCTGTGTGTGTGTGTGTGTGTGTGTGTGTGTGTGTGTGTGTGTGTGTGTGTGTGCGTGTGTGTCCATTACCTATAGACTCCAAAACGGCTGAACCAAATTTCTTGAAAATTTACACAGTTGTACTATAAGCGTCTGCGAGTGTTCTTAGCTAGGTTTTGTGTCAAGATACCCCCCGATAAATATTGATAATCGAAAAAATCAGGTTATAGAAGGAGTGGTCCGATTTTAATCAAATTTTATACACTCATAGACAAAGATATAAGAAACGATATTCAGAAGTTTGAAGGTTGCAGTTTTTACAACAGTGCAGAAAATCGATTATATATATATATATATATATATATATATATATATATATATAAGGCAAGATGTTTGTGTGTATGTCTGTTTATCTGTCTGTATGTCCTTTATACAAATCTGCAATTTTTATCCGATTCTCACCAAACTTCACACAAATATTTTTTAGGCTGAGTCTGAGCTCCAGGACCATGGATTAATTTTAAAGCTTTCATTACACCCGAGCAACGCTGGGCTATACTGCTAGTATATATATATATATATATATATATAAGGTGCGATTGGTAAATTGTTGCAATTATTTTATTATTTCAAATATTCTTTAGGCTATAGATTAGTTTTAAAGCTTTCATTACACCCAAGCAACGCCGGGCTATACTGCTAGTCTCAAATACATGGATGTTGTGGAGTAAATAAGACACAAAAGGTAACACGAATGAATTCAACAAGACGCCTTAAATAAAGAACCCAAAGAGAGTTTGACGTCAAGAGTTCTGATAGAGTGCTCATTAAAGAGTCAGTGGAGACATAATATTATTATTGTTAGTAGCAAATTATAACAAATAGTCAGCTGTGCTTAGCTTAATTTGCAATATAAATAAAAAGAGATTTGTACCCACAGAAAGAACAAATTGATTTAAACAGAGAAGACATCATAATATAGCTAACACTTTAGGACCCTTTTGGCCAACACATTATCAAAAGTGAACGTTGGCAAAATTTTAAATAATTATCAGGACACATTAATTCGAGTTTCACCTTCCCTTCTATAATGTCAAATTAATCTATCCTGATAATTATTTAAAATTTTGCTCACATTCACTTGTGAAAATGTGTTGACTGAAAGGGTCCTAAAGTGTTAGTTATATTATGATGTCTACTCTGTTTAAATATAGTGCATTGAGGCAGCAGATAATTTTTTAAACATATACTGTTAAATATAAGAGAAAATTTCTTATTAAGTTGGTTCTAAGCTTTTGGCTCACATGAGCCATCTTCAGAGAGGTTACAAGGGCGTTAACATAAAAACATCCACCATCAGCAACAATTTTATCTTGTGTTGATGGTGGATGTTTTTATATTAACGTCCTTGTAGCCTCTCTGAAGATGGCTCATGTGAGCCAAAAGCTTAAAACCAACTTAATAAAAAATTATCCAAATGTTGGAGAAATTTTGTTTTTATTTTCACCTGAAATTAAAGCCAAAATATGATGTTTAGAACAGCTCATGATTAAACATAATAGACATTCATTGTCTCTTATATTTAACAATCTGTTTAAATATATATATATATATAGGCAAATGATAGCAAGTATCAGAAAGCTCTACTCAGGATCATCCAATCAGTCAGCATGTTCAGAGTAGTATACACCAGCCCTTTAAAGGACCATGCCTCAGTCTTTGCTGTTCAGTTGTCCACTATTTGTTCAACACCCTACCAATAAGTTAAATTTCTTTAGTAAGAGGCAGGCATTGTTACTCAGTGTGTTTGGCTCAATCTATTTGTTTATTTATAATTCAGGTGACAGATAAAAATAGTTTGTGTAGTTGTTGAATAGCTACACAAACAGAAACACTTGAACCTTTTCATTAACAAATAGATTAGTCGTAGTAATAAGAGTAGCTAAATTAGTAGCAGTATTTATCAATGTTTAGATTGTTGTTGCATAACAAAAGAATAATAAAGTAATCACTCTTTAGCTGATGCAAGGGTATCTTAGGCAAATACAGAAGGAGTATAGTTTATAATAGACATCATGTAATTCATTCTGTTTACAAAACAACAAGAAAAAATTAGTGGATTTTAATATGCTGTACCCTATATGAGTCCAAGTGGAGTAATGGATTGTGGCTAGCATTGAGGAATTGGAGAACAGAGTTCAAATCCCAGTCAAATTCATTACATTCACTTACATGCTAATATCTTTGAGAAAGGTATAAATCCGTCTGTTCTCCCTCCAGCTATGGTTAAATAATCGGACAAACTGGGTCCTAAGCCTTAGGTGGCAACCAGTCTAGAATGAAAACTCAGGACAATTCAAACCTGAGGATCTAATGTACAGACCAAGAACAACCCACACCATATTCTGTGCTCTTCAGCTGTTGGTCAAGAGCTCAGAGAGGAGATGGGCATCACCAAGCTATCTGAAAGCCCACTGAAAGAATCATGAGGAAGAAGAATCAAAAATTTTGTTTTTTTCTGCCCTTAGGTCCCCTGACAGTTGAAGAAGTCAAAAGTTAAAAAAAAAAAAAACTGCCACTACTTCAATTCTTTAACTTTTGAAAGTGCTCACTTCAACATCCACAGCTCATATGACCAAAACAGACCTTTATTTTGCCCAGCACTGCACACCAATTTCTGGAATACCGTCACAAAACACCTTTTCCGGACCTTCAGAAAAAGGCTCACACAGTTTTTACAGCAACTGTTTCTGAGCCACTCAGTCCCTAATAAAGTCAATGTTAATTTCACTTGCAAAAGCAAATCTGACCTGATGGACATTAGTGACAAACCCCATAGCAAGCAAATTTCAATTCTTTAACAGAATTGTTCATGTGAACATCTATAGCTTATATGACAAAAACAGGCATTAATTTTGTTCAGTTATACACACCCAATTCCAGAATACTGCTCAAAAAAACATTAGAGTCATAAAACATCTTTTCTGACCATCAATCTGACTCATTATAAAGTCAATGCTGATTTCACCTATGAAAGCAGATCCGACCTGGCTGGCATTAGTGATGGACCACACATCAAGCAAAGTTAACCAGGTCATCAGCAGTGATATCAAAGCACTTCCATGAACAGCAATTCCTTTGATGCAGAGATTAACTATTGGTTAGTACAATGTAATAATTCATATTAATTTTCTCCAAGCATTTATCACAACTACTACCTTTACATCTCGATTAAACTCTCAGTTTACTAATACGGATAAACAGCAAAATGAGCAAATGATTTAACTTTGTAAGTCACAAAGAATAAAAGATCTGTTACTTATATCAACCATGTTGTATTTCCATTTTTGTTTTGTCACTGCCATTTTTTTCTCAATAAATTTTCAATCAAATGATCTCAAATTTTAACAGCATATGGAGAAATAACTCAAAATTCTCTGTTTAATGTTTTCCTTTTCCTTCTTTTCAGCAACAGAAATGCCATTCACTGGAATAAAAAAAACATCTTATGTGTTAGAGTCCTGCTCAAACACCATCAAACAAAAATGTGAAGAGTGCATTTGTGAGAGAATTTGCTAAAAATGCATTAAATTACTACCACTCTATACACCATTTCTGAAGGCATGCTGCAGCTCATCTGCTAGGTGCTGGATTATGGACTTGACATCAGCTTTTTGTCTATATTTCTGAGATGAGGTAGTATTTACAGTATTTACATTATTCAGACTATTGTCCTCATCTTTGTTGCCATTTGTATGACATTTCGGCCATTGTACACTCTGGCCTTCTTCAGGTGCAAGGAATTTTGTACCGAACCCTTTATTACAATCACCGGGGTATATGAACTCCATTCCTTGCCATGTGTCCTTAAGAACACATGGCCTAGTGGATATAGATGTTGGTTAGTTCCAGTGACTTGATTCAAATAGTTGTGAGTTCAATACCAGGCTAGCAGTGGTTAAAAAGTAACTTAGAATGTTAGAAGAAAATAACTCATGACTACCAAAAGAGGCTTTATGCAAGGAATGAGAATGATATACTCCAGTGATTGTAATAAAGGGTTCGGTTCGAAATTCCTAGCACTTGAAGAAGCCAGAGTGTACAACAGCCAAAACGATGAGGACAAGTCTGAATAATGTAAATACTGTTGACATCAGCTATGTCACAGGCGATGCACATATTGAAAACTTGTAAAAATCATTCACAAAATTCACATACCTTTGAATTTCTCAGTCAAATTTTGATGAATAAATCTTATTTTGCTTAACAATTTGTCTAGTTTTATTAATTTCTAGGCATGTAATGAAGAAAGAGAGCTTGGAGAATTTGATACTCACAGGATATATTGAATGCAAGAGAGAGAGAGAGAGAGAGAGAGAGAGAGAGAGAGAGAGGCAGGAAAACAATGCATCACCTACCCAGTGAGCATCAGTAAATAGATGGGAAAGCAAGTTTTAGAAAAGTTTACAAAAATTTTAGTTACACATATATTTACATCTCAAATGATATCAAACTTTTTGAAACTCCCTGTAGAATCAATTTACATAGCAAACTGTATATTATAAAATTTAACAAAAAGATGTTATATTCCTGGGCTGGAGTGCTTAATCTATAGTAATATGAGAAAACAAATGTAACAATTAGTTGATAGAATTGTACAACTCCAAGAAATTAGTGTGTTTTTTTGTTTTTTTTTAGCAATGCTTGACATATTAAAATTTTGTAGAACAATATTATAAGCATGTTTTCTCATCATTATTTTTTTGTACAAAATGGCATAAGAAACTTCTCAGACTGCATATGTTGCAACTCTACCATTCAACAAAAATGCATTTGCATCTAATACTCATTGTTACACAACCTACTGAGTCAGTTCAGTCTACCAATAGGCTTCATGTTGTTTACTCATTTTGAATACGAATGTAGCATTAGTGACAGCCCAACATGCAAATTACAAACTGAAGATGCCCAACATGCAAATTACAAACTGAAGATGCCCAACATGCAAATTACAAACTGAAGATGCCCAACATGCAAATTACAAACTGAAGATGCCCAACATGCAAATTACAAACTGAAGATGCCAAAATCAAACAAGTACAACAATTTAAATATCTGGGAAGTGTTATAACAGAAGATAGAAAGTGCTACACTGAAATTTGAAGGTGCATTGAGATAGCATCTAGAAGGTATCTTTCACTTAGTAAAGTATCAAGAAAGTTATAAACAAAGAAAAGAGTACTAAAATGTTGTATAATATTAGTCCTCCTATATGTCAGTGAATACTGGACAATCTTCTCATAGACAAATAAGATACTTGTTCTACAGAAGGATGCTGAGAATACCACGAATCAAGCAACAATGAAAGTTTTAGATAAACTGAAAACAAAAAGGATACTTATATTAAACAACAGAAAGAGATAGTTGAAATTTCTAGGACACATAATAAAGAAAAAGAGCTTGGAAAATTTGATATGCACAGAACATATGGAATGCAAGAGAGAGGGAGACAAACAATGCATAACCTATCTAACAAGGATCAGTAAATAGATGGGAGAGTAAGGTTTAGGAGAGTTAACAAAAAGGTGAAATTTATTAAGAGGTACAAAGGACAAGAAATTAAGAAAAGTCATCATTGCCAACATCCCAAAGAGACACCTTGCCGAAAAGAAGAAGCATTTCATCTGGTTAGATTTTAGAGACAGCTATTTTGTGGCTCAATGTGGAAAAAGTGGTATGATCAAAATGTGATGACAAGAACATTTAAAGGAAATGTGGAAGCATTGATTTTAACCATTTTGTTCATGTCACATTGTGGTGATACTGAGCAAAAGCGAGGGACCAGATGTTTGCTCTATAACAACCAGAAAGCAATTGAACAAAAATCATCTCTGCGCAGGTGTATTCACGTAGATGTTCTGGTTAAAAAATAAAAATTAATCAAATTTCCATTTCACGAGTCTACACAAATTTTATTTACCAGCCAATGGGAAGCCCAGAATCAAATACAAGTATGAAAATTCCAAACGAGCTTCTGCTCCAAAAAGCAGATATAAAAAGCCGAGACAAAAAAACACCAGACTGACGGTGACAGGCGAGAGTAATCACATCCCCTTGACTTAAGTCAAGCAGCTACTATGTTCGCCTCTCTTCACTTCTCATCACTCCTACCCTGTCTCAAAAGTACTTACTGACCTCAGGAGCAACTACTTCAAAGACTTTTCTCACAAACCAACTTACTGACTTACGGACCCTAGAAGTGGCAACTTCAAAACGAACCTTCCTTACCTACAAGCACTAATTATCTTTTTCAGCATTATTATTTGTCATGAACTCTTTAACCTCCGTTGGACCTATCCTTCAAGCATTACTTTAATTGTAAAACATTAATTGACATGTGTATATATATAAATGTTATTTTATACTCAAATTGCCTTTCTTAATTTTATAATCATTTTATGACTTATAGTGGGCTATCTTCCACAAGGCCAATACAAACAGAATAGATAAACAACCCGCTATAACATCCCTATAGCTGCAGAACTTTCTTGCCTTCTTTCTGAAATTAGGTACCATTGTTATTGTGAATTTTTTTCCTTGGCTTCCTTGACTGTACTCTGCACACTTTCCTTCAAAGCACGGCTATAAACAATGGAAATCAGTGAGGACATTATAACTTTGTCTGCAAAGTTCAGTTTCAAACTTGACAGATGCTAAAATCATTTAGCACTGATTTTCTAAGAAAAGGCATGTACCTTAAACTCCCTAGTTGTACAAATACATTGTTGTAGCGACATGTACCGAAAGGAAACTCTTGGTTTCAAACCCAGCTGAAAAGAATTAATACTCTGAAAAGAGAAAGAGTCAGAGAATTTCCTAATGTCTGCAAATTAGCAGAGGTATATTGTATGTCACAATTTTAATCAAATGGGTGCAATGGATTCAGAATAAATATCCCACTTGATCACATTTTTTCATAGCCAGCCAATGAATATTGAACAAAATGCCCTCCTCTATATACATGGCGACTCACCTGTTAACACTTCAGGTGCCTCGAGACTTGTAAAAATGAAAGAATGAGAAAAAGAGGAGAAAGACAAGAAGAATTAAAAAATAAAATAATAAATAATAAAAGATTTAGAAAATAAAAATAAATTAAAAAATAAAAACGAAAACAAAATTTAAAAAGGTAAAATAAACAAAAAATAAAAAACAAATAATAATAAAATTTAAAAAAATAAATGAGAAATAAAGATTTGGAAAATAGAATAAATTAAAAATATTAAGAACAAAAAAAATAAAAAGTAAATTTATAAAATAAAGAATTGATTAAAAAATAAACAAATTAAAAATAAATAATAATGATAATATTAATAATTAATTATAATAATAATGAAAAAACTGAAAAGGTGTGTGATCTTAGCATAGGTTTGCGTTTTTTTTGTTTTTTTTTTTTACAGAAATGATTAGCTGAAAATAAATTGAATTCGTTGTGTACATAACTATTCGAAACCTCTTAACACTAACGAGCATGCTATGCGATCATTAGTTTTTTTCAACTAAATCATAAAATGAAAGAAACGTTATTATATAGTGATTTTATTATGATAGGTTTGGTGATAGGAAAATTAAAAAGCCTCGCGGATAGGTGTTGAATCATTTACCAAGTAGATAGCCCTGCTGGCATGATGAGAAGACCTGTGAGTGTAGATTGAATTTTGATTAATAATTAATTAATATGCCGATAAGACTGACAACGATTTTTTTAAAAGAGAACAGAAATTGTTTTGAATTATTTTCGAGGCAAGTAAGCCTTTTTTTCTGTTTGAGAAATTGATGTTTCAATTAAATCCTGTATCACCATTTCTCTCGCATTTTTTTGTCATTAGAGACCAAAGAAAGAAAGACCGAATGTTAGTATGTGCAGGGAAAGGTGTTATCGGACATTTCGTGGAAGACAGAAGAGAATAATAATAATAACGACTTAATGATATGAAGGAAAAGGAATAATTAGAGAATAGATCGATTTTATTCAAATCTAAAACTTAAAAAAAAAAAAAACATCGTGATTATCGGTAAAAAAAAAAAAGAAAAGATAAAAAAGCCAGACAAAAAGTACCTTAATTAAAGAAAAAAAATAAAACATTGAAGATATTTTTAAATTTTATACTCTTTAACATTTAACTAATTTATAATAATTTATTTCAAGTTTTTAAATATCTTCATTTCTCTCTCCACACAATAATTCAGCTTATTACTTCTCCAGACTTTAAGACGAATAAATAAAAAATAAATTTAAGATATATATAATGAATTCGCATATTAAGTAAGATGATAATGCCACTGAGACGGAAAAGGCTACTGGAAGTGAAAGAGAATAAGACTTTAGAAAGAAAGACCCAGAAAACCAATCCTAGGCAGAAGACAAGGGATAATGCACTAGTAAACCTATTAAAAAACTAAGAAAGAGTGTTAACCGGACGATAGGTGAACTCCTATTGAGGAGGAAAAAATAAATAAATAGTAAATAAAATTTTAGCGTTTAGACAGAGACTTTGGGAGTATTGAGTTGAAGTAGACTTTAGAAGGAACTGAAAACTTAAAACCCAATCCTAAACAGGGAACATGGGATAAACCTCTACCCCTGTTCAAAAGAAAAAAAGAGTGGGGGAGGAGCAGGAATATAGGTGAACATATTTACTCCTTTTGAAGAGAAAAAAAAATAATTAGCAAATAAAACTTCATATTTCAGACAGAGTAAAAGTATAGAGTTGAAGTAAACTTTAGAAAGAACCAGAAACCCAATCCTACACAGGAACCAAGGGATAAATATCTACTCCTCTTCAAAAGAGAATAGAATTGACATAGACACTAGAATGAATTTGGAAGCCCAATCCTAAACAGGAAGAAAGTGATAAACATCTACTCCTCTTCAAAAGAGTATAGAATTGACGTAGACTTTAGAATGAATTTGAAGCCAATACCTAAACAGGAAACAAGTGATCAACATCTACTACTTTTCAAAAGAGTATAGAATTGATGAAGACTTTAGAATGAATTTGAAGCCCAATCGTAAACTGGAAACAAGTGATAAACATCTACTCCTCTTCAAAAGAGTATAGAATTGACATAGACTTTAGAATGAATTTGAAGCCCAATCCTAAACAGGAAACAAGTGATAAATATCTTCTCTTCAAAAGAGTATAGAATTGACGCAGACTCTTAGACTTCAGAAAGATCTTCAAGCCCAGTCTTAAACAGGAAAGTAAGCATAAACATCTACTCCTCTTCAAAGCAGTATGAAATTGAAAAAAAAAAAAAACTTTAGAAGGTACTGGAAACTCAGTCCTAAATAACAAGAAGGGATAAATTAAACATCTACTCCACGTCAAAAGAGTATAAAGTAGACTTGAGAATGGACTCGAAACCCAAACCTAAACAGTAAACAAGGGATCAAACCTCTAATCTTGTTTAAATATGCAGCAAATAACCTATTTTAAATGAAAAAATTTGAATTCAAGTAACAGAATTTGATTATTTTCCTCATCAAACTTTAACATGTCAGTTGTTATTGTCCTGATAAAATAAAAAAAATAAAGTATACCTGGAGGAGTTTAAAAAACGTAACTCTTAATCAGTGGTTGTTGTTCAATGCATTTTTATAAAAAAAAAAAATTTCTGATACACATGCAACAAAAATGACAGTTATTGTCGCAGATCATGAAAAGAAACTGTTTATTTCTTAGGTGAATAGCTTATATCTTCTATTCTATTCCCTTTTTGGAACGTTATCGATCATGGTTCTTCCCAACTTCCTGTCCTTTGTAACTTTTAATAACATTTGTCATTATATCATGCCTCCTAATACCTGTTCTGTTATCCATTTGCACAAACCTCTTAGGTAGATTACTCATGTTTTTTCTGTACTTCTTGCCTTTAATATGATCTGTGAGTTTGTAGGGGATAAGAAATTAATTAAATCAACTCTCTTCACTTTTACAAAAATTCACAACTCCTGGTTTTTCCAAACAAAAAAAGGATTGACCATCTGCTTAAAGAAAAAGTCCAGATTTCGCAAGTAGGTGTTAAAATGAATTTTGACTAATGGGAGTACTTGTAAGACTTGAAAGGACTTGGGGATCCAGTGCTAAATTCAAAAAGACTATATAAATGACCTGCTGGTCAGTCAAGAGTCAGAGATGGGAGCAGAGAGAGAGAGAGAGAGAGAGAGAGATAAAATGTAACTTCAAAAGGACATTGTCCCTTTCTCCTAATCTTTTTCAACAGTTACTCCTAGAACATTTTGTAGGAACTCTTGATATTCTTAACATTCTCATTGAACATTAATTTCTACAAATTCTTATTATTCCTCCTTTTAATAAATTTCTATTTTAAAATGCAAAATGTATATTTTTTTCTTCTTATGATATTCCACACAATTCCACATATTCCAACCTGCCGACAACCAACCTTCTGATGAAAACCTTCGGATGATAATTCAGCATGAAACTCGTAAACTTGTAAGTTGTAGGGAGTTTGATTAAATCTGACACAAGGCTGAACCAAGAAACATTAACCAGCTCTCTACGCCATAAGTTCCAGTTTCTCCAAGTCTTCTTTCCTCAATGTATATCCTAGAAATTTCAACTCTCTTTCTAATCGGAAGTATAAACATTCTTCTTGTTTCCATTTTTCTTAAAATTTCCTTCTTATCACATTTTCAGTCCATAGTATTCTCAGTATCTCTCTGTAGAACAAAGTTACTTCTTTATCTCTGAGAAGATTGTCAAGCATTCATTGCCACTCTTTAACCTTAGTAGGTAATTTTTCCTAAGGGCGTCCAGCTGTAAAACTTGCTCCAATATTTCATGATGATTCAATTACAAAGCCATCAAGAAAACCCTGTCCAACTCATGCTAGCATGGAAATGGATGTTAAATGATGATAATGATGATGATTCTTATTGATTATACACTTAGAATGTTGTTTGAATTAACACACAAGATATTTTTGCCAGTTATCAATGGTTTTTGTAACTCTGCTCTTTCTTTGACTTTTGTTTATTTTTTTTTTATATTACTGACGGAAAAAAATTGTTGAGGAATAACCGGATTAAGTGGAAAGAAAAACAAATTTATCTGACAATCCAATAGAAACAAAATAACTGCACTTCTTTGTTTTTAATCAAATATTCACTGCTCATAAGTGTGGCTTTTCTTTGAATATTTATAATTTCCTAATTTAAAATGTATTTTTACAAACAAAAACTTTGACAAAACTTTTCATGATCTCCTACTCATAATAAACATTATTACAGTGAAAAGAAGCAGCAACAGATATTGAGCTCCCTCCAAAATAAAGCTGACTTAAATATTGCTAAATATCAAAGAATAAATTATAAATTTATGAGGGGGCTGAAAATTCTTGGTTTGATCAAGAAATGAACATTTACATTTCACTTTTTTTTTGTGGATGTCATGTGACTCTTTAACCTTGGTAGCACTGAGTTTACAGTCTCCTAAAATGGTTGGTGTTAGTAAGGGCATATAGCTGTAAAACTCACTGCAATATTTCATGATGATTCAATTATGAAGCCATCAAGAAAACCTCATCCAACCCATCCTGGCAGAGAAACAGATGTTGAACAATGATGATGATGATGAAGTTACAAAAAGCATATTTAATCATTAAATAAAGAATTATGATTCATCAGAACAGAGAAATAGAAAAACAATTAAATTTTCATAAGTATTGTTGGTATTGATAAATTTGTTTCCTATTGAGTGTTCAACATTTGCCTTATGCTAGACTAAGCTTAATTCATAATTCTTTTCTTTTCTTTTTGTTAGTTTTAAAATAAAGCAAAAAACAAAAAAAATTTCTAATGAGGAATGGAAAAATATTCATTTGATAACAAAAATAGAATTGAATTTCAGCTGAGGCAGTTTTATTTTAGCACTGATAGCCTTCCTTGAGAAAGATATGCATCCAACTATCCCTTAATTTTGACTTATTGCAGAAATCTATAATAGTAGATGATAGAGAAATGAGTAGATGAGTGAATGAGCACTCCCCAATAACTAACTTAACTGCTTGTGTTATATAATGTCACTGTTCTGGATCTTGATGAACAATGATAACAATTGTCTTAAAATATAACAAGGAACAAGAACACACACACATATATATATATATATATATATATATATATATATGATGCCATGCGCTGATGACTTAGGGAGTAGAGACTCCAACTGACACCAATTCGATCGAGTTTCGATCCCAGCCATTCTTTGTCGATGACAGTTGTGTAGAGTGGTAGTCAGAGGCAATCACATACATTCCATCGAGGGAGTTGTTGGAAGTTGACTTGCAGGTGTTGTCTTCTCTAGATGTTCTGGTCTTGGCCCGAAAAAACCCTGAACTTATATAAGCTGAAATTTCCATGTATTTTTGCCATCTTGAATTTTTGCTTAATTGTGTCATTTATGAGGAGGCACATCTGTCAATCATTTTTGTCAGTTATTGCCTTTGAAGATGACTGCCTTTCATGAAATCACACTTCTGCTGGTCATATTTATACTTTCTGCTTTCAACGTTGATGACACTACTATTGGTCATGCTTTTGATGTCAATCATATTTCTGTTTCGTCACAGAAATATAATACAGTAACTACCACTATTGCCACTCTTAACAAGCAAGCATTTATGATAATTTATTACTAGTGTGAAGATTTAAAACATCTGAGTTGATAAGCTGTCTGCTTCTATTTGAATTTATGCATGCAATAATTAATTTGGATTGATTCCTTTTTATTAAATTAATCTCATAAAATAACTAGTTCATTAATCCAAATTTTTTTTCATTTATTTATTTTAATTTTTTAAAGTTACATTTTTTGTGTAATTTTGTTCAGAGTGAAAATTGAATATAACATACTCAAGGTCCATCCCCACAAACAATACTTCTTGTTCAGATGATGGGGCTAGGGTCTTTATCTGGCACCTGAAATATCCCCAAAAGGAGAAGTACTGAAAGAAATTGAAGAATAATTATTCCTTGTCAATGCATGCATGGGCTACTTTCCCACTTTAAAGTCCACCTTGTGTCACACTTAGCTTGAGTGGAGGTGCAGATAAATAAATCAGATATACTGAATTAATGAAAACTGAATCATCATTGAACTGCACTAATTTTTTTTTTTTAATCATATCACCCCAAGCAAGGCGCGGTAACGCCACTGATGTGCAGGGGGTTAAGTAAGAGTGAAAAGATTGCAAAAGAGAAAACCGGAAACCACATCCTAAACAGGAAACAAAGGATGAGCCTCTTCACCTGTTCAATAGACGTGGGTGGAGTGTGAAATGCGTGATAGTTTAGTCTATCTACTC
Organism: Ascarosepion bandense; assembly: GCA_037127315.1. NCBI lineage: Eukaryota > Metazoa > Mollusca > Cephalopoda > Sepiida > Sepiidae > Ascarosepion > Ascarosepion bandense. Next base: position 1,687,351 of record JBBBDQ010000635.1, read on the forward strand.
CAATTGAAAAAAAAAAAAAAAAGAAAAAGGAGTGAAAAGATTGCAAAAGAGAAAACCAGAAACCACATCCTAAACAGGGAACAAGGGACAAGCCTCTTCACCTGTTCAATAGACATAGATAAGAACTAATCAAAAGAAGGTTATAATAAAAGAAAAGTATATTTTTATGTTAATTATCATATCCACATTTCCTACCCTGTGTCAGAGTATTAATAATTATAATTATAAATTTAATTTCGTCGTTAGACATTTGAACTAATGTAACTACAATACACTTGTATATCGTTATAATGGGGCCTCACATCAGTTAGTGGGGCCGGTGTGCAAGTGAAATCATTGAGAGGAAGGCCCCAAAGTGGTGTGCATTCTCCAAAATAAATCCGAAAGGAACACATTAAAAGCAGTTCAATGAAGTCATATGCTGTCGAGAAGCTTGGTGGAAATGTCATTGGCATGAGGAGCATTAGACATTCAGCTCGTTTCAGGTGAGTTTTAATTACTTTCCAGTAACTCCCTTCTTAGTTCATTAGAATCTCTGTTGGATACTTCACTATTATGGTCTTCTACCATTCTAGGTGCATTGTGGTACAGTGGATATCGGCTCAGAATGAGAAATGAGAAATCGGGGAGCCGAGTTCAAATTCCAGTTGAATTCATTGCTTTCACTTACACGCAAATACCCTTGGGAAAGGTATTAATCTGTCTCTTCCTTATTTATATATAGAGGGCACCAGTGAGCCAAGTTCATCAGAGCAGAAGCCATGAAAGTATTTGTAGAAGAGGGAAGCCACATTGCACCGGTGAGAAAGTGACTGTATCCGAGCTGCCAAGTCAGGATCTATCACATTACAGATTCTCCATTGGATTTTGTCAAGGACACCCAGGTGGATAGCAGAAGCACCCGACCAGATATGGCAGCAGTATTCAAGTTAAGGAAATACTGCATATTTTATTAGTGGTTGAATCGTGTGACGGACAGACATGGCTCTTATTATTAAGATATGACATGAAATTGTGACAAACAAAAGGATGCAGCTCTTATTATAGAATAGATTCCTTTGATTTCTGGTGTATATTCATTTATTTCCAGATCCCAATCAGAGACTTAAGGTCAGAAATGGCATCATGACATTTTCCATTGAGCATTTTTGAAAAAAAAAATATCTGAGATCAGATATTTTATATCCAAAAAGCCCATTATAAGGTGTGATCCTATCTTAGAGATAGGATATGTTTTGTTTCTCATCTGGTGGACATTTTAGTTCCCTGTGAATCTAATGAACAATTGGAGAGAACAGAGAAAGTGCACATCCGAAATTTAATTGACTGCACTCAAGCATATTTAATAATTGTACCAAACCAACAAAAAACTCTTTACAAAATGAACATCTCTCATAAACTTTTAGAAGAATTCTGCACACATATATACAAATAAAGATATCTCTACATAAACACCTTCATTCGGACCTCTTACATTTTATCCATCTTCTAGTTTCACAAAGCATACATCTTTCATGTTGTCTTTGGCGAAAAAGATTTCTGTCAGTTCTTTTTTGAATTTGTAAATGGCAGATTAGTCAAGGTTGTGTCATCTTGATAATATCATCCTTGAAAGGCAATCTTTTTAATGCTCCATTTTTAGTCTGATCTGACTCTTGTAAAGACTAGCAGTATAGCCCGGCATTGCTTGGGTGTCATGAAAGCTTTAAAACTAATCTATGGTCCTGGAGCTCAGCCTCAGCCTAAAGAATATTTGTGTGAAGTTTGGTGAGAATCGGATAAAAATTGTGGATTTGTATAAAGGACATACAGACAGATAAACAGACACACACACGCAAACATCTTGCTTTTTATATATGTATATATATATATTATCGATTGTCTGCACTATTGTAAGAACTGTAACCTTGAAACTTCTGAATATCATTTCTTATGTCTTTGTCTATGAATGTATCAAATTTGATTAAAATCGGACCACTCCTTCTATAACCCAGTTTTTTCAATTTTCGATATTTATCTGGGGTACCTCGACACAAAACCTAGCTAAGAACACTCACAGACGCTTATAGTACAACTGTGTAAATTTTCAAGAAAATCGGTTCAGCCGTTTCAGAGTCTATAGGTAACAGACACCACACACAGACACACACACACATACACACACAAAGTTCCATTTATAAATAAGTTTAGATGATGTCTTATGACCTATGTTGTATGCAACTTCAGTTTGTTTGAGCATTACTTTAATCACACTACACACAAAAAAAAAAAAAAAGAAAATTCCAATCAACAAAGTAGATGAATGATAAGAACATTTTAAAAAATTGAACCCATAATCAGAATTCACTATATAACAGTGTCGAAATAAAAAAAAAGTACTTTTGGACTACCTCAGTTGTCTCATGCCATAGGTTATTATTAAAAGCAGGATAGACTAAAAATTTGCAAAAGTTTCATTTTTCTCTTTTGTCTGCATCTTAAAGTTAAAATGTATTTGGCTTGAAGTTGAAATGATAGATAGAGAACGCCACTGGAAATTATGTAAACTTAAGGAATCAGCACGTATGCTAGGCTACAAAAATCTCCTAAGCCGACCAAGCATAGAGATGACTACAATATGGGTACCAGTAATACGGAGTGCCAGAGAAAATCATTAGTGTTGAAATTGCAATATGAGCTCTGGTAAAAATGGTTACCGAACATTAGGTTTATAAGTCCCAGAAATTCAGTTGTTCAGTTGTCCCTAAGGACACATGGCCCAGTGGATATAGATGTTGGTCAGTTCCAGTGACTTGACCCAAAGAGTTGTGAGTTTAATACCTGGCTAGGAGTGGTTAACAAGTAACTTAGAAGATTAGAAGGAGATCACTCATGACTACCAAAAGAGGCTTTATGCAAGGAATGAGAATGATATACCCCAGTGATTGTAATAAAGGGTTTGGTTTGAAATTCCTAGCACCTGAAGAAGGCTGGAGTATACAATGGCCGAAATGTTGTACTAATGGCAACAAAGATGAGGACAATATTCTGAATAATGTAAATAGTGTAAATACTACCTCATCTCAGAAATATAGACAAATACACTCAGGCATATTTAATCCAACAAAGAACTCTTAACAAAATGCAAATCTCTGACAATTATTGATGGTTGTACTAGTACTTTGATGAAGGAGCTAAGTGATGACTGCTCTTACTGTTCAACGGTGCAATCATATGTTGTTAACAGCATGCAAGTCAATGAATACTTTCAAAGACATGTGTTCCCTCCAAAAAATAAGCTATGTTTACTTCTCCTTTTTTAACATACAGTGTAGTATTTTAGCTTCTAAATTCATACACAGTCCTGGTCTACCAGTAATTCTCAACAAAATCCAAAGAAGGATCTGCAATATAATAAATCCTGACTTGGCAGCCCAGCTTCAGTCACTTTCTCAATGATGTGATATGGCTCCTCTCTGTCTTTTCTACAATTAATTTCATGGTAACTGTTCTGGCAAGCTTTTTCTTTCCTGGTACTCCAACCACATGTATTTATTCGTGCTACTAGATTGGCCTCTAGGTCCCACCCTTTTATCATCAAAATATTTAAATGTAACTGCCTCTTTTACTCTATCAGTTTCTTTTCTTGGACTTCCCATTTGCTTGCTTCACTGATAGCTACAATCTCCGAAAGTTTAAATGCAATGTCAATTGGCATCTTCTATCTACTTCATTCCTATCCATTGCTTATAATTTATTCAACATCTCCTGTAACTTGTATTTTTCTCTCCCTGTAACTCCTTGTGCACCAGTGGCATTCCTGCCTTGCTTGGGGTGAAATGATTATAATAAAAACAAAATAAAAAACTCTTGTGATGACTAGCTATCTCTTTATTTCTGATTTTTAATACACATTATTGAATGCTGAATTGATGGATTCATTTTGTATAGCTTATGAAGCCTTTGCAGGTTATTTAAAGCCTGCAAATATTTTTTTAGATTGTAAGAATATTTTTCGAAATAATAATGATTTAATGATACAAGCCTTACTAATTAACCCATAGGTGGAAGTAGAAGAGGTTGATTCCTACTTTTCCCAAGAGTATTTACACATAAGTGAATAAAAGAAACCTCACTGGAATTGGAACTCGGCTCTCCAATTAACAATTTTGAGTCATCATTTATTACACCACCTGCATATAAGGTGGTATTCCCTACTGAAAGCTGAAACTTTCAAAATCAAAAGATGAAAATAAAAATTCAAACCAAATGTTAATCCCAAACTTGCAAAATTCAGCGTTTAACATTTTTTTCCTTTTTCCTCGTTTGTTAGTGCAGATGATAAAAAACTAAGTAGGATAACGGGATAATGATGGAGTTGTAGTTAAAGTCAGTGAACAGCAATAAAAAAAGCAACAAAAAACCAAAATTTATTCGATATTCAAATAAAGTTGGAGATAATAATTTCCCGCCTGACGATTTCCCGCTACCTCACAGACAGAATAAAAACTATCATCAATCCAACAATGTGACTGTGTAGCAATTTAGACTGAAAAAGTGTCTAAAAGTGTTACTGTTAATGTATTTCAAATTTGTTTTGTTCTATTTGTTTAATTTTTTGTTTTTTAAGACAAAAAATAATCCTACCCGTGATATCAGTGAATTCGTTGAAAAAAAATCTCGTAAAATTTATTCATGGAAACACACACACACACACACACACACACACAATCTCTCTCTCTCTCTCTCTCTCTCTCTCTCTCGTGCGCACGCACATAGTCACATAAATCAATAACAAAAGTAATTTTCAAAATTGAAAATTTATTAAACAAATTTCTTAAAAATCCTGTCCAAATTATAATAAAGCCCCAAACACAGAAAGATGTAAAGAAAGAAAAAGACGTTTTTTTTTTTAATGTCACAACCTGTCAGCATTTTTGCTTAGCAATAACGTTTGGAAATCTTTCATCTGGCTCAACCGATCACAGATATTTTTATGATTTAAGTTAAAAAAATCATTTTACAAGAACGTTGATAAACCATAAAAATACAAAAAGTCAGAGTTTAATTAAAATAAATCTTTATGTTTTCATAGGCCGAGAAAAATAATGGAAATCTAAAAAATAACGGAGAAATTAAAACAATACATTACAATATTTCCGATCTAGTAGTCACAGGTAGAAAAATGTTTTCATTTTTGTAAAAGTCCAACTCCAAATTATTATTATTTTGCGCTGAAAAAATATGAAGAAACCATAATTGCAGCTGATTTAATAAATAATTTATTTATTATCCGTGATTAAATTATAGCTTAATTTAATTAAAGGCAAGGGACATCCAGATTATTATTTTTGTGTAATCTCTCTACAAATAATATGTGAGCAGTTTGGAGAGGGTTAATTTTTAGCTGCAATAAGAAAAGAAGTCAAAAGAAAAAAAAGTCAATTGATTGAATGAATGCCGGGCAGATAATAAAAGTTGCATTCTGTCAGTCGTGTCAATAGACTGTGTAAAAACAGGTTGGTCGATTATAGAAACCTTTTTCTCATTCATTTAACCAGCATTTTGTTTTTAGTTAATCAAATATTAAACAGTAAAGACTTTTTTCTTTACTTTCTTTTTTCTTTCTCTCTTTCTTTCTTTTTTTTTTTTTTTTTTGGTTTTCGTTTTCGTCAACTTAAATCGATGAATGAAAGTCATTCATTCATCATTTCATTCATTCGTTGTATTGTTAAAAATTAGAAAAAAAAAGTTATGTATTTTTAATTTTTACTTACGGTGTAATCGATGCGAGGTTCATACCAAGAAATAAAAACAGTTCAAGTTGGAATATGAAAGAAAACAAAATGTTTTCCCGTTTCCAATGGCAGTACCGTCCGTTTGTTCGTCCGTCTGTCTATCTCGATTTTTCTGAGTTGGGCGGGGGAAACTTGTCTCTGTGAATGCTACATATGAGACAATTGGTTCCCTGCCTTTAATGTAACTACGAAGAAGAAGATGTGTCACCATGCTTTATGCGATGAAGACTGGACGAACGAAAAGTATTCACTTCAACAGATGTTAGTATGTGGGAAAGATAAAAAAAAATGAATTAAGAAGAATAATCGAGATCGATTGTGAAGTATGTTATTATGATGCAAGATCGCCATTGTCTGTTTGGTTCAACTCTTACTAAAAAATACAAGTGCCGTCTAGAGAATCACGCCGGCGGGAATTTTCAACACATAAAGAATTTATTTATTATAAAATATGTTTTAGATTCTGTAATTCTGTTACTAAAATTAAAATATTTTTTCTTTTTATGTGCTGTGTAACTTCAGGACGTTAGCGATCACAACTCACCACAACTTCCTATCCTTTGTAGCTCTTAATATATATATATATATATTTTTTTTTTTTGTTATTTCTTCTAAATACTGTTACGTCATCTTAAGCTTATCAAGTACGCTATGCGTTTTTTTTTTTTTTTTTTTTTTTCCTGTCTCTCTTGCAGAAATTTCAATTATCTCTTCCTGATATCAAGTGTCCTTCTTGTTTCCATTGTAGTTGCTCATGTGTTCGGTTTTGGGTATCCTCAGTATCTTTCTGTAGAAGCAAATTTTTGTTAGTGTTGCCTCAAGTGTCTTCTTTGAGGAAATTGTAATGTTACTAATGTTAACATTAAATATTCAGTCAGTTAATTCAATCGTTATACATGATGATACTGACTAGGTAGAAGATTTTCTCGCAGTAGGTTGCCATTGTAGTGAACAAAACAAGTTCTAGATGTAAAAATTAAAATGCTAAGCACTGACTCATTGATTTTGTTAGAAATAAACGAATTTTTTCGAATTTACAAACTTTGCTTAACACGCACAAAACTCGTGAAATTTCACACCTCGATGTGAAATGTTTTTCGGACAATAGAAAACTAGGAAACATCTAAAAACAAAATAGAAATGCCAAAATCACATCCAGGAGTGAATTGCCAAATGACCCCACAAACGAAATAAAAGGACGGGACAAGACGACAGTCGCCAGAGAGTTAAGATGACGAGCGTAATTAACACGTACCCTTGACAAATGTCAAGCGATCGCTATTATTGTCTCTATCTTTCTCTCTCTCACCTCTCACCTCCTTCCTTTTCACCCCCTCACCCTGAACGATAACTTCAAAGACAATCCCACCCAACAATAAACGCTCATACAGACATACATACATACATACATACATACATACATACATACATACATACGTTCCTGCCTACGTACTCATTCTTGTAAGGACTACTATGACCTGTAGGGTTGAATAAAAATACAAAATAAAATAAAAACAACGAAATAAAATAAAAATAAAAAATAAAATAAAAGTACAAAATAAAATAAGCATAAAAATCTCCCAGAAGTCCTCTGATAGGAAATACAATTTAAGCATGTACAAAAAGAAAGGCTTCCTGGCGCCAAAAATAAACACTTGCTCTTTTTCTATTGGACTTTGACTGGTAAAAACATTCCGACTGTTCGGGAAGGAACCCAGCACTAATAGCCATAACATCCATAATGGTGACCCCGACATGATATCTACACTCAAGTTTTCTGGGACCAAAAGAAAAGAAAAAAAAAGAATGGGAAGAGAAATTCATTTCTCCACCACAACTATAATAGTGACAACTAAAAAAAAAATTGTTAACAACTTTCCTACAATGAGTATATATTAATTGTCGCAATTTTTTAACCCCGTGTGACTTTGCCTGCTTCCCCCACTACCAATCCTTGCCTTACCGTCCCTCTACCACCGAAACAGGTCAAGTTGACCACTGTAACCATACACGTGCTGTGTAAAACAAAACAAAAAAAGACGTGAGTAACTGCTTTTACTTTTATCCTTTTACCGCATTCACCCCCCCCCCCCCAAAAAAAAAAATTATTAACACAAACACGTTCCGTCCCGCAGAGATTTGCTTTATCGTCTTGCCTTTTTCTTTTAACTTCCTCCCTCTTGTTGCCTTATCGTAAGTCACTAAAATGGAAGAAAGCGCATCAGCTATATCAGTCAAAATCCCAGTCTTTATGCATTCAGCAGCAGATGGTTGGTTCGCATTGCCAATTATATTGCTTGGTATAAGGAATATGCCTAATGGGCAAGGTTTCTCCCCGGCCACTGCTGTCACAGGAACCCAGTTATTACTTCCAAGACCAATAATCGACCAGGAATATCCTGACCTGACAAAACATGACATTAAAAAAAATGCCAAAGAGATGCAAGAATTTGATATAACCCTCCTTTCAGAAGGACAGCTACATACAACTTAAAAATCCTTTATACCTAAAGAACTAAAATCAGCAACACATGTATGGCTGCGAACCGACAGGATTAGGAAACCTCTGGAAGCTCCATATACAGGGCCATAATAAAACAACAAGAAAAATATTTTATCATAGAGACATTGGCTGGTGATGAGCAAACGGTTTCGATTGAGCGATTGAAACCAGCAATATTCGCCCATGCCCAGAAAAAGAATGAAAACAAAAAACACAGCCTAACAGAAAACACATCATCACCAACACCTGAAATGCAATTCACCAAAGGAACCAATCGTCACCCGCTCAGGTAGACGTGTGCGGTTTGCAAGAAACAATGACCATTTTTACTACACATAAAAATACACACATAAACAAAATGATATGTACATTGAAAAGAGTAGCATACACACATGCACCTTATAAAAGACTAACTTTGCCTTCAATGCATCCTTACTGTAGCTCCGCTACATCGGGTAGGGATTGAATAAAAATACAAAATAAAATAAAAACTACGAAATAAAATAAAAATAAAAGTACAAAATAAAATAAACATAAAAATCTCCCAGAAGTCCTCTGATAGGAAATACAATTTAAGCATGTACAAAAAGAAAGGCTTCCTAGCGCCAAAAATAAACTCTTGCTCTTTTTCTGTTGGACTTTGACTGGTAAAGATGTGCAGACTGTTCGGGAAGGAACTTCCCCAAAAGAGGTCGTTGGAATCGAAAAAATAAAATCAGTGTTCAAACTGTCCCTCTAGTGTCTCTGTATCTTTCCTTTTCTCTTTGCCTATTTATTTCAGCGACGAAAGCTATTCAACAAGTCTTTGATGTTTAGGTGAAAGAACCAACCCAGCAGTAATAGCCATAACATCCATAAAACTCTTGACACACTTAACTTCTTAATACGGTTTCTCATTGAACATTAACTTCTACCAATTCATGTTATTCTTAATCTTTTCTGTTAATAAATTTCTATTTAAACATGCAAAAGGTATACTTTTATTCTTCCAAAAATCCACACATTCCAATCTCTAACCTTCTGATGATTACGAATAAATCTGTAAGTTGTAGGGAGTTTGGTTATGTTTGACACAAGGCTGATTTAATAAACATTAACCATCTTCCCACAGCTTCACCATTACTTTCTGCAGTAGACCGGTTGCCAACCAAGGTTAAAACTCAATATTATACCCTACTAGTCATAGTTGGAGATTATTTAAATGACTCTTCTGTACGAAGTATAAGTGCCTGCATGATTAAATTATTTTTTCAAAAATATCTCAACCATCAACTATACAACGACTTTGGCGTGATGTAATGGTTAACAAGCTTGTCTCGCTGTTCATTACGGTTGGGTAGTGAGTTCGATCCTTTCAATCCGTACTTTCGGCCTAATCTCACTTAGAAAATCACCTACAACTACTTTCCTTGTTTGACACAAGGCTGCAACTGAAAAATACTTAAGTTAAAATTCACTACAGTAGTAATTGTCTGAAAAACTCGTTTATTTTTTTATTTGATAAAAATCCCTACAAAAAAACAATTGTTCAAACAAATGTTTGCGATAAAATTTATTGACACACAACAAAGACGACACGAGCCGAATTTAAGAACAAACGAAAACGCACAAAAAAAAAAAATAACGAATAATTTACACAAATTAAGAAGTATATTGTCTGCCAAATGATGATCAATGTATCTAAAAACAATCAATGCAAATGAAATATGCCCTTTAACAATAAAAATTAAGTTAAATATAGTTCTGTGAATAGTTATCAAAGAATTGGTACAATTTTCGAAGCAAAATTGGTGGTAACATTGAAGAATAGAACAATCACACCAGTCGAAAAAACTTTTCCTTGATGTGGAAGCAATTTTGATGTTCCTTTCAATTCTCATCTGGTGGTTGTCTTCTGTATTGTTTTTCTTCCTAGCTCAGGGCGGCCTAGATGAACATCTACTGCTGAAACAGCAGTAGATGTTCATCTACTGCTTGAATTGAACTCAAGGTTCCCTTGTGGAATCCACCTTGCAAAGTTTAATTAAAAAAGCAAACACGAAAAATTACAAATTGCACTTGTCATGAGTAAAGATAACAAAAATTACCTTAGCACAAAAATTACTTCTGAACGATAACTCGTTTGTTTAGCATAGACGCTGGATTGAAAAACGTAAAGTTGGAAGCTCGCGTTGATTGGCTAATAAAAGTAAAGTTGGAAGCTCGCGTTGATTGGCTAATAAAAGTAAAGTTGGAAGCTCGCGTTGATTGGCTAATAAAAGTAAAGTTGGAAGCTCGCGTTGATTGGCTAATAAAAGTAAAGTTGGAAGCTCGCGTTGATTGGCTAATAAAAGTAAAGTTGGAAACTCGCGTTGATTGGCTAATAAAAGTAAAGTTGGAAGCTCGCGTTGATTGGCTAATAAAAGTAAAGTTGGAAGCTCGCGTTGATTGGCTAATAAAAGTAAAGTTGGAAGCTCGCGTTGATTGGCTAATAAACCGAAAGGCACATGAGAACATGTTATAGAATACGTTTAACCTGTGCAAAAATTTCAAGTTTCGTTTTGATCGACCTGACTTGCATAAAAGGAGAAAACTTAGTGAGACCTTTCACTTCGGGCCAGGAAGTCAAAGACGTCCACACCAGTCGGCATGCAATATAGACAGAAGCACAATCGCCCACTTTGTTTCCCATGCGGCATGAAGCCAAAGCCAAATAAGAGATTTACTTTTCATCTCTCTCTCTCTCTCTCTCTCTCTCTCTCTCATATTTACTTCAATTTAAACATTTATTCATTCATTCAATATTAATCCTCAATGAGAATTTGAGCATCAACCGAATGTCCCAAAAATCCACGCATATACAAACAGTGGAACTTGTGGGGTTTCATACATTGACACACACACACACACACACACGCATGGTCACTCGCCGTCCACGTGATGACTGTTTCCCGCCAAAACGATGCTAATAAAAGCGGAAAACATCACGTGGTACAGCAGTTAGGATTTCGTCCCGGGGCAAGAGCAGACATGTCTCCCTAACTCACACAAACACACGCGCACTAATTGCGGGTAGCAATTAGTGGCGCAAATTTCTTTTATTTTTCTTTTCCGACATTAACACTATGCACATTAACTTTCATTCAAACATGGACCTTACATAAAATAACTTCCTACACATAAATTCACAATTTTTCCAACCTTCGTCAGTAGAAATCCACAGACTGCCTAAGGCTACTACATTCGCATGTAAGTCTCTCTCTCTCTCTACTCAACGCACACACAGACACAGAACTTTGTCTTCTGTCTGACTTTCTTCATCAAGGATTTGAACTTTGAACTCTTTACGATAATCTTAACAATTGTTACAAACCTTTCTTTCAGCTAGAGTAAAAACTTCATACATCTTATTTTGTTTCTACGAACAGACGAAGGGGAATGACTCTTTCCTTTTCACTTTCTTATGCATGCTCTCTCAACCCCATGTAACCTTTGTCAATACATTGTTTTTCTGGTTACTTTCGCCTTTTTGTTCTTTCTTAAATCCTGCTTTAAATCATGACCCCATGTTACGTCGAGTCGACTCGTTAAACATAAATTAGTAAGTGGACGCTTCGTCCGCTACAAACTTTGTTAAGTAACTATTTAACGCAAAAACCAAAATTGCAACTCACTCGCGCATTCAATTTATTTTTAATTCACTCAAAGAAACAAACATTCAACATTTTCTACACACACCTTTGAACTCACTTACATGCAACCCTTTATCAACAAACTATTTTGTACTCCCTCAAAAAAATTTAACTTCACATTTTGTATATTTTGTGAATATAAATATTATTTGTTTTGTTGTTCTCAAAAACCAGAAATGTCTTCGTTTATTATTTATCCGTGTGTTCGTTGTTATTCACCTAAGCTATAAAATTAAAAATTTGGGGAATATAGGCTGTATTCCCCTACAACCTCCAGATAGGCTCCAAATTCACTTTTGATTAGTTCTAGATGAAAAACTAACGCAGCAAATCGAAATGTACCAAAAATTATTTTTGAAATTAAAAAATTAAGCAAAAGCTCCACTCAGCATCTCCTTTCTCTCAGCAAAAGCAACAATACATGCCCAAGGTCCAAGCAGCTTAAATTTTTTATACCATTGCCAAAGGATGAAATTTCTTTTACTAAAATTTCCATAGTCTGACACAAGGCCAGGTTTGTGTTGATCATAAAGAGGATTAAATGCACTACAGTGGTTATTGTCGTGTGGGTAGTGTATCGAATGTCATTGCGGAAAGTGGAAATGGCGATCCGAGTTCAACTTTCAAAATAGCCTGTTACATTCACTTTTGCATAAATGAAAAGGTACAAATTCATCTTTTCTCACTCAAGCTATGGGTTAAATAACAAGATAGACTGAGATATCTAGTCTTGAAGCATAAGAGAAATAAAACTGAACTCCAAACCGTGGGGAAGGCAACGAGAAACTACTTCACAATTGTTGGGGATCACCCCTTTTTGCACATAAGAATGGATTCGCCTGGTGTGTACATATAATCCTGCCTATACAGAGAATGGCAGTAGTTGTAAAGAGTTAGTAGCGCCAGCACTTAGCTGCTGCTATGACACTGTCGGCCCTCTGCCTTCGGGTAGAGGGCACTCTCTGCTTCCGAGCAGAGAGCAATAACCCAGTCGTGGTTCCGCCGAAGGGTAGAAGCACGACTGGGGGAAAAATAGACAGACATTTTTTGGCCGGGCCATATAGCCCGGAAATCCCAGTCATAATTGACTATGTGTCACATGTTGCCCTTACTGGGAGGGACAGCTAAATAATGTAGTTGTAAAGAGTTAGTAGCGCCAGCACTTTGCTGCTGCTGCTGATATGACACTGTCGGCACTCTGCCTTCGGGTAGTTATGGTTCCGCCGAAGGGTGGAGGCACAACTGGGCAAAAATAGACAGCCATTTTTTTTTTCTTATGGCCCGGAAATCCCACTTAAACTGACCATGTGTCAAATGTTGCCCTTACTGGGAGGGACAGCTAAATAATGTAGTTGTAAAGAGTTGGTTTTTATTACTAATACGATTTTGTTTAGTTTCTTGTAAATATTGTATTTCATTGTATATATTCATTGGGGAATTTTAAATGTTGTTATTTTTGCCCATGCCCTCCACTGAAAATTGTACATATGGGAGTTAAGTAGGACTACATAGAACAGTTGAGGTATTATGGTGGACGTGGTAAGAATGGTAAGTAAAAATGTGGTATTATGGTGTAAGGTTTATTGTAAGTGTGTCAGGGTCGACGAAAGTGAATAGCTAAGTTAAATTAGGACAGATGATGACCAGCCTTCCCCATCCCCGTTTTAGGCCTAGTGCCACATTTGTACTAGTGTACAATAAATATTGTAGTTGTAAAGAGTAGTTGTAGAGTTGCTTAAGTTGGTCAGTAAGTTGGTGCACAGTAAGTTGGAGTTGTTTTGGTAATTGTTATATTTTTTATATCTGTTTAATAAACGTGCATGCCATTCAAATATCACGAAGTAGTTCCGACTTTCTTACTGCATGCGCTTTTTTGAAACTACCGTATTTCCCGGATGCTAAGACTCATTTTGTTTTTGAAAAATACCCTAAAAATAAAAATAACCCTGTTTCTTAGTACTAAAAGGTGAAGTTGTAAAGAGAAGTCGATCAATTTTCGCGAACCCCAGGCACGATATACAAGCAATCAAGAAACTCAGACATATATTGTATACCTACCCATATACAGGAATGGAATGTTCCTATCCTCTTAAATTAAATACGTGGGCACTATTAGAGTAAATTGTAGTAGAAGAGAGTGATCATATTAATCAGAACTCTCTCTCTCTCTCTCTCTCTCTCTCTCTCTCTCTCTCTCTGAGCAAAGAGGAACCCAAGCGAGGCTCCGCCGAAGGTTACACTCTCGGGGAGGGGAGGGGGGCAACAAGAAGCCCGACCTAGCTTTAAGCTGGGTCTACCGGATATGAGGAACAGTACACTCTTGCGATTAACCAATACTGGCCCCTTCTGTTTCAGTGCCTGTTGCACAAATCGCAATTTTACGATTCGGAGCATATTTTCTGTCATAGGGGGGGGGTCTGTTTTGCAAAATAAATTTATGTTTTAAATTCTCCAAGCAATTCTACTTTTAACTAATATAAACATTAAGCTGTACAAAATTTAATTTCTCAAAATTTAACAAAATTCAATAAGTGGAGGGGACAGATGTAAAACAAAACATATTTTTACCGAAATGTTTCTAAGCATAAAGGTCTTGACAATAAAACGTTGTTGCTTTTATTACGTTTGTGGAATTTTCTTTTTCATCATGGTATACTCATTTTTTAGCGAATCTGTGACAGTACCTACAGTACCATACCATATATACATATTTTTGTTTTTTTTTGCCTGTTTTTTTGTTTTGTTTTGTTTTGTTTTGTTTTGTTTTTTTTTGTTTTTTTTTTTCGAGTATAACCAGAAAGCAGCTTCCTACCAGTACTGTAAGTTTTTCGTTCATTTAGGCATACCGTACGGTATCTTCACAAGCCCTAACCCCAGCTACGTAATACAGATATATTTATCCGGCCTCTCCGCTAAGACTGGATATGACACAAGATCTTTTTACGTGTGTGATGGAGGGCATGCACATACGTATGCATATGAGCCAAGAACAGTAAAATTTGTCTAGTTAGTGCGACCATGCTGGGATCGATATGACACCGACCCTACCTCTCTTAATTGAGGAAAATGCAGCCGCTGGATTGGAATCCCCGGGACCATCTGACAAGCAACATTTTCCCCACTTCTGGCCGAAAGTTAAGTGGTGCAGTTACGTTTCTTAGAATACCAGCCGTTATATTGTAATTGCACGTACTACTGAAATGAGCCAGTTACCTAAGTGGACCTAACGTTAATTCCAAATGCACTGTCAATTCCCAGTATCTAATAACCGCCAAGTTTCTTTATAGTATGATAGATAGGAGGTTATCCTTTATGGGGGGTTATTAGGTTATCTTCGGACAACGTCCGTTTCCTCCATATCTCAGATATATAATTGATTTGGGCGTGTTTTGCCCTTGTGCAATGATTTTTAAAACACACAGAGAAATCTTTGTATCTAAACTTATTTATAAATGAAACTTTGTCTGCGCGCGCGCGCGCGCGTGTGTGTGTGTGTGTGTGTGTATGTGTGTGTGTGTGTGTGTCCGTTACCTATAGACCCCGAAACGGCTGAACCGATTTTCTTGAAAATTTACACAGTTGTGCTATAAGCGTCTGCGAGTGTTCTTAGCTAGGTTTTGTGTCAAGGTACCACCGATAAATATCGAAAATCGAAAAAATCAGGTTATAGAAGGAGTGGTCCGATTTTAATCAAATTTGATACACTCATAGACAAAGACATAAGAAACGATATTCAGAAGTTTCAAGGTTTCAGTTCTTACAATAGTGCAGAAAATCGATAATATATATATATATAAGCTTTCATTACACCCGAGCAACGCCGGGCTATACTGCTAGTATCACAATATAATAATATACAAATGATACAAGGCAAAGCAACAGTAATAAAGCAAAAAGTTAGCAAACTAAGAATGGTATTAACACACAAAACTAAAGGAACACAGGCAATCACACTCCACCCATGTCTATTGAACAGGTTAAGAGGCTCATACCTTGTTCCCTGTTTAGGATGTGGTTTCCGGCTTTCTTTTTTCCATTCTTTTCACTATTACGTAGCCCCCTGCACATCAGTGGCGTTACCGCCTTGCTCGGGGTGATAAGATTAAAAAGAAAAAAAAAGTAATCACTGCGTTCTGACTTCAAGACAAAAAAAGAACAGAAATATGACAAATGAAACTGAGAAGTGGCCTACCTTATTGACCATGAAGAAATCTCAGAAAACATCTGTATGTTTTGTCTGTAAATATGGGGAGGGGGACGTTTTGCAGTCATTCCAGTGTAGATTTGACCCAGCAAAGTGTAAAAGTCCTGGCGCATACGAGAGGCAGAGAAACAGATAAAGAGTCCTGGAGGAGGTAAATATGTATGTATGTATGTATGTATGTATGTATGTATGTATGTATGTAAAGAATACCTAGTGAGCCAGACAGACCTACCTAGGTTTCACCTAAACGGATCGTCAGGGAAAGCTTTCCCTGACGATCCGTTTAGGTGAAACCTAGGTAGGTCTGTCTGGCTCACTAGGTATTCTTTACTTATTTCGCACTAAGTATTGAGCGCTTTTTGTTCGTTGATTACTCGGATCGGGGTTTTTTCTACGTGCTGACTCGGTCCGAACCCTTTTGACTGATGTTCATGTACTCAGCTCTTTCTTTTTTAAAACCGTTTTTTCCATTCTTCGTAGATTCATGAAAGGGTTTTCGACACGAGTATAGTTATAATCTCATTTATGTATGTATGTATGTATGTATGTATGTATGTATGTATGTAGTAGGTGCCGCTTAACCACATGGTAAAAGAATATAGGTTTGCTTTCAATGTAGCAAGGGACGTCATATTTCATCTCTGGGTATGTTACAATGACTACAGCATCGGAGAATGTATAAAATTAATTTATCGACTTTGGTTCTGGCTTATTTTCCATCTTTTTATATACGTGTCTATAGAAAAGATCTGCTTTGTAAAGGTTGTTTCATTCTCATTGAATCGCCGCTTTATATTCTGGTTGTGGATGCTTTCCAATTGGTTGTTCAAACTATATACTTTTAGAAATGGTAAAATTTAGTCCTCTTGTTATTATTTGTCAATTTCTTTTTTACATTCTGGTTGTGAGAGCTTTCTGATTGGTTGGTCGGTCTGTGGATTTGTTTGCCTGGCGATTTTTATTATTCAGTCTATTTTTAAAGATTGTGAAATTTTGATTTGCTTGTTATTTATTTCTAACACGACAAAAGTGATGGCACCTCATCGATGCCATCTACAGGCAGACAAGCCAACTACAATCACTGAAGCAGTTGATGTCACCAGTCAATGTCAGCACAGTCAGTCAATAGAA
Source organism: Ascarosepion bandense (assembly GCA_037127315.1). NCBI lineage: Eukaryota > Metazoa > Mollusca > Cephalopoda > Sepiida > Sepiidae > Ascarosepion > Ascarosepion bandense. The sequence goes on from JBBBDQ010000635.1 coordinate 1,704,637, forward strand.
GATACTCTTCCATGAATGAACAGAATGGCATCAAAGCAGAGAAGACAAGCATACATAGTTCACTTACAAGTAACAGGGTTTGCTAAACAACAAAGTTTTTAGAAAAATAGAAAGAAGAATATTATATATATATATATATATATATATATATATATATATATATATACATGAAATAAACAAATTGGTATTTTTCAGTCTCTTATTTGATGTGGTTGCAAAATATCTTCAAAACCCATAAGTTCAAAGAGTTTGTTCGTTTTTTCTTTTGCTTCTTGCTGCGAAGAGTCAGTTACATGGATGTATATGTGTGTGTAAGTTGATAGTAGGCTTAGTTAGTTAAGTGAAATGTGATTGTGTTAAAAAAAGAAACAGGAAAAATTAGTAATCAGAAAAAATTTTACTTACCATGCAGATGAAGTATCTAGTTGTTTTTGTTGTCTCTTTACTGCCCAGTTGGCTCTCTAACTGACTGACTGACTGACTGATTGCCACCAAAAACATGCATAAATAGCTCTTTCAATCACGTGATCGGCTATAAACGAAAACCTTTTTTTTTTTTTTTTCGCCAAGAACTATAAACAGGAGTCATTGAAAGGTTATATATTTTTTTTGTTTAATCGGCTACCAGAATCAATTTATTTTGGTTCCTATTTCTTTAGGCTTCAGCTATTCGCTGTAAAATATAGGATTTTGTATCCTATAGTCTATTCAGGTCTATAAAAGGAAGGAGAGTGTATGTGTGTGGGGGGGATACCCCCCACATACATACACACTCCCCCTCTCTCTCTCTCAGTCAGGGGGACTGTTTCTTCAAAGTAAACCTATACGAATCCGTAAACTCGGTTTTTCGTGGAATGTCAAAATTCGGAATGTCTGTATTCGCTAGAATAACATCAAATACTATTAAGGGACTGCTCGTAATTCGACCGTTTAATCACATAAAATTTACCAAAAGAATAAAAAATCCAACAGAAATTGACAACGTAGTTTCAACAAATAAACATTGATTTAACATAACGAGAAAAATACATGATAAAACTAAACTGTATAAATGGTAAATAACAACAGTAATCTTTTATATATCAATAATCAAACAATAAATCATACACAAATGGATGTTTACAAGACTGAATGAAAATTTTCTGCAGAAGTGTTTTAATTTAATTGCACATACGCAATTTGTCAACATCACCACCAGTGACCTTGGTCAATTGATCAGACACTCAAATCAACTCCAAGCCCAACCGACTCTCTCCATCCTCCAAGTCACTTCCCTCGCCCATAAAGAGACATTCCACCTTGATCCTCCATGTCAACAATATAAAGAATTTGATCTTAAAAATGATTGTCTTTTCTTTTCGTCTCAATAGTGGTATCATATTATTTTGTTTGTTTTCTCGTGCAAATATACACGCTTAAAAGAATGCTATTTAATCTTAAAACCTTGAGTAAAGCATGTAAATATCAATATAATTTGCCAAGCATTTAAAATGATTAAAGTTAATTTCCTAATAAACTTTTAACATTTATTGTATAATACGTGTAATGATTAGACTGAAAGTTTTAACACATTTGTTTACATCCTATCCATGATATAAGAGATTTTTTTTCTTTTTTTAAATACCATATCCCTTCAGGTTCTAAGTAATCATGGCCCTCTAGATTCCTTTTATTTATTATGAATGAATTACAGTGGTTGCTTGTTAATGCTCTTAACAGGCCTAACTGAGAAGCAAGCAAATTAAGGTGCAAGTCGATAATATATGATATCATGGATAAATTTTAGACAATATATCAAAATTTCATTCATTCTGGTTTACAATATGACAAAAAATTCTGGCAGCCTGGAAAGAAAAACAAAACAATAATCTGAATAAAATTGAAATAGAGATGCTCAGATAAGAAGCAATAAGTCTGAGGTTGTAAATCCAAGGTTCAAAATCAAAATGCCTAAATCAAAACGGTAAAAATCGACGTCCACAACTCACAAAGCACAACTATCTCTTCATCCACAGAAAGTTAATAACAATCCTGGTACAAAGTAGGATTCTTCTATTAAGAAATGCTGTGATTGATCAAGGCAGGTACAAAAGTGCAATCAATTACCATATTTCAAGGCCTACACTCTTGATTTTCTTTTTCAAGACTAACAATCTTATTCCTAGCTAATCTGATTCATGACCTATTCATTCTAACACATTCTCACTACAGAGCTTATCTATCTCCATTCAATTCGAGCATGTACCAAAATACCACATTTTTATTGAGACCTAATAATGCACCCCGATGGTAAAACTCTTTGGATATATAGGATGCAATGGTTGAATTGTCATCTAAATTATAGAAAAAATGAAAATAACACTGACATCTTATTTTAACAGACATATTTAACAAAATAACACGAAAATATCTTGAAATGCTAAAGAAAAAATATATTCAATAAAATCGCCATTGACTTCAACCCCGGCCTCCAGACGACTTTGGGGGTCTTCTTCATCTCTTCTGGACAGTCTCTTTGTTTAAGTTAGTGATTTTTTATATAACTCTTGCCTTCAGTTCATCTTTGATGTTACAAGAAGTTTTGTTGGTTTCTTGTTCAACTGTGTCTCACATAATAATCAAGAGGGTTGCTGTCTGGAGAATTACGTAACTATATGGTGTGATGTAGTCACAAACATTGTGTGACAGCCATGACTAGGTTTCCCTGCTTGTGTGGCATGGTACAGAGTCCTGTTGCCATACATAGTGTCTTCCAGCAGCCACCCTCTTGACTAAGAGCAGCACTACCTCCTCAAGGTACTTGATGTAAGTCTCTGTATGGAATCTAAAGTCCTATGAGAAGATGAATCACCTTTTGACTCATCCAACTCTTTCATAATCTTCTGCACTGTCCCGCATTGACACTCAAATACTCTGAAATGTCCATATTGGAGCATCCGGCACAAAAGCCAAGCATGACATTTCCAAATTTCTGGCAGAGTGAATTGCATCATGGTGCTCCTTTTGTCATAGACGGTGCCCAACTGACCCTACTGTACTGTATAACTGACAAATCCAAAACAAACAAAATTAAAGCTATAAAATGGTAACAATTTACCCATCGCACCTTGTACGTGTACAAACCTTTTTATCTCAAAATATATAGAAATTTGAGAAGTGTGGTGAAAATATTTACAATGACATTCAAGGGAAGAAAGTAACAAAAATAAAAACATTTAATAATAAACATTTAAAAGAAATTAAATCTTTGTTAGTAAAGTTCTGTTCAATCTACAAAAATAGAGAATGGCTACCGTATTCTGCTGATAAAAAATCAAGAATCTCGCTCACTTAGTGTTGTGGAGTTATTTTCGCAGTGGAGGCTAATATCTGTGCTAAAGTCGGTTCTAATAGGTTCGACGTACAAAACGTTAGGAACTTGATATAACATGTATTACGCAGTGTAATCTTGCCAGGTCGCTGACAACTTTCGTATTCGACGAACTGTCGACTACTAATGTCCAATATCGACTTTATTTATTTTTGATGATACAAAAAATGCGGCACAATGCCAAAGGGGGATGGGGAATGGCTGGTCTTCTTTTGTTTTACATTAACTTAATATTTACTAAGCGCCGCTTAGATGTGGAACAAGGCCGAAGGTACGAGGTACCCAGTATGGATCGAACTCACTACTCAGCTGGAATAGGTTCCAGCGAGATAAGCCTCCTAACCATTACACCACGTCGGGGTGCCCTCGTCCAACATCGACTGACCCTCGTTCCTTTTACTACTCCTACTTAAATTAGGTGAGAGAGTCTATTCACTATAGAATAGGTGTGTTTCACCATAACACTTAGTGGCAAGAGAGGAGCAAAAGCAATTTGGAAGAGAGAAAATATAAAAAGCTGGTCCAATCAAGATAAAAAAACGTGGATAAAAAAACACTGTGGAGTAAGGGAATCTTGAAAATGTCTATAACATGAGGGGAGGTCGGAAATGGCAGTCACTCATGTTAACTAGGAGAATGAAAAAGACTAGCTTAAACAAGGAAGAATTTCGTTAAGAATTCACCCCGTTGTGACATGTGGGAACTAAAAAAAAAATGGAAATCAAGTTTAGCTCAATTCATGCAAACCAGATTTGCAACATGCACCCACCTTTTGTTGAAATCTACCAAACAAATCACTTTCTATCAGTTCTGGTCTTCATCTTGAATTGATACCCAAAGAATCCAATCAGATCCTGATGGGAATAGCATTCATTTCATAAGATTCTCTCCATTCGTATTACCCACACCACCATTCTTGATTTGGCTAGCAACATGTAAAGACACCAATCATTTCACCCTTGACCACAAGAGTGCCACATTCACACATATATGCGAGATCAACGGATAAAAAATTAATATGAGCTGTCAACTCGCCAACATAGACCTAAAACAGATGCACCAGTGGACAGTGGAAGAAATCGTGCTCAGCCATCTCCTCTAAGCGACGATCACACCGGTGTCAATCAGATATATGTGCAATTATGTAGTCCAAAATAGTGTTCTTTTATCAAGTTAAAAATAGAAAGGTAAAAACAATTACCATGTTTCAAAGCCTACTAAAGTCAACCCGAACATTATTCTGATTTTTTTTTTCAACAAATATTACAAAGAACACAAATTCTTTTCTGTGGTAAGACTTGGTTTTCTCTTTCATTGTTTTCTTTTTGTTTGGTACTGACTATATACGTAAACAATAAACATGGTACACAGTAGCGATTTTACAGGTAGGTACACCCCCTCCACACCCTCGAATTTTGGCTGGCCTCTCGACTGCACCCACTACTTTTATAAGTTTAAAAAATTTATGAAACTGATCAGTCTCTGATTTTGATATGTTTTGTTTCAGGATCATTGAAAAATGGTATTTAAATTATTTCCTCATTTCAAAGTATCTTCTTGATCGTATGATCTGACTTTGCTGAAAACATGAAATAATTTTTTAACTGATTTTTGTACGGCTGCGATACCTCACAACATTTTGGTTGATGAATTTGTTGCATTATTTTATTTTAGCATTTTTTTCTCGCATTTATTTTTTATGCTTCAAAAACGTTTTGTATAGAAAAAAATCAGAGCAGCCAAAACACACTGTTTTGCTAGTATTGACGTTAGCATTAAACCTTTGATTTCGTTTTAAAATTAACCTCTTTTGTGTTCCAAGAACAGATTAGAACTCCACTACTATGAATGAAAATTTATTCCGTTTCAATTCAGTGAAGTAACATATTTATTCTATAACTCATACCTAAGTTGTGTCAGTGGTGTATTTGTCTATATTTCTGAGATGAGGTAGTATTTACAGTATTTACATTATTCAGACTTTTTTTTTTGATCGTATCACCCCGAGCAAGGCGGTAACGCCACTGATGTGCAGGGGGCTACGTAATAGTGAAAAGATTGGAAAAGAGAAAGCCGGAAACCACATCCTAAACAGGGAACAAGTGATGAGCCTCTTAACCTGTTCAATAGATGTGGGTAGAGTGTGAACCGGGCGATGGACTATTGTCTTCATCTTTGTTGCCATTTGTTTGTCCGACGTTTCGGTCGTTGTACACTCCAGCCTTCTTCAGGTGCTAGGAAGTGTAATAAAGAGTTTGGCTCGAAATTCCTAGCATCAGAAGAAGACCGGAGCGAACAACGGCCGAAACGTTGTACAAATGGCAAGAAAGATGAGGACAATAGTCCAAATAATTCATTCAGGTTTTGCTTGTCGACGATTTTCTATGAGATTCTGCCAGCTGGATATAAATCCTTGAATCAAAGCCGGAGCTGATAAGGTCAGCAAATCTTGTTATCAACTAATTACTCATTGTCCAAAACATATTTTTATAGGGGTTAACACCTAATTTGCATATTTCTAGAACCTTTTGAATTCTCTCGATTCTACTGGAATTTTCTAGTGTCTTCGAAATGTTCTATTCCTAATTTCTCTGTAGATAGTGGTGTAGTATGAAAATGAAGACTTTGCTTGAGTTTGCCCACCTTCTCCTCAGAGAAATCTCGGCACCTAAGTGGCTTCCCAACTTTCAGAGTGCCATAATTGCCACTGTTGGTATATAAAGGCAAAGTCAAAGCTAAATCAAACCTTATATAACACAATTTTTGATTCTACATAAATAACCATCTCTGCTCTGAAAGTGTATCGTAATAGTGCGATGGATAATTTTTATTAATTTTTTCAATGTTTATACATTCTTTTTCCTTTTGGTTTTTCAATATGTTGTTCCTTCAGAATATAAGTGAACATAATTTTTATTTTATTTAAACTGGGAATAGCCATGACTTCTTGGGAAAAGATAGTGGAGTGGTTTCCTGTTGTCTTTTCCATGATTTTCAATTCAGAGTTATCTTTCCTGACTAGCTGCTACCCAAGGCTAGATAACCTAGTTTGCCCTGCTATTTAGCCCAAAGCTAGAGATAAAAGAAATTGATTAATGCTTTTTCCAAAGATATTAGTGCAAAATTGGATGTCAGAATTTGAATTCAGCTTACTGATCCTCTTCATAAGCACTACACCAGTTGTACATTGACATTCATACAACATTGATTTGTGAATAGAATACTGATATTTTTTGTTATTCTCATCAATTTTAAAAATCATTTCACCCGAAGCAAGGCAATAAAGCCACTAAGACACAAGGAGTTTACTGAGTATGAAAGAATAAGAAAGAAGAAAAACAGTATTAATGAGGACAATAAAAGAAGAGTAACCAAGAAGACAGTAGATAATGATTGACATTGCATTTAAATTTTTTAAGATCAAAGTTGGTTGTAAAGCATAGATCCAGAAGAGAGTTCCCAAGTGAGAATTGTGAGAAAAAGTCACAGTTACATCTAGCAATTTCAACAATAAAATGATGAGACCTAACTGCCAATCTAGGACTGTGCCTAAATTTAAAAAGTCGAGGTACCAACGAGAAAAGCACATCAAAACAATTATCATGAAAATATTCATAGAAAAAGCACAGGGAGGATACATTATGATGGTGGGAAAGTGATTGAAGCCAAGATGTCAGGTCAGAAAAGATAACATTACAGATCCTTCTTTGGATCTTATCTAGAATCTTTAAATTGAATGCAGAAACCTCAGACCAGATGCGGCAGCAATAACAAAGCATAAATGAATGGTAGACTTATAAATGTATAAGATAGATTCTGGTGAGAAAAATTGTCTAGCACAGCACAATGAACTAAATCTTCTAGCAGCAGACCTAGTAGCTGATTCAATATAATCTTTTCGCTTCATGTGAGCAAATGAATTAAAGTTCCACAACAATAAAATACCCATAGAAATAAAAAAGAAGTTTGAATAACTTTTTAGAAGGTCAGAGATCAATTTGCTACTCTATATTATGAACAAGATCTCCTTTCTAAAATGATAAAATAGATATTTTTTGATTCTGACAAAGATCATAAATTGAGGAAGCTATAATTCAAGCTGATAATGTACAAAAACTTTAAAATAATCTTTTTTCCTTATTTTATGAGTGGGTTAGTGTTATAAACATGTAAATATTAGCCCAAGAGAACAAAAGAAACAATAAGTAACACTGATGAGGCAAAAAGAAAAGATAAAATTATTTGTATTGCTGACACAGAGAATATAGGCAGAATGTCTCTTTGTGGGCAAGGGAAGTGAATAGGAGAAAAGGAAGAGTTGGTAGAGCCTGGAGTTGATGCATGTGTCTGGTTAGTTGATTGAAGTCACTGGGGGTGATGTTGATAGCTTGTGCTGTCACCATGACTGGTTACAGAGTCATGAGTGTCATTTTTAAAAGCAGCAGTGGTGAGTCATGAATCATCATTTTTTCATGTTTTTGCTTTTGTAACAATGTTTGTAATTGACTATATTTATATCTGTTTTATATATTTTTGTTTTGTGAGCTGGATCTGTGCACAGGATGACTTTTTATTTTTAGTTTCTCTTTCTTAGAATTCACACCCGGCTGACATGTAGAGTGAATCAAGAAGAGATCTAATTTGAATCAGAATATAAGACAAGTCAATTTAAGTAGTACCAAAGATTCTTTGATTTACAGGTTCTTTTTTATGTGCCATGTCTTCTCATAACATAGGTAATCATGACTCTCCACACTTTCCTGTCCTTTGTAGCTCTAAATAAATTTTGTCTTTTTGTTAGTTCTTCTAAACCCTATTCTACCATCCATTTCCTAAAGCTCATCAAGTATCATGTGTTGTTTTCTTCTCTCTCGCTCTTGCCTTCAATCTGCTCTGTGAGTGTCAGATTTTTCAACCCTTCTTTCCTCATCATGTACCCAAGTAATTTCAACTATCTCTACCTGATGCTAAGTATGACTTTCTTTTTAGATCCCATATTTGGTCCATGGTATCCTCAGCATGCCATACCACGGTTTAACCCAACCCTTGTGAGCATAATTGAGTAGATGCAACTGTTTGGAAGCCATTTATGATTGTGCTAGCATGAAGTCATAAATCATCATGACTGAGGAATTAAGTATACTGATTTTGCTTAAAAAAAAACTGATGATCATGCCAGATTGTGTTATCTCCCATGAACTGCAACTAAAATCAGTTCACCATAGTTTGCATATAAACAATAGGCTGTTTCAGTACATGTTGAATAAACACAAATGTGCCTGAGCAGGTGTCCACAACAGGGATTAGCTAGTCATCCAAGCAGTCAGATATACTAAGAAATTAGAAACCAGCCATTTGTAAGTTAGAACTATCAGAAAGTTATTTTGATTGTATTTGTTCCTGGTAACTAGTTAAAATTATTTTCCAAATTTCAATTTGCATCAATTTATTATAAGTCCTCCATATCTGCCACAATGTTGTTTTGATTTTAAAAGGCAAAAAAAGGGACAAAAATATTGCTTTTACAATATTTCCTCTTTTTTAATAGTAAAAAACTTAAGTATAGTCTGAAGAAGTAGAAATATACTGAAGATTGTTATTGTAAAAGAAAAAGATTGTGTAAAAAGATGTAAAGATTGTGTAAAAAGATTGTGTAAAGATTGTGTAAAAAGATTGTGTAAAGATTGTGTAAATATTGTGTAAAAAGATTGTGTAAAAAGATTGTGTAAATATCCTTGTCATAATCTTTTTAAAACTAGATCTTCTTCTGCTTCATTTGTGATTCAACACAAATTTCATCGCTGGCCGGATGTGAGCACTTCGAAACTTAAGGCTGAACTAAAAACTTTGCACCTTAGGTTCTGCAAATAGCTTCTGTTTCACTTCCATGCCCAAAGAAAAATATAATCTAAAATTTTCATCAATAGTATCCACTCCAGCTTAAAGAAACAAAGAAAAATTGAAGCCAATCTGAGCCTAAGAAAAGGATATAAAAACCCATCAAAGAGACTTCTTTGGCAGTTGGTAGACAGACCAGCCACAATACACAACACTCACCTCAACAAACCTCCCATCTCCATAAGGCCCCTGCTTTTGCTAAAGGCTGTTGTCGCAGTTATTCACAACTCACCCTTCCTCTCCTACTTTACACCTCCACAGACAACTTTTTATGACTCTGCTTTTTTTTTTTTTTTTTTTAATTGTATCACCCGAGCAAGGCGGTAACACCACTGATGTGCAGGGGCCTACATAATAGTGAGAAGATTGGTAAAGAGAAAGCCGGAAACCACATCCTAAACAGGGAACAAGGGATGAGCCTCTTAACCTGTTCAATAGACGTGGGTGGAGTGTGAATCAGGCAATAGATAGATCTATCTACTCCAATTGGAAAAAAAAAAAAAATGGTAGTAAAAGTCCAGTCAAGAGAATTTATTTCTTTCAATGAAAGACATTCACACTGATTTACCAATTTATTTCCTCAACTGCTATTTCTTCTTTGTTCTGCCACAATACACTTAATATAACATCCTCTTGATAATTGACACCTCCTTTTTATAATAATTTTCAAAATGTCACCTCAAAAAACAGAAAGGTGGTATAAATCCTTTTGATGACTTACAACACCTTTTTCTGATAAATTTTTAACCTGACTTCTGAAAAAGAGTAAGTTGGTGTAAATCATTGAGATTTCCCCTTTTCCTTTTATTGATGAGATATTTTGAAGTTGCTATCAAAGAAGGAAAAGGCAAGGAAATTTTCACAATGAGTTACATCAGCTTTACTTTTTTTTATAGTAGTTTTCAACATGTCTCTACCAGTACCAGGTTTACCAATAGGCTTAGCAGGCCTCAAACTCTAGGGGCCCTCCAGCTAAAGTGTATAATATTTTTGACACTGAAATAGGCCTTTCTTACAGATGCTGTTATAATGCATTGTAGACTCTAAATAACACTTCATTAATTTTAAACACATAATATCATCCACAGCTTTACTCAAATTGTTTATTTTAACACTCTTCCATTTTCTTCTACTTACTTGTGAGAATGGGGTATTAGAGGGGCCCACACAAGTGGGATAGCCTAGGACCTAACAAGTGGTAGTTTTATAATATCTTTAATGACCAAAGAGGAACAGGCATTGCTACCGACGTTATAATAATAATAATAATAAAAAACTTTCAAAAATTACTGTTTTCTACAAGCAGTAGTTTATGTATAATATCTTTATTTTTACTGCAAGGTTGTAAAAAATACTAGGTTGGGAAACTGGCGCAGGATATCCTTCTCTCAACGAGGGTGAATGGGCCTCTCTTAAGCCATGGTAGGCAACCCATCTAGTGATAGTGTCACAATAAAAACACCCTTGGTAGCTCTAGCGAAGCATCAAGTATTCAGCTACTGACAAGATTTTGAATCTCGGCCGAGGCCACAGAATGATGATGATGATGATGAGGGATTCTCTTCATCTAAAACAGGTCCTGTATTTATTTATAGTAATTTTCAACATATCTCCACCAGTACCGATTTACCTATGGACTTAGCAGGTTGAAGCCTAGGGCTTTAAAATCTAGGGTCCTGCAGCCAAGGTGTGTAATATTTTTGACACTATCATTGGCTATTTTTACAGATGCTGTTAATATGCATTCTTGACTCTAAATAACCCTTCAATAAACACCCAACATCAACTGTATTTACATTACTGGACTATTGTTCTCATCTTTGTTGCTATTTGTACAATGTTTCAGCCATTGTATGCTACGGCCTTCTTCAGGTGCTAGGAATTTCAAACCAAATCCTTTATTCCTAGCACCTGAAGAAGGCTGGAGCATACAACAGCCAAAGTGTCGTACAAATAGCAACAGAGATGAGGACAATAGTTCAAATAATATAAATACTGTAAATACTACCTCATCACAGAAATATAGACAAATACCCAACATCATCCTCAGCTTTACTCAAATTGTTTATTTTAACGCTCTTTCATTTTTCTGTACTTGTGAGAATGGGGTATTTGGAGGGGCCCACACAAGTGGGATAGCCTAGGTTTTCTCTTCATCTAAATCTGACTCTGTATTTTTTTAACAGCAGAACCAAATTTAATCTCACAAAGCAAAGTGGATCCTTCCTGATGAAAGATTTGTCAATGATTTGAGACACAATTTTACGTGATCTTCATGATACCCAACTCAGGTACTCACAATAGTTCAAATGTATCAAGTGTTGTTATTGAGATACCATCTCTAAGAAAATTACCATTCAAATAACCTTCTTAGAGATGGTATCTAAAATAGACAAAATAAGGAGGTAGAGCTGCACAAGTGGGATATAGTATAGGGTTTCTAAAGTGGAAAAGCCTAGAGCCACCCTTCATTTAAATCTAGCCCTGGTCTCCATGTCTACCTTCTATACAGTTCCTCTTCAAAATTTTAAACCATTGATGTATTTTAAGTCAAGTATTTTGGATTGCATTGTTGTTCAAAGACCAGATAGGTTCAATACATTTAGAAAGAACATGTTTAACTGTTATTTTTTGTTGTTGTTGATTTGATAACAACACTTACAGAATTTGTCGTATTTATGAAAATTCAAAGATTAATTCTTTTTGAACAAGACTCATACATAGTACCATGGGAACTTGCTAAATAACAAAAGTGGTGGCCAGACAGTAATTTTATTATTACTTTTACTAGATGAAAATGTATGACTTAATGAAAACTTTTTATTTTAAAACATCAAAATTCAGAAAAGATTTTATTGTGGTATAAATTTACACACCTGCTAGGATTTAATTTATACCATATTGGGTATAACACATCTGTTATAAACATTAAATTTTTTGAATTACTAGATTAAATTAAAATTACATTTGACACCCTAATAAAGCAAGTTACTATCATTATTGATAGAAAAGTTATATGATAGCAGTGTTTATCACTTGGGGAATTTTTTTAACTTGTTTACCATTGAGAATAAAAATGGGGTGGGGGTGGGGTCTATTTCCAGTTATGCTTGGAATGTTATTAGGGTATTGTAAGCTTTGAGACAGGGTTTGAAAATGAGTACAGATGAGTGGCAAAGACCTTTGGGTGGATACCAGTTTGAATTTAAGGAAAGAAACCAGAGAAAACATATCACTACTACCACTGTGTGTGTGTGTGTGTGAGAGAGAGAGAGGCACTGTGGACATATGGGTGTGAGCCAAACTAAATTAGAAAAACAATGTAAAAGATAAATGTATTGTCATAAAAAGCAGTAAACAAAAGCTACTAAAATAATAGTAATGATGTGGCGCAGTGGATATCGGCTAGGAACGAGAAATCGGGGAACCGAGTTCAAATTCCAGCTGTTTTTTCCCTTCTTTCTGTGTGATCAAAATGGACTAGTCCATTATTTATGAGGTATTGGCAAGATATATTAAACAATTCTATCTTCCTTCTTACTTTCATTTTCTCACTGAAACCAAGTAGTGTTTTTTCCCTTCTTTCTGTGTGATCAAAATGGACTAGTCCATTATTTATGAGGTATTGGCAAGATATATTAAACAATTCTATCTTCCTTCTTACTTTCATTTTCTCACTGAAACCAAGTAGTGTTTTTTCCCTTCTTTCTGTGTGATCAAAATGGACTAGTCCATTATTTATGAGGTATTGGCAAGATATATTAAACAATTCTATCTTCCTTCTTACTTTCATTTTCTCACTGAAACCAAGTAGTGTTTTTTCCCTTCTTTCTGTGTGATCAAAATGGACTAATCCATTATTTATGAAGTATTGACAGGTGATATTAAGCAATTCTATCTTTTTTCTTACTTTCATTTTCTCACTGAAACCAAGTAGTGTTTTATCCCTTCTTTCCGTGTGATCAAAATGGACTAGTCCATTATTTATGAGGTATTGGCAGAATATATTAAACAATTCTATCTTCTTTCTTGCTTTCATTTTCTCACTGAAATCAAGTAGTCAAGTAGTATCTCTTTTTCGTTTTCCACATGATCAAAATCTCTGTCTTATGAACATTTCTCTTATTAATAATTTTAAAATAATTCAGCTTGTGATGTTGTTTTATTTATGGTAACTTGATTTTTGACAATTGCCTTACTTGTCTTTCATCATATAATACTGTGCAGCTGAAAAATGCCAAATTTATTGCGATGATCATCACTTCTTGGACTTTTGGCTAATATCAAAATGTAGTAACTTTTCTTATCAACCTAATCTGATTCTTTTTCTCCATATTTATCTTCCCTTCTTTCTTTCATTTTCTCACTGAAACCAAGTAGTGTCTTTTCCCCCTGTTTCCACATGATCAAAAGAGAATAGTCAATTATTTATGAGGTATTGGCAGGGTATAATGGTTGTGTGAACTAACAAATAGTAAGACAAGCACAATTATATTAGGATAATTATTGAAATTCAAAGTGGAATAATTAAAAGAAACTTTATCATCTTCAGTAAACGAGATCTTCCCAAGTAAAACCAGACAACAAAAAAGGAATGAATGACAGATGAAATTCTTGACATGATGAAAAGGAGAGTGCAAACAATGCCAGGGTATGGCACAGAATATGGAACATTAAGAACAAATTCAGGCAGGAATGGCTCATTGAGAAGTGTGGGAAAATAAAAAGTGTTACAGATAAAGCAGATCTTAGAGAAGAATAATAAACATGCATAAAGGTTGGAGCATAATGATAAATCCAAGGATGAAACACTGATAATAGAAAAAGAAAAAATACACAAGAGATTGAATAAATACATTGGAGTTTAACAACCTGCAAAACACAGTCTAATATATAAAAAAAACTTATTCAAATTCTGATGAATAGGACATGCAGCGGAATTAGACTGGTAATAGAACAAGAACAGTGTGTTTTCATTAAAGACACTGGAACAAGGAATGCAATATTTATGCTCAGGATGATATCTGATGACACAGTGTTGATAGCAGATGCAGAAAGGAAAGTACTGGAACAGTGAGAAAAAATAGTAAAAAAATAGCAAGAAGAAAGAACAAAGCATCAATTGTAAAAAAATAGAAAGTATGGTTGTCAGCAAATGAAACAAACTAAGATGTGAATTACAAATTCAAGTATCTAGTAAGTGTTATAAAAGAGGATAGAAAAGACAACATCAAAATACAAAAGTAGATTGGAATAGTGAAAGATGCCTTCCAAAATTTAAGCAAAGTATTAAAAAACAAGAAAATTTCATTAGAAACAAAGAAAAGAATACTGAAATGCTGTGTAATATTTGTCCTATATGGCAGTGAATGCTAGACAATCTCATCACAAATGAAGAAAAGACTTAAGGCAACAGAAATGTGGTTCTACAGAAGGATGCTGAGAATACCATAGACTGAATATGTGAGTAAGGATAAAATTTTAACAAAAATAGCAACATAAATTATGCTTTTATGTAGCACTAGCAGTATAGCTTGGCGTTGCTCGGGTGTAATGAAAGCTTTAAAACTAATCCATGGTCCTGGAGCTCAGACTCTTTGGTCGTTGGCATGTAAGACTAAAAAGTAATAATTGTTTCCAGTTAAAGCGAAACCATAGGCTGAAAGAAAAATGAATGGATGTAAGTCAAATTTTGATTTCCTGGTATCGATATCAAATTTTCTGCACTATTGTAAGAACTGCAACCTTGAAACTTCTGAATATCGTTTCTTATGTCTTTGTCTATGAATGTATCAAATTTGATTAAAATCGGACCACTCCTATAACCCGATTTTTTTCAATTATCAATTTTCAATATTTATCGGGAGTACCTCGACACAAAACCCAGCTAAGAACACTCGCAGACGCTTTTAGTACAACTGTGTAAATTTTCAAGAAAATCGGTTTAACCATTTCAGAGTCTATAGGTAATGGACGCACACGCACACACAGACACACAGACACACACACACACACACACAGACACACACATACAGACAAAGTTCCATTTATAAATAAGTTTAGATCATAAAGAAGACCTGAAATTTGTATGGTATATAATGAGGAAAGTTGGCTTAGAAAATTTGACCTTCACAGGAGATATTGAAGGTAAGATGAACAGAAGAAAGAACTACATGACCTACCTAATGGGCTTGTGTAAATGGTAGACGGAACAAGGATTGGGAGAGATAACAAAAAGACAACCTTTTTTGCACATGTATATATGGGCCAGATGTGCATTGTGGTGCAGTGGATATCAGCTCAGAATGAGAAAACAAAGAGCCGAGTTCAAATTCCAGTTGAATTCCTTGCATTCTCTTACGCACTAATATGCTTTGGAAAGGTATTAATCTGTCTCTTCCCTCCAGTTATGGGTTAAATAACAGGACAGATTGGGTTTTATAGCTTTGGCTGTCAACCAATCTACTGCAGAAAGCAATGGCAACCTACTGCGAGATAATCAACTGCCAAGTCAGTCATGTCTCTTTTGAGACATGATCGCCCAAGCATGTATCACGTATGGCACTTAACTGATATACGGCCAAGGAGAATGTAATCTTAATAGTGAGGTTTCAGTTGATACATACATAGGGTATTACGGAAAAACAATTTGGATGTGGGTGTATAGCAGAATAAAAAAACATCATTAACCGAAAATCATTGGATTAGAAAATTGAAGTAGTCAAAAAAACATTTAATATTGAATGTTTGTAAGTGAAAACAATTAATGTTATACTCCATGGCAATTATACCTCTTTCTAATTCACTTTACATGTTGGGCAGATGTGAGTGCCAAGAAAGGAGAACACTTAATAAAAAGGTGGGTTTTTTTGTATCTGCTCGAAGCATCACATCTGATCTACAAAACAAATCTCTGCAATAAAACTAATGCATATTAATAAATATTTCTGTAAAAAAAATGATAACCCTGCAGACTACCAGATTTGCTTAAAAGAAAGCTCCATCGTAATGATCAACCAAGTTGTGAACCAAAAGCCCACCTGACAGCACATTGACACACTGTCGCCATCACTGCTATCATCACTACTTGCCATCACTACCCATCAACACCTGAACTATCTACTTCAGGCTTCTCTCACCATCATCACTGTGATCCCATTTTGTTGATTCTGCATTCAACCAGAATCCAACAGAGACATTTTGCTCAATCAACTAAGCCATGTCTCATTGATATCACATTTGACCAGAATCCAACAGGCATTCTGCTCAATCAACCTTAATTATCTATTCAATGCCTTCTTTGTCATCACTACTGTGACCCTGTCTTGTTGATACATTTCTTCAATTCGTTCTTATTGATACTACATTCAACCAGAATCCAATGGAAACATTCTGATTAATCAACCAACCCCATCTCATTGATACCACATTCAACTAAAATGCAACAGACATTTTGCCTGATGAACCTTAAATATCTACTCCAAACCTCTTCCACTGTTAGCAATGACACCTTACCATGAATCAAGCCACCACTGTGACCATAATTGACTAGCCTACCAACCAACCTCACCAGACACAGGTGCCAGTTTCAACCTTAAAGAAATATGTGCATCAAACATCACCAATAGCTAATTCACTCTGAACCTATTCTCTGATCCCAACTGTGACCTCAGCTAATCACTTTGAAAAATTGGTCAACTTCCAGCCCCAATGACAACATCCTTACACCTAATCAATTTCTGTACCAACAACAGCTGAGATGAAACACATTAACAATTTTTGCCAAGTTTTAATTGACTATGTGTGTTGCTTACGTATAACAAGTGCATGTTGTTGGAGGTTTGTTTGTTCCTTTCCTTTGCAACCAGCACTCATTACAGCAGTAATTTTTAGTAATGAATTGTAGAGTTACCTTCTAATACAAAAGAATATGTAAGACAACCAGTGGGAAGAAGAAACAAAGACAATAAAATTTGGTGGTGGGCATCTAATGTTGTGCAATTGCATCAAAAGCAATGGTTGAAGAAAATTGGTGAAAGTTGATGGAAACCTAAACAGTGAAAACTATATTAGTTTACTACAGTCTAATCTTCTACCAAACTACAAAGATTTAGAACATTTTTCAGCATGACAGTGATCCTTGCTACACATCATGAGCAATAAAATGGTGTTTTGTGGATGAAGATGTTCAACTTTTGGAAAGCTGGCCAGCACACCCCTGATTTTAATATAATCAAACCAATACGATAGGAACTGAAGAAATAAGTACTCCAATAAAAACTATACAATCTTCAAGAGCCTTGCATTTACTGCCAAGAAGAATGGGGGAAAAATTCTCAATGAAAAAATCTGGACCTAGTTTCATTCGGTAAATTTTTTATTTATTCCTGAAAAGCCTTTACCCCTTCAAATTTTTCCAAAACATCCTTATTTCCGTGCAAATGTATATACTGAACTCAAATCGATAATTATTTATTGAAGAAACCTACCTTTATTGATGTTAACAATTAGAAAAAATCAAACTTCTTCTTGCTGTTTATCTCACCCCGCAACCACCTCTGAAATATGTCATTCAGTGTGTAGTAAGCTAATTTTTGGCCTATTTACTTCCTTAGTGCAATTACTATGCGATTTGTTTTGTTTCAGAATTCAATTTCCGCTGAAAGTTGCGTGTATTTGCACATTTTTTTCTCCTTTTTTTTGGGGGGGGCTGTAGAATTTTTTTTTCAGCGGAAATTGAATTCCGAAACAAAACAAATCACGTAGTAATTGCACAAAGGAAGTAAATAGTTCAAAATAAGCATCCTACGTCTAAAGTCATTCTGCACTAAATTAGACATGAGAATGGTGGTAAGGGGTGAGATAAAGTTCAATTTTTTTCTGGTTGTTAACATCAATAAAGGTAGGTTTCTTCAATAAACAATTATCGATTTGAGTTCAGCATATACATTTGCACAGAAATAAGGATGTTTTGGAAAAATTTGAAGGGGTAAAGGCCTTCGGGGACTAAATAAAAAATTTACCTTTCATTCAATGCCACATCAAATCGAAAAAACTGTTTAAACCAAAAACATTCATGTCAATATATGTCAATATATAATGTCAATATATAATGTCAATAAATGTCAACATTTCATACTTTCAGTATTAACAGAGATAACTTTTTGTAAAAAAAAAAAAGAAAAGGAAAAAGATTTCCTTTTAACGTAAGGAAGAGCTGAAAGTTAAAATTTTTCCTGGTAGCCTAGTATTTTAGTATAGCCTTTTTCAGCATCACTATGCTTAAGATGATTTATTGTCCACCATACATTATTAGTTAATTGTTTTTATTCCATGAGTCATGCTACTTCCAGATGCATTAATTATCTCCCTTTAAACTCAACTTTCTCAGTTTTTGTTCACCATTACTGTAGCCAGGTATTGAACTCACAACTCTTTGAGTTAAGTCACCGAGAACAATCTACCCCAGAAATAAAGGGTTCAGTTCAAAATTCTAATGAAGCCGTAGAGGGACAGTTAATGTTTCTTGGTTTGGCCTTGTGTCAGACATAACTGAACTCCCTACAGCTTACAAGTTTTATCCAGAGTTATCATCATCAGAATTATCAGAAGGTTTTCATCAGAATGTTGGTTGGTAGCAGGTTGGAATGTGTGAAATTGTGTGAAATAGTGTTAGAATAAAATATACATTTTTCATTTTAAAATAGAAATTTATTAAAAGGAAAGATTAACAAGAATTTGTAGGAATTAATGTTCAATTAGAAAGTTAAGGGTATCAAGACTTGTAGAAAATGTTCATAGTAGTAATTGTTGAAAGAGTATATGCGTATGTACATATGTATGTGTTTGTTTGGTAGGAATGTCTTTGGATGGAGAAGAAGTAAAATGAATCAGCACACGAGAAAGAAAGAGAAAGAGGACAAATGTCCGGGTTACTTGAAGCTTCTCCCATTACATTTTAGCTTGTCATCTATGCTGCTTCCATGTGTTACTGTCTTTGACACTGACCTGGGCCTTTTATAGTATTCAGATTTTTGCACTAACTCACAAATCCTTAAGTCTTGCAAGTCGATCCTATTAGTCAAAAATCAATTTAACACCTACTTGCGAAATTTGGTTTCAACTTTTTCTTTAAGCACATGGTTAATCTTTTTTCTATTTTAGAAAAACCAGGATTTCATACATCATTGTGAATTTTCGTAAAAGTGAAGAAGGTTGATTTTAATCCTAAATTTCTCATCTCACTACACCAATCACCTGAAAAGAGTCATGGTCAGAACATACAACAGCTGAAACATTGTGAATCTATCTATCTAAACTTATTTATAAATGAAATGTTGTCTGTGTGTGCGTGTGTGTGTGTGTGTGTGTGTATGTGTATCCGTTACCTATAGACTCCGAAACGGCTGAACCAATTTTCTTGAAAATTTACACAGTTGTACTATAAGCGTCTGCAAGTGTTCTTAGCTAGGTTTTGTGTCAAGGTACCCCCGATAAACATCGATAATAAAAAAAATCGGGTTATAGAAGGAGTGGTCCGATTTTAATCAAATTTGATACACTCATAGACAAAGACATAAGAAACGATATTCAGAAGTTTCAAGGTTGCAGTTCTTAAAATAGATAATATATATATAAAAAAGGCAAGATGTTTGTGTTTTTTGTTTGTTTATCTGTCTGTATGTCCGTTATACAAATTCACAATTTTTATCCGATTCTTACCAAACTCCACACAAATATTCTTTAGGCTGAGTCTGAGCTCCAGGACCATAGATTAGTTTTAAAGCTTTCATTACACCCGAGCAACGCCGGGCTATACTGCTAGTAAGGCAATAAAGATGAGGATAAGAGTCCGAACAGTGTAAATAATTACAGTGTAAATAATTACATGTCAGAAATATAGACAAATAATGAAATGTATTAACACTCAGTATTCTCATCCTTCTCTTATCCACTTCCTGACACCCCCTATAACCTGTCACTCTTTCTCATAACTTTCCTCCTATGTAACCCCCTGCAAAACAGTGGCAGTAAAATGCCTTGCTTGGGGACATATGATTATAAAAAAAACAAAAAAAAGCACTCGATTTTAGGGTAACACTGAAAAAAATGCAAACTGTGCTGTTTTCATTACGTCTTATTGTGGACACATTTATCCATGTTTGCCATCTAAACTGACTCTAAGTTACTTTTTCATCACTGCTGTAGCCTGGGATTGAACTCACAACTCTTTGGGTCAAGTCTCTGGAACCAACCAATGTCTATGGCACATAAAAGATGTAAGGTTAAAAGAATGGGCAAAATGAAGCCTTCTTTATGACACCTAGATGATATAGATCGACAGACTCATTAAGTAAATGTATCGTTGGCAACATTCTCTTTACCAGCAGAACAAACTGGCTTCTATAGCCTTAGTTGGCAACCAGTCTACCACAGAAAGAAATTTTTTACCTACTGCAGGAAAATCTTCTGCCTAGTCAGTCATGTCTGCTTAAGCACGTATCACATATAGCACTTAACTGACTGAATGTAATGTAATATTTATCAGTAGAGAAAGGAAAAATTGGAGAGAGTTCAAAGTTTACACTTTTCTGTAAATAACAGGCAAAGCCAGAATTTGAACTTATCTTTTACAATAATATTCTTGGAAAAACATATAAATTCATCACTTCTTCAACCAACTATTTATTAAATATTGGGGGAGACTGAGCCATGGGATCTATAGCCCTGGATGGCTGCCAATCTAGGAAAAAAACAACTTTGAATTAAAAATATGAAAAATACATTCAATTTTCCAAGAAGTCATGATAATTCCCAAATAAAGAAGACTCAGATCCATGACTGCCTGCATCCTCAAGAGACATGATTAACAAATATCTAAAAAGACTAACACTGTTAACAATGTGTTTTGATTATTTAATATAAAAGTTTTATGTTATTATTTTAAATATGTTACTTTTGTTTACATGGATTGTTTTTTTAATGCACATTCTTTTAAGAGAAGTGTATTTTTATGTAGGTGAGATGGTATGGACAAAATTTGTTACAAATATATATTTTGCTAGCAGTATAGCCCGGCGTTGCTCGGGTGTAATGAAAGCTTTAAAATTAATCCATGGTCCTGGAGCTCAGACTCTTTGGACGTTGGCACAAAAGACTAAAAAGCAATAGTTGTTTCCAGTTAAAGCGAAACCGTAGACTGAAAAGAAAATGAATGGATGTAAGTCAAATTTTGATTTCCTGGTATCGATATCAAATAAGTTTTTTCGTCGTAAACTGAATTTTGAAGGCTAAATAAGTCCTCTGAGTAAATGGTATCATGGCTGAGACTAAGAACTACAATTATACCTACTTAGAGCCAAACCCGAAGCAAAAACTAAAATAAAAGGGCTGAAAAAATACAGACACACAGGCAGATAAACAGACACACACACAAACATCTTGCCTTTTATATTTATATATATATATATTATCAATTTTTTGCACTATTGTAAGAACTGCAACCTTGAAACTTCTGAATATCGTTTCTTATGTCTTTGTCTATGAGTGTATCAAATTTGATTAAAATCGGACCACTCCTTCTATAACCCGATTTTTTTCGATTATTGATTTTCGATATTTATCGGGGGTACCTTGACACAAAACCTAGCTAAGAACACTCGCAGATGCTTATAGTACAACTGCGTAAATTTTCAAGAAAATTGGTTCAGCCGTTTCGGAATCTATAGGTAACGGATACACACACACACAAAGTTCCATTTATAAATAAGTTTAGATTTAGATAGATTTAGATTTAGATTAGATAGATTAGATAGATGTATCTTCTGCTCAGCAGTTAAAACCTGTCAAAATTTGACAGCAAGGGAGAAGACCTTTTGACAGCAAAGAAAGAAAACTTTCGACAGCAAGGGAATAAGGCAAGTCAACATGAAAGAAGGCACTGACATCAAGAAGGCTCTATTACCAGCCAACAAAAGAAATTTGAAGTTCCAGTGAAAATACTCCTGAGATTGGACAGCCTAAAATGAAAGTATTTCTGAGAAATTTTCTCAAGAACAAACTGTGTAAAAAGGGACTTTTTTTAAAAAAAATTAGTGTCCCAGAAATGCTCATAGGGCAATTTGCAAGTAAGTCATTTCATTTTTTCTCAAAGATGTTTGCACCTTTGTTTTTTACTGCCTTATTGTTTTCTCTTTTCGTCATTTTTAAAAATTCTTGCCTTTTCCCCGAGTTGTAAAATTTTCCTATATTTAGCTGGTGATGTTTTTATCATAAATTTATAGTGAGACACAGCCTAATATCACACTTGTTTTAAATTTTATGGCTAAGTTGAATAACAATGCAGACAAAATAATAAACAAAAAAATTTTGGATTTTGGTAATAACAAAACAAATAATATTGATATTCATAACATGTACAAAATATGAAGTTGAAAATATATGCTGAGTGAGTGATGAGAGAAAGTAATTGTGACTTTAAATTTAATTGTTCATGAATTTATGTAAAAATACATTCTCTCTCATTTATGTTCAATAAAAAAGCATGTACGCAAAACAATTTGTCAAAAAAAGGTTACTTGAAAGTAAATACCAAAAGCTTATATATAAAAAATGTTGAATGATTCTTCCTTTGAGAAAATTAATAGAAATGTGTGAGTAAGTGAGTAAATATATGAATTGTATGAGTGAGTGAGTATCTTACAATTTTGGTATGTGTGTTAAGAGTTACTTAATTTGGCAAAATTCAACAAGTCATAGTGGCTTGAATTTCAGTGACGCACAGTTGAAGTTTGAATTCTCACTGAGGATTTGGTTGTAGGTTTCCTTCTTTTATTCAAGTCAGATCAAAACCAAGGTTGAAATTTTTTGTGAAAAATTGATCTAAACATGTTCTATCACATATTTTCACATACCCTTGTTTTTTTTAGCCAATCAGTGAAGATTTACATGAGCTTCCAATTTTACATTTTCCCATCCAGCATCTGTGCTAAACAAATATGAATTATTGTTCAGAAGTTTTGTGCTAGTGTAAATTTTGGAGACATGACGAGTGCGATATGTAAATTGTCGTATCTGCTTTTTTAATTAAACTTTGCAAGGTGGATTCCACAAATTGTTATCCTGCAAAAGAAAATTTTGTGCAAATTTTCTTTGCACCTTTTTTGTAATTGTAAACTGTAAATAAATGTGCTTTCCTTTTAAAATTTTATACAGTGGCTGTCTTGTTTTTTATAATTTTGTGCCTATGTCTTGCAGTTGCTATTTCTAAAAAAGTTTTTGTGTCTGGCACAGGAGCTTGGATTTGGCAGAAATAAAATTTTTATATTAATTCCAACATATGTTTTTGAAACCAAGAGTTTGATACTGAAGAATTATAGTATTCAATTTATTTATAAAAAATAAACTTACATCCAGCATTCTAAATTTTTTAATATAATCATGTAAAATTACATCCTTAAATTTAACAAGAAAGAGCTAACAGTTTGGAAATACGTTCATAAAAATGTCATAAGTTTTTTTAATTTGTTTAATTATTGAACAGCCACAATTTATTAACCGGAGCTGGGTTAATGTAGCTATATATTATCATAAATTAGCCAAATTTCTTGTTTAAGAATTTAGACTTTCCGGTACTATACTGCAGTTGTACGGAAAATGATGGGGAGATCACTGTGTCATTAATGTGGAGTTACTGTTCTTGGCGGCACTGCTGCTAAGACGTGAAAAGAACAAAGCATTTGGGGGTCGCACGCGTTTTGCTAAAAATCTGGTCCTCGACAATAACAAAAACAAACAAAAAATAAAAATAAGGACGAGCCACCCAGCCGGGAACAGGGCCACCCAGAGACGAACAAGGGCCACAAGACATCCGCAGCTCAATTATTAACTACTGCTCAATTTATTAAAACACAATTTCTTTTTAAATGCGGCCTTAACTAACTCGAAAGGTTTGAACCCCCATCACAAATATGGCGTCCACCAATGGCGACACGACCAACTCGGCGCCGACTTCTTCTTCGGCTTGTTTGTCGTCGAATTCCTCATCTGTATCGTCCCTAGCCGTTTCCCAGGCTCCAGTTCCCGAATCTGGTGTTCTGACTAATTCGTCCGTGGTGGCCAGCGAGTCTTCATGCCTGGCGAGTTCGGCCGGCAGTCGTCAAGGCTGCCAGCCGACGGCTACGGGAGAGATGAGTCGAACTAACAATTTACAGAGGATTGCACAGAAAAAGACACAAGTCCGAAATTACCCGAGACCAAAGAAGCTGGAAAAACTGGCAGTGTATTCCTCTTGCAAGGTAAAAATCATTGCTTGGCTTTGAAATACTGGTTTTTTATGTTGGTAAATATTATCATCTACAAGTTGCTTGTAAAACGTTTGTAAACTAAAAACTCACATCACTTCTATGAAATCTCTCATCTCTTCTTTTATTGCATGCATTTAAAAAAAATAACTTTTTAATAATAACTAAAATAATAGTATTTATTTATTAAAATACTAATTTATTGTTAATAGCCAAAGGATAACCTTTGATTTTTTTTTCTAGAAAGTTTAAAAGTTACAAATAAAAAATAAAATGTTATTTTTATTTTATTTAAACGATAATTAATGTAAATTCTTAAAATCATTTCTTTTTAATTATATTTAATTTTTTAGATTATTTCTAACGATATTACACAATGTTTTTAAAATTATTTTAAACATTTTTTTTCTTTTTCGGAAGTTAAATAGTAGACTTAGAATTTTTTTTGATAATCACAACTGACATCCCACTTCAAAATGATTTTGTTTTTGTGTTGTCAAAATCTATTTTTTAAAGATGTCTTAGCTATCAACAACTTGTATTTTTTTAATTTTAAATTCGAACTGGATGAATCGGCCACTTTACGATTATTTTAATTAAAAAAAAAATTTAATTGTTGATATCTCAACACTAACAGTAACACTTTTTTTCTGAATTTGTCAGCCACCTTTTTAAAATTGTCATTAGCTTTCATTTAAATTGGCCTCCAAATAAATTAACGCATTATAATAATAAAAGTAGTAAAACTTATTTTCCTAAGTGTTAAAATTTTATTCTGAAAATCTTTTAATCCGATAATTTAATGGCCAACCACGTGTATATTTTGCTGTGTTTCATCATTTAAAACATTTTACTTCTGAAGTTTAACTTCCGGTTTTAATGTTTTTAACTGGACTCATACTTAAATTCGAGTAAAAAAATTCAGATGTTTTATTACTATTATGATTATTGTCACTTATTTTAAACATTGCAATTCCGTTTATATTGTTTACTGATTAAAAAGAAAACAAAAAAGGTCCTTAAACGTGAATTGTGGATGGCAGGAAATCATTTTATTTTTAGGAAGTGTAAAAAAAAAAATGAAAAGCAACGGGGGGGGGGGGAGGTACCATTGATTTCATAAGAAGTGAAACAAAACAAGTCTCTAAATTTGATCAAAATATATTCAATAAACTATAATTTTAAGATTCATTTTATTGTCAAGTAAGTATAGTTTGCAGGTAAGATAAAGAACTTTTAGTTTTCTCTACAGTGTACACTCCACGGTCTCTCTACTTACATTGTTGCATCAATACTAATAAATACTAGTATCTCAAAGAAATATATATGAAAAAAAAATTGATTATAAGATAGAGAAAACATTTTTTTCTGGAATTTTAAATAAAATCTTTTTTTTTTTTTTTTTTTTTTTTTTTAAACAAAATATTAAAATTTCTATACGTTCACAAATGCCATATATTTTTTTCAGTCATTTCCTTAATCAAACTAAACGAAAAAAATTGTCCTCATTGAACAATTTTCTTTGAAAATATTTACAATTCCAGTAGTTGTTTAGCTGATTGAAATTACATCGTTGTATGGTTACTTTCTAAACTTTCTATCCACTTTTAGTCACTTGTTTTATTTTTGCTTTTAAATATTTATACGATTTTTCATCTAAAGACCCATTCAACAGAGAGGGTTAATTTAATTATATGAAGTTGTTCAAAGGTGTAAAATGGATGTGGTAAGAAGTTCATACTATGAGGATATGTAGGATAGATAACTGTTGACCCCTAGACTTGAAGAGGTCACAACAATAGTGATCAAGAGTCTGTTCTACAAAAAACAACTCTAGGGGAAAAGCTGTTTGACTGGAACTTCCCTTTTATCAATGATGAAAATGAGGATGATTCATCACTGTGTACAGTAGCATGGTTAGTCCTAGCTGTGACAATCTGAACTGCTAGAACTAAGGAAATGTAGCTTGTTTGAATATATGCCATGAAAATAGTGATAACACAGCAAGAGGCTAACAATGTCTCATCTGTGGAAATGGAGTTGTAGGATGGAAAATAGTTCATCACCTGCAATGATCTGTTTGAACATTTTGAACTCTGTCAAGGCTAGATAGCAAGGATTGGACTATAGCTGGTATCTTATCTTATTTATTCTTTTTCTAGTAGTATTAGGATTCTAGTGAAGGGTAATTGTATACAGTTTGCCTTGTGGAAGATAGACCACTATAATTCATAAAATGATTATAAAATCAAGAAAGGCAATTTGAGTATAAAATAACATTTATATATATAACACATATCAATTAATGTTTTTACAATTAAAAGAATACTTGAATACAAGTCCAACTGAGGTTAAATTGTTCATGGAAAATAATGCTGAAAGTGATAAATGGCTTAGGAATGTGAAGAGGTATGTTTATTTTGAAGTTGCCACTTCTTAGGTCAGTAAGTTGGTTTGTGTGGAATGTCTTTGAAGAGGTCACTCCTGAGGTCAGTAAATACTTTTGAGACAGGGAAGGACCTGCTTCACTTTAAGTCAAGGGGATATGATTACATTCTTCTGTCACCATCAGTCTGTCTGATGCTTTTTATATCTGCTTTTTGGATCAAAAGCTGTTTTGAATTTCATACTTGTATTTGATTGGGCTTCCCATTGGCTGGTAAATAAAATTTGTGAAATGGAAATTTGATATTTGATTAATTTTTATTTTTCAACTGGAACACCTGCTCAAAGATTATTTTTATTTATTGGATTTCTGGTTGTTATAGTTGCTTTTGCTTGGTCAGTATCGCCACAGGACAACTCCAGCCCACATATGGCAGCAATGTTCACGGCCTTCTTCAGAAGTGTGCTCCATGGGGAAAGATTAGGATCTTTTCCCATTCAGAAAATCTTTACAGATAGACAAAATAGTGATGGAGAGTAGTATTGTATGGGTCTCAATAGGGAATGAGCTTAGCTTGTTAATATATTAGCTGCCATTTTCTTCTCTTTGTTATTTGTACAAACAGTTTTTAAAATAAATCATCCAGAATATAACAAAAGCAATACAAACAATAAATTCATTAGTTCAGATAACTCTTTCAGTGATAAATTATAGAAAGCAAATATTTATAAATAGCTTCCAGAAATATAAATAGGAGTAAAGTTCAATTTACTTTCTGTAAGTTAAGATAATTTTCTGGTGTACTAAATTTTAATTTTAGTAAAACCTTAGTAAATAAACCTTGTTTATTTACATGTGGGTTATTGTTTTAATCTTTGTTATTATTGCAATGTTTTGCCTGTTGTATCTTCGAGCTGTCTTAAGATGTTTGTTGATCCAGATAACCTTCAGGGAACTTTGAACTGGAGCCTTTATTTAATCTATGGGGAAAGATCGTTCTCATTTCGCTGTCCATATCTAGGGATATCTTGTTCTTTATTTAGTACTACTCCATTGTTGCTTGCTCACTTCCCATTGAGTCGAAGTATGCACCAAGGGATTGAACTTGCAATTACTGTGTTACTAAAGTCACAAACTAGTGCTTTAATCCACTAGTCCCATAATGTAAATAACTCTTCACCCCCAGAAATTCATATAAAACCTTGCTGTATATGTATTTATTATGAGTTATTTCTTTTAGAGGCAATATTTAAATATTTAGAAAAATGATTTCTGTTACTGATGTTCAAAGTATTGGATAAACTTAAAAGTGCATAATCTAGTGCAATCAGTTGTTAAACAAGGCCAGCATGCTCAAATCCTTAGTCATGCTGACTTGTGACTTCATGCTAACAGCTATTGATAGCTTTTCAAACATTTACCCAATTTCTCTCACAAAGTTTGGGTCAACTCATGTTAGGGTTTCCAGGCACTTTTCCCACAGTTCTTGCACACTGGGGTCATCACCCCATACTGATGTTATCAAGAGATCACCTTGATAAATTGACCCTGGTGAAATTCAAAACTGAGACTTGTCAAAATGCTAACATTCTAATCACATGACCACACACCTGCTTTGACTTTCATAACCTGGCAAACAGTTTATAAAAATAAAGATGCTTAAATGTTCTTAGCTTGACCCACTTTCCAAAATCTGACAAAATTACTAAGCTTTTTTTTTTTTTTCTTTTTCTTGGTTGATGTGAGCGATTTTAAGCACTCCAGTGTTTATTTTTATTTTTTCTTCTTTTCATTAAATGGCCATTTATATTTTGTTTTATATCATCATTTGCTATTTGAATAAATAAATTGATCTAAAAAAAAAATATATATATATATATATATATATATGCAAATATTGTGGTGCATTAAATGCCCTTGTGTTGTGACTAGGAAGCAGTCAGCCAATGTTAGAAATGGGGGCTTGGATGAATTGTGAGTTCTTATTCCCCTCTCCTGTTCTCCTTGTAAACCCTGTGTTTTATTGGCTGGTAAATATAGTGAGTGAAAATCAGATTAAACTCATTACTTTTTTCTACTTTGGCCAGAGATTTTCTTTTCATTATAGTTTGTTTAATGGTATATCAACTCCTTATGGGTCAGTTAATGTAAAAATTTAGTTTTCTTGGGAGCTTGAATATTTTTTTATCTTTCTACAAAAATCATTTAATTTATTTTTTTTTAATCTATTGCTGTTTTTTTACTATGAAAATGTATTTTTATACTTTCACTTTTTTGGGACCCTAACAGGAGTTTCCACCCCTGGGTCAGAGTGGACCAGAGAACACCAATTGAGAGGTGGTTCCATACACCTCAAAACCTCCCAATCAGAGGCTTTGCTGCCAGATGTAGTTTATCATCATACCCAGGATGGCTTTCCATTATAATTGATCTTGTAATATGTTAAATGCTATTAAAGTTAATAGCATTTAACTCCTACACATGCACTATACTGTAAAGTGGCATTCACTTGATCAATTGGGCCAGCTCTGTCAAAGAAGTCTGTCATCTCTGAATAAAGGCTAACCAAGTGTAGCAGAGGTCATATTCATTTGGATGTGCAGATCTGTAGTAGAAGTTTTAGTTGTAATTAGGATTCACAAGCAGTTCCCAATTGCATGTATGCAAATTTTTAAGATAGTATGATCCAGTTTGTATTCATACTTTCCTTCTAGACTAATTTTTTTTTTTTTTTCTTAATCGTATCACCCTGAGCAAGGTGGTAACGCCACTGATGTGCAGGGGGCTACGTAATAGTGAATAGATTGGAAAAGAGAAAGCCGGAAACCACATCCTCAACAGGGAACAAGGGATGAGCCTTTTAACCTGTTCAATATAATATATATATATATATATAGCAATTACCACCCAAGGACCATGCTGTCCTGCTATTTAACCCAGACAGGGTTCATACAGGTCCTAGAAACCTTGAAATTTCCAGGAATTTTATAAATACAGCTGCATACACATCTTTTTCTCAATTCATGAAAGTCAAAATGCCAAATTCCAGAAATCTAGTTTTTCACAAGCTAAAAATGTTTTTTTAGTCATCAGTAAAATGTTTGGCAATTATTGCGAACAGGTAGTTTTGTTCCTAAATTAGAATGAGTTCATGACCTTGTTACTTTTGTATTTTCTCATCTAGGTGATGAGAAAGAATATGAAGGCATGTCTTCTAGCTGCTACCCTTACTCAACGAGAAAAGAGGAAAAGCAAAGATAAAAGGCTTGAGAGACAAGTAAACATCTCCATCAAAGATAATTAATTTGCACTTATCGAATTTGTTGTTGCAAGAAAAATAACTTACAGTAATAAAATATATTTTAGTAGAATTTCAAAAATTTATCAGTGTTTTTTGAAATTTGAACAATTTGAAATATTTTGTTCACGTGTTAATTTCAAAAGTAAAAATTCCTTTTAATCTCTAGTTAGTGATGGGTCAGTTCATGCTTAAAAAATACAGTTACTTAACATTTTCCCTCACGTACTTAATACATATATATACACATGATAATGTGTATATCTATGTGAAGAGTGTGATGTTACTCATTTACATAGGAAGTTACCAAGACCATAAATAGCTACAGCTATTACCCATGAGGTAGTTGAGTTGAGGATTTGACTCAAACAAAATTGCTAAATGGCCTTCAAAATGAGTACTCACAAATGACTTGAATGCAGTTACAACTGCAAAAGTTGTCACTTGAACAATATGTTGAATTTGTTCAGCAACAAAAATGGATTCAGAAATTTAATTCAACAAAAATTACAGATCTAATAGAAGAAATGGATACATATGTGATAGAGAAAAAAGACGATAATGCGCATTTGGTGTGGATATAAACATCAAAGAAAAAAGCAAAAATGTCTGGCTTAAAAAAAAAAGATGTGAAAAATGTTTTAAGAATCATTTTAAATATAATGTAAATCCAAAAAGAGAGATATAGAGGTGTTCCAACAAAATGAAGAAATAAGCTTGGATCTCTTTTCATTAAAAAAATTTAAAAAAAGAAATGAAAAAGTGTTATTAAAAATATGAATCCATAATGTTTTCTGGACATTAACAATATATAGGAAGTAATGTTACTTACATACCTGGAAATCTTTGGAAGAAATTGGGAAAACCATGTTTAAAGAAAAGCCTTGTCTAATTAAATCAATTGAATGGATCTGTTTTAAAAACTTAAGGCTGTTTTGAAGCCTACACGGAACTAAAAAATAAGTTTGACGTATTACCAATTATTGTGGTAAACTGTGGAAAGAATCACAGTCTAATAGAAAATGTGTTGAGCATAAATTCAACAAAATTAGTGAACAAAGTCAAAGCAGAAGAAACCAAAATGTTAAACTAGAAAGCAAAGTTAAGACTAAAAGAAAATGTTTCCCTCTCATATTTTCAAGCACGAAAAGTGACAGTCAATTCACTACCAATAGTTCTGGAAAAGCCAAAAAGAATTACTGTAACAAGATCTACTTAAACGAGTTTCTGCTGGAGGAAAATGGGATCTGTGCATTTGCGATGACAATATAAAATAAGCATAAACCACAAAATATGTGCAGACTCATATTCTATGATATCACCAATGTAGAATGGGCTTTGAACTCTGTTGCAGGTATGAAGGTGTTGTCTAAAATTGATCTAAATTCAACATACCATCAAATAAGTACTAATTGATGGAGGCTTTAAAGAAGTCACAACAATAAACATACCAATAGGTTTTTTAAGATGGAAAATAATGCCATATGGAATTAAAGATGCAAGTTTTTTCATAGCAAGTTATTGGCAGTAATATAAAAAATGCAATAGTATTATTGCTATTAACGACAAAGAACAAAAATGGAAAAACCAGCATGGTTTTGAATAAGTTACAAAATGTTGGATTAACAATTAGCGAAAAAAATGTGTGCACAATACTAAAAAAAATGCCATTTTTGGGATATTCCATAGGCATATCACCAGACCAATTGTTAATTGGCAAAATATTAAAAATTGAGGTACTTAAAAACAAAAGAATTGGAATCTTTCTTATGACTTGGAAATTTCTACAGACAATATGTAGAGTGATACTCTGAATTTTTACTGCTTTAAAGAAAAAAGAATGTAGAGCTTATTTGGATAAAAGAAAAACAATTCATGTTTGAAAATTTAAAAACTGTTCTGGCAAAGAAGCCAGTTGTGAAAATATTCAACCCTCGAAAGAAAATAGTCGTAACAGCTGATGCAAGTGAACACTCAATTTCAGGAATATTAGCTCGGGATGGTCATCCTATTATGTATTGTTTGAGAAAATTGTCAAAGCTGAATAAAACTATTCAAATATTGAGAAAGAAGCTTTGGACAGTAACTCAGTTTTTGATTGAAAAGAAATTTCTGCTAAGGTGCAACCTTTAGAATTCATATTTAATCCTAGGAAGAAACTTCTTAAGGT
The DNA here is from genome assembly GCA_037127315.1 of Ascarosepion bandense. NCBI lineage: Eukaryota > Metazoa > Mollusca > Cephalopoda > Sepiida > Sepiidae > Ascarosepion > Ascarosepion bandense. The sequence goes on from JBBBDQ010000635.1 coordinate 1,737,061, forward strand.
AACATTGTCTAGAATTCTTAGATGGACCTTAATGCTAATGGTGTTCGACTTTGATATTGAGTATATGAAAAGCAATACAATTCTGCATGTTTTTTGCTTTGTGGAGATTGAGTTTCATTACTTCTAAAAGTGAGAAAGAGGAGGAAAAATTCAAAGATACTTTCTTATACTGGGTTGAAACTGATATTTTGTTGATAGACAAATTAGCTGGGGATATGAAGCAAGATTCCATATTGAACATTTCAGAATAAAAAATAATTAGTGGAATAATTGCTTATGGGCAGGAAGGCATTTTAAAGAGGTTAAACACAAATTAACTGTTGAGAAGGCTGTAATTTGTAATGAAAATGTGGTCCTTCTCCCAGCAACACAAAGGAGCAAAATTATTAAAAGCATATATGATCATGTTCATTGCAGAAAAAAAACATCTATGCAAAGGAGGTTAAGGCTAGAGGCATGGTGCCCAGGCTATTCTATAAATGTAGAAAAATATCTAAAAAGGTGTAAAATGTGCATTGAAAAAAAAAAATTAAGACCGACAAAAACATAGACATGGTCTAAAGAGTTCCGACCTTGGGATAGAATACACATGGATCATGCTCATGTTAATAGAGTGGGATCATTACAAATACTGCTAGATGCCTATTCAGGCTGACCAGAAGTAATACAGTTTGACCCTTGAAACAAGCAATCAGAATCATATTTTCAAGGAAATGAAATTCTGATAAAACTGTTAAGATTTGTAAAGGATGAGCACACTAAAAAGATATTTACATTTTCCAAACTGAATGAATATGTAAAAATTTTTTCAGACCTAAACATGCAGAAAGATGCTGCAAAGATTGGATTTGTGGCAGATAGCGCTAAGCAAAATTTTTCCAAAAAAACAAAAGGAAAAGTGTCAACAAAAAATCTTTGCTTGCAGAATTGCAATGAAGAAAATGTTCAGCAACATCATTGAGAAACAAAGTCTCCCTTTAGATAGCCTTTTGTAAGGTCACTTGCATGGCTGAACCCTTGATCCATTTGTGAACAAAAATCAGGAATAGAAGACAGTCTAAAAATGTCTTTTCTACCTGCTGAACAGAAAACAAGTCGGCAAATCTGATTATGATGACATCATCAGTCAGTATAAAGAGTTCAAGGAGGAGCCTGCTAAGACTGTCTGGTCACTTTGTTCTATTCTTCTTTGTCTAGCAACGAGTATCAAAAATTATAAGTTATTCACAGACTGCTGGTACTCTCTCATGGACAGGCCTCAGTGGAGAGAGGTCTCTCAGTCAATAAGGAAATTTCCACTGATAACAACAAACTCTGGTTGCACAGTGCATTATCACTATTTGGCCATGGTTGTAAGTGCTAGGAATGTTCTCATGACTAAGGCTCATCTCTTCAGGGCTTGCAATGCCAGAACAGTATATAACCAATCCTGTGGGGCTGAAAAGAAAAATGGCAAGAAAAAGCAGTTAGAAAAAAAACAGAAATCCATGCTTTAAAATTGCGCCAAAGATTTGTTCAAACTGAGCAGATTCGGGATTTCACACTTTTTTTTATAGTTTCACTTCACCCTAAGCAAGGAAGTACTGCCACTGGTGTCCAGGGGGCTACATAAGAGAAGAGTGAAAGGTTGTATAGGAGAGCAAAGAGAAAGACGAACTAGTGTCAGAGAAAGGGCAAAAGAAAGATAGGAATGTTCGTATGAAGATAGTTGCGAGTCAGTCAGTTAAGTGCCATACGTGATACACGCTTGGGTGATCATGTCTTGAGAGAGACCTGACTGACTGGGCAGAAGATTATCCCACAGTAGTTTGCCATTGCTTTCTGCGGTAGACTGGTTGCCGACCAAGGCTATAGAACCCAATCTGTCCTGCTATTTAACCCATAACTGGAAGGAAGAGACAGATTAATACCTTTCCCAAGGGTATTTGCACGTAAGTGAATACAGTGGATTCAACTGGAATTCGAACTCGGTTTTTCGTTCCAAGCCGATATCCACTGTACCACAACGCAGAGTGAAAAAGGGAGAAGAACAAGATACAAGAGGTGTTGGGGGGAAAGGACAAGAAAAGAACTGGTGTGAAGTGGATAAGAGATGGCAATTGACATTGCATTTAAACTCTTGGAGATTGTAGCTATCAGGGAAGCAAGCATATGGAAGGGAGTTCCACAGGCAGGAAGTGCAAGAAAAGAAGCTGATGGAGTAGAAGTGGTGGCTGCATTTGATTGTTAACTTGTTGACAGTTTGGTTGCTCGAGTAAATTCTTGTAGAAGGGGGTACCAGTGAGCTAAGCTTGTCAAAGCAGTCTAATACCATGTGAAGATCTGCAAAGGACAAGTCCATAGAGATATCCAAATTGTAAGCAGAGCTTGAATGCTAAACTAGATAAACTGAAAAAATCTTAACATTTTGTTCTGTGCCATCTGTAATGAAAACTATGAATATTAAGGGTAGATAAAATGTTTCGTCTTCTTTTGGAAATTTCTATTTGTAGTTCTGTTCATTAAAACCATTATACTTCACAAGAAATGTGGAGCAGGCAAGAATTTTTGTAATATTCACAAACCATGAGTCGTCTAGATAGCTGAAATGTGTAACATTAGAAATTAAAGTAATTCAAAATTTGCAAGTATAGTAGAACTCCAAACTGTAGAATGCTACACAAAATGTGGAGCATAAGCAGGTCTGCATTTAGTTGTGTTATCGTCTTCAACACTTGGATTTCTTCACTGCTTTAAACTAATTCATGAGACATGAATTATTGGAACTGACTGTAGCTTTTCTTTGAACATCTTATCTGTCAAACTGTTAAAAGATAAATCACAAAGTTTGTCTTTTTGTAATTGATGACCATTCATTTTGTGTGTGTGTGAGCACCAGTTTCAGTCTTTGCACCTTATTAATATAAAAAAAAATTAAATTCCCAGCACCCCTTGTTTGTGCACATTTGTAGTCAGGTCAACGTGACAAATTTAGTCTGAATTCCTGAAGGACAAAACGTGTCACGAATAAACTTTATTCTATACATTTTTTTTTCACAATATTATTCTTGATATGTAAAATATATATTGTCTACAAAACTCTGCAGTCAGGATGCTGAAGGTAACATTAATCAGCTGACTAACCTTTTACTTTATATATATATATATATATATATGTATGTATTTTTTTTTCTTTTTTTCAAAAACAAGCTGATTGTATATCCGTTTAAATGTCTTTTGGGAGATTGTATCTATGTGAAAAAAAAGGAAGTACATATGTTGGTTTGATGACTAGAACATTATCAAGTTGTCTTACACTACATTTGTCAGATTCAAGTTCTATTGCACAATATCAATAAAATACATTCCTGTCCACCTTTATGATACAGGAAAATACTTGTTGACATCGCCATTACAAGATGAAAATAATAAGCAAAAACATAAAATTCTCAAGGTACTTTATATCAAAATAAGCCAACCAACATAGTGTGATGGATAAATTGTTTAAATTAGATAAAAATGAAGATAACACTGACATCTCATTTTAACATGCATATATTTACCAAATTTTTTAAGTTAGTGAATACTAGCATAATCCTTGCCTTCAGTTCATCTTTGGTGTCACAAGGAGTTTTGTTGATTTCTTGCTCAACCGTGTCCCCCCACACATAATAATCAAACGAGGTGGACAGATGTAAGGCTTGATTGATATGGTTGCAGGAGTTGTCTGACAGCCATTACTGGGTTCTCTTACTTTGTGACATGGTGCAGAGTCCTGGGTCTTCCAGCAGTTATCTCTTGATTCAGAGCAGCACTGTCTCATGGCACTTGATATAGACTTCCGTGTTTAGTCTGAGATCTTGTGTGAAGATGGAGTTCTTTTCTAATAATGGAGAAATGGTATACTGTATGTCTGAAAATCTCTATACAGCCCTCATATTTTACTTAATTATCATGGAGTTTAATCTCTTTGTAATAATGTCAAAGACTGTGGAAAGATGCATTTAAACCTGGCCCTACTTGGAAAGATATGGTCTGAATTCAGTTTTCTGTTTCTTAGATTGGTTGTCATCCAAGACAAAAATGCACTGCTATTTAACCCATAGCTGGTAGAAGATGAATTCTTTCCATTTATTTTTGTTTTTTTAAGAGCATAAGTGACAGTTAAGTAAGATAACTATGCAGCTACACAGAAGTGATATCGCATATGGAATGAGAATGATATACCCCAGTGATCAAAATAAAGGGGTCAGTTCAAAATTCCTAACACCTGAAGGAGGCTGAAACATCATAAACATGACAATAAATATGAGGACAACCGTCTGAACAATGTAAATAATAATGACTATAAAAAAAGTTGAACTCTCCAACATACTAGTTTATCAGATTTGATTGTTTCTAAACTTTTAATAATCTATGCTATGTTGATCTGGGAAAAATGTCTAGTTTTATTTTGTTAGAAAAGTAGTTTATAATCTGCAAAATAGTGATAAGTTATAGAAAACAAATCAATTGATCATAAAATAAATACTTCTGGTTTTGTCATTTTTATCTATCCAGTAAAAACCAAGAACAAAAAGAATGCTAAAGACAATATATAACTAGAAAAGAAACTAAATGATAGATCTATATTAAGTTCTTGAAAACTTAATTGTACTAATGCTGTGACAATGTCTCACATTACTGACTGTGGGTTAAAAGTTTAGCCAAATGTAAATTCACTCCTTGGTTTAAGTTTTTTGTAAACCAATTTTTTTTGCGTACTTAAAAAATTTATTTTTATACATATAAACCTGTACAGAATTTTTTTTCACATGTTTACTTTTTATCATTTAGGAAATGAAAATCCACAGCATTTAAATCCAGGGTTATTTGAGTAATTCGACACTGGCACCCAAGACCAAAACGGGCATGACTTGGTCGCCAACAAACCAAACTGATCACGTAGAGGGCCTTTCGTTGTGATCCCCTCCACTAATAAATGATACAAGTGCCTCTGCGGCCAAGAAAGGTCAGTAGACTGAGGAATGACCCTCAAGGCTTTTCGACACTCAAGAATTTTGATAGATTTCGAGGCCTACATCAACACTCAGCTTGCGAAATGAGAGAAGTGATAGTAAAGCAAGGGAAGGCAACCCTGACACTCCTTTCCAAAATTAAATTATCTGTTAATAAAGCTCACCTCAAGGCATGTCTATGACTTGCTATGTGTGGCATTTCCAACTCCCCTAGATCCGAATGTTTGGAACAGACTTCTGTCGACCTCATGCTTGTGACCACCCCATAAGAGAGTGGACAACAAGTGCTTGATCACCTTCTTTTGATCATCACAGAGAGGGAATACCGACAACTGGTAAGGGATGATGGGAAAGACGTATGTAACACGCACCTCAGCCCTCTCCTTTATGGACAACAGCTGTCAAAGCCAAGTCTGTACTGCCACTCTGACCTTTACTAGTACTTTCGACCAATTCTTCTCCAGCTGGAGATTGGTCTGAACCACACTCCAAAAATGCAGACATGTCCGTCAGTCCAACTGAAAGGCCCCAAAAGAGCAACCCCCTTCCAAGGCACCTAACTGCAAGCTGGAGGACATCTTGCAATCAATTTTGGCCACCATCATCATTTAACCAGATCTTGTACTGCTCAAGCGCCTTCTGTACCATTGAAAAAAATGGATACATCATTGGCATATGCAAAAACCCTGGCTTGATCTCCACCAGGGACAGCGATTCCATGTAAGGCCAGACTGCACACCCTGTCCTCCAGCTGGCAAAGGAGAGGCTCCAATGCAAAAGCGTAAAGTAAGGACAACAGCAGGCAACTCTGACAAACCGACCGAGACAGCACAAAAGTACCCGACCGCTTTCCCTTTCACCTGTACCACAGCAGTAGGGGAGTGATACAGCAGGCTGATCCACTTGCAGAAGTTGGTTTTGAATCTGGTGGCCTGTAGGACAGCTTCCAGATACTGATGGTCAACCCTATCAAATACCTTAGACTGATCCAAATTGATCAGTGCAACTTGCTTGTCATCATTTACACCCTCTAGGATTGTGCAGATTAAGTGCAGATTGCTCTGAATTGTTCGACTCTTCACAACACAAGTCTGCTTAGGTCTCGGCAGCATCTTGGCAACTGATTGCAAACACTCCATCAGGATCTTGGCTAAAATCTTTAACTCTGTGTTTAGCAGAGTTATGAGCCTATAATCATCTAAGTCCCTTCCAACACCCCTGATTTCAACAGTGATCACACCCCTGGAGATCTGGTCAGGCATGGAGCCCTGCCAGAAACAGTTGTTGAACACTACCGTCAAAATTGGTATAAAGTTGTGTGACAGCCTCAAGTACAATTCACAGGGTAGATCGTCAAGTGTTGGAAACTTGCCACTGCTGACCCTCTTTAATGCCAAGTGAACTTCGTCCTCTGTGATCTCACCTTTGCAGGTAGCTGCTTCAGTCGATGAAAACTGAGGAAAGTCAGCCAAATTGCCGTGAAACTCCTCATTGTGGAGACCAGGCTTCTTGGTAAAGTGGTTCTCAAAATGCCGCCGAAACACCTTGCACGTATCATCTGTTGACCTCAGAGTATGTCCGTCTGGGGTCTTAACTTCTCAAATATATCAATCGCCACCTCAATTGATCTCTTCCTTGCACAATTCTGTGCCCATGTTCACAGCCTTCTTAGATGTCTTGTTTAATTTATGCCTAATTACCTGACCCCGGTAACACTTGCTAGCCAATTAATGCTATCTCTAGGGAATCATCATCTGCCTCCGCCCGGGAAAGATTATCTTTTGTCTTCTCCTTGTTAGCCTTAGCTAGAGTGAGTTGACAGCTATAGTCAGCGGTGAAAAACCTAATGCTATCTTTAAGCCTCTCCCACCACCTATTTCCAATAACCGCCCCCAGAAGTCCATCTTGTCCATTAAAGACATGTTGACTTTCCAGTGTCCAGCCAATTTAGGCCTACTATCTAGCACCACCTGGGCATAAACAAGTTTGTGGTTCAAATATTTTAACCAGTGGAATGTGGGACAATTTAGCAAATCTAGATCAACCCCTCTCACTAATATTCTCTCCAGATAGCTAGGTAGCTGTGTAGACAGCCACTTCTGTGACAGCATCCACATCTTCCCACCAGGATGATCAACCTGGTATCTATTGACAAACTTGAATCAGATTAACCGGGCTATGATTGCCTGACTTCCTGCTAGCTCTCTGCCCACTATCTAACTTTTGGTCCAGGACGGCATTCCAGTTCTTTACTAATACTAGGTATGAAGAACCCACCAGGAACAACCCCTACTGATGGAAAAACAAGACACGCTCGGCCAGGTCATTGATCACATAAACCGCAATGATTCAAAATAACCTGCTGTTCACAGAAATATCGGCCATGATCAACCACCCCCCTCACCCTGTGCCGACATGGACAAGGTTCACCCTCACACCCAGAGTATGTTTAACCAACAAGGAAACATCTTTGGCCTGCTGGTCCCCGCATGCTGAATAGACAACAAAGTTGCTAGACAGCACATGAGCATCAACATCACAAACAAAGTGAGTCTTCTGGATAACGGTCACATCTACCCCAAAGAACAAGAGATCCCAAAGAAGGCGAGCAGCCTTATTCCAATCTCTCAGGCCACTTGCGTTCAAGCTGGCTAGCTTGATAGACATTCTTTAAGTTGAATCCCTTAACCACATAATGACCGGAAATCGGTGAAAGTCAGGACCCCAATAGATTGTCCTAGACTGTCTGTACTAATCTCAGACGTAATTCATTCGTCCAGGACAATGCCACCGACGTCCGTTGGGTAGGCTAGTTTAAAAGCCCTATATAAGAAGGGATAGAGAATTACTGGGACCCTTCCTGTGCAAAGCTGCAATATTTTCTTCACTTCCTTTGGTTTAATTACAGCCATCCATATTTTCAGGTATGCATTATTGGCTCCTGCCAGGTGATTCCACACTTTCAGATTTCCCCCTGTATTATGGATCAGTGTGATCACCCCGGGGGTATTGGGAAAGTTCTCTGGATTTTCAATATCTTTACTGTTCACAGAGGACAGTTTAGAAAGAGGTTTCAAGAGGGTCCTCCTCTGTGATGAAAGATCCTTTCCAAAGGCCTGTCTATCTACTGCACAAAGTCCTTTGCTCTTGAAATAGAGCTTGTGGTTTTTTTTTGTTTTTTTTTTTCCTCAGAGAGAGCTGGGGGAGGGAGTTGAAGGAGCTCTTGAAGGGGATGAAGAAAAGCTTACCTTCACAACCATTTTTTCTTGTTCTTTGGCAGGCGAAGCAGGGAAAGATTGGGTCTTGGCAGCTACCAGGGTCTTTTACACCCTGCTCTGCTCTACTTACTTTGCTTTACTTTTTTTTTTTTTTTAATTTAAAAAAAAAAAAATTTATTTAAGTTATATCCCCTTCCCCCGTTTCAGCAAAGAAGAGTGTGCTGGAGGCATTCTCTTGCATTCCATTTCTGCTGCCATCACCAGTCTTTGTTGATGCTGTTGCAGTTGCTTTTTGGTCTTTGATGGTGACTTTGTTATGGCTGCATCTCTGAGGAGGGGAAGCCACTTTTCACCCCGCTTCACCACCTCTGTCCATTTGTTTGATGGTTGGGGTTTTGCCTTTTCTGCCTCCACTACCACCTTCTTTTGCTCTGCCAATTTCTCTTTTACCAGTGCTTCTGGTGTTGGCATATTCTTAGTTGGGCACATTTTGGCCAGATGACCTGCTGCCCCACACGTCCAACAGTGGGGTTTTCTTCCCCCCACCACAACAAATATCCTTCTTCCTTGGCAGTGCAGTATATTGGGAATGCTTTACAATTCTTTGCTGCTTAATACCACTTGCAACACAAAATCTTCTGTAGGCACTCCTGCCTTACTGACAACTCCTTGACAGCACCAAACTGGGTGAAAAATGCCCCACATGATCACTTAATATATCAAGTGGCACACCTTGGATGCCAATCCGAGTACGTCATGTACCCATGTATTCCGTCTGCAGCCTAACATGTTTGGTTGTTAGCACACTACCTGCCAGAGTCTTAGCTTCCTCCTCCAGTGTCAAAAGCACATCCCACATGGTACGTGATCGCTTTGTCAAAATCTTTGGCATAATTTTGAGTGTCTTCGGGGCCTCCTTCATCATCTCCCTGCTAATGCTAATAAACTTCCATGTCTTCATGTCGGTTGTGAGCAGGAAAATAGTTCTCGTTGATACAATATTCAGCACCTCTGAGATGGTAACCAGTTCATTCTCTTTAATGATCTCCTTGAGCTTTTCTCACATCTGGTCATAATAGACTTCATCCTTCTTTTCAGACTTCTTTGTCCAAACAGTCACTGCTGGTGACACCAATAGGTCCACATTTTGCTGGGGAGACTTTTCCATGGTGGTCTCACCACAGCAAGACGAACAGAAAATCAAAGCAAAAGTTAAGACAAGCAAATACAAAAATATCACTACACAAAGACGACGATAACTGATGTCGAACAACAAGTAGCTTACTTGGTAACAAAAGGTTCCTCACAATTACAATATGCAAAAACTGTAACGCTGGCAAAGGAACCAATGATCAAATTGGTTCTATTTTTATCAGGAGTAAAATACACACCCAGAAATTCATCCAATGACAAGCCAGCTAATGAACTGGCCCACTCTAATAGTGAACTGGCCTGTGCACTGTTAATTAGTGCCCTAATCTCTTGCTGATAAGCTTAGTGTATCTCTTGCTACTGGATACTGTGCTACTTATTAATCAAACCCAAACTTTCTTTTTGGTATTAAAGCATTTCAAAGAATTTTCTTTTTACTAAAACCAAGAGAATGCATTTCCATAGTTTTTGGTGCAATGCTAATAATTTTGAGTAATACACTTCAAAGTTAACTTGCAATAATAATCTGTTGGAACTTTATCTCTATTTGCTCGGTTGATGAGAATGTTGCAGTGTTTTTTACTTTTTGAAATACAAACCTGTTTTTTAGAAGCAAATTGCTTGTCTCAGTTTGATAAACATTGATTTTTAAACATTTCCTGGAATCCTTTTTAAGTTATGGATCATTTGAACATTTTTGGCATAATATTACATATGATGTGGGTATGAAAAAAGTTTTCTACTCTGTTCATTATTTTTAAAGCTGAACAAATGACTAGTTAAGAGATATTTTTGAGAACTTTATCGAAGGATCAATAACATTTTAGCAGGGCTGTGGAATCTAAACACAAAACCTTCAAGACATGATCGCCCAAGCATGTACCACGTATTGCACTTAACTGATTGACTAACTATATCATTTTATAACTGGTTTATATCAAAGAATAAAGATTTAATATTTTCTAATAGGATTAGACAAAATCTTTGAAAGGTTATAGGAGAAATAAAAATGCCAGACTTTTTATATATCTTTGCCAATACAAAATAACTACGAAAAATAAAAGGACTTTAGAAAAGAAGTTGATGAATTTTTTGAAAGGAAATAGTAAATAAATGTAGTACTTTTTATATACAAGAAATAAGTTCTGTTGGATGTATTGTTTACCCATGTACTTGTAACAATACATGATTTGTGAATGTATTTAAGAACATAAATGTTGTGTCATGTGACAAGTATATAAATACAGAAAGGTAAACAAATATATACTAAAAATCAAGTGACTGATGATTAAAAACAGCTAAAAACAAATTTGAGTTGATGGGGAGAAGAGAATGTGTTCCTGTGACTATCTTTTATAGTTGAAGTTATTTTCCAAGAAAATGTTTGGCATTAAATGACTCATGCAGTGTTGACATGCCGTTAAACAATTCAATCAAATGAAGAAAATGTTGTAACTTGATGTTTAGAGATTGATTGTTTTTTATTTATTTTTTTTCAGACCGAGGGTTGTAACTGCAATGGCTGGAAGAACCCAAATCCCCCTCCAACTCCACCAAGAGTGGATGTCTCTCAGCCCCTGGCCAGCCTCACTGACCCCTGCCGTAGCTGTAGTCATACCCTGGGTTAGTACTTTAAGTTTGGTATAAAAATGAAGTCATGTATTTTTTTCCTTTTTTTTATTTCTTTTCTTTTTGTAGGCAAATTTTTTCTTTGTTTCATTTTGTGATATTGAAGGGTTTTTTTTTTTTTTTTTTTTTCAAGGCAAATTTCTGTTTCATTTTTGATATTGAATAGTGTTTTATTTTATATATTTTCTTGTAACATTATTTTGTAATTCATATCTAAAACATTTTACTTACAACACCATTTCAGAAAAGGAAATGCATTTTAACAAGCATCATTATTGAACAATTTGGACTTTTGGTAATCAGCCTCCCATCCAGAATACCAGTACATTAGGTACAGTGCTACCTAAGATTGATTTAAAAAGTTTTATGCATCATCTTTCACACAAATTAAGAGAAGCTTTAGTTGTATCTTTTCAAGTTTATTTCTTCTTTTATTGCCCGTGCCATCCGTGTAGCTATAAAATAACAAGATTGGGCTCTGACTTCAATATGTGAACCACATAGTATATATGATCACTGATTCTTCTTTTATATGCCATATCCCTTTATGCTGGAGGTCACGGTTCTCCACATCTTTGTTGTTCTAAGTAACTTTTGACCCAGTAATGTCCCTCTTCTGCTATCCATTTAGACAAACTTTCTCATGCTTCTCTTGCACTCCTGTAAGTTAAATTTTCTAAGCCCCTTAAAAGTAGACTGGTTCACTCATAAAAAGTAAGGGTTTTTTTGTTTTTTTTTTAAACCTTCTTTAGACAGTGACAATTGTCAAAATTGAATATTATTGAAGAGTTATCAATTTAGAATGGCAGTCCTGTTCATAATAGAATTACAGTCTAAAATTGATCTTTGACTTTGAAGTTATCAAGATTGCTTTAAACTGCACTTTTCTTTCATTAATATCTGCATATAAGATTTTTTTTTATAAACAAGAACAAATGTAGATATACATTTTTGGGTATTTTATTTTAAGAAAATGTCTTAAATGGTGAAATAGATTTTGTTCGTATTTTAAACAAAAGTTTGTCATTAAAGAACAGACCGATGTATACATTTTTAACTAAAAAAAATAATTTTTTTTTTACTCAAAATAAAATAAAAAGTCATAAGCACAGTTTCAAACCTGAAATTTGAAAATAAAACTGCTCATTTCTCATAACTCTTTAAAGTCCGAGATTGATTTTCTCGGTCATTAGTGTTGCCTCCACATGATTCTCAATATATTCTAGAGAGATTTTATCACTCATGTTGAGATCCTAGCTGGAGTTGCATGCATTGAAGTCATGCTACAAAAAATTTGCCTTGAGTGGTCAGGCCACATGACAAGCATGGAAGACTTTTCTGTGTGGCATTGTGGTCAGAAGGCAAGCAGAACTGAAAGGATGCAAGTCCTCTTTTAAAAGGACCATTATCTCATATGAGACTTGTTATGATCAGTGGATAACAGAAGCTGTTGATAGTGAGACATGGTGATATAAAACAGAAGGCAAAAGGTGGCATTATAAAATGGGATCATCTCTGAATTGCAAATTCCTACCTGAGTTTGCACTCCTTTGTTAGCCTCACTAGCTACTAGCAAATTTGAAATGAAAACTCAGTCTAATTTTTCATGAAAAGTATGCAGATGTGCGTTGTGGTGCAGTGGAACGAGAAATTGGAGCAGAGTTCAAATTCTAGTTGAATTTGTTGCATTGATTTATGTGCAAATACCCTTGGGAAAGGTATTAATCTGTCACTTCTTCCTCCACCTATGGGTTAAATAGTAGGACAGATTGGGTTATATAACCTTGGTTGGCAACTAGTCTACCACAGAAAGTAATGGCAGCATACTGCAGGAAAATCTGCCAAGTCAGACATGATCGCTCAAACATGTATAATGTATGGCACGTAACAGACTGATTTATTAAAAGCAAGAAAAAATATTTTTTACCTTGATTTGAAATGCAGATTTCCTTTGAACATATCTAATTGTACATTGCTTGCCAGTTACTCATTGTGAAACTATAAGCCTTCCAATTTATATTTGGTTGTTACAAAAATAATGAAACAATTTTATTCTTAAAAAAATTAAATTTATAAATGTTGAAATTAGTCAAAATACAAGTTTTAAGCATCTATGCACCTTTGCCACTGATTGACAAGATTATTTATTCCTTGTTGATAAAGTTATTGGCTGTGCTTCAATGAAATCTTTGAAAGCTAATTCCACTTCTAGTTTGAACTTAAGTATTACCATTTAAAAATGTGCTTAAAAATGATAATCAGTGGATGAAAGTTCAGAAGAGAGGATGTGGTATATTCTTGTGAGTTTTTGCGATGTCATTCTTGTAACATGTGGCCACATATTATTGTAGAGCAGAATTGGACCATGTTGATTCACCAATGCAGGTGTTGTTGTTTTTTTTTTTTTGTGTGTGTGTGTGTGTGTGTGTGCATGCATTTCAGCAAGTTGATTGCAGTAAAGCTCTGCATTAATGCCCTGATTGGCTTCTAGAAAGTTGTAGTGGATAATACCAATTGCAGGCCACCAGTCACCCTAATCTTTTGCTGATGCAATTTTGGTTTTGGGAAATGTCTGGGGCTCTCATCAGGACCAAGCCATTGACCTAATTGTTTACGGTTATCATAAAGGATCCACTTTTCATCACAAGTGACTATTCGGTCAAAAAAGGGATCGAGCACACTTCAAAATGCTTGAATTTTTGATTTTCATTGAGATCACGAGGAACCCATTTATTGATCTTTTTCACCTTGCCAATACTCTGGTATGAGACTGTTGCAGTGTTGACACCAAGTGCCTGAGACATTTCGACATTGGTTTTGCTCAACAACTACTTGCAATTATTCATTGTCATTATTCCATTTTTAAGACTTTCATCATCGACACAAAATTTCTGGAACCACTTTCATACTCTCCGACCACTTGTTGACCCATCTCCCCATGCTCTGTTGATAATGACAGAAGTTTGGGAGGCACTGTGTCCAAGTTTAAACTCCTGCAAGAAAAGTAATGAAGATCATGTTTTGTCATATTCATAATTAAGGACTTCTATGATTCAGGAATATTTCTCTCTGAAAATAAGTTAATAATTAATAGTTAATTATTATGTATACCAAAATTCACTTAATATATACCGTGAATACTATGTTAAAATAACTTTTCAAAATATAACACTTCGAGCAATCATTATTTTTGTAACAACCCAATATTAGAAAACTTTACTACTGAACCAAACCTGAAAATCTAATTTTATGGTTTACACATACTTGTACATTCTATTTATTTTAGTAATGCTTATCATCATTATAAACATTTTTTTATTCTCTGTACATGTTTTTTGCTTATGTATTGGTTTTATTAGGATGTGCATTGTGGTACAGTGGATATTGGCTCGGAACAAGAAACCAGGGAGCCGAGTTCGAATTCCAGTTGAATTCATTACATTCACTTACACGCAAATACCCTTGGGAAAGGTATTAATCCGTCTATTCCTTCCAGTTATTGGTTAAATAACAGGACAGATTGGGTTCTATAGCCTTGGCTGGCAACCAGTCTACCGCAGAAAGCAATGGCAACCTACTGCGGAATAATCTTCTGCCCAGTCAGTCATGTCTCGAAAAAGACATGACTGACCAAGCATGTATCACGTATGGCACTTAACTGAGTGACTGATTGGTTTTATGTTGAGTTAGCAAGCATCTTAGAAAACAGAAGAAATTGTGCTTTTTTTTTCTCTCTCTGAGTTGATTCAAAACAATATTTTTCTAGCACAATGTTAATCTCACTAGAAAGAAGCATTGTAATTGTTTTTTTTTTTTATTTTGTTTCAGGGGCACATGTGTCTCATCTGGAGAATGTAGCTGAGGAAGAACTGAACCGTTTGCTGCGGATTGTCGTTGATGTGGAAAATCTCTTCATGTGTGTCCACAAAGAGGAGGATTCTGAGACTAAAAGAGTCTACTTCCACTTATTTAAAGTGAGACATCCAATTTTATTTATTTCTATTTTTAATGAATTGTATAAGATTCATATGAAACTCTGGTGTCATAACATCTGAAATCATATAAAGTGTCTGATATCAAGCAGCTTGTATTTCTTATTTTTCATAAGACTTTCCTTTGGAAATTGGTTAAATTTTATAATTGTAGAACTTAGTTTTACTTATTGAAGGAAACACTTTCATTATCTTATGAATTACTTTGTCTTATTGTTACATTTTCCTTACAACAGATACAGTTCTCAATTAAGGGATGCAGGTTTAAGCTTTGTCAGAAAATGTTACATTATTTCTAATTTCACAATTAATTTGACCATTTGAAAAGTGAATTGGGATAAGGTGTAAAATTACTTATAAAATAATAGTAATAATGAAGCAACATTAATAAGATGAATAATAAAAATAAAAACAGCGTTGGGATAAAAAGTAAGATAGAGTAAATTTACATGCCATTTTGCATGACACAAAGCAATGATTAAATATTCTGGGGGTGGGGGAACAATCATTACAGCAACTGTGAAATTTTACTAAGTCAAAGTGTTGGCCTGGTGGCCTGGCATCCAACATGAAAACTGAACACAATCTAAGTTAGAACTTTGTTTGCCAATTCCATTTTTCATACTGTTAACTCCCTCCACCTTGGATAGAATGAAGCAAATTACTAATTTATAATTATGAATTTTACTTCATTTTTTTTTTTTTTTTTTTTTTATGTTGCTGCTACATTGTATTAGAAAGTATGAAAGATAACAATTGAAAGGCTTCACTTTTCGAGGTGCCGTATGTCTTTTATCATTGACCTTCTCTAAAATGCTTCACGGAATACTGTTTGTCTTGAGTATCGTTTGGGCAAAATAAGCTGAAATCATAGCTTAAATGTCATGCTGTCAATATGAGGGAGGTAACTCAAAATGAGTTTTCAAAATTTAATGTTCCATAATATTTTTCGTATTTTCTCTTTTTGAAGATAAATTAAAACAAATTTTTTGTACTTTACATTTCAGTGACATACATCCAACTTGATTTTTTTTTTTTTAACCTGACATATTGTATAAATTCAAGCATTATTCCTCCTACTTAAAAAAAAAAAAAAAAATTCAACCGAAGCAAGGCAATAAAGTCGCTAAAACACTGGATTATTGGGTGTGCAAGAATATAAGAAAAATAAAGCATTATTAAGGAATGAGAACAATATTTTGTGAGATATTCTCATTTATTTATAAAAAGAATGAGAAGATAGTCATTAATATAAGTATTAATAGATATTGTATGTGAACATCTTTGCTCTTATTGGGGGGTTTTTTTATATTAGAAAATGTCAGGATATTAATATCTTTATTGAAAGAGTCAAAATAATTATTAACATTGAATGGAAATCAATTCTTATTACTGTAAACATGTTTGTGGGTACATATAATTGAGTAGACATTATGTATTTACAAATAGGGAAATTATCATCTACCAGCCTAGATTATTGAATGTCCCTCTCAGCCAAGATCAAGCCAGCATTACCAGGTGTGCTTTATTGTTAGGCTATGGGAGTTTTTACAGCTGCCGCAAGGCTAAGTGATGTGGAGTTTTTCCTTTTCCTTTATTTTTTTATTTTTTCTTTCTTTTTTTACCTCTTTTCTTTTTTTTCCTCTTCCTCTTTTCCTCTCTTTTTTTACTTTCTTTTTTCTCCCCACTCAAAAAACAAAAAATGATTTTTGTTTCCCATATATACCTTCTTTCCGATACTATTACCTCTGGAATTAAATCCCGAGGAGTTTAAGTATGATGAAATTCTGTTGACAGAATAATTAAATGACTCATTTTTGTCTTGTTTTCCACCTTCCTTGGAGTAATTAAATGGACAAAAAAAAAAACAAACGGAAGTAAAGGTAACTGTTTCATATAAATTACATTTTGATACCTGGGAATACCAGGTGCTGTAAGCATTTAGTGACGGATGTGCATTGTGGTGCAGTGGATATCTGCTCGGAAAGAGAAATCGGTGAGATAAGTTCGAATTCCAATTGAATATCCTGCATTCACTTAAGCACTGGTACCATTGGGAAAGGTATTAATCCGTCCCGTCCCTCCAGTTATGTGTTAAATAACAGGGTAGAACTTGGGGACCCTGCTCTTAAAAACAAATCCTAATGAATCTTGATACTCGAAAAGAAAAAAGTATTACTAGACACAAAACTTATATAAAAAGCAACAATAAATTGTTGAAAGAAAAAGTTATTACCAGCAATAAATAAATAAAATTTAGTTGGCAATAAATGACCCGCCAAGGTTGATATGCCATAAAAACAAAACAACCAACCAACATTTTGATCCCACTACCATTTAAAAAAAAAAAAAAAAAAATGTCTTTATTATCAAGCTTTTTACAGTCATAAACAAGATATCTGTTCGTTTATAGGTTCAAAATTTTGGGATTGCCATATTTAGAAGAGGATCTTATATATGATAGCATTTATTTACCCCAGTTCTACCATACTTACCTGATCTTATGCTTGTGATTTTCTAAGCACAGCTTAGATGTAGCACAAGACTTGAAAGTATGGAACATCCAGTAAGGATTAGACTCACTACTCAAAATTGTTGTTTATTTCTAATTCTAAGTAAATTTTGTTCTTGGGGAACCAGTTCTAAAGATGAATCTATCATAATAACAAATATAGTATATAGTAACATATCTTAGATTCTTATGTGACAATGGCAGCATACACAGTAGAATAAAGTCAAAATGTTGTTCCCCATGACAATGCAAATCTGTATACAGAAAGAATAACGCTGGAAAATATTTTGGAACTCTATTAGTCTACCCCAGCCACCTAGATCTAACTGTAAGTTCTTCGCTAACATTTTTTCTTGTATATGGAATTCTCTTCAGGCTTTTTGCTTTCCAGGCAGTTCTGGTCTTGAAAAATTAAGATGCAATGTCAATCATTATCTCCTGACTTCTTGATTCCTCTTTTATTGTTCCTGCTCCTTAATAATGTTTATCTTTTTCTTATTCTTTCACATTCAATAACCTTTTGTGGCTTTATTGCCTTGCTTGGGGGTTGAAATGAATAAAAAAAAAATTAAAAAAAAATATTGGATGTTTTGAACAATGCTCTCTGATTTCAGTAGGCTGGCAATATTCAAGAAATACTACTAATCTTTAATCATAAAGGCTGAATTTTGTTTGATAGATATTTAAATACAGCCACTTTTTACTGATGATTCTAGATTAGATATATCTCCCAACATTATTTTTACAAGTACTTCAAGTTATTATATTTTTATCATTATATTTTATTTTTTAATTTGAATTTTTTTATCAAGGGATAGAGATACGCACATGCACACAGGTTTTATAAGTTTATTTCTGTCTGCCTCTCTCATATATATATATATATATATATATATAGACAACAACCTTTCTTTTAAACATGTTTTGTTAAATATGACTGACAAAGAATATTTAATTCATTTTATATTTAGTTTTTCAGTGTTCTTACGTTTTTTTCCGTTTGGCAGGAGTGAGAGAATGCTAAAAATTGTCCATTTTGCCGACTATCCCCACCCACCCACCCACCCCCCAACTAAAAAAACTAAAGTGTGCGTGCTTGCATCTATCTATCTATTGATAAAAATTCAAAAAATAAAATATCAGGAGTGAGGAGAAAAACAAAAAAAAATTTACTATCTGAAGATGAGCGAAGTAACTGAAAGTGCTTGGAAATATTGTCATTTCTTTTTGGTAAATAAACTAAAGCTGACCTATTATTTTGTTTCAGTTGCTTCGTAAGTGCATAATGAATATGTGTAAACCTAATATTGATATGGCCATTGGAACTCCTCCTTATGAGAAGCCTAGTATAGCAAAGGTAAGTTTTGATTTGTTCTCTATTCTCTTGACCTGCTGAGTAATTTGAGCAGAAGAAACAGCTGAAGCTGTAGCTTTTTATATAAAAGTATAAAATCTTAAAACCTATAGGTTTAAAAATGATTTCTTATTTTTCTTGTATATGTTTTTATATTGCTATAAATTATTTATCTTGACTGGGTATGTAATTTTTGTAAACCCAAGGTCTGGGTTGGACACTTTGGGTATGTAATTTTCTGGGTCTGGAGACCTGGGTTCTGTTTGTAAATAATCCAGTCATTTAATGTCAGTGAAAGAGTAACTTACTTGAAGCAATATTGTCTTTGAAGAAGACAAATTGTTCTCCTTTGAATCTCATACAAAGACATCATAACAAAGCTTTCAACTTTTCAAAACTGTCTGCAAAGACCTTGTTTGAAATCACCATCATCTGTCTTATTGTGTTCTCCTTAATTTCATCCATGTGTTGGAAAATTATCTTTCAATAGTAATTTCAATTTGTGAAATGTTAGCAGTAGGAGGAGGCCAAATCTAAACTGTTGATGGGGTGGTGTCTGTCAAAAACCCAGAACCCAATCCTAAACCGTAAACAAAGAATTAGCCTCTATCCCTATCCTATCAAACATGAGCAATTGAGATATTCCAAATGGCTATATAATTTCTGGATAGTCTGTAAAATAGTTAAATCTTATAATTCTAAAATGTCTGTCATTGATTTCCTTTGAGTCCAGCTTGCATTTGTTTAACATTTTCAGGCCAACTTACTGAAGGTCTTTGACAACTGGAATCCCTTTCAATAGATCCCCTGGCCAAATTTGTATTATCTGATGGGACATTTGCTAATCCTCACTAAATCATTTTTAATTTGAATTGTTTCCATTGTTCAAAAGAGGATTTGCAATGTAATGGATCCTGATTTGGCAGCTCAACTTCAGTCACTTTCTCACCACCAGGATGTGGCTTCCCTCTGTCTTTTCTACAAATATTTTCACGGTTTCTACTCTGATGGGTTTATCTCCCTGGTGCTCCCTCTACACGAATTTACTCATGCTACTAGACTGGCAACTAGGTCTCACCTTTTTGCAGTGAAAACAGTCATTCTTTCTCTCGTACTTCCCGCCCTTGAACTCCCTTCTGTACACTTGCTGTCCTGATAACTACAATCTCCAAGAGTTTAAGTCCAACATCAATTATCATCTTTTATCCCCTTAATTCCCATCTTTCTCTTATCCTTTCCCATGTACAATGTTCCTCTTTCTTTTGCTCTTCTCGCTGTAACCCCCTGTGCACCAGTGGCAGTACTGCTTTGCTTGGGGTGAATTGATTTAAAAAAAAAAAAATTGTTGAATTTTCAAGTTTTAATCAAAACTTGGGGAATATGTGATGGTCACACTGCACAATTTCACTTAATGTCTTCTCACTCCTCATTCTTATGGCGACATGGTTTTAAAAAAACGGTTGCCGTACGATCACTGAAATTAAGCAATGTCAACTCTTGTCAGTACCTAAATGGGTGCCTACTCGGAATACCAGAGATTGTAAGCTTAGATGTGCAGGTGATTTAATTGATGATGGTTTGGAATTGTTAATCGGGGAGCCAAGTTACAATTCCTGTTGGGTACATTATACTCACTTAGGCACAAATACCCTTGGAAAAGACATAAATCCACCTCTTTCTTCCCAGTTATGGGTAGACTTGTATCACTAAACTGTTATATAATTAAAAAAATTCTTACAATCTAAAGATATTTTCAGGCTTTACATCACCTTTGAAGGGTTGATAAACCATAGAAAACAATCAATCAATCAATCAATAATCTCATAATAGTGCCTGTGCAGTTAGATTTCATTTGATTGGCTGCCAGTTGCCAAGTTCCACCAAAGCTGCACAGCCAGTTCTCATAATATTTAAAATGGCAATATAGTTTTTAAACAGACTTTGTATTTTGTTGTAACTACTAAATGGAGCCAAAATATTGAGTAGTAAAATGTTCTAGCCAAAATTTTTGATATGCATCTCAAGATTGTCTTCTAGAGCTTCAGATTTCAAACCCATTTCAACTTTCACAGACCTGGAAAGTGGATGATGTCTTTTCTGTAAGCATTTCATGTATTGTTTTTTTCTAGTTAAATATTCTAAAGCTTTTCTCAGTATTGATATTTCTGAAATGATAGAAAATGAAGATATAAAAAATATATTTCAGTAATCCATAATTGTAATGATAAATTCTTTTTATTTAAACCTGAGGATAAAAGGAGGTGCAGTGGTGTAATGGATATTGGCATGGCAAGTGGAATCAGTGAGTTGAGTTTGAATTCTGGCCTAGTCTATTGCATTCACTTTTTCACAAATGCCTTTTATCTTCTCCCCTTAGATAAGACTTAAATAACAAGGGTAGACTGAGTTCTTTAACTTTGTGTAGCAGCTACTCTGAGTGAAAAAAAACTTTGAATTTTGAATGATGGAGAAGGAATCAAGAAACCTCTTCACTGACTTTTCCCAAAAACGGATGACAATTCACCAAATAATAAAGAAAAGAAAATTGTTCACTGCTGTTTTTGTTTGTTGACAGGGAGTGACAAATTTTGTGGTATACAAATTTGGTCATCTGGCCCAGAAAGAGTGGCAGACAATGTATGATTTGGCAAAGATGTTTCTTCACTGCTTGAACCACTGGAAACTGGAGACTCCCACTTTGCACATGCAACATGCCCAAATGGATGACTTCCACAATTATCAAAGTAATTATACAAGGTAAGTACACATTGTAAAGGTTTAGCATGGATGGTAACCCCTACCATAGTAGGTATCCTGGGTATGACAATAAACTATATCCGGCAGCCAGGCCCTTTTTAGGGATTGTGGAACCACCTTTTAACTGCTGTCGTTTCCAGGTCCATCCTGACCTGAGGTGATAGCACTTATTAGGATTACAACTATGGACAAATAGTTAACCCCCCAAACTGGGGTTAAAACTCTATGAAAGTATAAAAAATAGATTTTTATAGTAAAAATGTCAGCAATAGCTATACTATAGCTATCTGCAGACAGATCTGTTTCGCTGTATTACAGCTCATCAGTACGGCTTAGACTCCGGTCGCTTCCTAACCCAGGATTAAAACCCGACCAAATTGGCGTCAGTCGGCGATTCTACCCCTAAGCCATGAGCGTCCAGTAGAAGAATGCAGGCTTTTTAGCGCATATAAACACGCCCAATAGCTACAGTGCTCCAATTCATTATCGAATGAGCGGTGCGTAAATGCCGGTGTAGCTACTGTTTACAAAGTCTACCGCTCTGTCAGAGTGTGAGAGCGTAAATACAAAGTATATATATATTAATACATATTCAATTCATCTGAATCTATTCTAAAAATTTTGTCTGCATTAAATAATCCACTAAGGTTAATATGCTGCAAAATAAAATGAGCCAAACCTACCATTGTAAGAGAGGAGTAACTCTCAAGGAGTAGTAAGTTCTGAGGAGTTATGGCATCAAGACTGTAGTCTTAATAGGGCAGTAAGATAATTAAATTCTGATTAGAATAAGTCATATACACAGATTTGTTTATCTTTTAGCAAAATTTTAAAATGTATTTTAAGCATTTAGATGCGATTGTCATAGGTACACAGTAAAATTTTGTAAGCCAAAATCTGGTAGCTTCTATGGATTGGCCAGAGTTTCAACCAGAGTTTATTTCCAGTAATTGATGTTGATATTATAACATCGTGTAAACATGTGACATTAACTCTGCTCTATTTATCAGTGCAATTTAAATATAGGGATTGCCATCAACGTAAATATGAAATGGTATGAAGAATAAAGCAGAATTGATATATAAGAAATATGTTAAGTAAAATATTTTGGTAAGGATAAGAAGATTTAAGAAAAGATATGCTAAAACATTGCTGATGTTGATTATATCTTGGGATAATTAAGAAGCATAATGATACATACTTCAACAAACATTTTCCAAAATAATAAATCACTCCTACTTTAAAAACAACAAAACGCTGTAAAATTTATCCAAAAATAAATTTCTCTTGTGATGAGTACCTGCTTGCATCTTAGCATCAGGACCATCATCTTCTCTCCACCCATCTCTCCACCCACCGGTGGCAGTAATGGAGATTGCTGTGAAGGCCCAGCCTTCTCCTGGAGTACCCAAGGTCACGGAGGAGTGGCTGGGCTCTCCTGGCAGCAGGTCACAGATAGTCTTCATGTTGACGGTTGGACTCAAATATCTCAGTCTCCCTTCAGATGGTCCTATGCCAGTAAGGCCAATTTGCAGCAACAGTTTCTCAGGGTCAATGTTGACCTGTGTCTGGTATGTTTTCAAGTGGTCTTTGAAGTGTCATTTTGGGTCTCCGTGTAGCCTCTTGCTTCTGGTGAGTTCTCCAAATAGGATTATACATGGGAGTTGAGTGGGACATTCTGGAGATGTGACCTACCCTGTGGAGCCAATGTTGAAGGATGGTAGCCTCAATGCTGGGAAGAAAGATATCCTAGAGAGGACCTTGTTGGTGATTCAATCCTCCAAACTTGTGAAAGATTCTTCAGAGCTTCATTTGCTTGAATCGTTCTAGACGTTTGATGTTCTGACAATACAAAGTTCATGCTTTACAAGCACACAGGTTAATAGCAGTCTGTTCAGCTGTTGCAGTTTCGTCAGCATCCTGAAATTCTCACCTGTAGGCGGTGGTACTCTATGTGCAATAGCAAAGTCAGGTGAAGTTGAAGAGTCCACCGTTGAATCTGTATTGGATGTCATTGCTAGTACCGCCATGGGAGATCTTGTTGATCATGGCGGTGATGTACGGGGAAGAAGTGTGTCAGAGCTAACACATAGTCTTGTCTACTTTTGCTTTATCACTGCTTTGGACAAAAGAGATGGAATTGTTAATGGGCATTGTCATAGTGTAGGCATGACATCGACATGCAAAACTTTTAATATTATTATAATTTTTTCATTTATTTATTTATTTTATTTTATTTTTATTTATTTTATTTTTATTTATTTTATTTTTATTTATTTTATTTTTATTTATTTTTATTTTTATTTTTATTTATTTTATTTTTATTTTTATTTATTTTTATTTTTATTTTTATTTATTTTTATTTTTATTTATTTTTATTTTTATTTATTTTTATTTTTATTTATTTTTATTTTTATTTATTTTTATTTTTATTTATTTTTATTTTTATTTATTTTTATTTTTATTTATTTTTATTTTTATTTATTTTTATTTTTATTTATTTTTATTTTTATTTATTTTTATTTTTATTTATTTTTATTTTTATTTATTTTTATTTTTATTTATTTTTATTTTTATTTATTTTTATTTTTATTTATTTTTATTTTTATTTATTTTTATTTTTATTTATTTTTATTTTTATTTATTTTTATTTTTATTTATTTTTATTTTTATTTATTTTTATTTTTATTTATTTTTATTTTTATTTATTTTTATTTTTATTTATTTTTATTTTTATTTATTTTTATTTTTATTTATTTTTATTTAATCACTCCAAGCAAGGCAATGATGCCACCAAGACACAAGGGGTTACTAGAAGTGGAATAGAATGAGATGACTTTAGTGGGGAGAAAGGACAATAAAAGAACGAGATTCAAGAAGACAGAAGATGGCAATTGGCATTGCAGTTTTGAAGGCTGAGAAGCAAAAAATATGGAAGAGTTCCACAGGCAAGAAATACAAGAAAAGAAACTATTCGAATCGAACATATCTTGTTAGTTCGGCAGTAAATTGTGAGATCTAGTTGCAAATTTAGTAGTGCGCTTAAACTGATGCGGTTGAGGCACCAAGGATCAAAGCTCATCAAAATAAATGTGATGAAAATATTTATAGAAAAGACAGAGAGAAGCCACATTATGGCAGTGGGAATGTAGCAGAACTGAAAGGCAGCAGTCTGTCGGTTCTGCTGAATCGACTACAGTTCCCCGAAGAGGCAACGAGTGGCATGCATGATACGCAAGCAGGATAGCAGATGCTTATACAAATGTAGCAACCGTCCCTGGCTTGATGAAATGCTGGTCGAACAAGGAAAAAAAAAACGTTAACTGATTAGAAATGGCCTACCTTAGAATTCGAAACAATCGCAAATGCATTTTGTGTGCAGAGTGTCAGGAGTTAACAATAAAAGCACGAGCACCCTCGATGGGTGTAATTTATAAGTTACGACTGTGTAACACATGCAAATTTTGGCCAGCTAGAACTAATATAAAACTAGCAATCTCGGCAGGTTGGTGATTTGGATTTTTTTTGAGTCGGTTGAGCTGTTATGTTGAGTGTGTCAGCATGGAGACTATCGAAATCTATTTTCCTCCATCAACGAGAAGGAAAGTGGCTAAAGTAGAATCTATTACATTACAGATCCGATTTTGAATTTTGTCAAGAAACTCGAGATATATAGCAAGTGCACCAATAATCATTCACCATGGATTAATAATTATCAATATCATTCCCTTTTCAGTCATTGATTACAAATTTAGTGAGACAGCAAATATTGCCAGTAGGAAGGGGCAGAAAATGGAAACGTAATCACTGTTGTGTTTTAGCACCAACCCTATTGTACTGGGTTTATGTAAACAAAGTTTTGAATTTTTTTGTTATTGCCCACTGACTTTATCACTACTTGACCACTCCCCTGTCAAACACTATTCAAACTGAACATTTAATTAAAGGAAGAATGTTTCTTTTATTTATTTATTTTTTTTACCTGGAATATATTTTATTAAATTTTGGCACTTAATTTGCGTTGTGAATTGAAAATGAGGAGCAGTCAGCAATTAAGACAAATATCAAATGGACAAATTGTTTTAATTAGTTAAATATGAATGTTAAATAATGGACACATGGTTGTCATATTGATTTCTTTTTTTTTATTTTTAGTCTTTATTGTAATTATTCTATTTGATTAGTTTCTTTCTTTTCATTTCTGTTGCTTTTTATTGTAGCAGTCATCTGAAACAGATGCCAGTTAAGTGTCATACGTGATACATGCTTGAGCGATCATCCCTTTTCCAATTCATAACTGCCTAGGCAAAATTTTTTCTGCAGTAGACTGGTTACCAATGAAGGCTATTGGACCTATAGTTGTGGGGAGAAGAGATACCTTTCCAGTGGTATTTGCATGCAAGTGAATAGTTTAAAATGTTCAAATTTCAGAGGTGAAGAATTGTCATTATGACTAATTTCTTATGCGTATTTCACCTTATTTCACTTACTTGCAACACTTGTCTGTGATCATTATTCTCTATATTGTGACCATTTTGTTTAAAGTTTGTACTTTCTTGATTTCAGATGAAAACTTAAAAATTTTACAACATATTTCTTTGAAATTTTCACTTTCCAAAATGAGTTTATAATTTTTAGATTTATAAAAAGGTGTCAGTTTAAACTGACACCTTGAGGACATAGTTCAAGTAAACAATACAAATCAGGAATAAAGAATAAGTCTTTATTGAAATTAGAGCATGCATTCTTTGTTCAAAGAGAAACCTTGCTGTAAGTATGTGATAAGTCTCAAAATCAGAGCAATCTATTTTTTCTCTATATCTCAAATGGAACTTGTACATACGATCCATCACCAAAGATGCTGGAAAAATGTTTGGATCTCTGTACCACTCCAGCAAATACCTCACTCCTCCTGCTATCTTCTACTTTTACCAGAGCCATATCAGGTTGCCTTATATGGGCAGGAGCTGCCTTGTCTTCACTTTCCACTCTTGAGAGTCCAAAAGTGTCCCCTCGTTCTTGTAGGTGACAAATCATTTTCCACCCGACAAACCCTTTATCATAGACGAGATGTTGCAAATCTCCCGCTGCTCTGTCTCTATTTCCATTGAAATTGTTCAGACCAACTATACTTGTTAGTTCCACTAGTCTTGATTTTCATGTCTGAGAGTAAGACCTGCCGTTCCATGCATGCTGTAGTGAATCACCCTACTTTCATTTGTATTACATTGGTGAGATGTAAGTTCCACACAAGCAGCTTCTTTCCATGGACCACTGCTTTTGGAACCAACTCCCAAGAGGATGCTTCCCAAATCGCTACTATCTTAATCTATTCAAGGGCTGACTGTTATCTTCCACACATATCTCCATAAGCTCCTTCTCTTACTCTGTAATCCCCTACTTTGAGTGGCCTTCAGGCCTTGTATAGGGTGAAGCATCAATGAAAAAAAAAACAACTTATCTGAATGCTGTATTCTGCCATCTTGTATGCTTATATTTTACATTTTGAAATAGTATCTGAATTCTTTAGATAACGAATTATCAGTAATTATTTCTTTCAAGGGGATTTCAGAATTATAGTACCCATTGTTTCAAGCATTTATGACCTAAAATGAAAAATTTAATTGAAATGATAAATGTGAGTTCATATTCAACTGTTTTGCATTTAAAGTTTTAAATCAATGCTATGATCTAAAATGTTTTGACATCTTGATTTTTTTTTTTTTTTTTAAATAGAAAAAATCTTTAAATATCTAAACTTATTTATAAATGGAACTTTGTCTGTGTGTGTATCCGTTACCTATAGACTCTGAAACGGCTGGACTGATTTTCTTGAAAATTTACACAGTTATACTATAAGCGTCTGCGAGTGTTCTTAGCTAGGTTTTGTGTCGAGGTACCCCCGATAAATATCGATAATCGAAAAAATCAGGTTATAGAAGGTGTGGTCCGATTTTAATCAAATTTGATACACTCATAGACAAAGACATAACAAACGATATTCAGAAGCTTCAAGGTTGCAGTTCTTACAATGGTGCAGAAAATTGATTTTATATCAAAGGCAAGATGTTTGTGTGTGTCTGTTTGTCTGTATGTCCTTTATACAAATCCACAATTTTTATCCGATTCTCACCAAACTTCACACAAATATTCTTTAGGCAGAGTCTGAGCTCCAAGACCATGGATTAGTTTTAAAGCTTTCATTGCACCTGAGCAACGCTGGGCTATACTGCTAGTATATTTATAAATAAGAATTCCTGAAAGTTTGGGAGCTTTAGCTGGGAAAAATAAATATCTTGCGAACGTGTAATGGTGGGAGCCTCATAAAAATGTGATCTGTCTTTGTTTTTCTTTTTTCAGATGGTTGTGTTATTGTCATGTGCCTGCATTCTGCGACAGTCTATCTCGCTATGAGACGACCGTGATATTTGGTCGCACTTTGCTACGTTCCGTATTCCAGACAATGAGACGACAAGTTCTGGACAAATTCCGTGCTGAAAAGGATCTCATGCCTCCTGAGAAAAGAACCCTGGTGCTGACACATTTTCCCAGGTTAGTGAGTCTTTAATTACATTGGTCTGGGTTTCTTTAAACTGGGCATCGGATTAGTGCTG
Source organism: Ascarosepion bandense (assembly GCA_037127315.1). NCBI lineage: Eukaryota > Metazoa > Mollusca > Cephalopoda > Sepiida > Sepiidae > Ascarosepion > Ascarosepion bandense. The sequence continues at coordinate 1,765,286 of JBBBDQ010000635.1, forward strand.
TTGCTTTTTTTTTTAAAAAAATTATTTATTTATATTTATTTATTTATTTATTTATATTTATTTATTATTTTTTAACAGAACATTTTGAAAAGTTCAGCAGTTCCAGGAAACTGTGCCTTTAATATTTAACATCTGACTTTAAAAAAAAACAATATCTCTTAGATTGAAGACAAAAATGACTGTAACGACATGTTCAGATATTACTTTCCTGCAAAGCTGTATAGTAGTTATTGGCATGGAAAATCAATAAACCAAATTTATATCCTGACTGAGTTCGTTGGTTGAGTTCATTTCACACTAATGTTCTTGGGAAAGGAATGAATCCACTTTTTGTACTCTACCACATATATGTACATTGGATTATAGAAGATATCAGCTTGAAATGAGAAATCGGAGAGCTGAGTTCAAATTCCAGTCGAATTTGTTTCTTTCACTTACATGCAAATACCTTTGGGAAAGGTATTAATCCAGCTCTTCTTCCACCAGCTATGGGTTAAATGGTACAACAGATTGGGTTCTATAGCCTTGGTTAGCAACCAGTCTACCACAGAAAGTAATGGCAACCTAGTGTGGGAAAATCTTTTGCCCAGTCAGTCATGTCTCTTTTGAGACATGATTACCCAGTCAGGTATCACTTAACTGACTACATACATATCTTTATTGGGCACTTCAATGTTGTGTAATTGTTAGCAAGCTCATCTCACTAGATTAATTGCAACTGCATAATGAGTTTGATCCTCACTGGGTGTCCCCATACTTTCAGACTTGTGCTACAGTTAAGCTGCACTTAGAAAATCACTGTATATATCTTTATGAAACGTCTCCTTGACAAGGAGTAATGGTTAACAGGGCCACTTTAATTCATTATTACTCCTGAGTAGTGATTTCAGTCCTCACTGAGTACATAATATAAATAGCATAAATATACATTTATAAATATATAAATTAAAAAAAAATCATAAAAACCAACCAGCTAGCAATTACCATGTCAAAGTGGAGGGGTTTTTTTTGCTGCTGCTATTTGGATATCAAAAAGCTGTTCTGTCTATTGTCAATTTTTAAAGGAATTTTTCTGAATTTTGTGTTATCCTTCATGAATCTAGCAATCATTATTCTGAATTCTATAGTGAATAGGATAGAGAACACTGATGGGATTATTATCGCCAAAATGCTTTGATTAGTTAAATTCCAGACTCTATTAACTGCAGTCAAATTCCATACCATTGCTGCTAAGCTTCCAACAAACATACAAAGAGCTTTTAGCAACAAGGCTTACAGAAAAGAGAGGGAACTTCTTTTTATACATCACTACCTAGGATGTGCGTGTTGTGGTGCAGTGGATATCGGGTCAGAATGAGAAATCTGAGAGCCAAGTTCAAATTCCAGTTGAATTTGTTGTATTCACATACACACAAATACACTTGGGAAAGGTATTAATCCAGTTCTTCTCCCTCCAGCTATGGGTTAAATATTAGGACTGATTAGGTTCTCTAGCCTTAGTTGGCAATCAGTCTACTGCAGAAAGTAATGGCAACCTATTGTGGAAAATCTTTTGCCCAGTCAGTCATGTCTCTTTTGAGACATGATCACCTAAGCATGTATCATATATGTGACTTAGCTAATTAAACTAGGACTACTATTTGAAGTATAGTATTGAATCACTATCTCATGTCACCCTTTAGTTGAGTAGAGGTTAATTACCCACAAGCTATCTAACTAACATTATATACTCATACATATATCATTGTAATAAACCTTTAGTTGAGTTTGATAATGATGTTAATGGTTTCCTTATAGTTTTCTCTCACATCTGTAATTTCCATCTGAGCCCTGGATCTTAGAGAACAGATTTACCACAGTCCCTCAGTGGAATTTAATTCTGCTCTGAGATACATAAAATTTTTGAAAGAAAGTTCTACCACTTGCCATCACCATCAGGAACACTATTATACTGTAAGCCTAAATGAAAATTCTGTGGTGGTATCCAACCATTCATGATTGGGGTTCACGAGCCATTCATTATAGGGCATGGGTGGATAGACAAGTAAAATGGTATGGGTTGGAATAGTTTTTTGTATAAATAATTCAATTTTTTCTCTTTTTTGAAGACCACTTCAAACTTTTTATAATATGTTAATGTGTGTTTGATTTTATTTTTACTAGATTTTTGTCTATGTTGGAAGAAGAAGTTTATGGAGCAAATTCTCCGATTTGGGACCCGGATTTTTGTCAGAGCACAAGTGGTATGTCTACAAATATCATTATTTATATGTGTACTTGTGTCTTCATTGTTGTTATTAACACATGTCAGTTTCATAAAGTCCTTGTCAATCTGGGTAACCTTCAGGAAATTTCAAGCTGTTGATTGTCCTTGTTTCACTGATCCTGATATTTCGTCTAGTTCTTATTTAGTACTGCTCAGTTTTCACCAGGTCTAAGTCTGCACTGCCCAGACTCAGGATTGAACTCACAGATACTATATCACCAAATTCATGAACCAACACTTTAATGTTGTGAATTAAAAATTTAGAGCCTTAAACTTAATCTGCCTGTTGATGATTGCTGCTGCTTATGCTTGACTGCATTCATTAAGGCTTCTCTTTTTACTACTGTTGTTGCTGCTGCTGTTAAAACCTTGCTGTCATTACTTTTTATTTATTAATGGATTGCATATTTTTATACTAGGACTATTAAGGAAGAACACATATCATTTGTGCTGATATTTTTTTCCAGATGTTTAATCCTATAGTGTTCTGTTTAGTAATTTTTAGGGATTACTTTTTTCCTTCCATACATGATCGATGATTACAGCCATATCATGTTGAAAAATTAATTCCTATACAATCACTAAAGTTAAGCAACTTCTAGTCTGGTCAATACCTAGCTGAGTAGCCACCGGAGAATACCAGGTGCTGTAAGCTTGGATGTGTTGGTGGTGTAATGGATAATAGCTCAGAATTGTTAATTGGCAAGCCATGTTCCAATTACTGTTGGGTTTATTATATTCACTTACAGGCAAATACTCTTGGGAAAAGTATGAATTCCCCCTCTTCTCCCTCTGCTATGTCTTATTTTGTAAGACTTGTATCACTAAACCATTATTGCCTCCCACCATCCCCGAAAATATTTACAATTTAAAAAGATTTTTTGGCTTTAAATAACCTGCAAAGGATTGATAAATCATAGAAAATGAATCGGTCTATAGATCAGCCATATTTGATTTTATTGTTTCATCACTGATGCATTTGACAGGACAGTCTTGTTTGCATACTAGTGGTCAATTCATGTGTTAGTTGCCATGTAGATATGTTTGGATATACATGATGTATATAAATGTGTCTGTTGAAAAAAGAAACATTTAAATGCATGTCTTCTCTTTTGTAACCTTTGAGAGCTGTCTCCCAATCAATTTCTTTTGACATGGAATAAAAATATTAAATTTATTCTCTGAGATAACATTGAGACTAATCCTTTCTCACATTCCATAATCAACTACTACTGCTTTTTTATTTTAATTTGCTGTTATGTATGGTGCAAGGCCATAACTTTGGAGTATCAAGTAAGGATTAAACTTATTGTTTATAAAATTGTCCATAAAATCTAACACTCCCTTTTATTGGCAACATTCTTTCCTTTGTTTATTTCTGCTTTTCTTATCTATATTAAGTTGACCAAAAAGTCTGTTCACTTAGTAGAAAATTCACTCAATAAACATATATATATTAAATTTCTGAATTAGTTGGTTATTTTATGTTCTCAGTAAATTTGCCAAAGTTCATATTTATTATTTTATGTTAATTTTTCTGAAAAATTTAATATATTTTTGATGGTCTCGGCCAATAGTCATAAATCTTCCTGTTAAAAAGAAAAAAACGAGGATGCCTACTCAAATACATAAACTCTCTAAATGTTCATTATAATAATGTTGGATTAAAAGATCCATTAGTTGTTTAAAATTTCTCATAATTGTCTCTTGTTTCTTTCTTTGTGGATATCTCAGAAAATAGATTAAAATATCTTTTTAAATACCATATATTTGTATAAGCATTTTGTTCTTTTGAACTAATTTTAAATGCTTTTTTTTTTTTCTTTCTTCAGCATCAACCACTGCATCAGCTCCTGGTGGCTTTACCCGTTTCACAAACTCCGGCACTCCAGCAGCAAGTGCAGCATCTGCAACTGATGGTGCTAATGCAGTTAAACCAAGTTCGACCCTGGTGCCTACAAACAATCACCCAGCCAAAACTAAAGAAGGTAATCATTGAAAAATTCTTCTTGTAATTTTGTTAGTCTTGATAATTATGTTTGCAAATTTTTTAATAAACATCAATCAAAAAAAAAGGCTTACTTAAAATGGACTGAAAAGCAGCCAGTGTTTAGTCTTGATGAAAATGGCAAAATAAATTCTATAACAACTAAAGAAAAAACAAAAATAAACAGTCATTTTGAAGAAGTTGACTAAAAAAAATGTAGATGTGACCTGAAAAGACCCAGAGAATTGACCAGTCAAAATATTGTGAAATAAGATAATTTGAACAACAAAATGGAAACAATCAAATTTTTTTTTGTTTTAATCAATTAACATCAAGCAAGGCAATAATGCCACTAATACACAAGGGGTTACTGGAAGTGAAAAAGGATGAAAGAAACTTTTAAAAGGAACCAGAAATCCAAGCCTAAACACAAAACAGGAGATAAACATCTGCTCCCTTTTCAAAAGACAGGAGTTTGAACCAAAAAATAGGCAAACATATCTACTCCGATTGAGTGGGGGGGGGGAATTTCAGAGAGTTTAGTTGATGTTAGAAGTTTGGAGTTGAAGTTTATTAGGAAATCATTACAAGAAATATGAAAAAAATTTTAATATCTAACTTATTCCCATAAATTGAGAATAAATTGATGCCAATCATTTCATCACGTTGAATACACTGGTTCTTGTTTGATCACCAAAGTTAAGCAACGTGAGCCTGGTCAGTACTTAGATGGGTGACCACTTGGGAATACCAGGCGCTGTAAGAGTTCAGTGACGGATGTGCGTTGTGGTGCACTGGATATCGGCTTGGAAAGAGAAATCAGTGAGCCGAGTTCGAATTCCAGTTGAGTACTCTGCATTCACTTCAGCACTGGTACCCTTGGGAAAGGTATTAATCCGTCACTTCCCTCCAGTTATAGGTTAAATAACAGGATGGGGCCTGGAGGCAACCCATCTAGTGTTGGTGTCACAATAAAAACACCCTTGGTAGCCCTGGTGAAGCATCAAGTATTCAGCTATTTGACAAGATTATGAATTTCGCTGCAAAACTGCGCCAGGGTTCCAAATGCACAGGGAATACTGGAGGGGTGTAGGGAGTTCTATATCAGCCAATGGCCGCAGGACGACAATGATGACTACGACGATTTCAAATGTTCAATTTTGAATGATAATTTCTATCCTCTATAAAATAACACGCCATTCTTTTATTTGCTTCATAGCAAGTGGAAATTGTTGGGGTGCCATATGAGATGCATTTCAGTGAGCAAATTAATCATACCAATCTCATCAAGTTTTATTTGATAAGTTGGTCTTCATTCTGGTTGTGTTCTTTTCTATATTATAATTCTACTTGTTTGTTGTATAATAAATTTTAGGACATTTTTGTTCCACTAAAACAAAAAACTATGGAATCTGAAGAGTAGTGCTTATTGAAGATTTAATGAATATAAAAATATATTGGAATTAAAAAATAAATATTTAAAAAAAACCCAAAAAACTATGGACAAAAGTGAGATGAAAAGTGTTAGTAATAAAATGTATTCAGTGATTGTGGAAATTACTAACATCTGATATGATTAACATTTGAAAAATGTTTTTGGCCATAATAAAAGTTCTGGCTGTTCTTTTCATCCTTTTGATAATTTTTTCCTGTCCCATTTGATAAAAGGCAACCATTCTTAAGATTGTGTTTAATGGCTGTCATACATTTCTTTTGTGACTTTTCCCCAACTTTACCTACTTAATGATAACAACTCAGTAAATCTTACTTTTCTTTTTGTAAAGATGTATGGGAATTAACATGTCCAGCACCATAAGTAATGTTTTAGATACTTATTAAACACACCCTCTTTGAAATTTACACCTTGTTATTGTATTTGGTCACCTTTGTCTGTTTGTTTGTCTGTCTGCATAGTCAATATATCTCAAGACCTGCTGGATGAATTCGGATGATCCTCTCAGGCTCTCAGGGATGATTAGCTTCATGACTGATACAAACTGATTAAATTTTGGGTTCAATCCAGGTCAGGATAAAGTTTTGGGGTTATTTTTCCTATTTTATTAATAAAATTTAATTTCTACCTTTCAAATGGCAAATACTGAATTACCTCCCCTGTTTTATTTTAAGCGTGCATTTAATTTTGAGAGTGGTCGAATTCATTTTTTGTGTTTTCACTCTTGAGAGATAAAAGTTCATTGCATTTATTTCTCATTTTAATAATCATCTCTTGCTAATCATTGGGATGATGTTGGTATTGTCTTGTCTGAGGTATGCAGTCTTTGACTGCTCTTGCTAGTCTTCCTTTTGCCCTCTGTTCACTGGAATGTAACTTGTAGCTACATTCCAGTGATGCTATTTCATTTCTAGGAATTCCCAGTATTTTGTTCTTGTTCTACCCATTTCCACTTCCAAATTGAAGATGTTACTATGTCTGTTATCATGAAATAATTACGTTTGAACCGTTTCAAAATGTTGATATTGACTTCACAGCTGCTGGAGATAAACGCCGACTTGATGAGATGCAAGGTGCTGGAGAAAACAAAAAGCGAAAAATTGAGGGAGATGTCAAAGAAGAACTTGTGACTGAAATACTCACCTTAATCACTGATCCAGAACAGATGGTTGGACCAGACGTAAGTAATCTCCTGTTTTACTGTTAATCCAAGTTATTTGGGCTTACGGCCTATCACGTTGAATACACCGGTTCTCACTTGATCACTGAAGTTAAGCAACGTTGAGCCTGGTCAGTACCTAGATGGGTGACCGCTTGGGAATACCAGGTGCTGTAAGTGTATAGTGACGGATGTGCGTTGTGGTGCAGTGGATGTCGGCTCAGAAAGAGAAATCGGTGAGCTGAGTTTGAATTCCAGTTGAATACCCTGCATTCACTTAAGCACTGGTACCCTTGGGAAAGGTATTAATCCGTCCCCTTCCTTCCAGTTATGCGTTAAATAACAATGGTAGGACTTGGGGACCCTGCCCTTAAAAAAGACAAATCCCAATGAATCTTGATACTCGAAAAGAAAAATGTATTACTAGACACAAAAACTTATATAAACAACAATAAATTGTTGAAAGAAGGTATTACCAGCAATAAATATAGTTTAGTTGGCAATAATTGACATGCCGAGGTTGATATGCCATAAAAACGAAACAACCAACCAACCAAGTTATTCCTTTTATGTCGTAATCTTGTTCAAAGGTAGTCAAGCTTTCATAGAAGATGCGATTTGAAGTTAATAAAAAAAATAATCACTAACATTCACCATTGACGTTATCATATTTTAAAAAAAAAATTTAACTAATTCCAAGGTAGATAGTTCACACTCAAATTTGCTGCCATCTCTTAAGCCAAAGGCTATGTATACACTCTTGATCTTTTTGTCCTCAATTTTTTTCTTTGCTTTGTCTAGTGTTCTGGGTATGGTGATAAACTACACCTGGCAGCAAGACTTTTGATTAGGAGATTGGAGATTTTGAGAAGCATAGAACTACTACTTAATTATTATTGTTCCCAGGTCCACCATAACCCGTAGATGTTGATATGCTGCCAAACAAAATCAACCAAACAACCAACATGAAAGAACTCTTTCATGACATTATTCCATCTAACATCCTATAATTTCTTAAAGAAATTAAACTGTATTCCAAAATCTAACTTCAGCAAAATTACAATATAAAACACGCATATCACTGTCTCTAGTAATTGTGTTCAAACAAACATGTATATGGACAAAATCTGAGTAACATTTACCATGTACTCAATTGTGAAAGCAGAATAATATGTATCATACTTTTACTTCAAAGTTCCCAAGAAAATTAAATTTCGCCGGGCCCATCAGTAGTTAAACAAGCAAATGAAATCAATTCAAATCTTCGAAATATCTTTTGTATATATAATATATGATCCCGGTGTATCTTTAAGTTATTTTTTAAAGGGAGGTATTTTGCATGAGAAAAATTTCTTACATTTGATTTATAGATTTTTTAGGAAAGACAGAGTTTTGTCTTATAAAATTAACAATATATATTTATAGCAAAATTATCAACAAGATGCACATCCTAACAAATTGTTGCGACTTAAGCCAAATCCATTTAAAATACTACCAAACAATTAAAAAGAAAGAACACTTTCAGGAGATTAATCCATATAATATTCTACAATTTCTTAAAGAAATCAAACTGTATTCCAAAATATAACTTCACTGAAACCACAACATAAAACGCACATATCACTACCCCTAGTAATCATGTCTACACAAACATCTATATGCACAAAAGCTGAGTATCATCTACCATGTATTCAATTGTGAAAGCAGAATAACATATATCATATTTTTATTATTTCAAAGCTCACAAGAAATTTATATTTTGACATTAAATGGTTTTGTTTCCATCACCTTTGTTATTAAATAAGAAAATGTTGCAACGTGTCATGTGTTAAGTATAGCTGGAATTTGAGCGGACGATTTGATTTCTTATTTTTAAAACATATCCAGCACTCCGTTACCCCTATTAAACAAGCCATGCCCAGCACAAGATGGCTCGGAATTAACGCTCCTACTATAATTCACAAATAATACATTCTATATTATTATAATGTGGATGTAAAGTGGGTGATCAATTCTACATTACAATCAATATATAAACTGATCCCTCACTTTATGGCCAGTCATCCTTCTCTTACTCACTTCCTGGCACCCCCTATATAACTATATAACCTACAATTTCTTAAAGAAATCAAACTGTATTCCAAAATATAACTTGAACGAAACCACAACATAAACACACATATCACTGCCTCTAGTAATTATGTTTACACGAACATGTATGTGAACAAAAGCTGAGTATTATCTACCATGTATCTATTTTTTTTTTTTTTTTTTTTTTTTTTTTTTTTTTTTTTTTTTTTTTTTAAAGAATTGTCTCACCCAAAGCAAGACAGAACTGCATGGGGTTACATAATTAAAGAGTGAAGAGAGAAGAACAGGTCACAGTAGTGATTGGTGTTAAGAGCTGCGTGAGAGTAAAGTGAGAAGGATGGGAATCAAGGAGATGAGAGATGACAGTTGACGTTGCATTTAAACTCTTGGAGGTTGTAGTTATTCGAGAAACAAGAATATGGAAGGGAGTTCCACAGGCAGGAGGTGCGAGAAAAGAAGCTAATAGAGCAGAAGTTGTGGTTAATTGTTTTCACATTAAAAGGGTGGGACCTTGTCTAGTAGCTTGAGTAAGTGGTGGGGACCAAGGAGCTAAGCTTGTCGGAGCAGAAGCCGTGAAAGTATTTATAGAAGAGATAGAGAGAAGCCACATCGTGTTGGTGAGAGAGAGACTGGAGTCAGGCCACCATGCTAGGACTGACTACATTGCAGGTTTTTCTTTGAATCCTGTCGAGAACTTCAAAGTAAACAGCAGGGGCACCTGACCAGATATGACAGCAGTATTCAATGCATGGGCAGATGGTAGATTTGTAAATGTGCATGATGGATTCAGAAGAGATCTTCTTGGCCTGACACAGGAAATCGACCTTCTTAGCAGTAGGTTTAACTATTAATTCAATGTAGTTGTTTTACTTCAGATCAGCTGAGAGTGAGGCTGAAGAGTCATAGTGTATTGCTCTCAGGGAGATTAGCGTGATCCATGCTGATGGCAGGTATGAAAGATTGTCTATGGTGGTTAAAGGATAGCAACTTCATTTTAGAAGCATTAAAGTTTACAAGCTATTTCTTACCCCAGTCTGACTGGAGGTCCTTTTTGAGGGCAGCAGCCAGGTTAGTTTTGTATGCATCAGCAGATTTCTTAGCGAGGTGGGAGTAAATGGTGGTGTTGTCAACATAGATGCCTATTTGGGATTTGATTACATCAGGGAGATTGTTGATAAACAAAAGTAGAGAATTTGTGTTTGATTTTTTTCATTTTAGTATTTTATATATATATATATATATATATATATATATATATAAAATCTTGGATGTGACCTAAAACTACATTCCAACAATGGGGTCTTCACTAAGGGTGCATATTTAGGCTACACCAAACTATTGTTACCTATGGATGCTCTTTGGTTGAGATCTACCACGTGTTTGTACCCCCTCCCCCCCATCCTTGTCAGGGTTTCTTTTTTCTTTGGGGTTTTTTTTTTCTTTTAGTGATGATTGAATGAAAACAGGATAAAAAAAAAATAGCATTGCATAGAATTGGTTATTTATATGTACGTGTATATCTCAGTGTGTAAAACAAGATCATTACTTATCGTTTCAAATCAAGAGTGCCACCATACTGCGAGAGCAAAACAGTTCCTGAGTTTACATTTTTTATAGAAGAATGGTGAACTGGAAGTTGTTCATGATTACACTATAAAATGCCATAAGAGTTATAGTGTGTTATTTACATTATTAGAACAGTTTTATCTGATAAATGGTCAGTCAGTTAAGTACCATGCGCGATACACGCTTTGGGCGATCATGTCTCCAAAGAGACATGACTGACTGGGCAGAACATTATCCCGCAGTAGGTTGCCATTGCTTTCTGCGGTAGACTGGTTGCCGACCAAGGCTATAGAACACAATTTGTCCTGTTATTTAACCCATAACTGGAAGGAAGAGACGGATTAATACCTTTCCCAAGGGTATTTGCGCGTAAGTGAATGTGAGGAATTCAACTGGAATTCGAACTCGGTTCCCCGATTTCTCATTCCGAGCCGATATCCACTGCGCCACAACGCACATCCGATAAATGGTACACAAGTTTATATCTGATCAGCATTGACTGGGTCACCCTGGAGAAGAGATAGGAATTGTGAGTTCAATACTTTAGGATATTTAATAGTAGATACCTCCACACATTTTTCAATACCTAAGTTTTAAAGTGAGTTTTTAAAAATAAAAATGCTTTCTTGAAGCTTTCATTTTAACTTTAATTAAAAGCTAAATGATTAAATTTACTATTTTTAGTAAGCAAAATACTCTGGTCTATTTCAAATAGAAACTATATTGACTGGAATTGCAACTTTTTGAGGGTTTTCAAAAGTTATTTTTTTCCTTTATTTTTGGCTGGTTTGTAAACAAAAGTTAAATTCTCAATTTTAAAAATCTTGCAAAAATAAAATAAACATGCGTGACGTTATTTTTAGAAAATTATCAAATTTAAAGTTAGATTAATCTGATTTATACAAGTAGTACGTGTTTATAGCCTGAAATTCAGAATAAAAGTATTTCTTAATCATATCTTTTTCATGTTAAGTGAGTGGTGACAGCCAGATGTCATAAGTATGGTTGACCAGAATTTACATTATTGCTCAAATTTTTTTCTTGTAAAGGTAAGAAACCATGAAACACATGACTTTTAATGTCACATATGAAATACCATACTTAAAAAAAAACACCCTTCCTACACAAACAAAAATAAATTATTTTTAAAATCTTTTGGCTTATATATTTGTATTAAGCTTTTCAATTTTCGATTAGTAAATATAGTCTTCAATTGATAAATTAAAAACCTAACCACAACAAGACTTTGAAGAATTTTAAAAATATCTTTTTAAACTTTATAAATTATTATAACTAAATAAAAATGAAAACAATTCTTGTAAAAAATGCATTATTTATCGAAAATAAAATTTCCTTCCACTATGATTATTTAAAAAAAAAAAAAAAAAAATAGATGATTTCAGGTTTGTAATATATTATCCAAAGTAAACTCCAGTAAAAATTTGGTTAGCCACTAATTAAAAAAAATACTTTGATCTTTCCTCTTATAACAAACATTTTGATGGAGAAACTTTGTTTTATTAAATTTGGGGCCTTATTTTTTTCTTTATATTTTAGAGTTTTTCAGCAAATTATTGGAGGTATCTATTTAGTTTCTGAAACTGAAAATTGGACTTTGGATTCAATTAAAAGCACTTTATTTTAAAAAATAAAATAAAGTATTATCTGTTATGTATGATAATAAATTGTCATTTTCTATGTTTTTAAAGCAGTTACATTTTATTGCTCGATGGTCGTTTTTTATTAGGATCATTTAAGGGTTATTTTTTACTATCTACGTTCACTATTGAGGAAAAACAATTTTTCTGGGTTATTCCAGCCTTGCCTCCCACCCAACCCAACCCAACCCCACTCCACCCCACGAGATTGAGCAGGAATAAAGCAGACATGCATAAGGAAATAGAAGAACTGACAGGACAAAAAAACCTGCTCTTCAACAGGATGTCTAAAATCTAAGGATGGAACAATCATTTTGGAGAAAGAGGAAATACTCAAACAATGGGGAAAATATATAAAAGATCTTTTCCACAACAAGAGAGAACAACCAATAATATGCAGATGAGAACGGACCGGAAATATTAAAGTCTGAAGTCGAATTTGCAGTAGCCAAACTGAATAGAAACAAAGCAGTGGGACCAGACAGCATAGTCATAGAGTGGCTGATAGCCCTGGAAGAATTTGGTATGGAAAAAATTACTGAAATAATGAAATTTATGATAGTGGGGTTATACCAGATGATCTCAGCAAGTCTATCTTCATAGCACTACCTAAGAAACCAGGAGCAAACAAGTGCGAACTCCACAGAACCATCAGTTTAATGAGCCATATAACAAAACTGATCGTCCGAATCCTGATGAATAGAGCGAGAAGCAGAATCAGGCCAGAGATAGGACAAGAACAGTGTGGTTTTGTTAAAGACACGGGAACAAGGAATGCCATATTTATGATTAGGATGCTCTCCGAAAGGGCAATACAAATGAAGGACTTATACCTGTGCTTCATTGATGATGCGAAGGAGTTTGACAAAATATACCACAAAAAACTGATGGAGATGCTTGGCAGCCTGGACATATTTGGGAAAGACTTGAGAGTAATAAAGAATCTTTACTGGCAGCAAACCGCTTGCATACAGACAGGTAATGAATTGAGTAGATATACAAAGATAGAAAGGGGCGTAAGACAGGGATGTGTCTTTTCATCAGATCTGTTCAACTTGTACAGCGAGAATAGTTTGAGGACCCTAGAAGTTATGCCTGGATTCGTAATCGGAGGCCACAATTTAAACAACCTAAGGTACGCAGATGATGCAGTGCTGATAGCAGATACAGAAAGGAAACTACAAGACCTCCTACAGAAGGTAGCAGAAGAAAGTAACAAGAAAGGACTAGAAATAAACTGCACGAAAACCAAATGCATGGTCATCAGTAAAAAGAGCAGCCCAAAATGCCAAATACAGGTTGGGGATACCAGAATCAAGCAGATACAAAAATTTAAATACCTGGGAAGCGTTATAACAGAAGACAGAAAGTGCGACACAGAGATCCGAAGGCGAATTGGCATGGCGAAGGAAGCATTCCAGAAGTTGAGTAAAGTATTAAGAAACAGGACAATTTCGCTAGAAACTAGGAAGAGAGTACTGGATTGCTACGTGCTGTCTGTCCTTCAATATGGCAGTGAATGCTGGACAATACTATCAAAGATGAAGGAAAAACTTGAAGCAACTGAAATGTGGTTCTAAAGAAGGATGCTACGAATATCATGGATCGAGCATGTGAGCAATGATGAGATCTTGGAAATGATGGAAACAAAAAGGAAATTAATACTGAGCATCAGGAAGAGACAGCTGAAGTTCATGGGACAAGCAATGAGGAAGGAGAGCTTGGAGAATCTGATACTAACAAGCCTAATAGAGGGGAAAAATAGACAGGGGAAAGCAACGAATAACATATTTGAAGGACCTAATCAGGTGGATGACTGGTGTAACAGAAGGCGTGCTCAGAGCCACCAGAGATAGGGAAACGTGGAAGGCCATGATCGCCAACGCCCTGAAGAGACAAGGCACATAGAAGAAGAAGAAGAATCGCTGATCTGCCCGGTCTTGGTGAAAACCGAAACCGGATCGGAAGTGACATAAAAAACGGTGAGTTTTCTGATTGGCTGTTTCCATCCGGGATCTGCCCGGTATTATTTCAAGCTTCAGCAGCGACCAATATGGCGGGATTATTGTTTTGGTGATAGCTTGGCTTGAAAGTTTTCTTTCATTATTTACCAATTATATCGATACTTGGTTACACGGGAAAGATATTCCTCTTCATAATAATGGAGAGTTCGAAAAGACTAGAAGCCCGCAAGTCAAAAGTGTTTGGTAAAAAGAAACGTAACCGTCGCAAACGAGTTGTTCGAGGACCCAAACCGCCACCGACCCTCCAAGACTTACAGGTTAGTTAAAGAAATAGCCAACATTTTTTTTTTAACTGTTGTCGAATTTTACAATTCTCTTTCATTATCCAAAATTGTTTTCTGTCGTTATAGTGTGAAGCATTTTCTTGAATAACAACGTCATGAAAGATAAGACTGGACTGGAGTAGTATGAGTTAGTAAAAATTAGAGATCCTTTTTGTGACCGTATTTTTTTCTCTTACAATGAGCGCAGATTTTTATTTTATTATATTTTTTAGCAGCAAGAGAAACCAAGAAACTTATTTCATACGAGTAAAAGAAAATATTCATAAATCGCTGTAGAAAAAGCTAACCGCTGAAGTTTAACGATGAAAATAAAGTCATTGATTCTCTGTTTATTCGGCATATGCATGGAGTTTATTTTTAATATTTGTTTTTAATTGATTTCTCTCTTGCTAATTTTTTCGTTGATGTTGATTTTCGATTGTAATATTTAATTTAAAGAAAAATCCTTCTAAAAATTAAAGAGTTGGATTAAAAAAAAACCCTTTTCACCTAAAGAAGAAAGCCTCATTGTTTAATGTTTGTTTGCCGTTGGCCAATCGATTGTGGGTGAGAAAAATTCTCAGTTAGGCTTCATATACACGGGGCTTTATCCCACTTTTCTTTAACTAAAAAAAAAACTCAAATGTTGACGGGATACGAAAAAGAAAATGACAGTTTTTTTTTTCCCTCTTTCTTCCTTTTATTAATCTGCATTTGAATTCTGATATTTTTTCTTTCTTTCTTGTTTTTGTTTTAGTGTAACTATATGTGACAAAATACAAATGTCAACAGTAGACACAGCAAGAAGACACTTCCAAATTTTAAAATTGTTATATTTTTCATTTTCTGAAAAAGATTAATTTGGAATTTTCAAGATAGAGGAAAAGTTTGAAAGTTAACGTTTTAAACAGTCTAATGATTAGACTCTTAATCTGATCTCTTCGTTATTTATTTTAATGTTTGTTTTCTGAGAAAAGAAAAAACTGTCAAACAAATAAAATCAATGGAGTATTTTTTTTATTAATTTTTTATACATGCATGTATTGAATTATTGTTTTAAAAACAAACATTTAAACATTGGAAAGCCCCGACACTAAAACGTTGACTTTTAAACTTTTCTCATTACACTGGAAAATTTAAAAAACTTTTCTTTTTTTTTCTTTTTTAAAATCCTGTTTTTTTTTTTTTTTTAATTATTTGTAAATAATAAAAATTAAAGTTGTTTATCGGGTAGCAGAGATTTGTAATGTTACTTGTCTCAAAAAATAATCCCATTTCCAGTAACTGTTTTTTTTCTCTCTCTCTTTCTCTCTCCTTAAAAAACTTTAAAAGATCGGAAAATTGAAGATATATAAATTAAATAGCTAATGTAGTTTTAACTTACTACATTAGCTATTTATCTTCAAATGGAATGTTTTTTTGTCGCTTTTAAATTTAAATTTTTCCATACTTAGAGGTTGCCAAAAACTTCTCACGTCCGACCCACTTTCCAAAATCGGTATTTTAATGACCAAATTTATCAGAATACAGATTTTGGAATGTGGGTCGAGCCGAGATCATTTTCTTGGGACTGTTGAGATTTTTTTTCCTGAAACTTTAAGATGTGCGACTTGGTTTAAAAAATTAAATTAAAAAAAAAAATAACGGCTCATTTTTACTTCTCAGCAAGAAAGGAAAAGTAGAACTGAGTAATAACTTTTCCAGAATAAGACCTTCCCCCGCTTCCTATTGCTGTTAGTGTTAAATTATAATTAATTTAATAATTAACACTGAACTTCAACACTGGGGGTCCAGTTTTCGAGTGTCCATTTTCGTTTAAATAAAAGTTAGCATTATTCAGGTAAGCTTTTAATTGCTTTTAAGAAAATTTATTGATTGAAGAAAAAAGTTTTTGTCATGAATTTAGAAAAAATATCGATGCCAATTATAATTTTTTTGGTTTGGAACATACACTTAGAATCTAGTGAGATTCTATGTTCATTAAGCAAAATATTGACGACTAGAATATTTTGCTTAATGAAAAATAGTAAATTTTGAATCCTTTCCTTTTAGCTTTCAGTTAAAGCTTCGAAAAAGGTTTAAACAACAAAATTCATTTTAAAACTTGGGTATCGCGAAAAAGTGGAGCTACCTAAAACTGACATTATTTAATCATTTAAGCTTTTAATTGCTTTCATAAATAATATAAAAAAGACTGAAGAAAAAACTTTGCGATGAATAATTTTTACAAGAATTACTTACATATTTTCTCTTCAAAATTTAATTTATAGTTTCAAAAATCTTAAAAATTCTTCAAAACATTGTCTGCATCAAGTTATTAAGTGAAGAACTAGTGACTATAATAAGTGACTATAAGTGAAAACAGAAAATGATACAATCATCATGCCCTAAAGATCTTAAAAATATTTTTTTTAATCTGGATAAAACATGCCCATTTTGAAAATATAAATGACCATAACGTTATCAGAAAATCAGATTGATGACTAATAACAGTAAATTTAAAGTAAAATCCCCTAAAATTAGATTTTTACGGAGAATATTTCAATTGCAAGAATACTTAAAGAAAGCGCTCACTTGTCATTTTCTTAAACTATGGTTTAGTTTCTGTAAAACAGCAATAAACACATATTTGACAAGTACATGTCGTGTGTTGTTGACAGATACGAAACAAAAATCTAATGTTCGTTTTAAAATCAGTTATTCTTTTTTTTTTTTAAATAAATAAATTAAATAATACCTATTTTAAATCAGCTAATATTCCTCAAAAGTTTCTGAAAAGTATATTTTACTTTTGAAAGATTTTTTTAAAAAATCTTGCATAATGTATTTTCTTTTTGAAAATCTTTTTAAAGAAAATACATTATGATGAAAGACGGTTAAAAACGTGCTAATCAGCTTTTAAAAAAAAAAACAAAAAAAATGGATGATTTATTTTAAATTCTCTAAGGAGTCCTGATTTTAATAATTAATAAAACAGCTCAGAATTTAATTTCTAGAAATTTCATGGTAACATGTTTAAAAAAAAAAAAAAATTCTTTTTTTTTTCCTTCCAAAATTTTATAGAAATAATTATTTCATAAAAATTCATTCATTTGTGAATATGCCCTGGAAATTTAATTAAAATCTGACGTTTATTTGGTTTTTGCAAGAATTACTCAATTTATGTGTTTTCCACCAGAAACAAAGGTGCCTAAAATTCAGATAGCAAAATCATTACTAAAATCTAATCTAAAGAACAAACGTGCTAGAAAGGGTTAAAAAATAATAATTTAAAAAAAAAATTCTTTCCTGTTTACACTTTGACAAAACTTTTTTCTCATTAAAGCTCAGGGTCAGCTTTCATCATGCAATGCTAACTTTTAGTGAAAAAGTGGATGTACCTAGTTGAATCTCCCATTTCCTTTTTTATCTTTTAATGATGTAAATGGATTCCAGTGGTGCCATTTTTTTTTTTTTTTTTTTTTTTTTTTCTCCTCCTTCTCATTATTTCTTATTACCTTGCTGCTCTCATGGTGAAAGCCAGGCGTTGTAATTGATCCCGTATGTTTCTCTTTAAAAAAAAAAAAATTCACAGAATTTAACCTGCATATGATCAATGAATGGTAATTTAAGGTTTTTAGCATGAAATTGTGGGAAATTTTTGTTTTTCAAAATCAAATTTAAATTTTTTCTTTTCTCTTTTTTACATGAAAAGATATACATTTGTCAATGCTTCCAAAGCAACATGATACCTAAGTTTTAAAATGAAAAAAAAAAAAACTTTCTTGAAGTGCCTACTTACTTTTAATTTCAAGCTAATTGATTAAATTTAGTATTTCCAATAAGCAAAAGACATTGCTTTATTTCAAAATCAATTTAAATTCACTATAAATTTTTTTTCTGATTTGAATGCTACTTTTTAGCCATCTGTCAACACAATGTAATTCTCTTTACTAAAAATGCTTTAAAAAAATTAAACATTTCAACTTTAAGAAATATTAGCTGATCTAAAGTTTAATTAATCTGATTTGGAATAAATATTGCTTCTAGTTTAAAATATTGCAGAAATGCATTTTTTAATACAGAGGTATGTGTTTGTTTAAGGTGTTGAAAGTTTGACAGCTAAAAATTTCTTTTTTTTTTTTTTTTTTATGGGAAAACATCTGTAAAAATTACAGGAAAACACTGGCAAACAAAGAGTTGAGTGAAGAAGAGTTTAATCACATGAGAACAAGGATTGAGAATACAGTAGTTCTGTGTGGCAAGTGTACAGTTGGAAAGTGCTATGCTTTTGCAACCCACTTTTTGCTATCGTTCCATGAGCAAACATTCTGCTCTTGGCAGTTTAGACGAGCCCATATAATAATAGGTGTTGAGAAGGTTAGACGGTCTTCTTACACAACACAAAATATAAAGTATCTGTAGTCACTTTTTACCTGGCATCTCTGTTTCAGTCACTTACCTATAGCTATGAGATGGCTTCCCTCTGTCTTTTCTATAAATGTTTTAATGGGCTCTTCTGTTTCATATTTTGACTTCATGAATTTAAGCTATGCTAACTAGGTTTCACCATTTTACTATTAAAATTGTTAGATATAACTAGTTTCTATACTAAGAGTCTCTTGCAATTCTTGCCTGTGAAGCTCTCTTCCGACTTGTTACTTTGACTGCATAAATTTAAGGGTAATGCTTGATTGGCAACATGGTCTTGTCACTCTGTTGAAATAGCTAGATATGAGTGTAAGTTCTATTAGTTTTTTTTTTTTCTTGCATTTTAAAAAGGGGAGGGAGAAAAAGTAAGTCTCAGAGAGAGTGTGTTGGTTTCAAGAGTTCTTTTTTTTTCCTTTTTACAAATACTTTTACACTTTTAGAGGCACTCGGGCTCAAAGTGAAATTTATGAATGTTAAAAGTTTGTTTATATTTCTGAAATGAGGAATTGATTTACACGATTTACATTGTTCAAATTGTTGTCGTCTTCGTTGCCATATTCACGACATTTCAAATATTGTAGGCTCTGTGCTTCTTCAGGTGATTTTGAATTTCAAACTGAACCTTTTATTTCATTCACCGAGGTTCCATGAACCCTGCCTCTTCCAGATGTCTCAGTATCAGTTATCTCCCTTTAACTGAACTGTCCAAGTTTATGTTCACCTCTGCTGTAGCCATGTATTGGACTTGCAACTCTTTTTTGGTTATTGAGATATAAGGTCTATAGTTCTGAAGGACACATGGCCCAGTGACTTGAACCCAAAGAGTTGTACCCCTGGACTTCATCAGTTATAAGTTGATCTGGGTAACCTACAAAGAATTCCAAACTTCGCTCAATCTACGGGTTTAGACTGTCCTCATTCCACTGCCCAAGGATATCTTATTTGGTTCTTATTTTTAGCACTTCTCAGTTATTGCTGACCTTGTTTCTACTGAGTTCAAGTACACACTGCCTGGACAAGGGATTGAACTCCCAATTTCTGCGTTACCAAATTCATAAACCAATACTATAACCAACTACGTTAGTATCCTCTCTCTGTGGTAGTCTTGGGTATGACGGTAAACTACATCCAGCAGCAAGTTCTCTAATTGGAAGATTGGAGTTTCTGTGAAACCCCGAACAACCTCTTAGTCACTGTTGCTGCCAGGTTAATCTTGACTTGGGATGGTAGAACCTGTTAGGGTCTTGGTTATGGGCAAATAATGCCTCTCCCCCAAAAATATCAAAATGCTATGAAAGTAAAAAAAAAAAAATTTATATAAATTATGAACAATACGCACACATACAAACTAAATTATAACGACTTCATCCAAATCCATTTAAAATACTACCAAACAACCAGCATAAAATAAATTTCATGACATTAATCTATATAATATCCGACAATTTCTTAAGTAAAATTGTATTTCAAAATATAACTCTAACAAAAACACTATATAAAATGCACATCGCCACCTCTACAGAAACACATTCACAAAAGCTGAGTACCATTTACCATGTATTCAATTGTGAAAGTAGAATAAAATATATCATTTTTGTATTACTTCAATGCTCTCAAGAAGATTAAGCTTTGGCATTAAATGATACATAAGTTGACATGACATTAAACAAACAAATGAATCAATTCTGTGGAAAACTTGGCACTTTAAAACTGAACTGCCTGCTGCCGCTGTTTGTCATACTTGACTGCACTCACTGAAGCTTTTTCCCTTCCTATGATTGCTGCTGTTGAAGACTTTCTGTCATTTGTTTTTCTTTATTAACGGATCCCGTATTGTATTTATTTCTATGCTAGGCCTACTAAGGAGGCTCTCATAGCTTAGCCACTGATTCTTTCTGACGTCAAACTCTCCAGTGTTCTTCAACCTGTCCCCTGCAGATTAAATAAAGGGTTCAGTTTGGAATTCTCTGTATGCTACCTAGATCAATATGCACTTGATAAAGGCTGAAAGACAATGGCTGAAACATTGGGATAACAATGAAGACAATAGTCTGAATTTAAATAGTGTAAAAATAGGGAACCTTTTGCTAACTATGTGCTAACTTAGGGTTTTAAATTCATTCAGCATGCCAACAGCATATGTATTTTTATACAAGTCAAGGTCACTATACCTGTTCCACAATATATTTTATATAGTAATATATTCAACATACTGTCTCTGGATTTTTAAAAATTAAAAAAAAAATCTTTTTAAATCGGTCAGTCAGTTAAGTGCCATATGTGAAACACGCATGGGGGATCATGCCTCAAAAGAGACGTGACTGACTGGGCAGAAGATTATCCTGCAGTAGGTTGCCATTGCTTTCTGCGGTAGACTAGTTGCCAGCCAAGGCTATAGAACACAATCTGTCCTATTATTTAACCCATAACTGGAGGGACAAGACGGATTAATACCTTTCCCAAGGGTATTTGTGCGTAACGGAATGCAAGGAATTCAACTGGAATTTGAACTCTGCTCCCCGATTTGCTATTCCGAGTCGATATCCACTGCACCACAACGCACATCCTTTAAGCAAGTAGTTGTAGAATTAATAAAAGACTTGTTTGTAGAAAGGTTTCCTTGTTTATTGGTTGGTGTTCTTTTTAGCAGTGCTCTAAGAAGGTGAAACGAGCAGGGAGTCCAACAAGTGAGCAGTTTTGAAACGGTTAAATATCTTTGTGTTGTAGTAGTTATTAGCTTGAACTTTGTGATGTCATTTGTAGCTACGTATCATTGGAAATTGCTTGGCATGCTGCAGGTTGCCAACCCCTGCTATAAATAACGAGTCATCTTAGTTTTGATGTTTACACTGTTTTCTCAAGAAGGGTCCCTCTTGATGTCATTTTTACAGGCTTGTTTTTTCATCTTCCATTCCTGTGGGGGTAAAGTGTAATGTTTTTTTTTTCTCCGACTTCCCAATCAGATTTTATTTTATTTCAGAAAACGCTGTTTCCTGCTCACACTGCCCGTGATGAAATTGCTCGCCAGGAAGAGATGAAGGGTGTCATAGAATTCAAGGTTATGGCTAATACATTCAAGGAACGTCCAAGTCGCGAGCAGCTCATCTGGTTAATTGGTCTGCAAAATGTCTTTTCACATCAACTTCCTCGGATGCCCAGGGAATACATTACACGCCTTGTTTTTGACCCGTAAGTAGTTTTAACTTTCCCCTACAACACACAATTTTATCAAGTATTGGGCTTCAGAATTTTTGTTTATTCATTATATATGCTCAATGACGAAGAGTTGTCTTGCCATACTTCTCACTTGGTGTCCTAACAAATGAGTCTGAGACAAAACATCAAAAGTGGGATTTCTTCCTTGAGCAGAACTTAATGCCATGTATATGGTACTTCATAGTAAGGTTTCTGAAATAAAATTATTTCACAGAGGACAGTGATTGGCTTCCATAACCAACTTTGAAGAGGGTTGTTTTTCTGTCTGTTTCCCTTCCCTTAGATGACTATATATTCTCATGCTAATTATTTGCATCTACCAGGTTTTGGGAATTCAGTGTTCTTGCTCTTTGTGGACTAGTTGCCAACCAAGGCTGAAGAGTTCAGTCTGTTCTGCTATTTAACCCATAGCTCAGGGGAGAAAAGATAGATTCATACCTTCTGCAAAAGTAAATGTAACAAACTCAACTGGAATCTGAACTTTGATCATCTTAATCTCTTCAAGTTTAGGGTTATCTACTCTCAAAACTACATCAAGGCTTCTGATCAGAAAATTTGGGGTTCGAGGAGCATGGAACTACCTCTTAATTGCTGTTGTTCCATGATCTGAGGCTGGTAGAACCTGATACTGTCCCAGCTATGGGCAAATAATCTCTCTCTCTCTCTCTCTCTCCCTCTCCCCCCGTGAAAAAAAAAACATGAAAATAAAAAATATATTTTTACATTAAAAACCAGCAATACTTTTTATATGAAATATTACCAACAATATGCATATACTAACAATTTGTAGCAACTTCATCTAACTCCGTTTAAAATATTATCAAACAACCAACATGAAAGAACTTCTCCATGACATTAATCCATACGATATCCTACAATTAAGTTAAACTGTATTCTAAAATATAACTTCAATAAGACACACATCATCACCTCTAATCATGTCTACACAAAAGCTTAGTATCATCTACCATCTATTTAGTTATGAAAGTTGAATAACATTTTTATTGCTTCCAAGTTCCCAAGAAAATTAAATATCTGCATTAAATGACCCATAAGGAGTTGATATGCCATTTAACGAAGAAATCAGTAATCTATTTTCATCAACCTTGTTCAGATGCAACCTTCTACCTTGAGAGGCTCTTGGTTGAACAATAGTAAAAAGATGCATAATTGACCATGCCACATGAAGGCAGTAAAGACTTACTTGGGATCAGAATATTTTTGTCTGGCATCATATTGCCAAAATACCTTAGCAGCTCTTCCAGAATAATTGCCAATTTCACAGTTTTCATCATAAGTTGTCTTTATTTTTTTTGTCCAATTCGCTGCCAGAGTAAGAAGACCCAAGGCACTCGAATTTCCCTGGAGATATTTTATCAGCTTCTCTGAAGTGATTAAGTAGGGACATTTTTTTTTTTTTCCTAACTTATCTGGATTTGGTTCATATTTGCTGATACTGTTATGATCCATTAAGATATTGATTGCCTTAAAGTTATACTTCTTTCTTCTGCAGCAAGCACAAATGTTTGGCCTTAATCAAAGAGAACCGAGTGATAGGAGGAATCTGCTTCCGAATGTTTCCAACGCAGGGGTTCACAGAGATTGTGTTTTGTGCTGTCACCTCCAATGAGCAAGTGAAGGTAAGTATTTGGACACACACATGCACAACATTTCATCACAGAGTTAAGTACTTAAATATAATTGTCATCCAAAGACTAATCAGCAATATTGTTAGTCTTGACCTGACATCTCGGCTTCAGTTGCATTTGCACTGCTGTAAACTTGCTTCCCTGTGCCTTTTTTTTTTTTTTTATAATTGCTTTCATGATAATTGTTCAGATCAGTTCTTTGGTATCTAGACTTTATGAATTTAAGCACTGTACAAGATTGGGAACAGTCTTGTCAATTTACAGTTGAATTGGCAGGTCTAAGTTCTATGCTAACATTTTTTCTTCTCTTATCTTGCCTGCGGAACTCTCTTTCAGCTTCTTTCTTTCAAGTTTAAATTTTAAAAATTTAAATGCTATGTCATCTAACTCCGTTTAAAATATTATCAAACAACCAACATGAAAGAACTTCTCCATGACATTAATCCATACGATATCCTACAATTTCTTAAGTTAAACTGTATTCTAAAATATAACTTCAATAAGACACACATCACCACCTCTAATCATGTCTACACAAAAGCTTAGTATCATCTACCATCTATTTAGTTATGAAAGTTGAATAACATTTTTATTGCTTCCAAGTTTCCAAGAAAATTAAATATCTGCATTAAATGATCCATCTATCGTCTTCTCAATTACTCTATTGTTCTTGCTCTTCAATAATACTTGTTTTCTAATTCTTTCACACCCAGTAACCCTTTGTATCTTAGTGGCTTTATTGCCTTGCATGGGGTGAATTCAATTAAAAAATTTAAATTTAAAAAAGAAAAAAACTGCATATGTACAGTTCTATTTTATTAACTATCAGTCAGTAAAGCGCAATACATGATACATGCTTGGGCAATCAGGTCTGGAAAAAAGATATAACTGATGGCTGTAGGAAGCCATTACTTTCTGCAGTAGACTGGTTTCCAACCAAGTCTTTAGAACCAATTTGTCCTGCTGTTTAATCCATAACTGAAGAGAAAAGAGATGGATTCATACCTTTTCGTGAGAGTCTTTGCATTTAAGTGAATGCAATGAATTCAACTGAAACTTGAACTCTGCTCTCTGATTTCTTATTCCGAGCCAATATCTACTGCACCACAATGCACCTCCTTATTAACTGTACTAATGAAGTTTAAAAAAAACGACCCTGTTGTAAGAAAGTGTTATTTAATTATTCTGCAACTGAATTGTTGGGTTTTTTAATGGTTCAAAGATAGTCTTTGAAGTTTGGGGTTTTAAAGCAGCTATCCATTTGACTGAAACAGAAGAAAATAATAAACAAACACATGAAAACATGATGTCTTGTCAAAAGTTTCTCGCTGAAATTTTACATAAATATTCTTGTTTAGGGTGAATAGCTCTCTATCCAACTAGTCACATAAGTAGCAGGTCATGCAGTGAAAGAAAAGAGGCGAGGGGACCAACATAGCACCTACCTACTACCAGTGAGAATTCTAGGTTGGACTTGGAAGCCTAATGATTATAATGCCAAATTATTGCAAAATTCTGATTATAAAGAGTGTCTTTATTTCTTGCATTGGCATTGATCTAATTTTTTGTCTCTTGTGAATGCAGCCTTTCTCAGTTCTGGAGGGGAGTGAAACACTGTGTGGGGATTGATAGGTGGTCTGTACATGTGTTTTAGCTTTGAAAAAAAAAATAGTCATTTATTATTTACCATTTCACCTCACCCTTATCTGACCTGTTTGTAATGCTTTTCCTTTGTTTAATACAGTGATGTATGTATACATTCTGAAAAAAATAGATCTCCCACCCCGCCCCCATTACACACCAACGATCACTTACCCACTTGAGGTGGGGTATTAGTCTGATATATAAATTTGTATATCATCTTTCCTCTGTCCTATTATAATATATAATACAAGGTTTCAACAGGGTGTGCCAATCAAGTGTAATACAGACTTTTCAACTATTTTTTTTCTCCTGGGCCAGTTTACAAACAGACAAGTTTTATGACTTTATTTTTGGGTTATGAGTGTCTATAGTAATAGCGTTGTTTTTGTGTGATTGGTAAAAATGCTCTACAAACGGAATTGACAAAGTTCTCAAACAATAACAAGAGAACAAGGCAAAATAATATTAAACAATACATCTGCAAATCAAAACTAGGTAAAGCAACAGTAATACAATAGAAACAAGTTTTTTTGTTTTTTTTTAAATTTGCATGCAAAAAGGGATACAATTAAGTGATTGTAGCATTGTGATTTCAAAACAAGAAAGAACAAAAATATGGTCGTTGAGACTGACAGGTGGTGCATTTTTATTGGTTTTGAAGCAATCCCAGCATTCATCTGTAGCATTTGTCTACAAATTTTTGGAGATGGTTGATTTTAACATTTATTCCTGGGATTAAAACCAACATGTGTTTTCTGTGCTTTAAACATTTTAGTTGCATTTTTGTATTTTCAGAGATTCTCAATTGAAATTTATATTTTATTTTTTTTTTATTATTACATTCTTGCTGTTTGTGTATAAGTCATCCCACATCGAATTGAGATTTATAGGGAAACAGTTCAAGGTTACTAGTTTTTATTTGAATACTGTGGGAACAAAAAGGTAGCTGTCAAGACCTACAAACGTCGGAAAAATAAATTGAAAGTTGATGCTTGCAATCTCAAACATTTACAGGACAATAATACCAAAAACAAAAAAAAAATAAAACTTAATGACAACTTGTTAGTGTATTGTTGAGAAGTCTCTCCCACTCAGGAACAAGTAGCAAGTCTGATATGAAAGCTAATGTAAACAAAGATTGTGAAGGAAACAAAAAAAAACAAAACACTGTTTATAGAAATAAGGGGGAGAAAATATTTTATAATATAGAGTAGTTAGATGTAGGCATAAAGGAATAATACTCCAATTGCACTAATAACAAGTTTATGTTCTGTAGCTAGGGTTCCCAACCCCAGGGTAAATTACCCCAGTGGGGTAATGAGCCCATATTTTGGGGGTAATGGATGTTTGGTTTGGGAAGAGGCAATCAGCTTATAATTTCACACTGTGCCAAATTATTAACAAGACAGCATTTCAAGAAAGAATTCCCCCTACCCCAATAATTCCAACAATTAATGGGTAAGAAATCCATATCATTCCTGATGAGGACTATCCAGCAAAAGAATTTCTCATACTCGGGATGAACAATGCATGGAAGCTTTTGTTTGAGACCAAGTCTGGTCTAGACACCTTTTGGATCTCTCGTCTGCAGGATATACCAACACTAGCCTCTAGAGCAGTACAAATTCTCATAGGATTTTCAACCATTTATCTATGTAGAACAAGCTTTTTCTACTGTCTTTGGAATGAAGACCAAGAAATGTGGCAAACAATGCCTGAATAGCTCTTTCACTCACAAAGCCAAGAATAAATAAACTGGCACAGGCAATACAAGCTCAACAGTCACATTAAGAATCATGGCTAGGTTACGGCTACTATACCTCTGATTATTATAGATTGGTACTATTGTATTGAATAATTTTTATTAACTTTGTCTGCTTTTGCAGTGTGAAAATATAATTACTTCCTTTCCTACATTACGGATATTTGTTCATTGGGTAATGGATAGTGAAATTGTATTTTGGGGTAATCACAGCAAAAAGATTGGGAACCTATGCTCTATGGGATAATTCTCAGCTATTTAATGTCAAACATGGGGGAAAAAAATGATTTTTTTTTCTACTTCCTAGTGGAATGAAAAGGATATCTCAGCTCTTTTCATCAGATGTTGTGTTTTGTTTCTCCATGCAACCATTAATAATTGGTTTTAAATTTAACCTTGTAAAATATTGGCTTACTCTGCCAGATATTTAAAAATTAATAATTTTGGCTCACACAAGAAGTTACCTTGAAAGTTGTAGAAAATCTTTTCTCGTAAAGAATTTTGTTGTTTGGCCAACAACACCTCCAGGATGACAATCTTCTTGAGTTTAAGGATGATATCACCTTCTGGCTAAAGAAGCAGACCAAACTTGCTTTTTTATGAGCATCTCTAAGATGTGGCTAAACTCAAATGAGTCAATTTACATACACACAAGAAAAGAGCAAAATAAACTGATCAGTTATCTTTCTTTCGTTTTCCCACTAGTATATAAAAAAAACAAAAAAACATCACTAACGCAAACAATAGTACACATTTGTGATAAAAATCATTAAACTAGAAGACGACACTTGGATAAATTTTCATTTTTAAATAAATACAGCATATCTACAAAATAAGTGCATACATGAAAAATTAAAACTGTATTTTATTATTTTAATTTGCAACCCATGCAAAGATATCTCAATTGAATTCATTATGGTCGAAGTAGTAATGAATGTTATAGTAACTAAGCTCTCATTGCTTTATGAAAGTCAATTCACAACTCGGTTTGGTTTTTATTCTGCTAAGAGATGTAATTAGTAACCCCCTGATTTTCATTTGAAATTTTCCTTGATTCTGTTTTTACTTTTGGGAAATTTCATTTTTATAAAAAAATTACGATATGCTATAAATATTATTAAAACTGTAAAAAAAAAAAAAAAATGTTTAAGTTTTATATGTTAAAATCCAAGTCCAAAAATAGATGTAAAAATAAAAAAAATTATAACATGACTAGACAATAAAACAATGGAATGTTAAAGTGCATAATTATCTTTGAGGTAGAACTCTTAATCAGAGCTTCCTTCTTTATGAACACAGTCAAAACTTCTTTTTTTTTTTAAGTAAAAGGATTGATTATTTTTTTATTTATTTATTTTTTTTTAGTAAAAGGATCATTGTTTGCATTGGTATGCACTCAAAGGTTGAGAAATATCTTCTGCACATTGACAAGGAAACAAAAAAATGAAAAACAAACACCATAGAAAGAAATGAGGACTGAAATCATTTTTCATATATTTAGGCATTTATTCAGGACTTTAAAAAAATGTACTGCAAAAAATCTTGGAAATTTGAGATAACTCACCCCCTCTCTGTGTTTTCTAGTTCAGACAGAAGACTATTGATTTCTCGGCCAAATATTGATTTTGATGTACCAGTGTGCAAATAGTTTCTTCTTTACAACACAAGCAAGCAGAGACTTATTTTATTCTGTCAAAGCTGTTATTTAATAAGTGCTCTTCTCATTTATAAAATACAGATTTAAATGCAAATTATGGCAAGAGGCATGGTTAGTCAACCATTACCTAATAATTTTAGAATCCTATCTACTGCAAAAGTCATGGTTCTTTTCTTGCTTGAAGAATCCTTCATAAAACTGTACAAAGAATGAGTGACATTTGGGCACATTAAACCAGGAATTCCATCTGGTTGCCACTCATCCAGAGGGTTGTTTCACTTATTCCTTAGGCAAGGAACCTTCAAGCCATTTCAAGTATTGCTTTTTCTGACTCAGCCTTTTTAAAAAAAAAAGAAAAAAAAGGCTGACTTGATGAAAGTAATTAGCTGGGTAACCTTATCAAATGCTGATCAGTGTGAAAATATTTCAAGATTTAAAATATGTGCTAAGCACAACATATAGCAGCTGTTAACAGAACCATTTGACAACACTTTATGAATTTTTTTGCAATAGGCTGCAGAATCTTACAAAGGCAATAATATCCTCAAATGCAATATCCACATGAGTTACAGCTTGAATGCATGCCTGACTTAGTTTAAAGCTTGCATTCTCCCAACATCAATAAGAAATGACTCCCCCAAAAATGCTTGCAATCACGTTCAGTATGCTGTGGTCAGGACAGTTGTTTCGTCTGTTATGATCCTGATTGATTGACTAGCAAGCTTAGCTTTCAGGGCAGCAAAGTGACAAGCAAACGCTTTTGGTAGATGAAGTTGTCTAACACAATTGACATTTGGAATAGAACCACCTTTTTTACAATGTTTTAATATGAATGGCTTCATTTTGTCAATTTTGTTGGGGAATGTCAGACAAAGTGTACATTTTCAAGAAATCAAGGACAAAATCATCTACCTCTTTACTCTTCAACAAATTTGTCTTTTGTTTCAGTTGTGCCGACTTCTTTTGTCAGATGAGTTTTTGATTTGATCTTTGTGTCAACCATAAAAATGTCAGCACTATGGAAAGAGAATTTGCAAAATAACATTTTCTTCTGCATAAAAGTTATCAAGAAATTGTTCTGAATTTGGCACAAATTTTAAATACAGGGGTCTTTTTTTGTACAAGGAGCAGGCCCAATTCTTGAGGTTGATTTATTATATTGACTTAATTCAGGAAGTTAAGTTGTTTTAAAATGTTTAATAAAATCAAAGAGTTGTTAAGTTTTGAACGGACTTTCAAAAAATATGAAAAAATAAAATCAAATAATTTATTTATTAAAAATTACATTGAAAAACTAAATTCTGTTTAACGATTCCATCCCTGTGGAAAAATTGTTCCTCGATGTAATGATGGCATAGATGTCATCAAACAACATTAATTGCATACCTCTCTAATAGACAATTGTATACCTGCTACATTGACTGCATGCCATATCAATAAAGACTTCCACTTCTCATACATTAGTAACTGTCTTCTATGCTCCAACTTAACTGAATGCATTAATCTATTAGAGGAACTGTATCGGCTGACAAACTCAGACATGTTCAGGAGTACAAGAAAGAGGAAATGAGAACCCCAGTCTATTTAATCTTTTCTTAGACTATGTGCTCTGCAAATTTACAATCATAGATGTGAAGAGAAAAGCACAGATCCTCCCAGCATTCCCCCCACCCCCAAATGAATCTGCAAATAGAAGACAGCAATCCTGTTTTCCCTCTCAAGGCCAATGTAATGATGATGAGGGGCTGGGGTATGCTGACAATATATGTAATTCTAGTTGGGATAAGAATAATCCTGAACAAAACAAATCAACATCTATGAAGTGTTCCGACAAACAGGACCAGAGATAAATCTTTCCAAAACAGAAAAGATATGGACTTGAAATGAAAGCTGTGATGGCACCTACCCTGAATCCATGATGATTCAGGGTGTGTAATTAGTAAATACTAAACATTTCGGATATCTTAATTACAACAAATTTAGTGTAGGAGATAAAGAAATTGAACAAAGAATAGGCTGCACTATAGGTATTTTTGTCCAACACTGCAAATTCTTAAAAAAAAATTAACCTAAAATCTATAGTTATATTTTTAAATAGTCTTGTCAGATCAAGACTTCCATATTCCATTGTGCAGGGGGGCTAAACTCATTCAGTAATATCTAAACTATCAGCTGGATACAACCACTTTCTAAGATCAAGGGTTAAAAAATAGCTTTGAATGAAAGAATCCTGTAGCAGCCTTCTTCAAACCTTGTGGACTGGCAGTAGAGAATTGTAGACTTAAGACTACAAAATAAGAGAAACCACATCACTTGAAAACTTTCAACAAGCGCAACAACTAAAATAGATAGCAAATGTAAATCAAAAGGAAAACCTAATCAAGACATTCCATGGTGACAAAACAAAAGCTTAAGAGGGAAACTCTCATTAATATTGGAAAGAGTGATAACAGTTACTGGACCAGAGAAACCTATTTTACAGACTTACATGCTATGGAATATTTTAATTTTGCTTGAATTTGATTTCAGATTTTTCTAATCATGAATCTGTTGAATACTTCTAAAGTATATAGAGAAAAAAATTGATCATTTATTTTCAATAATGCCTTTGATTTGTATAATTTCTGAATTGGGTTTTCTTTGTTTTGCTCTTTTTCAGGGATATGGCACACACATGATGAATCACTTGAAGGATTATCACATCCAGCATGACATCCTCCATTTTTTGACATTTGCAGACGAATATGCCATTGGCTATTTTAAGAAACAAGTGAGCTTGTTTTTTTTTTTTTCTTTTTTTCTTCAGAAAATCCTCATAAAAAGAAAAGTGTTATTGGAATTAGCAGTGAAAAAATAAGAAAGTTGGCATAAATCTGTTTTAGATATTTTTGTGATGTGGAATTGGATTCCAGAAATCACCATATGGAGTTTACTTTTGGAAGCCCAAAATGTGTTGATTTTTTTTTTTAATTTCTCTAATTGTGACCATTTGGGCTACTTTTAATACAGGATGTGACAGAAATACCCCCCCCCCCCCCACACACATAATTAGACAGTAGATGAAGAAACCTTTGTCACTCTCACCATTATGTGGAGGTTGGGGAAACTTCTACTGCACCTGGTAGAAACAAAAATTTTCTTTTACACATTATCAGGTTACTCTAGAAGTGCTGATGGTACTGCATAATTCAATATTACCTGCTGCATGGTTGGGTTAATGGCAGGTTTTTATTGATGAGTAGGGTGGTGAGACACTTAGCAGAATAAAGAACACAACCTGTCAAGAGATGAATGAACCTTTTTATAGGGGCCAACAACCATCTAACAATGAGATAGACTGGTTTAAAAGCCATGTATACAGTCAGTGTGGGAATGATACAACATTGCTAGGCAGAGCAATTCCGAGACTAAAGAAGAAAAGTCCCTAATAGAATCAACAGCCACATGTTTGATCAAGGCAAGCCTTTCAGTAGAAGGACATCGACTGTAGTTTGACATGGAGAGACTAGGCTTCACCAGATTTATTTGCTAAAAATTTGCTACAGATGGATGAATACTCCTTAGGGAGTGAAAGAGAATGAGAAGACTGGGAAGGATCGAGGAAAGTACAAAACTTGAATTCTTTTCAAAACATCTTGTGTGTAACCACTTTCCTAAATTTTGAATTCATCTTGGGAAAATCAAGGTGTCAATTACTTTTGTTGCATCCCAAGCTATGTCTACAGTTGGGTCAGTGATGATACGATGTTGCTGAGCAGAGATCTTTCGAGACTGAAGTCAACGGCCAGTTGTGATTGTTTGTTATGGAATCAATGGTTGCATTTCTGACCAGTGTGAGCATTCAGATAAGACATTGACATTTAACTTAGAGAGGGGTGGGCTCCACCAGATCTACTTGCCAAAGCATGCTACGCATGAGTGAATACCTTCCCAGCTTTCAACTTCTTCTGTAGGGTCTGGCTTTAATTTTCTCAGCATTTTGTATTCAAGCAGTTTCATAAACTGAATTTATATTTAAAAGATTCACTTTGAGATGCAATGAGAAAATAGAATACAAATTTGATTTGCAATTGAATCTGCTTTTTTGCTTTGATTAAATTTGAAATATGAAATTTTTTTTTTTTACCTCTCATTTTATGACATGCTACTTATATTACAGGGATTCTCCAAGGACATTAAATTGCCAAAGTCTGCCTATCTGGGTTACATCAAAGATTATGAAGGAGCCACATTAATGGGCTGTGAATTAAATCCACGCATCCACTATACATGCTTCTCTCAAATTATCCGCAAACAGAAAGAGGTAAGCATATTAAAATGAAAACAAAACCAGCTTATACAAGTTGTAACTTCTAATGACAGAATTTTAATTTACTGTCCATTTAGTCTGTTAAGATTGTCACAAACATTGCAATATTTGTGTGTCAGTGTCAGCTGAGGAAGTTTAAGGATTTAAAACCAAATGGGGGGTTCCTTTGCATCATTTGTGTAATTTTATTAAAATTTAAACCTTATTATATAAGGTTTAAATTTTGCTTACTTGTATTAATCAAGCCACTGCTACCTAGAATAATCCCACTTAAAAACACCCTCCTTCATGAATTAGCACTGATCTAGATGTATTTAGATGTAGAGTTCAAGCTCAATGATTGGACAATCTCACCATATTTAAAGCCCAATACAAACATCAAATGTATAAACACCAGGTCGAACCACCTGAAATCTGTAATACAGCAAATTCCCAAAGGTGTACGGTGCAGAATTTCAAACGTTTCCTCCATGGACGAAACGTTCAATGAAAAGATGGGTTACAAGAAAGTGCTAGGGGAGGGGCTTAGTATTTGCTCCTCAAACAAGAAACAAAAGTATGGTCTGAGGCAGAAGTATAATATGGTTTAATCCACCATATAATTAGAAGCTACAAACCAAAATTGAAAGAATATTCTTTAAATTAACTGCAAAACATTTTCCGATGAATTCGAATTTAGCCAAAGTGTTTAACAAAAATATTGTTAAGCTAAGTTATAGCTGCTCCAAGAATCTGCAAAGAATAATTCAATCTAATAACAAGGTTATTGGATACCGCAAATGAAAATGAAATGAATAGAACATGCAATTGCAGAAACAGGACATACTGTCTACTAAATGGAAATTGTTACTTTTAAGGAATGATATACATGGCAGAAGTCGGTGATGAAATTGATAATTTCAAGGTGTACATCGGTTGCACTGACGGGCCATTCAGAAGGCGCTATTATGACCATACCTTTTTGTTCAGGCTAGAAAACCACAAAAATTATACTAGGCTGGTGGACTGTGTATGGCAGTTTAAAGGAAAATATGGAAGAAACTCCTGTGTGAGGTGGAAAATTATAAAGAAGGTGAGAGCAGGAAAAAAAATGTAGAGATATCTGCTGCAGATTGTGCAAGGAAGAAAAATTGGTCATTATTTGTTTTAAAAATAAAAGAATTGCTGAACGTGAAAAGCAAAGCAATGTCAAAATGTAGGCATTTTAAGAACAAAGTCCTGGGCACTTACAAACCCAGATGAACTTCTATTTTCCTTCAGCCTGCTACCCCTCTATGGTAGTGGGTAAGTCCTTAAGCGCCCCCCCCCCTCCTTTTCATTTACTACTACTCTTCCTTTCGGTGTTTGTGTATTTGGGAGCAACAACCATTGGTTTTCTGTATCTATGCCTGAAGAGACCTAACGGTTGAAACCCGAGTAGTGTGATCAGTTAGTTAAGTGCCATACGTGATACACGCTTGGACTGACTGGGCAGAAGATTATCCCGCAGTAGATTGCCGTTGCTTTCTGCGGTAGACTGGTTGCCAACCAAGGCTATAGAACCCAATCTGTCTTGTTATTTAATCCATAACTGGAAGGAATAGATGGATCAATACCTTTCCCAAGGGTATTTGCGCATAAGTAAATGCAATAAATTCTGCTGGAATTTGAACTCGGCTCTCCCGATTTCTCATTTCGAGCCGATATCCAATGCACCACAACTCACGTGTGTCTGTCTGTTTTTGATCTTTATTATATGAGAGTGCAAATAATTCAAAAGTTAATTCAACAAGCAGCAATGGAAAGTGGACCCTCCATTCCCATAAATATGAACTGTATTCAAGAAGGAGCTTAACTGGCATGCTTGAAAGTTGCACTACTGCCAATTGCTCTCCACTGCAGACTGACATTTGCATGTAGTTTGGAGAGAATATGTTAAGATTGGTCAAATCTCTTTAAAAAATAGCCTCTGAAACAATGATGAAAAAAAAAATTCTTTTCATTCGGATCATGTGATACCGAAACATCGTATCAGTTTGAGTACCCAAGCTTAACTAAGTGTTAATCGATGGCGGATTTTGATAAATTTAGTGTTTCATCCAGTTCCTGTGTTGTATAATGTAAGTTATTTTCAATCAATGTCTTGATTAGGTCATCATCGGTAATGCAGTGTTTGCCTGTGCATTCTTCATCAATAAGGCTACAATCACTAAAACCTAGTGAACCTCTTCCATACAGTTATATCAGCTAAGGCACCTTTCACTGTACGCAGCAGTTGTTGACTTTTTTTTTTTTTTGCTTGTAAGGCATTTATTTTTAATAATTAGAACTTTTGTTCAGAAATAACGAAGAAGAGTTTACTTCAGTTTATTTATCTTTGAAATATCTCCAACATGAAGTGACTAAAAACACATTAATGGTTTTTTTTTTTCATTACTTTGGACAAATGTTTGATTTATAACACAGGAAATAGGGTTACAAAAATGACTTTATTTATTTTTTATATATATATATATATATATATATTTATATTTATATATATATATATATATGCACACACACATACTGCTCTAGTCATGAATATGTGAACTACAGTTTTTTTGTTTGTTTTTTTTCTGTTAAGCAGCTAAATATATCCAAGTCATTGGGTTTACTTGAGCTTGTAAAATCTTAATGATGACATGACAGAAAAACTGATGTATGAATTGAATTATACAGGAAATGGCATTGTACATAAATACAGTAATTGTTGTTTCCTGGTTGATGACCATATCATGTTAAAACACCAGATCCCATACTATCAACAAAGTTAAGCAATGTCAAGCCTAGTCAGTATTTAGATGGGTAATTACTAGAGAATACCAGATGCTGTAATCTTGGATGTATGGTTGGGTAATGGATAATTGCTCAGAATTATTAATCAGGGAACTGATTTCTAATTCTCGTTTTTTTTTTTTTTATGCACTTATGTGCAAATATTCTTGGGAAAAGTATAAATCGACAGTTTCTCACTCCCTCAGCTATGGGTTACACTAAAACATTATCTTGAAAAATTCTTATCTAAAAATATTTTCTGGATTTAAATGACCTTAAAAAGTTTGATAATCCATAGAAAATGAATCGATTGATCAATATCATTGTTTCTTAGTTTTAAGAGGTTAATTTTGTGTGTGTGTGTGTGTGTGTGTCTGTCAATGTCTCTTAATTGAGATGTTTTCATATTTCTTTTTCTCTTTGTCAGATTGTCAAGAAAATCTTAGAAAAAAAACAGGAACTTCAAGAGAAAGTCTATCCAGGTGTGGCCTGTTTTAAAGAAGGCGTGCGCCAAATTCCAATTGAAAGTATTCCAGGTCTGCTGGAGGCTGGCTGGAAAGTAGACAACACTCAGTAAGTATCATCATGATTATGAAATCACCCGATTGGTTCAAGACTTTGGTCGTTTTCAGGATTATGAAATCACCCGATTGGTTCAAGACTTTGGTCGTTTTCAGGATTATGAAATCACCCGATTGGTTCAAGACTTTGGTCGTTTTCAGGATTATGAAATCACCCGATTGGTTCAAGACTTTGGTCGTTTTCAGGATTATGAAATCACCCGATTGGTTCAAGACTTTGGTCGTTTTCAGGATTATGAAATCACCCGATTGGTTCAAGACTTTGGTCGTTTTCAGGATTATGAAATCACCCGATTGGTTCAAGACTTTGGTCGTTTTCAGGATTATGAAATCACCCGATTGGTTCAAGACTTTGGTCGTTTTCAGGATTATGAAATCACCCGATTGGTTCAAGACTTTGGTCGTTTTCAGGATTATGAAATCACCCGATTGGTTCAAGACTTTGGTCGTTTTCAGGATTATGAAATCACCCGATTGGTTCAAGACTTTGGTCGTTTTCAGGATTATGAAATCACCCGATTGGTTCAAGACTTTGGTCGTTTTCAGGATTTTGTCTACTTCGTTTTTGTGTGACACGTTGGCTCAGGCTTGTAGCATTTGAACCTCAAGCTTGGGGTGTGGAGCTAGTGCAGTTGTACTCAATTACATTAATTCACTAAGTGATGTCCAAATTAATATTCAGTTTCGATTCCTTTCAATCCCTTCAACACACATACCAGTTTCTTAAAACTGATCCGCTTTATTAACTCATTTTTTTACATTGATGTTCATCTTGTACAAGGCTCTTGAGCCCCTCAAGGTAGGAAGTGATGGTAAGAGACATCACCCAAAGCAAAGTGATAATACCATCAAGAGGCAAAAGGCTACTAGATGTGAAAGACAAGGGAGAAGGAAAAGACTTTAAAGCAACCTGGAAACCCAATCCTAAACAGGAAACCAGCAATAGACATCTACTCCTGTTCAAAAGTGTTATGTTTTTAACATGACAAAATAAAACGGTTATGGGAAAATGACACACTCGCCGAGTATTGGAAATAGGGAATTTATTATTGTGGAAACTGGAGTACAGCGAACAGTTGTTGATGTTGATTAACCGTGTGTTTATCGAGAGCCTGGAAGAATTCTGCAAGCCATGTTTGCTAGCTTCTATCGGAAGTCCCTTCTGCTTGTCTCCCAGCATGCACCTCTTTGCTGGAAAACGAACTCCCTTGAATGGTCCAGGGGAGATAACTTTCGACCCCTTTTTTAATTGTGATCCCAATAAAAAGTCTGGGGAGGAGTGTGAACCAGACTACTGGCTAACTTGTCTACGAATAATCAATTTCTCTTAAATGCATTTGAGCCTTCTCTAATATTTTTGTTTCTTTTTCTTTTATTTATTTATTTTTCACTTTTTTGCATTTAACTGTTCATCATCCGTTGTTAAAAGTGCATCATGATTCACTGTGCCAGCAATTTGGAAACCCCATGCTGCACTGATGAGCATTTGCACCAGAAGCTCCAATGTGAACATTTTAGTGTGTTTTGGTGTCAATCTGAGGACAGTGCAGAGGGTTTGGAAAGATTTGCGTGAATCTAATGATGATTAAGTTGTTTAGTCATCACAATATTATGCCTCCATTCATCTACTCACAGAGCCTCGGACTCAACACAGACCATGGTTGGAGCCAATAGCAATTTTATTGAAAAAATTTACTTTTTAGTATGTTAACATAATTGTGTGTAATTTTGGGTAAATATATCTGTTAAAATGAGATGTCAGTATTATTTTCATTTTTGTGCGATTTGAACAATAATTCATTCATTGCACCCTGTATTATAAGCAAAAGTAACCTTCATGTCGAAGTTACATTTCTCAAGCAAATGTTTTGTTATTGTATTTGGGGTTCTGATTGCAATTCTTATCTAATCTCACCTTGTGGTTCATTTTCCTGCACTTTACAATTTTGATGCATTTGTAATGTTTATATCTTAAAATGTCATTGGGGATTAAGTGGCAGCAATTTGTCTTTAATCTCCAGCATCTTCCTCACTATTTTTTGGGGGACAGTGTCAATGTTTCCCAGCATTCTCCCAGGCTCAGTGAGAGTTGTTATTGAGTTATTAATGTTAATTCCTCTTCACTCCTTGGTCAGGTTGAAATGGCCTCGTCTGAAATTGTTTATTACTCAGTCAGTTAAGTGCCATGCGCGATACACGCTTTGGGCGATCATGTCTCAAAAGAGACATGACTGACTGGGCAGAAGATTATCCCACAGTAGGTTGCCATTGCTTTCTGCGGTAGACTGGTTGCCGACCAAGGCTATAAAACCCAATCCGTCCTGTTATTTAACCCATAACTGGAAGGAAGAGACGGATTAATACCTTTCCCAAGGGTATTTGCGCGTAAGTGAATGCAAGGAATTCAACTGGAATTTGAACTCGGTTCCCCGATTTCTCGTTCCAAGCCGATATCCACTGCGCCACAACGCACATGTTTATTACTAGCAGATCCAAATTCTCAGTCTTATTTCTGGGATAGCCTCTTTTTTCATGCATTCGTTTACTTGGTCAAATTCAAATCATTTACATTGTTGTCAGAGAATCACTGTACCTACCCTAGCGTGTTTATGTTTGTAAATTATTTTTAACCAGCTTGGTGTATTCATGCTGTTTAAAATCTTTTCCTCGACATAATTTGCTCACAGATTTAGTAGCCTTCTACTTTAAGTGGCTCTTGGGTCTTCTATTGAGTGAACAATAGTAAAAATAAAAGTATTTAGTTAAAGCTTTTGTGCATGTAACTTTTTTATAAAAAGAAAATATCCAAATATTCTAAAATCATTTTGAAGCCAAATAAAGCTATTAAAATTTGGCTGACTCTGGGATTATTTTCTCTGGAAGGAATCTGGTAATATTTACAGATATTCAACTATATACCCCCATTTCCAAGTCAATATTTTAAGCTGGAAAAAAGTCCCTCTAAAACTGGGTATTGTTAAATATTTTCTTAAACAAATGAAAT
Source organism: Ascarosepion bandense (assembly GCA_037127315.1). Classification (NCBI taxonomy): domain Eukaryota; kingdom Metazoa; phylum Mollusca; class Cephalopoda; order Sepiida; family Sepiidae; genus Ascarosepion; species Ascarosepion bandense. The sequence goes on from JBBBDQ010000635.1 coordinate 1,804,778, forward strand.
AGGCAAGCCTCAATTTGCTGGAGTCCAATTCACTTGAATTCTGACATAATGCCAAAAATATTTTCTATGAAAACAGTTTTTGTAATAGAAATTTATTGAAAAAATGTGTACACATCTGGTTTTCATTGGTTGATTCGTTTCTATGTGTTTGTTGTGACTTCAGGCGTTCTCCCCCACTCCCCATTTGCTTTGATGGTGGAAGAAATTCACTCTGCATTCTCTTGACTAATGATTATCATTAAAAATTCCTTTTTTTTTTTTTTTTTTTTTTTCCTCCTTCTAGCAAAGAAACAGAAATGGACTCTGAACAGCTGCACTCAACTCTCAAGAACATTCTAATGCTGATTAAGGTATGTATTAAAATATTAAAGGGGTCCCATTCCTTGGGGTAGAAGCACTGGATGGTTAGATGTTAGGCATTGGTTTAATCTGCCAAGACATGACACTAATTCGTATTTTCCACGTTTTGTAGGTAATGGATTAGTTTCAATTTAGGATACCATTTGTGACTACTTGGACATGTTGGAAGAAAATGACTAATTCTTCGTGTTTCTCGGTTTTGCCACTCTGTGTCTGTTCATAAGCAACCCAGATTGGAAATACTGAGTCGGCCTTTGTACTCACTTCTTTTCTGTTGTGAAGCCTGTCTTGACATTACAGCAACTTTACTGTTTAGATCATGATGCCTGCCAGTTGCAGACATTTATGGGTAAGAAATTCAAAAAATGTAATATAACTATAAATGCTATTAGTAATTGTAAATTAATGTCGTGATTGAGGAAAAATGGCTATATGAAGGTGCCTGTGTGATGACATGGGCTGGAATTGTTGACCAAACCTTTACTGTATCATGCAGACTCGAAATTAAATTGAACAGTGCTGACTCTTGCGATTTCAGGGACAAAACTTTTTTTGAATGGCACAAGTCACAACCTCACAGTTTCAAAGTAAAGTGTATTTATGTATAACAATGTTCTTTTTAATGTATCTAAGCATACCCGTGAATTCTTCGAGCGTAAAAGGTTTACAGGAGAGAAGATAATGGAATGGCCACCATCAAGTCAGTCAGTTAAGTGCCATACGCAATACACACTTTTGGCAATCATGTCTCAAGAGACCTGACTGACTGGGTAGATTATCCCACAGTAGGTTGCCATTGCTTTCTGCGGTAGACTGGTTGCCAGCCAAGGCTATAGAACCCAATCTGTCCTATTATTTAATCCATAACCTGGAGGGAAGAGATGGATTAATACCTTTTCCAAGGGTATCTGTGCGTAGGTGAATGCAAGGGAGTCAACTGGAATTCAAACTTGAGTGCCGATCTGAATTCAGTTAAAAATCTACGGTCAATTGTGAAGATATAATTATATAGGTGGCAAACAATATGACAGCAAAGTAGGTCTATGGAAAGCAATTAAAACCACCATGTTGGAAATTGAAACAGCTGAAGTAAAAAAAAAAAAATTGAATGAAATCAATGTATAATAGATTGCTGAAGTGATAATAGATTAAGAAGTGTCAAGATATTGACATAAATTTCTCTTTTCCTAGAGAAACTTTCTTGCCTACAGAATGGATGATGCTAGTCACCTAGAGAGCAATATGCTTTGCCTCCTTGGCTTTACTCTGTTAAATAGAATGACTACAACAAATCCATAACTACATCTACTGATAGGATGGTTGGGTCATTGTGTCAGGCCAGGAGGTTTTTTCACGTCTGAATTTGTTTTGAACCTTTTATAAATCTACCATTTGTTCGTGCATTGAATACTCTTGCCATATCTAATCGGGTGCTCCTGGTATTCATCTTAAAGTTCATGATAAAATCCAGAGTCGGAATATAATTAATTCCAACTTAGCAGCTTGCCTTGAGTCACTTTCTCACTGACGTGATGTGACTTCCCTCTGTTTTTTCTACAAGTCTGATGAGCTTTTTCCCTGGTTCCCCTGATCACATGTATTTACGTGTGCTACCAGATTGGCATTAACGTACCACCCTCTTACTGTCAAAATAAATGTAACTGCCTCTTTTATTTAAAGTTTTTTTTTTTTTTTTTTTTTTTTTTTTTGCACTTCTCATTTGTGGAATTTCCTACTGTTTGCTTGCTTCCCTGATAGCTACAATCTCCAAAAGTTTAAATGCAACATCAATTACCATCTTCTATCTCCTTGATTCCTAGCCATCTCTAATTAGTTCTTTGATATCCCTTGTACCTTTCTCTCTCTCTCTCTCTCATTGTAACCCCCTGGCGGTCCTGCATTGCTTGGGGTGAAATGATTATAATAAATTTAAAAAAAAAAAATGGAAAAGTAAATACTTCAAATACAAAACGTTTGTTATTTGTTCTATTGTCAACTGTTTATGATTTTCTTAGCTTGTTAAAGAAGTTAAATGATTTTCTGATTTTGCATAATAACTTCAGACTGCAGTTTTTATAAATCCAATTTTAATCATATCACCCCAAGCAAGGTGATGTGCAGGGGGCTACGTAAGGGTAAAAAGAATGGAAAAGAGGAAAGCCGGAAACCACTATCCTAAACAGGGAACAAGAGATGAGCCTCTTCACCTGTTCAATAGACGTGGGTGGAGTGTGAACTGGGCGCTAGTTTAGTCTATCTACTCCAATCCAATAACTGGATAATGAAACCTTTTGAATCTACCTAAACATTTAACTAGCTTTGTTTTGACATCCAAATTAATCATTTAAAATCTGACAAAAGTTTTTTAAAGTAAATTCGAATTATTGAAATTTGTGATTTATGTAATAACTTGAGGCTGATGGTAATCGTAATGGCTTAGGTTTCTACTTGCAGAATTGATTGAATAAAACTTATTTTGAATGTGCAAATAAATTCAATGCAGAGAATGAACAGGTGGTTTTATTTTTGCTTACAATGGGTAAGACTAGATTGATCCGTCAGAGATTTGACTATTGGCAAATAATTATCAAGTAAAACTTTTTTTTTTTTCTAGTAAATCTGAATCTTTCAGTATATCTGAATATAACTTTTTTTGTTTTGCTTTCCCTCAGAATCATCAGAGTGCCTGGCCATTTCAAAAGCCAGTTGATAAAAATGAAGCTCCAGACTATCTTGATCATATTCGCTTCCCAATGGGTGAGTCATTTTTTTCTCATCTTTAAGTAGCGAAAAAAAAAAAATCTTCATTTAATGTGACTTAGCAGTGTAACCTACCCACTCATGGTTGGTATAAAGAGACACGGATTTAACTAATGAAATTACTTTATAATTGGATGGTATAATAAGAGTTGGGTTTCGGTTCCAAAACTTGTTCTTATTGTAGAGCTTAGCAACCTCAGCATGGGATTTTCGGTCTTTGAGAAATTTTACTTAAAGGAGGCTTTTTACTCTTTCTTTTTAGTGGATCTAAATTGCTGCCATCACTAGTCTTGGGCCTTTCATATATTTACAAGCAAACAAATTGTAGGAATAAATGATTTCCTTTCTAACATGGTTGAGCTTTAGATGATAATGTGTCTGTCGAGTTCTGCTGAGAACAGTAATATTAATTAGAAATAGATATCTTGCTGGTGGGTCTAGTGTTGCTCTCGGTTATACTAAGTTACTAAACAATCTCCAGGATTGATTCCTTTTAAACTCCTCCATTTTCTCTAAACTGATTAACTTCCTTGACTAGTTCTATTTCCACATTTCATTTGATTAATCAAACTTTCTCTCATTCCTCCCCCTAGTTTGAGAGCACAAGACTTTCTACATGTAACTGTCCATTTGTCAAGCCACCTCGATATTTATTTCATACCTATTTTCCTTTTGCTTCATTTTTCACTGAAAAATAATTTCCAAACGTTCTCCAAACATATAAAGAGTTTATATTTTTCCCGACTCCTGCCATCCTCAACCTTTTATAAGAGCAAGATCAGACCAAAGATGGTGTACTGCTGCTGTAGACGGCTAGGAGCTGGCTAGTGTTCATTTTCCAGTCTCAATAGAGTTCTAAAGTATCTACGCGGCCTTGTTGGTGATGAATTATTCTCCACCCAAAAACTCTTTTCCCACAGATGGAACGTGGCAAGTCTCTTGCTGCTCAACCACTATTTCCATGGAAAGTGTTCAGACAAACCACATTGCTAAGTTCCCCTCAAGCAATTTTGTCTCCCGAATCTCTATGTAGAACCGATTCCCAAGAGGATGCTTTTTCAATCAATACAATTTTAACTTTTTCTTTTTTTTTTTTTTACTTGCCACTCTTTCTTTTCAGTGTGACTTTTGGGAATCCTAAAGTTCAAAGTGGAAGTCTGCTCAAAGCTGTCCTCTAAACATTTGTTGCTAAATTACAAATGCTTATTTTTAGCAGCAAACCTGGACTTGTTGTCAAGGTGACTTGTACTTTGAAAATAACTGGGTTTTGACTGTTTCATCTGGATATGTTGAAATGCACACATTGCAACTTTAATTGTAAATCCATCAGTTTTGTTATTGGGTTTAGTCAACCATTCCTCTTCCTTCCTTCCCTTTTAATCCCCAGTGACAGAAAGGTGACATTTTATTTGCTTTCATTCTGATCACTTTTTTTTATCTGGTTTACAAAGTTTCTCTTGGAGAAATTCTGGTGCCAGAGCCAAGGATGGCTGGGAGGAAGGTTTTTTTTTTTTTTTTTTTTTAAATTTATTTATTTATTTATTTTTTTTAAAGTTTTTAAAAAAAATTTTTATTTTATTTTATTTTATTTTTTTTTGAGTCAAGGTTTTGTTATAATGTAATCCAGCAACTTTTGCTTTTTAAGTACAAAGAATGTAATATTTAAAAAAAAAATTTATTTTAAAAATTTTTTAATTCTGGCCCAAACTAATTTGTTACTGTATCGCAATTTAATATCCCCCCCTCTGCTCCCCATTATTCTTATTTATTTTATTTTTTTTGTTTTCTTTTCAGACCTGAAGACGATGAGTGAGCGCTTAAAGAATCGTTATTATTGCAATAAGCGCCTGTTTATAGCAGATATGAATCGCATTTTCACCAATTGCCGTGCATACAACCAGCCCGACACAGACTACTACAAATGTGCCAACAGCCTGGAGAAATTCTTTCAAAGCAAAATGAAAGAGTCTAATCTGTGGGACAAGTGACCACACCCAAACTGATTGACCCTGTGGTTTGACCTCCTGATCACTTTTGGGTTGGGGGTTTCCAAAATTCTTCCATTGTCTTCGCTGACAATGTTTGTTGTGTACAGAGAGGAGGTATTTCTTGCCACCTCTGAAGAGGGTCCTAAGCAGCAGAAACAAGAAAGGGATCAACATTTAAAAAAAAAAAAATTTCTCTCTCTCTTTTTCTCTGACATTTTTCTTTCTCTCCCAAAATATCAGTAGCTGCCAGTTCTCCATATGAATTGAGGCTACTTTTTTTCTTTTTTTTCTTTTTTTTTTCTTTTTTTAGATTCTCTTTTACTTTACTGCTGTAATGGAATCAGTCACATTCGAGACAGGACGTGCCTTTCTACTTTACACTTGGGTGTTGGTTTCCCAGTATCCAAGTAAAAATAGGAAATGTTTTGCTTCTGCAAATCATTTTTTTTTTTTTTTTTTTAAGGGGAAAACAACAACAACAACAAAAAAAAAAAAACAACAAAGGCAAGAAAATGAAGAAAAAAAAAAAAGAAAAATTTTTTTTTTTTTTTTTTTCACCAGCAAAGATGTTGGTGACATTTTAGAGTCGCTACTGGTAAATTAGTATCATGACTCTGAAACCTCTTAGTAAACCTATGGCTGTTTGATATATGACGAGTTGACTGTGTGTGTCTGGGGGGGGAAACTTGCACACTCCTGAGCACGCACCCACATATTTTTTTTCTTCTTCTGAAGTGTTGACTTCTTGATTTGAAACCTGATTTATGTTTTTAATTTTATTTATTTATTTAAAATTTTCTAATTTAAACGTAAAAATTTCAGGTTCCAACCATGTCTCTTGAAATCTGGTAGGAACAATGCAGTACAGATTTTTTTTTTTTTTTCCTACCATACAGTGATAATCTGGCCATTTTTTTTTTTTCCTGAACCACAAGAAACAAAATTGTGGACTACATCTCATGGCATCCTCCTCCTCCATAGCATTTCCACTTTCTTATTTTTCTTCTCCTGTTGGGGTTGATGAGTGGATGGGTGGGTGTATATGTGTGTGTGCACTTTCTTTCCATTGTCCATGCATTCCTAAAATTATCCGTGTGTTTGGAAGAGCCAGGTTGGTCCATTCAAAGATGTCATCCTCTTCGTCTTGGACTTTAATCTATTCTGACATCTTGATGGTTTGCTCACCCCTGGAAATTCTGAAGAGCTGGATAAGTGTCCACAGCGTCCCTATCTCCCTCCAAAAGTTTGGGAAGAGGGACACTATAGCTGCTGCGGGCTATGTTCCTTGGTTTTTTTTTTTTTTTTTTTTTTTTTTTTTTTAAATAAAAGATAAAAGAAATGGCTTATAAAATAAGCCCTAGCAATTTACCCCTCCAAAGTGTAGGCCTTATTCCAAACCAACTCTACTCAGGGCCTTCTGTTCCTCCTTCATTCCAAGTAACTTTGAAAAAAAAGAGAAAAAAACCCTTGCTTCATCCCATAAAATCTCTACATCTTGAGCCAGTCCCCCCTTCCTCAGCATTCTTGGCTCTGTACCATAACCCTACCTCTTATTTTTCTCTACCTGGAGGTTTCTGGTTTCACAGGCTCTCATTCTGGGCCTATTCAATCAAACAGCATCTGTAAAAAGACCAATAAATGGATAGTGCTATCCAATCATTCATTGCTGCAGTTTTTGTTTTGTTTTGTGTAACTTGTGAACAATTTTGGGTGTCCAAATGTGTGTGTTTGTTGTCTCTGTCTTTTTTTTTTTTTTTTTTTTTTTTTTTGGTAGGATTTTGCCTTTGACCTCAAAATATGCCTCAGTTTCCGATATCACATCTTTATTAGAATCAAATCTCTTTCCCTGGAGCATTTCTTTGGGGTCTGCAAACAGCCAGTAGTCACTGGGGCCAGATCTGGAGAATACAGTGGATGCAGAAGCAATTCAAAGTGCAATTCATGTAGTTTTGCCATCACAGCGATCGATTCGTAACATGATGCAACGTCTTGGTGAAAGACCACTTTTTCTTTATTTGTGGCTGTTCTTTGTCAATTTCTTCCTTCAAATGTACCAATAATGCTATATATTTTCTATTGAGGGTTCTTCCTTTCTCAAGGTAATCGGTGAACAAAATACCGTGTATATTCCAAAATACAGAGGCCAAAACCTTGCCTGCTGATGTTTTTGTCTTTGAATGGCTTTCACCTGCTGACTGCCGTTTTGATTTTGGAGTGAAGTGGTGGATTCGCATTTCATCCCTTGTCACACATTTATGCAAAAACTTTTTGTTGCATTGAAACAGTTGCAAACAGCACTCTGAATTGTCAACACATTGTTCACAGTTGGTCAAAAACAACAAACGTGGCACCCAGTTTGAACACAACTTCCTTATTGACAAATGTTCATGCATAATTGTGAATACACTGTCTTCTGATATCTCATGCAACTTCAATTTACGATCGACCAAAAAAAAAACTTTTTTTTTCTTCTTCTGGGACAACTGCCAATTTTGGATGACCTCAGTGTTCAGCTTCATTTGTGTCTGTATGGTCATGTTTAGTCGGCATACCACCTCTTAATAGTTGTTTCCGATAGAGCAGAGTCCGAATAACACTTTGCAAGCCATTGCTTTGCTTGAATAGTTTTTGTTCCCCCCACCATCAGAAAGCAGTGCTTTATTAAAACATGAAATTCAGATTTTTCCATTGTTTTGAAAATTTGTAACAGGCTTCACTCAAATAACTAATTTGTAAACTAATAATCCGATTGGGCTCAAATTTTGTCACATGCCATTTGAAGGTTAGTACTTCATAAAAAAAACCCTGAGAATCTTTTGTTAGTGGTACCATCTATATGTCAGTCTTGGGACTTATTGAGTGATGTCTTAATTCTACAATACTAAATCAAGGTAATTATTGTAAAAAGTTTGAGAAATATTTTGCTGGGGTTATGCTGTTTTTTTTTTTTTTAATCTGGGCCAATAGACCCTAAGATAATTCAGATGAAAGTAGAAATTTTTATATCCACCAGTGTTAAAAATGAGTGACCAAGGGAATTGCTTATATAAGGTGGCAAAATTGTGGTGCAGTGTATATAAGCTCAAATTCCAGTTGAATTCGTTGCATACACTTACACGCAAATACCCTTGAAATGGTATTAATCCATCTCTTCCCGTCAGTTGTGGGTTAAATAACAGGACAGATTTGGTTCCATAGCCTTGGCTGGCAACTTACTGCAAGAAACTCTTCTGTTCATTCAGTCATTCGAGACAAGATTAACCAAGTGTGTATCATGTATGGCACCTAATTGACTGAGTGAAACATTTGGCTTTCAGTTACCGGGAAGAGCTCAGAATGACATGCTAAGATGTTCAGCACTGAAAGATAGAAGCACACACCCACATCCTGTGGATGGAACAAAGAGACACACAAATGAACATCACTGTTGCAGAATCAATACTACATTATCAATAGCAGCCGGAATGGAGAGAATTGAAGCAATGGAGAGAATTGAAGCAGAACTAAACACAACAGAAGTACTCAAATTGCCATTTTGCTATTAAATTTCCTCATATAGTCATTAAACTCTTCTGCCTAGCTTTAATGTTCAAGGGCTGAATCACACTAGAAACAAGTTACCATGCTTCCCCAAAGGGAGTTAATAACCCCATTTGCTGGGGGATATGACACCCCACTCAGCAATTGCTGTAAAGAAAACTGACTCATTTCCAAGAGCATGCAACAGACTGAAACTGCCAAAAGACAATTTGGTCAGCAAATGTTTACAGTTGATTAAGTGAATGGGCTTTGGGTTGGGTCAGGTCTGCATACAACCATTTATGTGCATAAGCATCAAATCAAATGCTGGAACAGTGCACACTTTGATTTTTACACTGATTTGTCATTGTAAAAATCAGACAGGAATCTCTTTGTAGAAGTTTTTGTTTATACAGTGTAACCCTGATGTGAGAGTTGTCGAGACTGGATAAAAGTTCTCTTATATCCGGGTTTGGTCTATTTTATATACATTACCACAGGCTCTAATTTTGGACCAGAGAAAATCTCTCTTCTATCCAGGTTATACTGAGTAGTAAATAATTTTCATCCCATAGCTGTGTAGGGTCCCTAAGCACCTGACCAACTACGTCCATTTTTGATTTCACCCCAAGCAAGAAAATAATGCCACTCAAACTCAAGGGAGGAGAGAGAACAATAAATGAACAGGTTTCATGTAGACAGAAAATAGCATTTGACATTTCATTTAGATTTTTGCTGATTGTAGGTGGGACAAAAGCAAGAAATTGAAAGTCTTCCAGGGGCAAGAAAAGTAACTATTAGAATAAAAATGAGTTACATTTAGCTTATATCATGAGACCTAGTCAGTCAAGTGCCATACATGATACATGCTTTGGGCGATCATGTCCCTTTGAGACATGATTAACTGGGCAGAAGGTTGCCATTGCTTTCTATGATAGACTGGTTGCCAGCCAAGGCTATAGAACCCAATCTGTCTTATTTAATCCATAACTGGAGGGAAGAGATGGATTAATACCTTCCACAAGGGTATATGTGCGTAAGTGAATGCAATTGGAATTTGAACTCAGCACTCCAATTTGTCGTTCCGAGTCGATATCCACTGCACCACAACGCACATCCCGAGACCTAGTAGGTATGCTTAAATTCATGCAGTTGAGCTATCAAGAAAGAGAGCTCGTTAAAACAACTGCCATGAAAATATAGAAAAGGGAAGTTAAGATACCAGGTCAAGGCAGATAACAAATGTCTCAGTTGTGTATCCAAGTCTGAATTATCTTCCTGTCAACTTGGTGACACTGTCTGCCTAGTTTTGTTCATTTGTTGGTTCTTATGACACGGCCATACTATTTCAACTTACTTTTCTTGATGGTGTTGAAGAAGTCTTGCAACAGGTCTCTTTCCTGTTAAATGGTGTCTTGAACTTTGCCATTTGTAATGCGGTTTAGGTAGGAGATGCCAAGTTCTGTAGCATCTCATTTCTAATGCTTGGTTCTGCTGTTAATCATCAAAATTGGCAGATGTATGGAAAGATAAGGTTAACGCATGCAAGTCTGACCTTTGATTTATGGTAGATGATTTTTTTCCTCTCAGTTGTTCTTAGTTTTATGGTTTGCACTGAACTTGAAATTCTTTCTATTCCAGAGTGCTTGTCATTGATCCAGCCAAAATGTAAGAATTGATCCACTGTAAGTTCCTGCCCATAAACTTATATTGGTTGAAAGCCCTTTCTCATTGCATATCAAATTATTATTTATTTTTTTCTTTCTTTCTAGCATGCTAATAATTTCCATGCCATATCAGGAAGACATTTTATCCAGGGTCATCACCAAACAGACAAGTTCCTCTTTTTTGCAAACAAAACTATCAACATCATCAGCAAAGTAATCCTGGCCCCACTCTGGAGAGGGCGTAACTCTTTCGACATAGATCCATGGTCTCGAGACTGATGGATATTCCAACAGCAAAAAATAAAGAGAAGCAAAGGCAAGTGATGTTGCAAGTACACCCTGGCACTCCTCGATGACATGAAATATTTTAAACAATATGGACTTTTGTCAATTTTGATGTATTGCGGATCCGACAAATACAGTCAGTTTTCATGTTTGTGACGTATGTGCAGCTCAGTCTTGTTAACGCAAGATTTGTACACAGATTGCGTACAAATCTACATGTGCAATGCCAAAGATCTCAGGCCATAGCCACAGGGTTTTTTACCGACCTTTTTCACCATTGTCTTTCATCTCTTAGCTGCTCAATGTAACTGGTCTCAGAAATTTCAAAATCATTCTTGTACAAATATCTCGAGTTATTTCTATCCAGAGCAATTTCCTTGAAGTCAGTATGAAGCACACTAAGGTTACTTTATACCCGAGCCATGGCTGTCCAACACTCCTTTGTCAATGCATAAGGAACCTTTTCAATGTATTAAAAAAATTTGGATAAAATTAAAAGGAAAGATTTTTCTACTTCATAATCATTTGAAAGAAGAAACAAAAACCAAAGTGAATAATTTGAAAATTTATTAAAATCCTGAGTGAAAGCAAATGTCCGTTTTTCAGACCAAATGAAGAGGAGGGAGTGGAAGGATAGAGAAAAAAAGAAAAGAAAGGTGTTAACATCAAATGTTCAAACTGGAGAGAGAGCGCAAAGTGAAATTAAAGATTTTATTTCTTTATCAAATTCTATTTTAATCCATACTCGTGTTTTAATTTCTGCATCTCTTCTTCTCCATACAAAGTTTGGTTTGCAGCCAAAGTTTCTAACAATGACAACAAGTCTGAAAGACAAAAAGAATAAAAATAACGTTTACCAAATTTTTTTAAGAAATTTATTTATCTGTTTAACTTGTCTTGGCATCAGTTTCAACTGACATATTTAATATGAGCATTGTTCTTAAAGTTCCTGTTTTCAGTGAAATTTTCCCTTTAGATAAATGTTATGGTGTGTGGGAATGACATCATTTTAAACTGATGCCAGGAGTATCTTATTCAACACTTGAAGCAGTAAAAAGCAATGTTCAACCTGGATTAGATATTCAGTCAGTTAAGTACCATACGTGATACACACTTGAGCGATCAAGTCTCTTTCGAGACATGACTGACTGGGCAGTAGATTATCTTGTAGTAGGTTGCCAATATTTTCTGCGATAGAGTGGTTGCCAGCCAAGGCTATAGAACCCAATCTGTCCATAACTTGAGAGAAAAGACAGATTAATACCTTTCCCAAGGGTATTTCTTGTTCCAAGCCGAATTAGATATTAAGTGAATAATTAATTGGAGTAGATAGACTAAACTATCGCCCGGTTCACACTCCACCCAGGTGAAGAGGCTCATCTCTTGTTCCCAGTTTAGGATGTGGTTTCCGGCTTTCTCTTTTCCAATCTTTTCACTCTTACGTAGCCCCTTGCGCATCAGTGGCGTTACCGCCTTGTTCGGGGTGATATGATTAAAAAATATATATATATTTTTCAGTAATTTATTTTCAATAAAATTTTGGCTGGAAAGAGAACGATAAATATTCATTCCAAGTGGCTTAATATGAAAATATTTCTTTAATTAGTTTGCATGGAATGAAATTGGAAGTGGATGATAAGTATGAAGAGAGCCTTACATTTGCTTCTCTAGTTGCTGTTGTCTGCAGTTTAAGCTTATAAGTAACAAGAGAATATAACCAATAAAAAGCCTTCTCAAATTATTTAATTTGTCTTTGGTATAATCGTTTGTATTAATGAAGAATGTTTTGAGACTTGTAGTTTCAATGAAAAAACAAAAATACCAGGCGGTAGCCCTTTTGAGAAAATAGTTTCAGTATAAAGCCATAAAGGAGGCAACCATATTGAAATCGAAGATGGATGTCATTTCACACTGGTAGCAGAACCTTCAACATCTATTAATTATCATTTGGGAATATTGGAACCACTTTGATAAAGAATATTTCTTTAAATTTGTGAAAAGAATTGGGGATGTCAAAATTTCAAAGAGGAGACAACTAAGTATGAATTATAATTTTATTGTTGAATTCTATAATCCCACCCTACCACCACTCAATATCCAGTTATGTCTGGGGCCAGTTCTTCAACCTTAAGAGGCCTTTGAGACTAATACAATTTGATGGTCCTTCTCTTTAATCTTCTGTTATTAGGTTTTATTTTTAGCCCTAAGTAATCTCGGTGAACTCTTTAGTTTACATATTGCAATGAAATACCAGTTATTTTCCAATTTAAAACAAAAAAAATGGATAAGACCACAATATCTTATTTAGGAAAAATCAAAATACTGCTGAGAAGATAAACCTCCACTTCTGACAACACAAAGGAATACAACAAATCATTCAATATAAAAACAAACAAAATGCAGACAACAACAGACCCAAATGACATTTATTACCAATCATAAAACATCTGAAATCACTATTTCCTTGAAGGCATGTGGCCAAGTGGATATAAGCATTGGTTAGTTCCAGTGACTTGACCCAAAGAGTTCAATACCTGGTAACAGCAGTGGTGAACAAATAGCATTGCACATGGAATAATAAGGGTATACGCCAGTGATTGAAATAAAGGGTTTGGTTTTAAAAACCTAGCACCTGAAGACCATAACAGACAATGGCCGAAAGGTCGTAAACATGGCAGTAAAGATGAGGACAACGGTTCAAACAATGTAAATATCTCATCTCAGAAGTATGGAGTCATCTTTTTTTTTTTTCTTCTTTATATTCCTCAAAGTCTACAATAAAATATGGTACAAAATCATGTCTAGAATCTTAAACTTTACAAAAATCACCCAAATTATAGACCTTGCCCTAACATTAGGAAAACAATGATTAATACTTGAATAATGTACCAAGGAAGAGAAAAAAAGAACAGTTTCCAGCTTCCAGAGCAGATGACTAAATCTGCCTGAAATCTTCATAAGTAATGGCATTGCTTAAGGCCACCACATGGTGTTGGTTTTGTTTGATCTTGAAAAGGCCTACGACACCACTTGGAGGTATAGTATATTAAGTTTTATACAACATTGGAATTAAAAGAAATATGTCCACTTGATTAAAAACAACATAATGTCTGAACTACATGACCAAGAGAGAGGTGGACTTTAACTGTACTTTCTGTAATCCTATCCATCGTCAAACAATTAACACAGGATTTGAGAAGTCCTTTACGTATAAGGATTTTTCAATCAGCTGATCCTCTACCAACACACAGTCGGTGGAAAGGCAAATGAAAAATTGCTTCAATAGAATAGAAAAACGGGTAAATGATAATTGTTTTAAATTGACAAAAAACAAGACAGTATGCATTAATTTCTGCAGAAAGTGGCTATAACACTCAGAACCACCAACTAAAAATCAATGGGAAACAATACCAATAGCCAAAAAGACTAAAATTCATAGAAATCATATTAGATGAAAAAAAATGCCAAAAAGCAATAAACTCCCTTAAGACAATCTGCTGACAATGCTGCTGCCAAAAAAAAAGGAGAAAGGGTTACTGAGATATTAGGTTTACAAGTCTCAGAAATTCATACATTGATTTCCTCAAGGACAAGATGTTGGTTAGTCACTTAACCCAAAGAGATGCAAGTTAAATACCAGGCTACAGCAGTGATGAACAAAAGTTAAAAGGAGATTAACTGCATGACTATCAAAAGTGGCACAGACATGGAATAAGAATGACGTAATCAGTCAGTTAAGTGCCATACGTGATACACGCTTGGGCGATCATGTCTCGAAAGAGACATGACTGACTGGGCAGAATATTATCCCGCAGTAGGTTGCCATTGCTTTATGCAGTAGACTGGTTGCGGACCAAGGCTATAGAACCCAATCTGTCCTGTTATTTAACCCATAACTAGAAGGAAGAGACGGATTAATACCTTTCCCAAGGGTATTTGTGTGTAAGTGAATGCAATGAATTCAGCTGGAATTCGAACTCGACTCCCCGATTTCTCGTTTCGAGCCGATATCCAATGCACCACAACACACATCCTTTTTTTTTTCAAAACAAAAAAATGACATAATAGTGATCCTAATAAAGGGTTTGCTTCAAAATTCCAAGCACCTGCAGCTAAAAGATGAGGATAATAGTTCAAACGGTGTAAATGCAACCTCATCTCAAATACAGAAGCAAGATTGCCAAACTGAAACGGAAATATCATGCCGTATATATTGATGGCAGTAAAACCTGAAATAAAACCTTCACAAACCAAATGAAATTTTGATATTTACAGCCAAGATACAATCGATTAAGATAAGCGAAACTTATTCAAATGAGAAAAATTAAGTATGTATCTTTATCACCTCAAATACTTCGTTCTGATTTGGAAGAATTTATAAATTGCAATTGGTGAGAATAGAAAAGATCCTTCAAGTCTTACCTGATTTTTCTTTTGAAGACATGAACATTGCAATGGTTTGGAAGCGTTCGACTTTAGTAACATTGGACAGAATTTGCAGACCCAACTCGGCGGTTCCTGAAATAGAAAACAATTAAGGACATTAGGAATGCTTTTGATTAAAAAAGAAATTATTGAGTCCTTACCTATCTAAGTATCTTAAGTTTGGCCTCTTTCCATGAGTCACACTGGGTGTTCTAAGCTTGTTACCTTGTGTCAGACTGTGATTAAATAAGTCAAGCAGCATCTATATTTAAATAATCTAATTTCTGTTTGCTTGATTCTGTAACAGCATTATGTAATTCTATTAAAATCTTTTAATTTGGAATATAAAAACAAGTCCAATTGAGATATCAGTTTCCATATACTTTTTACTAAACAAATGTCTTTTTAAAGCAGATGACTCCAGATCTCTTAACTACTAAATACAGGGTTGTTTTTCTAAATTTGTTTATAATAGGAATAAGCAGGAAAGAATCCTTGACCTATCTGCACTCTGCTCCATTAGCCATAGTGGTACACCATTGATCATACTTTAATGATAATAATTTAGTGATAATTAAATTTGCAAATAATTATAAATCCTGTAAATTGGAAATGATTTGACATCAACAAAAGGCTATTGTTGGTGGCATTTAAATGAATAATAAAAAAAAAAAAAAAAATAAACATTTCAAGAATTAAATAAGTGACACAAGACAGAAAAGTAATGATGAAAAATCATATTTTATATATTAAAAAAAAAAATATATATATATATATAAACCAAATTAATATAAATAAACTGCTTTTAAGATTTTTAAAAAAGTTTTTATTATTAATAAGAGCCTTGCCCTTGCATGGTCTTAGCCAATTGCTCAATATTGGAAAGTTACTTGAGTATAACGCAATTTGCACACCATTGGAGTTTGCTTGGCATGCAAGCAGTAGGTTGCCAACACATAATTAGTTGTTCATCGTAATAAGTCTGACCATAATTCTGACTTGAAGAAAGCAGTTTTAATTAAAAGGGTAATTGAACTAATTTAGAGTCTTCTTTGGTAAATTGACACCTAGGATCATCCAACATACCTCCTTTCTCACAAAACGTTTACTATTATAATGTGAGAGATAGATTACTGGAAAAGGTCAGCTACATTGTGCACTTACATTTAATTTAAAGTGAAGTGCTTCTATATCTTCTGTATTTCTCAATGCAGGATTGTAATCATCAACATTTGCATTAGTCATCCCTTTACACATTTGACTCATCAATAAAACATTTATTTATCCGAAGAAGTCCTTTCAAGAGATAAAAAATGTAAATGTCAGAGTTTTTTTTATTTCGTCACGCAATGACTCACAGGTTTCTTTATGCACAAAATTGTTTGCAATGAAATTTGGAGGAAAAAATTCCTTTTCCTTTTATTAAAAAATACCAATCTTCAGTCAGATTTTAGTGAATTGTTTGAAATATTGATCTCCACCTTCCGGATAGTGAGAAATATTTGTTTTTTTTTGTTTTTTTTTTAAGCCTTAGAGGAAGAAACAGATAATATTAAAGGATTAAATATCGGAATTATTAATGACAACAGCCAACAGAATCTTTTCCTTTGTAGTTAAGCCTCACCTCTGTCTGCATAGTGTTCAGAGACACAACGAGTAATCAGGTTCAACATGGCAGCATCCAATTTGTTGCTGATCACTAAAATGAGAAAAGAAATGACATGTAAATGGAACAGAAAAGATAAACAGACTATTTGTTTAATGCAAGAATTTAATTGTTGTTCAAGTCAGGCTTTCGACCAATTTACAAAATTGTACACTGGAATAGGGTAACAGAAAATATCAAACAAACACTTGTCAAAAATTATATCCAGAAATGTTCATAATTTATACAGTGGAGGTGCCTATAACAGACTATACACCGGAACACACACACACATTCAAAATAAAGTAAAATAAATTACAAGTATACACACATAAACACGCACACATGATACAGTCACAGACACGCACACACCACAAGATAAAGCAGATAGATAAAACAACAGTAATAAAATAAATCCTCTTCAACTCTGGCAAAAGTCAAACTAATGATCAGGTCACACATACTTAGATAAACCACACATTAAAGCAGACTGACATCATCAAACCAGAAAAAGGTCCCAACTGTAAATCGCACACACACATATAAACACACACACTCTAACACACACACTACAATTAATGACAGCAGCAGCAGCTAGGAATGACCATTCTTTGAAAGGCACGGACTCACTCGGACAGACACATGCTCCTCTGCCATTCTGAAGATGAGATTTTGATCTCGAAATATTAATGTATAATAAATAGGTAATACCCAGAAATTTCTTTACCTTCCTTTATTTTACTAAATGCATTGTGACAGCCTTCAAGACCTAACCATACACCTAATTTATACAGGTTTCGACTAAGTTGAGAACTTCTACATAATGAAATGCAGAAAGACTTTATAAGGTGGTCATAAAATTCTGCATTAATTTTGAAATTACAAAACTAAAAGTTTTGCAAATGATAGAATCTGTTTGAATTTCTTTGAAGGATTTTTGACTAGTCTTTTTTTTTTTTTGTCTTTCTTGTCACTTTTTATAACAATCCAGTTATTACACTGAGAAAACATTACTATTTCTTTACCTGCACAGTCAAACATATCCTCGTGGAATGCGAAACCTATGCTACCGCTAGAAAACGCCACCCAAAAACTAACAATATGAAAGACATATTTGAAAACACCTGCACAGACAACATCCTCTCATTCTTGAGAGAGACCAAATTATACCTAAAAATATAACACCAAACCCTCCAGAAAAAAAAACCTTCAATTAAACAAATAGCCTTGTTCCCAAGGAACAAAGAAAAACAAAATTTTAAAAATCTAGAAAATAAAAATAAAAAGACAAACATCCCCCCCCCACCAAAAAAACCAAAATATAAACAAATAAAACAAATCAAAACGATTTTCAGCATTAAATGACCTAATGAAGGTTGATATGCTGGTTAAATGAACCAACCAACAACTATTTCTTTCCTCAATTCACACCAAGCAAAGCAATAAAGCCACAAAGGGTTACTGAATGTGAAAGAATATCAGAAAAAGGAAAACATTATTAAGGATTCAATCAGTTAAGGACATAAACAATACACGCTTGGGTGATCATGTCTCTTTCAATCCATGACTGACTAGGCAGAAGATTTTCTTATGGTATGTTGCCATTTCTTTCTGTGGTAGACTTGGTTGGCAACCAAATTTGTCCTGCTAATCAACTCATAGCCAGAGGATGAAGAGATGGATTTATATCTTTCCTGAGGATATTTGCTTGTAAGTGAACACAATGAATTCAACAGGAATTAATTGAACTTGTATCTCCAATCTCTGGGAATTTGCATGACTGGAACAGCACCTTACTTATTAGGCCACAGAAACTCATCATAAGGTAAAATTCAAATTTCAACAAGGCTTACTTTTTGGCAAATCTTCAGGTGGGACCTGAGCCAGCAAGTCTGCATAAGGCTTTGTGTTACGGACAGTCTTGAGAGAATTCCAAGCCTTCAAGAATTCGTAGGGTGTTGCCTTGTCAATGTGTGGGGCTGCAACAGGAGGTGGAGGTGCTGTACGGCCTCCAGATTTACATCCTTTTTTGTTATTGCTTGGAGCTTGATTTTGCTGAGTATTGCCTGCAGAAAAACAAACAGAAAATAATTTGAGAATGAAGTCTGAAAAATGTTGACAAGGAAGAGTCTAGGTCACTGAAAAGATGAAAGGTATTAGTGAGAGGGCAGTTAACTTAGATTTAAACAAGTCTGGTACATGGCCTTGTTTCTGATGCAACTGCTAAACAAAGAATTTAGGAATAGATTAAAATAGTTTAAGAACTTGTGATCAAGATCAGTAAATTTGTTTGTCAACCATTGCAGAAAAATCATTTTATTGGCTTCAACTTCAGACAAATTGTTTCCAATCATGATTTAATGCCTTCCCCTGCTCCCCCACACCAAAAAAATAATTTGTCGTAGCTTTCATGGCCATTTAAAAACAGTACAGTAACTTTTTGTCATTTTATTTTTTCTTGTTCATCCCAGTTTTAAATTAGTTACATTTTAGATTAGTTATCATTTTAACCACTTCATGTTTAGTCCTTAATATTTACCTCAATAGTCCTGGGTATGATCATCTGGCAGCAAGACCTCTAATCAGGAGATTAAAGGTTTTGAGGAGTGTGGAACCACCTCTTACCCAGTGTGGTAGCTCCTGTTAGGGTTTCAGGCATGGGAAAATTATATTTTTGTTCAAACTTAAGGGGCTTTTGAGTAAAATTACTTTTCTTATCAGTACACATTTAATTTATAAATAGCATTTTTTTTATTCTAATCTACTTCCTGCTATCATTATCCCATCTTTCTAATATCTATTTATTTATTATAAAAATTTTTTTATAAAAAATTTTATATACCAATTTACTTATTTTATTTTAATATCTACTCAATTATTATTTTCCTTAAGCGAATTATTGGTTATATGCATGTTAATATAAAGTTTTTCTTATCCGTATTCTAAGGTGAACATTTTGCAATGTCTACATATGACATTTATTTTGTTACATTTATTTAATAGATTTTTATTAAGTGATTTAATAATATATCATTTTTTGCATAGACACAACAAGCATGCCTCAGTTGACTTAGAAATAGTGTCTTCATAGATACCAAGTGCAGAATTGGGCTTTAAAGTATATTGGTGAGTACTGACATCAAACAGGAAGTCAATCCCACTGAACTTACAATATACACATACAAGACAACCAGATGACAAGATGTTATATAAACACCCAACTCATGAGGAGGAAAGCAAAGTCCCTAATTTTCTTGTGATAAGATCAAACATTCAAAGAAAGTTTCCTAAAACTACATGTCCTCTGCAGCCAATCTTAATTTGACAGAGTCTTGAAGTAAGTAAATTATTTTACGTATGAAAAATTTAACCTAATCTTATTAGACATTGTTAAAATAATGTTTCAAATATGCTATGACTGACTTTCAAAATCATTTTTAGAAAGAAAATAAAAATGCTTTATGAAAATTTGTTAGAGAATAAAATCACCTTCTGCTTTTTTGGGAGCTGAATTTTTATGGTGCTTGCCATGAGATTTTGTCACCGGTACCGAGGGAGATTTACTCTGGCTGCTGCTGCTGCTGCTACTGCTACTGTTGTTATCTTCATCGACATCATGCACACAAACCCGGGTTCTCTGTTTCGATCCTTTCTTGCCACTTCCATTTGCACTTCCTGATGGCGCTGGTGGGACAGTGTTTCCTTCTTGGTTACATTTATTATTATTGTCTTTTTTAAATTTGCCTTCTCCCATGCTGGCCTTCATTGCATTCAATTCCTATTTGGAGAAAAAAAAGCAAGTTTTTAGCCGTCAGTAAAGATGACATTTCAGTTCGTAAGAGTCAGGTTTATTTTTTGTTATAGCAAACAGCTACCATATTGATTACCATATTTTCTGGCTGACAAGACATTTTTTCCTAAAAAATACCTTGAAACGTAGGTATGCATCTTAAAAGACAAACGTATCATGGATGGTAGTGAGGATCATTTATTGTACACGACTGACACGAGTGATGTTGCTGCGTATGTTAGTTTTTACATGAATTTAGCAGTGATGAGTTTTGGGGATTTGAGGAAGAATAAAATTTCTTTGATTGTTTTATATTTTTACATGCATATTTTCAAAATCTCCTTCTATACATCAAAAAACTTGAATGGCTAACAGCAAGAATAAAATATTAATGTTAACTGATAAATGCCCACTGTAAAATCTGACATCATAAAAATGAAAAATATCTGGTATTAATTATAGATTTATAAAAGAACACAATATTTATCATAGGTTTATAAAATGCCCTTGAAGAAGGTATAAGTCTGGATCTTCCCTCTCTGCTATGGGTTAAATACCAGAGTAGACTGGGCTCTTTAGCTTTGGGTGGCAACCAATTTAAGAGAAGAAAAACTGAATTTCAAACCATGGAAGTAACAACAGGAAACTACTCCACTATCATTCCCAAGAATGCATGACAATTCACAGGTAAAGAAATGGAGTCTGGGGAGAGCCATGAACATCCACATCCTGAAGGGACATGACATTTTCAAAACATTAATTATGAAGCATAAAAACTGGTATTAATTACAGGTTTCTGTATAGAAGCAATTAAAAAGCCCAGAGTTCCAATTTTGGGACAGTGGGCATTAATAAGTGAAGAGTTCAAACATCAAAAAATGACAAACTTTATAATAACTGTTTAATTATCTCCATTCCAAGGTCAGGAGAGCAAAATTTGAACTTGCCAAGGTCAGGAGAGCAAAATTTGAACTTGCCAAGGTCAGGAGAGCAAAATTTGAACTTGCCATGGTCACGAGAGCAAAATTTGAACTTGCCATGGTCACGAGAGCAAAATTTGAACTCGCCAAGGTCATGGGAAATGGAGAAGAAATGAAGAAACTAATGAATAGTGTTCAAATTTGTTTGAAACAAGAAGAATTTAAAAATGTTTTTAAATATTTGTAAAATGATTTTCTTTTGTATGCTATAAGGTCAGTGCCAATTTTCCTGGCATGGACTATTTGCCTACTTAGAAAATTCAGCATCAAAATCCTTACCTGAGCTTGAACACCAACATCTGACACCATCGGCTATATGTAATTTCACTAATAGAAAATAAATTTGCAACAACTTCAATTCAATTGACTGAAGATTAAAAAATATACGCATGATACAGCTGGATTACAGTAAATGAACCCAGATGAAGATCAATACAGGCACAGGGTCCAAAATTCAGCCAGTTAAGTGCCATACATGATACACGCTTGGGCAATCACGTCCCTTTTGAGACATGACTGACTGGGCAGAAGATTTTCCCACAGTAGGCTGCCATTGCTTTCTGTGTATAGCTAACCAAGGCTATAGAACACAATCTGTCCTGCTATCTAATTCATAGCTAGTGGGAGAAGAGAACAATTAATACCTTTCCCAAGAGTATTTGCGTGTAAGTGAATGCAAAAAATTCAACTGGAATTCAAACTCGGCTCTCAGATTTCTCATTCTGAGCTGATATCCACTGCACCACAGCAACAATCTAGTACTGAGCTTGAATTCATAAAATCTATCTGCTCAGAACAAGAAATCGGGGAGCCAAGTTCAAATTCCAGTTGAAATCCTTGCATTCACTTACACACAAATACCTTTGGGAAAGGTATTAATCAGTATTCCCTCCAGTTATGGGTTAAATAACAGAACAGATTGGATTCTATAGCCTTGGCTGGCAACCAGTCTACTGCAGAAAGTAATGGCCACCTACTGTGGGATAATCTTCTGCCCAGTCAGTCATGTCTCTAAAGAGATATGATTGCCTAAGCGTGTATCATGTATGGCACTCAACTGACTGACTGACCGACTCTAGAGGAAAGTTCCTCAGAACAATTATCATGAAAGTATTTATAGAAAAGGCACAGGGAAGCCATGTTACCATGGTGAGAAAGTGACTGAAGATAACTTGTAGTATTCTTTGGTTTTTATCTAGAATCTCTAAGTATATAGCAGGAGCTATATCCAAAACCTAGATAAATAGGAGACTTATAAATATGTAAGACAGAATCTAGAATATTCTAAAATGTGCCAGGAATATCCAAGGATTGATACTGTAATTGGTCCTATTTCAAAGTTTATGAGGCATAAATTAGGCCAATAATTATTGAATCTGAAATAAAGTTCAGAATATATATCGGAGTTTAACTTTCATTATTTCTCACTCTTCAGGACTTTGGATAAGAACAATTGTATTAATTACAGAATGTTTATTTTATTATTTTATAAATACTTTATAAAATAGTGATTCAGCAATCATTCTTATCTGAAGTCCCGATGAGAAAGAAATAAAACTTAGAGTTGACCTTTGATAAGCATCATGACCTTTATTATTTCTGATTCAATATATATATATATATATATATATACATGGTAATTATTATAATAACAGCATACTGCAACTCAATAGCTGAAAAAGTTTCGATGTTAAAACACCATCATCAGGCAGTAAAATGTTAATTTACTTGGTAATAGATAAGGAGATTTAAAAAATAAAAGATAAAAAGTAAAAGCATAATAAAATAAATAAAAACATAAGAATAAAGATGTCATCCAATGATATGAATTAAGTGGGGTGGGAGGTTATAACATTTTAAAGAATGATTCAGACAGTAGTGTTTCAATATTTTGCCATAGAAAATGAGACATGTCAAAAATTTTAAACTGGAAAAAAGAGAAAAAGATAAAGGAGGAAAAGAGAAAGAAAGAAGAACAAGGAAGAGAAAAGAGAAAGACCAGCAATAGAAAAAATTAAAACGGAAAAGATAAAATAAAATTTAGTAAATACAAAATAAAAAAACAAAAAACAAAACTTACATAAAGGATAAAAATATAAAAAAATCAAAATATAAACGAAAATACATTTGTTCATATAAATAAAAAAAATGATAGTAACGAAAAATTATTAGTTAAATAAGCAAATTTTAAGGTATAAAATAAAAGGAGCAAATAGTAAAAATATTGAGATAAAACTGAGATAAATTTAAGAGTTTGAAAAATTCTATGGTGGTAAAAATTAGTGATTTCATTTTGTTGGTTCAATAAGTCAGTTTTTGAGAATTTTATTATATGGATTTTTTCTTGTAAGCAAAAGAAACATATTTCATCTAACAATTTACATGTTCTAGCTTTAGTTAATATTTTCCATTTAACTGTAAGCGATTTATTTGCATCTTTCAATTGCCAGTAAGATTTAGAGAGAGAAGTAGAATTACTATACACTTTATTATTGAAAGATAAGCTATGCTGGTAAAATCAAGACTTAAAATTATTCTTAGTACATCAGATATAATGTTTGGTAAGATTAGGATTTTCAGTTGTGGAGATGGGAGTTTGGTATACTATAGAATCTGTAAAGGCATTTATTTTGCAAAGGACATGCATTAGAATTATGACAATTGCAAGAAATTATGTTATCAATATTTATTGTTATTTTGATTATAATTAATATCATGATGTTGTTTTAGGATTTTATTATTTTGCTTTTTTATTATATCAAGATTATCAGTACAGCTATAATTAAGTTTGTGTGTTTTTATAAAAAATTTTGCTAAGGAGATTATTAGCTGGAAAGTGTTTTTGAACTAGATAAAGGAATTTATTGCATAACTTGGTACTAACCATTTGGTTAAATGATGGTGTGAACCAAATTATTTTCCTATTTTGATTATGATTAATTTATGATATTTGATATAATAAATCATAAAGCCACTGTATTTTAGGGTTGTATTATAGTAATGACTATGCTGATAGAAAATGTTTTCAGGTAAGGAATTATTGCTAATTCTATGTTCAACTGAATGTTGTCTATTTTTAGTAATAGATGGTGGGTGATTTGATTTCGGATGGATGTAGATAGGGTTAGCATTATGCTTTACATATGGTGAGTACAAGTGTAACATCTAGAAAGCCAACATTTTTGAGTTTGGTATTTACTATTACTTTAAGATTAAAGTTCTTCAGTATTCTATGTAAATATTTACCAATTCTATCTACTTTTGAGTTAGTGGAATTAAGGATAATCATAAGACCCTCATCTCTTTACAATCCAATATCTTTTATATCGACATCACGACGAGTAGTGAGATTGTACAAAATAAAAAAACCTACAAGATCTGATGATTCTGCAGAATCCAATGCTCCCATGGTAATGTCAAATGGGTCCTTGGAATTAGATTTTATCCATTGTTTGTTGTTATTGAAGTGGACAGATTTATTCTTGTTTTTCATGTAGGTTTTGATTCTTTTTTATCTTTACCAACATTTCAATTTTTTATATTGCTGGCCTTTCTTTTTTCTTTCTCTTTTCACCAAAGTTATTGAACATTGCCCGATGACGAGATAAAAGCTTTAAATCTAGAAACATGTAAATTGATTTTCAATAAAAAAACAAATTTAATTATATTACGCTCTATGTTGTATTGAGCACTTTTTTTAAAAAAAGTAAATGCCGGAGAACTCTGGATTTTAAACCTATTGGTTCTTTTCATCTGGTGATTTCAGTAATGAATTAGAGCACTCTGGCTATTGGTGCATGATATATGATACACTAAAAGTCTACCTTCTTCTGCTGAGCGCCCAGAGGCCAGAGGTAGAATCGCTAACTGATGCCAATTCGGTCGAGTTTCAATCCTGGGTTAAAAAACAATCAGATGTCTAACCGTACTAATGAGCTGTGATACAGTGAAACAGATCTGTCTGTGGATGACTATATATATATATATATATATATATATATATATATATATATATAAGCATGCACTCATCATCCATGTGAATCATCTCCTCCAGCCATAAGAGAATGGGTGTTATCATTTCAGTCACTGAACAACCAACAGTGAGACAATGAAAAGATGCAGAAAGCTAAGTAGTGGAAGAATGACGAAAAGGAAGGAATTAGATTTAAAGAGTTTGATGAGAATCCATAACTTAAAATGAAAAATGGAAAAAGAAAAGATGAAAAGATCACATTCAGAAATGAAAGATTAAAGAGGTGAAAAAAGAAAAATTAATCTTACCTGGCGCCAGAAATTTTTCACAACTTCCAGTTCTTTTTTGGCTGCAGAATTTTTTGGGTCCATTGTTAAAAGATTTTTCAAATCACTGATGCTTTCTCTATAATGCTGCTTTAGCTGTACAAAGGGAGAGAACAAAGGCAGGAATTACAATAACAATACCTAGATAGGTGTTGTCGATTATTGACTAATGAATTGAGATAACAAAAGCAGGAATTTTTAAAATGATAGAATAAAAAGTGATAATTATTTATCTTCAGATAATAATATTTAGTCTTTACATGTATACATATTAAAGTGCATGGTCAAATAGAAAGTTTGCTTTCCACGTATGGGACATAGATTCAATTCTCAGCAGAGTTGATCTCACTTCTTGATGCTATCAGCCTGGGTTGGCGATCCCAGAATGTAGCACCATTGAAAGTGTCTAAAAAACCATGTCCCAAGTTATCCCAAGTCTTGTGAGTGAAACTGGGTACATAGAAATGTCTGGAAGCTATCAAAGATGGCTAACATGAAGTCACAAGTCATTGTTATTTAGGACTTGAGCAGGCTGGACTTGTTCAAGCTAGTGACCACACTAAATCATGCCCTCACTTCCTGAAACTGTAGTTGAATGACAAACCACAGGTGAGATGAGTGGATGATGAACAAACATAAATGTGCCCGAGCAGGCACCTGCAACACCCTAGCAGACAGATGTACATCATATATATATACTTGCTTCCCTGACAGTTACAATCTCTAAGAATCTAAATGTAAAGTCAATAGTCATCTCCTAGCTCACTAACTTGCATCCTCTCTCTCATGCTCTCATCTCACTTCTGCAGTATTCTCATTCCTCTCCTACCCACTTCCTGACACCCCCTGTATTCTGTCACTCCTTCTCATAACTTTCCTCCTATTCCTGCACAACAGTGGCAGTATAATGCCTTGCTTGGGGACGATACAACTATAAACTATATATATATATATATATATATATATATATATATATATATATGTATGTGCATATATATGTACATATATGTATATATGTATACATATATATAAATAAATATCAATCAGGTGTGAATGGAACAATGCTCAATGCTATATAACAGAACAAAAATATATACTAACCCTTGAAGACTAACCATTAATTCAAGTTACACCACTACTAAATATGGGTATATCATACCCGATTTTGAAAATATTAAAAAAATTTTAAATATAAATCTTTATTCGAAATATTTTACATGCAGGCACTTCAAATTTTGTACTTTGAGTTAACATCAATAGGAACTGAAAAACATTTTTAGTAAGAAAATCAGGTACTGAAAATTTAATTAAATTGTAATTAAAATGGCGTCATTTGCGCCGGGTACGATAGTTAGTGTTCTCAGGTTAATAAATATACATATCCTACATTTTACGCACAACTGAGTTTCATGCAGTTTTCAGCAATCATCAGGTGCTTATCATATCATACTTGTCTTTATGATATGATAGGCACCTGATGATTGCTGAAAAATGTATGAAACACAAAGTAATGCGTAAAACATAGGATAATATATATATATATATATATATATTCTTCAAGCCACATTGAAACTTGGCTAATTTGTAAGCTATCGGTGCACATCAGAGAAAGCCAGATTTTATAGCATGTTATTTACAGAATGTAAACAACCACCAGCAGCTGAGAGCATTCAATCTGGAGCCAAAGAACATTGCGTAAAGCTGTAAGTGGCTACTGTTTATAGAATCTACTCTCCTGTATCGCCTATCTCTATCTCTTTATCGATATATATATATATATATATATATATATATATATATATATATATATTTTAAAAATTGTCTGAAGAAACCACTCATGGTGGAAACCAAGGTAGCGAAATAACTTGTTTAAAAATGAAACTATATATATGTATATAAGGAACGTAGGTTTAAACACTACTAGAGAGCACTTTTTTTTTTATTAAATCTTTTGCATGAGCAGGCAAGTAGACGTAATTCCTACTGCTTAAAAAAAAAATAATGTCAAGATAAAAATAAAATCCATTAATTCCTTAGGAATTTATTTTGTCAGTGTTGAATGCAAAGCATGAAATCAGATGGCAATATAAAATGAACATCACGAAAATGTTTTTTACGGCTTAACCGCTTTCACATTATTTAAAGCCGAAACATTTCTGATTGTAGAAAGTTTCTTACATCACCTCATGTTATCAAGTTGTTTCTAATCTAAGTACTGATCAGGCTCAACAATGCCGAACTTTGATGATCAAAAACAAACCATGTTTTTAGTGTGATTTGACTATAAGTCATCACCAAGACATTGTTTGTTAGTTTTGTGTTTCATTAAACTTTTTACAAGAAACTGACACCAACGGAAAATTTAATAACAGTTGCATAAAGTCTTAATCCAGTATCACCTGGATTTCCATCAATATTTACTGGAATTATAAGACTGGTCAACAGGTCAACACGATTTTTGGTGCCAAGAAACAAAACATGATTTTTAGCTAATTTAATGGTGCTGATACTGAAAATGACTTTAGATTTTCATGGTTAGCTGTCATTTTTGCTCATTTGTAGAAAAAAAAAGATTAATTTACAATCTTGGCTGATCACAACATTCAGTTAAAAAGGTTGTAGAAACCCATCAATTTTCAGGTAGACCAAGCAATTTATGTCAGCCACCCGAAACAAACTAATTTTATAAGAAAAAAAAAAAAAAAGCGTTTTTGAGTCAAAAATTTTAAGTACTAAAAATTATTATTATTAAGTATTTTAAGCACCAAGTTTTTCTAATTTGTCGCCCAAATTCAAATTAACTGATAAAGTTTATCAGAAATGCACTTTATTAGTAACATACTAATATGAATTTTAAGGTTCATTTTTTACATAGCCATCTAGATAAATTTCCAGATAATTGCAGTGATGTGAGTGATGGTCAAGGAGAACAATTCCATCAGAATATCAAAACAATGGAAGAGCGCTACCACAGATGCTGAGGCAAATGAACGATAGCTGACTACTGCTGGAGTATCAAAAGTGATTTCGTTAACATTGAACATGACAGACAATCAACGAAGAGACAATTTTTACCATAGTTCTTACGTTCACAAAGATTTTATTTCCGCTGATGGTTTATTAAATGATTTGATGAAAATACTTATTGGTCTTGTTATATTCTATCATGTTATTTTTAAAGATTTAAGGGCTGACTTATTGAAAAAAAAAGAAAAAACAGTATTTCTCAGTAATTTGTTGGTTTAAATACGAATTGAAAGGTTTCTATGATTTTACTTTGAGAAATATTGCCATCGCTCAATATCATATATACAGAAAACATGAAAAAAAAACAATGTTTTTTTCTGAAAATGAAGCATTTTCTTACAGCAAAAACAGTAGCTAACCAAGAAAAAGTAAGGTCATTTTCAGATTCAGCACCCTCAAATTAGCTGAAAAAGATATTTTGAGGTCTCAACACCGTTCCAAATATTTTGTTTTGGTTGACCAAACATATCCATAATGCAAAGTTCAAAGCCAACATTAGATTATGTGATTCAGTTCTTCTCCATGTTTAAATGAATGCAAAGATTGCTGACCCAACTGATCCTTATCAGTGGTGATTGTGGAACTCCAAAAGTGGCGGGGGGGCTTTTAGAGGTCAAGATTTTTTTGAGGAGGAGGAAGGGAAACTCAAGCAGCATTTTCATACTACACCACTATCATGTACACAGCTTAGGAATGAGTTTGAGTATAAGTATATTACTTCACTAAATTAAACGGAATAGCTTTTCATTCATAGTTGTGGGGTTCTAATCTATTCTTGCCCTCTTTTCAACTCTCAAGCTGTTGGAACACAAGAGAGGTTAATTTCAAAACAAAACCAAAGGGTTAATACTAGAATCAATACTAGCAGAACAATGTGATTTGTCTGCTGATGTTTTTCCTCTACAAAACTGTGTGTCCTTAAAAATTTAACTGAAAAAGAAAACGCAGAAGGAAAAGTGAAGATCAAATTTTATCAAAATCAGAGATTGATCAGTTTCATAATTTTTTTAAGCTTAGAAAAATAGTTGGGGGTCAACCAAGGGGCTGGCCAAAATTCTGGGGAGAGCCCTGGCCCCTTCTGGCTCACCTATAGAATTGCCATTGACCCTTATTTCACAATGCAAGTTATAAACATAGAATGAAAAACACTAATAGAAAAAAAAAATTACACCACAGTCAAAAACGGGAGGAAGGAAATTTATTGTCACTAACCTTTTTTGCTTGTGCTCTTCGGAACATTGCTTTGATATTACCCGGTTCTTTTTTCAAACTTTTATCACAGTCACTTTCAGCTTTGTTAGCCTGAAAAATAAAGATTTGTTACAGACATCCAAATAGACATCAGGTTTAAAGATTTGTATGGCTACACAATCTCTAATCTGTAATTCCAAAAATTAAAAAGGTGGGGTTTTTTTACGTTTAATTTTCAGTGTATATTTTACTAATAAAAACTATGCGCAGAAATTTATAATTTATTTTGACTTCATTTTGACTGTTGTACAAATAAACTGTAATATCATTTATAATCTGAATTTAGCCATTAATGCCCTTTCTTTAGGTAATTTCATTTACCACTGGACAAATAAATTTACTCAACTCACTTTGAATGTCAGTATTTTAATCCTGCTTCAGCACCTCTTTAAATACTTTATATAAAATCTAAAGATGAACAGATCTGACAAATATGACAATGGGATTAACATTGTTAAGATGATAAATTACTTCATTTATTAATTTTATTATGCAAATAAAATTGATTGATTTTTACTATATATTTATATATATGATAAATATATTATGTCAATAAAGTTATTATAGGGAAGGAGAATGGGAGGAAAAAGTAGAATGGGAAAGAGAGGGAAAGAGGAATAGAAAAAGAGGAAAAGGAGAAAAGAGAAGGAAAAGAGTCGAAAAAAGAGATAAAAAAGATAAAAAAGGAGGAAAAGGAGAAAAGGGAGAAAGAAAGGAAAAAAGAAAGGAAAAAAGATGGAAAAGAGAGAGAGAGAGGAAAAGGAGAAAAGAGAGGAAAAGGAGAAAAGAGGAGGAAAAGGAGAGAGGAGGAAAAGGAGAGGAAAAGGAAGGGGAAAAGAAAGGAAAAAGAGAGAGAGAGAGAGAGAGAGAGGAGGAAAAGAAAAGAGAGGAAAAGGAGAAAAGAGAGGAAAAGGAGAAAAGAGAGGAAAAGAGAGAGAGAGAGAAAGAGAGAGAGAAAAGGAAAAGGAAAAGAAAAGAGAAAAGGAGAGGAAAAGGAGAAAAGAGAGGAAAAGGAGAAAAGAGAGGAAAAGGAGAAAAGAGAGGAGGAGGAAGGGAAAAGAGGGAAAAAGAAAAAGATGAAAAAGATGGGAAAGAGAGAGAAAAAGAGATGAAAAGAGGAAAAAAACATTCCAATGTAGAATATAGTTTGTACAGATATTTGCTTAATAAAAACAACATACTTGATTTAATTTCAGATAACACAAAGCCCGATTGGTGTAGGAAACAACTTTGTCTGGAAACAACTGGACACATTTAGTGTAGCATTCGATGGCTTTCTGATATTCCTCCTGTAGAAAAGCAAAAACACAAGCCATTTACCCCTATGACCATCCCAGACTGCAATTGGATTTTCACAACAGCAGTAATGTATGAATTTCTGGGATGAGAATTATTATTATTTATATTATTTATATTCATGCTATTATCCTCATCTTTCTTGTTATTATCATGGCATTCTGGCCGTTGTGTGTCATCCTCCTCCCACTGCCTTCTTCGGGTGTCTATTAATCATCACCCTCAGGAAATTTCAAACTGAATATTTTTTACTCAATCTACAGCAGAGAAAACAAAAATTTGGAGAGTTGAGTTATCAAGGGGAATTAACTGAAACATTCGGAAAAGGCATGGCACATGAAACTAGAACAATCTACCCCCCAGAAGGCTAAATAAAGGTTTTAGTTTGAATTTCTAATGTATATCACCTGAAGAAGACCATAGAGTACAACAGCCAGAATGTCAT
The DNA here is from genome assembly GCA_037127315.1 of Ascarosepion bandense. Taxonomy (NCBI): domain Eukaryota; kingdom Metazoa; phylum Mollusca; class Cephalopoda; order Sepiida; family Sepiidae; genus Ascarosepion; species Ascarosepion bandense. Next base: position 1,836,515 of record JBBBDQ010000635.1, read on the forward strand.
GAAGAGGTCACCAGTTCAAACAATGTAAAATAGTTACAATATCTCAACTCAGAAATATAGAACAATGATTTAGTGATAAAAGTCTTATGGGATTCAAACCTAATCAAAATTTGATAAACAAACAAGTAGCCATGTGGATATAAAGTGGGGGGATTAATTCTATATTAAAATAAATATATAAACTGATTCATCACTTTGTGGTCATGGTAGTTTCTATACATTTATATGACAGAGAATTCAAATACATATAAAAGACATACCTGTGTATCTAATCAGTATTTCATTGATTGGCTAACTGATTCATTTTCTATGTCTTAACACTTTGCAGGTTATTTAAAGCCAGAAAATGTTCTGAGATTGTAAAAAGTTTTCTTTTTCTGAGATAATGATTTACAAATACAAGTTCTACTAATTAACCCATAGCTGAAGGGGAGAAGAAGTGGATTCATACCTTTCCCAATGCTATTTGTGCATAAGTTAATGACGAACTCAATAGGAACTGGATCTTGGCTCTCCGATTAATAATTTGGAGCCATTATCGATTAAACTACCTGCACATCCAAGCTTACGACACCTGGTATTTCCAAGATGAAGAGGAGACTTAACAAAACAGAAATGTAGTTCTACAGAAGGATACTGAGAATACCAAGGATGTAACATATTTGCAAAAAGAAAGTTTTAAGGAAAATGAAAACTGTTGTAGAGGAACATCCTATCCTACCCAGTAATGGATATGGTCTAGTCTATAAAAGACTGTGACTAGGAGTATACGTCACTAGACGGAAGCATACATCACTAGACGGACATATACGTCATAGGCGGAGACATTTTCTATTTGATCGTTATTCCTGTTACTATTTGTTGATTGTTCTTGTATGTCTATTGGTTTATTGTACTGTTGTATAATAAATCTCTTCTAATCTATCTTCAGTGTTAAGTAGTATTCTTACACTATTCTTTTCCCTGATATTCCTTCCTGGCATATATCAGAAACAAAAAGGACACTCGAAATCAGAAAGAGCTAAAATTTCAGGGATACCTAATGAGAAAAGAACACTTGGAAAATTTGACACTCACAAGATATACTGAATGCAACAAATGCAGAGGGAAACAGTAAGTAACCTACCTAACAAATTTGTGTAAATGGATGGCAGAGCAGAGACAGGGAGGGATGGTAATGGAACAAACATAGCTTATAATTACAAATGATAAGAAGTTGTGGAGATCCATAATCATTTGTGCCCTGAAAGGAGAGCTAATCTAAACTTATTTATAAATGGAACTGTGTGTGTGTGTGTGTGCGTGAATCCGTTACCTATAGACTCCAAAACGACTGAACCAATTTTCTTAAAAATTTACTCAGTTGTCCTATAAGCATCTGCGAGTGTTCTTAGCTAGGTTTTGTGTTGAGGTACCCCCGATAAATATCAAAAATCGATAATTGAAAAAATCGGGTTATAGAAGGAGTGGTCCGATTTTAATCAAATTTGATACACTCATAGACAAAGACATAAGAAACGATATTCAGAAGTTTCAAGGTTGCAGTTCTTACAATATTGCAAAAAATTTGCTATCGATACCAGGAAATGAAAATTTGACTTACATCTATTCATTTTTCTTTCAGTCTACAGTTTTGCTTTAACTGGAAACAACTATTGCTTTTTAGTCTTTCATGCCAACGTCCAAAGAGTCTGAGCTCCAGGAGCATGGATTAGTTTTAAAGCTTTCATTACACCTGAACAACGCTGGGCTATACTGCTAGTAAAAAATAGAGTATGATCCTTATTAGATTTTTTAAAAAATTGCATAAAATGAAATAAAAAATTTTAAAACATTTACATTTTTCACGTGCTGATTTCCTTTTGATTTCATTGTGTCAAATTCTTCTTCCTTTGTCAAAGTCTTTGGTGCTTTCTTTTCAGGTGTGGAACCCTGTTTTTCGGCAGCAGAATTTTGCTTCTCTAATTTCTTTTGAGACTTTTTTGCATTTTTTGAAGTTTTAATCTCATCCTCTCCAGATTTTGTGTTCAATTTAGGTTTCTCACTGTCTGGATGCTGTGTGGTTGTTGTTTCTGCCCCTGGAGGTTTTTGAATGACAGGGATATCAGATGCTTGGACAGTAACCAGAGGAGGAAGTTTTTCTCTCCAAGAGTAACCCTGCAATTGGATTAGGGTCTGGCTGCACCTGGATGAACCCTGTTGGGCTACTTCCACACTTGAATCGATGGCCAATACGTGTTTATAATCAATATAAGCAAGTCCATATCTGCAAAAGTAAAACAAGAAAACATTTGTCATCTAGAGAGTTTCTCAATAATCGAAAAGACAAAAATATAGTTTCAATATAATTTGATTATTGGACAAAAGACATTTAATAAAAAAGCACTAAAGAAATAGCGATAAAGTAAAACAATAAAACAACTTTCAGCACTCTGCATTATTAAAATTCTTTTATTACTTTCAACTGCATCCTTTTTCCAGACCTCTCATAACCTTATTGTTAATTTCACTCAAAGGTATTTTCTGTTGCCATAGAAGGATATGGCAAGACAACTATGAAATCCAAACAAATTCAAGAATCATAGTTACCTTCAGCAAATGATGTCAACTTTCTACCCACATGTAAAAATACATGTGATACCTTGCCCTCATCAAACACCAGTTTCAGTGGCTAAGATGGTACTGCCATGCCTGAAATTTTTATAAGACAGTAGTAAAGATGTCCCTTGGGGTGTAATGGATATCAGCTTGAAATGAGAAATCAGAGAGCTGGGTTTGAATTCCAGTTGAATTCATTGAAATTCACTGATGCACAAATATTCTTGGGAAAGGTATGATATCTCTTTCCCTCCAGCTACTGGTTCAACAGCAAAACCATTTGGGTTCTATAGCCTTGGCTAACAACCAATCTACCACAGAAAGAAATAGCAACCTACTGCAGGAAAATATTCTGCCTAGTCAGTCATGTCTTCAGAGAGACATGATCGTCCAAGTGTGTATCAAGTATGGAACTTAACTAATTGACTGAATAAGGGTAGAGTTAATGTTAAGAATCCAATCAGCTGCTTGGGTATTCCCATCTCAAATGGGGTCTCAAATCATTGATTCACTGCCAAAATAAGAAGACCTAAGACAAGGATATTTCTCACAGATATGCTTTGATAGGGAAAACTTTCTCTAATGAAGTCTAGATTCAAGAGTTTAATGAAAACTGTGGAATTCCCTTCCACATGATTGCTTCCCCAACAGCTACAATCTCCAGGAGTTTAAATGTAAGGTCAATTGACGCCTAACACACTAACTCGCATCCATTCTCTCAAACACTCTTCCCATCTACATCCTTACCCGTCTATCACCCTCTAACATTTCCCATATCTAACCACTCTTTCTCACCACCTTACCCCATGTAACCGCCTGCACAATAGTGGCAGTGGAATGCCTTGCTTGAGGTGAAATGATTAAAAAATTAAAAAATTAACAAAAATAATAAAAAAAAAAAGAAAAAAAAAGACCTTTTTTCACATCAAACCTACAGAATTTTACTCAAAAGTTATTGAAGAGTTTCCTGATAAGTGATGGCGGCAAGGCATTGCAAATAACGGTGAATCTATAACTGAATAAAATGTAATTTTTTTTTTTGATCATATCACCCCGAGCAAGGCAGTAAGGCCACTGGTATGCAGGGGGCTACGTAAGAGTGAATAGATTGGAAAAGAGAAAACCGGAAACTACATCCTAAACAGGGAACAAGGGATGAGCCTCTTCACTTGTTCAATAGACGTGGGTGGAGTGATTGTACCTTATTTTCTGAAGAATTAATTTGGAAAACAAAAACAGAAATTATTTATGACTTAACCTTATATTTCTGTGGCTGTCTTTCTTCTCTTTCTTTGTCTTCTTTAGATTTCTAATAGCCTTTCTTTCTTTCTTTCTTTGTCTTGTTTAGATTTCTAATAGCCTTTCTTTCTTTCTTTCTCTTGTTTAGATTTCTAATAGTCTTTCTTTCTTTCTTTCTTTGTCTTGTTTAGATTTCTAATAGCCTTTCTTTCTTTCTTTCTTTGTCTTGTTTAGATTTCTAATAGTCTTTCTTTCTTTGTCTTGTTTAGATTTCTAATAGTCTGTCTTTCTTTCTTTCTTTGTCTTGTTTAGATTTCTAATAGCCTTTCTTTCTTTCTTTGTCTTGTTTAGATTTCTAATAGCCTTTCTTTCTTTCTTTCTTTGTCTTGTTTAGATTTCTAATAGCCTTTCTTTCTTTCTTTGTCTTGTTTAGATTTCTAATAGCCTTTCTTTCTTTCTTTCTTTGTCTTGTTTAGATTTCTAATAGCCTTTCTTTCTTTCTTTCTTTGTCTTGTTTAGATTTCTAATAGTCTTTCTTTCTTTCTTTCTTTGTCTTGTTTAGATTTCTAATAGCCTTTCTTTCTTTCTTTCTTTGTCTTGTTTAGATTTCTAATAGTCTTTCTTTCTTTCTTTCTTTGTCTTGTTTAGATTTCTAATAGTCTTTCTTTCTTTCTTTGTCTTGTTTAGATTTCTAATAGACTTTCTTTCTTTCTTTGTCTTGTTTAGATTTCTAATAGTCTTTCTTTCTCTTTTGTCTTGTTTAGATTTCTAATAGCCTTTTTCTTTGTCTTGTTTAGATTTCATAGTCTTTCTTCTTCTTCTTTTGTCTTGTTTAGATTTCTACTAGCCTTTCTTTCTTTCTTTCTTTGTCTTGTTTAGATTTCTCTAATAGTCTTTCTTCTTTCTTTGTCTTGTTTAGATTTCTAATAGCCTTTCTTTCTTTCTTTTGTCTGTTTAGATTTCTAATAGTCTTTTCTTTTCTTTGTCTTGTTTAGATTTCTAATAGTCTTTCTTTCTTTCTTTCTTTGTCTTGCTTTAGATTTCTAATAGTCTTTCTTTCTTTCTTTGTCTTGTTTAGATTTCTAATAGTCTTTCTTTCTTTCTTTCTTTCTTTGTCTTGTTTAGATTTCTCGATTTCTTTCTTTCTTTTGTCTTGCTTTAGATTTCTATCAATCTTTCTTTCTTTTGTCTTGCTTTAGATTTCTAATAATCTTTCTTTCTTTTGTCTTGTTTAGATTTCTAATAGCCTTTCTTTCTTTCGTTCACTCACTCTCGATTTCTTTCTTTCTTTCTTTCTTTCTTTTGTCTTGTTTAGATTTCTTAATAGTCTTTCTTTCTTTCTTTCTTTCTTTTGTTTAGATTTCTCTAATAGCCTTTCTTTCTTTCTTTTGTCTTGTTTAGATTTCTAATAGCCTTTCTTTCTTTCTTGTCTTGTTTAGATTGGTCTTTCTTTCTTTTGTCTTGTTTAGATTTCTGTCGATTTCTTTCTTTCTTTCTTTGTCTTGTTTAGATTTCTAATAGTCTTTCTTTCTTTTGTCTTGTTTAGATTTCTCTAACAGCCTTTCTTTCTTTCTTGTCTTGCTTTAGATTTCTGTTAGTCTTTCTTTCTTTTTCTTTGTCTTGTTTAGATTTCTAATAGCCTTTCTTTCTTTTCTTTCTTTGTCTTGTTTAGATTTCTTACTAGTCTTTCTTTCTTTCTTTGTCTTGTTTAGATTTCTAATAGCCTTTCTTTCTTTTCTTTTTTGTCTTGTTTAGATTTAACAGTCTTCTTTCTTTCTTCTTTGTCTTGTTTAGATTTACTTACTCTTTTCTTTTCTTTGTCTTGTTTAGATTTCTATTAGTCTTTCTTTTCTTTCTTTTGTCTTGTTTAGATTTCTAATAGCCTTTCTTTCTTTCTTTGTCTTGTTTAGATTTCTGTCAGTCTTTCTTTCTTCTTTGTCTTGTTTAGATTTCTCTAATAGTCTTTCTTTCTTTCTTCTTTGTCTTGTTTAGATTTCTAATAGCCTTTCTTTTTCTTTTCTTTTCTTTGTCTTGTTTAGATTTCTAATAGTCTTTTCTTTGTCTTGTTTAGGATTTCTTAATAGCCTTTCTTTTCTTTTCTTGTCTTGTTTAGATTTCTACTAGTCTTTTCTTTGTCTTGTTTAGATTTCTAATAGCCTTTCTTTCTTTCTTTGTCTTGTTTAGATTTCTAATAGTCTTTCTTTTCTTTCTTTGTCTTGTTTAGATTTACTAGTCTTTCTTTCTTTTCTTTTCTTTGTCTTGTTTAGATTTTTAACAGTCTTTCTTTTTCTTTCTTTCTTTTCTTTGTCTTGTTTAGATTTCTATCAGCCTTTCTTTCTTTGTCTTGTCGATTTCTAATAGTCTTTCTTTCTTTCTTTTGTCTTGTTTAGATTTCTATTGATTTCTTTCTTTGTCTTGTTTAGATTTCTATTAGTCTTTCTTTCTTTTGTCTTGTTTAGATTTCTAATAGCTTCCTTTCTTTCTTTCTTTGTCTTGTTTAGATTTAATAGTCTTTCTTTCTTTCTTTCTTTTGTCTTGTTTAGATTTCAATAGCCTTTCTTTCTCTTCTTTCTTTGTCTTGTTTAGATTTCTAATAGTCTTTCTTTCTTTCTTTGTCTTGTTTAGATTTCTAATAGTCTTTCTTTTTCTTTTCTTGCTTCTGTTTAGATTTCTAATAGCCTTTCTTTTCTTTCTTTCTTTTGTCTTGTTTAGATTTCAATAGTCTTTCTTTCTTTCTTTGTCTTGTTTAGATTTCTAATAGCCTTTCTTTCTTTCTTTTGTCTTGTTTTAGATTTCTAATAGTCTTTCTTTCTTTCTTTTGTCTTGTTTAGATTTCTAATAGTCTTTCTTTCTTTCTTGTCTTGTTTAGATTTATAATAAATTTCTTTCTTTGTCTTGTTTAGATTTCTGTCAGTCTTTCTTTCTTTCTTTCTTTTGTCTGTTTAGATTTCTAATAGCCTTTCTTTCTTTCTTGTCTTGTTTAGATTTCTATCTTTCTTTCTTTCTTTTGTCTTGTTTAGATTTCTAATAGTCTTTCTTTCTTTCTTGTATTGTTTAGATTTCTTAATAGTCTTTCTTTCTTTCTTTTGTCTTGTTTAGATTTCTAATAGTCTTTCTTTCTTTTCTTGTCTTGTTTAGATTTCTAATAGTCTTTCTTTCTTTCTTTTGTCTTGTTTAGATTTCTATCAGTCTTTCTTTCTTTCTTTTGTCTTGTTTAGATTAATAGTCTTTCTTTCTTTCTTTCTTGTCTTGTTTAGATTTCTTGCTAGCCTTTCTTTCTTTTGTCTTGTTTACATTTCTAAGTCTTTCTTTCTTTCTTTCTTTGTCTTGTTTAGATTTCTAATAGTCTTTCTTTCTTTCTTTCTTTGTCTTGTTTAGATTTCTAATAGCCTTTCTTTCTTTCTTTCTTTGTCTTGTTTAGATTTCTAATAGTCTTTCTTTCTTTCTTTCTTTGTCTTGTTTAGATTTCTAATAGCCTTTCTTTCTTTCTTTGTCTTGTTTAGATTTCTAATAGTCTTTCTTTCTTTGTCGTGTTTAGATTTCTAATAGCCTTTCTTTCTTTCTTTGTCTTGTTTAGATTTCTAATAGTCTTTCTTTCTTTGTCTTGTTTAGATTTCTAATAGCCTTTCTTTCTTTCTTTGTCTTGTTTAGATTTCTAATAGTCTTTCTTTCTTTCTTTGTCTTGTTTAGATTTCTAATAGTCTTTCTTTCTTTCTTTCTTTGTCTTGTTTAGATTTCTAATAGTCTTTCTTTCTTTCTTTGTCTTGTTTAGATTTCTAATAGTCTTTCTTTCTTTCTTTGTCTTGTTTAGATTTCTAATAGTCTTTCTTTCTTTCTTTGTCTTGTTTAGATTTCTAATAGTCTTTCTTTCTTTCTTTGTCTTGTTTAGATTTCTAATAGCCTTTCTTTCTTTGTCTTGTTTAGATTTCTAATAGTCTTTCTTTCTTTCTTTCTTTGTCTTGTTTAGATTTCTAATAGTCTTTCTTTCTTTCTTTGTCTTGTTTAGATTTCTAATAGTCTTTCTTTCTTTGTCTTGTTTAGATTTCTCATAGTCTTTCTTTCTTTCTTTCTTTGTCTTGTTTAGATTTCTAATAGTCTTTCTTTCTTTCTTTCTTTCTTTGTCTTGTTTAGATTTCTAATAGTCTTTCTTTCTTTCTTTCTTTGTCTTGTTTAGATTTCTAATAGTCTTTCTTTCTTTGTCTTGTTTAGATTTCTAATAGTCTTTCTTTCTTTCTTTCTTTCTTTGTCTTGTTTAGATTTCTAATAGCCTTTCTTTCTTTCTTTGTCTTGTTTAGATTTCTAATAGTCTTTCTTTCTTTCTTTGTCTTGTTTAGATTTCTAATAGCCTTTCTTTCTTTCTTTCTTTGTCTTGTTTAGATTTCTAATAGTCTTTCTTTCTTTCTTTGTCTTGTGTAGATTTCTCATAGCCTTTCTTTCTTTCTTTGTCTTGTTTAGATTTCTATTAGTCTTTCTTTCTTTCTTTCTTTGTCTTGTTTAGATTTCTAATAGCCTTTCTTTCTTTCTTTGTCTTGTTTAGATTTCTAATAGTCTTTCTTTCTTTCTTTGTCTTGTTTCGTTCTAGCTAGCCTTTCTTTCTTTCTTTCTTTGTCTTGTTTAGATTTCTAATAATCTTTCTTTCTTTCTTTCTTTGTCTTGTTTAGATTTCTAATAGTCTTTCTTTCTTTCTTTCTTTGTCTTGTTTAGATTTCTAATAGCCTTTCTTTCTTTCTTTGTCTTGTTTAGATTTCTAATAGTCTTTCTTTCTTTCTTTCTTTGTCTTCTTTAGATTTCTAATAGTCTTTCTTTCTTTCTTTGTCTTGTTTACATTTCTAATAGCCTTTCTTTCTTTCTTTGTCTTGTTTAGATTTCTAATAGTCTTTCTTTCTTTCTTTGTCTTGTTTAGATTTCTAATAGTCTTTCTTTCTTTCTTTATCTTGTTTAGATTTCTAATGATCTTTCTTTCTTTCTTTCTTTGTCTTGTTTCGTTTCTAATAGCCTTTCTTTTCTTTCTTTGTCTTGTTTAGATTTCTAATGATCTTTCTTTCTTTCTTTCATTCATTTAGATTTCTAATAGTCTTTCTTTCTTTCTTTGTCTTGTTTAGTTATAGCCTTTCATTCTTTCTTTCTTTGTCTTGTTTAGATTTCTAATAGTCTTTCTTTCTTTCTTTCTTTGTCTTGTTTAGATTTCTAATAGCCTTTCTTTCTTTCTTTCTTGTCTTAGATTTCTAATAGTCTTTCTTTCTTTCTTTGTCTTGTTTAGATTTCTAATAGCCTTTCTTTCTTTCTTTGTCTTGTTTAGATTTCTAATGATCTTTCTTTCTTTGTCTTGTTTAGATTTCTAATAGCCTTTCTTTCTTTCTTTGTCTTGTTTAGATTTCTAATAGTCTTTCTTTCTTTCTTTGTCTTGTTTAGATTTCTAATAGTCTTTCTTTCTTTCTTTCTTTCTTGTTTAGATTTCTAATCTTTCTTTCTTTCTTTCTTTCTTTGTCTTGTTTAGATTTCTAATAGCCTTTCTTTCTTTGTCTTGTTTAGTTTCTAATAGTCTTTCTTTCTTTCTTTCTTTGTCTTGTTTAGATTTCTAATAGTCTCTTTCTTTCTTTGTCTTGTTTAGATTTCTAACTGTGCTTTCTTTCTTTGTCTTGTTTAGATTTCAACTAGTCTTTCTTTCTTTGTCTTGTTTAGATTTCTAATAGCCTTTCTTTCTTTCTTTGTCTTGTTTAGATTTCTAATAGTCTTTCTTTCTTTCTTTCTTTGTCTTGTTTAGATTTCTAATAGCCTTTCTTTCTTTCTTTGTCTTGTTTAGATTTCTAATAGTCTTTCTTTCTTTGTTTTGTTTAGATTTCTATTAGTCTTTCTTTCTTTCTTTGTCTTATTTGAATTTCTAATAGCCTTTCTTTCTTTCTTTCTTTGTCTTGTTTAGTTAGCTAGCTAGTCTTTCTTTCTTTCTTTGTCTTGTTTGAATTTCCTTCCTTTCTTTCTTTCTTTGTCTTGTTTAGATTTCTAATAGTCTTTCTTTCTTTCTTTCTTTGTCTTGTTTAGATTTCTAATAGTCTTTCTTTCTTTCTTTGTCTTGTTTAGATTTATGTGTACTTTCTTTCTTTGTCTTGTTTAGATTTCTAATAGTCTTTCTTTCTTTCTTTCTTTCTTTGTCTTGTTTAGATTTCTAATAACCTTTCTTTCTTTCTTTGTCTTGTTTCGTTCTATCAATCTTTCTTTCTTTCTTTGTCTTGTTTAGATTTCTAATAGTCTTTCTTTCTTTCTTTGTATTGTTTGATTTCTAATAGTCTTTCTTTCTTTCTTTGTCTTGTTTAGATTTCTAATAGTCTTTCTTTCTTTCTTTCTTTGTCTTGTTTAGATTTCTAGTCTTTCTTTCTTTCTTTCTTTGTCTTGTTTAGATTTCTAATAGTCTTTCTTTCTTTCTTTCTTTGTCTTGTTTAGATTTCTAATAGTCTTTCTTTCTTTCTTTGTCTTGTTTCGTTTCTAATAGTCTCTTTCTTTCTTTCTTTCTTTGTCTTGTTTAGATTTCTAATAGCCTTTCTTTCTTTGTCTTGTTTACATTTCTAAGTCTTTCTTTCTTTCTTTCTTTGTCTTGTTTCGTTTCTAATAGTCTTTCTTTCTTTCTTTCTTTGTCTTGTTTAGATTTCTAATAGCCTTTCTTTATTTCTTTCTTTGTCTTGTTTAGATTTCTAATAGTCTTTCTTTCTTTCTTTCTTTGTCTTTGTTTAGATTTCTAATAGCCTTTCTTTCTTTCTTTGTCTTGTTAGATTTCTAATAGTCTTTTTTCTTTTCTTTGTCGTGTTTAGATTTCTAATAACCTTTCTTTCTTTCTTTCTTTTGTCTTGTTTAGATTTCTAATAGTCTTTCTTTTCTTTGTCTTGTTTAGATTTCTAATAGCCTTTCTTTCTTTCTTGTCTTGTTTAGATTTCTAATAGTCTTTCTTTCTTTCTTTGTCTTGTTTAGATTTCTAATAGTCTTTCTTTCTTTCTTTCTTTGTCTTGTTTCGTTTCTAATGATCTTTCTTTCTTTCTTGTCTTGTTTAGATTTCTAGTCTTTCTTTCTTTCTTTGTCTTACGTTTGATTTCTAATAGTCTTTCTTTCTTTCTTTGTCTTGTTTGATTTCTAATAGTCTTTCTTTCTTTCTTTGTCTTGTTTAGATTTCTGTCGCCTTTCTTTCTTTGTCTTGTTTGATTCTATCTAGTCTTTCTTTCTTTCTTTCTTGTCTTGTTTCTCGATTTCTTTCTTTCTTTCTTTGTCTTGTTTGAATTCTAATAGTCTTTCTTTCTTTCTTTGTCTTGTTTAGATTTCCTATCGTCTTTCTTTCTTTCTTTCTTGTTTAGATTTATAATAGCCTTTCATTCTTTCTTTCTTTTGTTCGTTTCATCGATCTTTCTTTCTTTCTTTCTTTGTCTTGTTTAGATTTCTAATAGCCTTTCTTTCTTTCTTTCTTTGTTTAGATTTCTAATAGTCTTTCTTTCTTTCTTTGTCTTGTTTAGATTTCTAATAGCCTTTCTTTCTTTCTTTGTCTTGTTTAGATTCTAATAGTCTTTCTTTCTTTGTCTTGTTTTCGTTTCTAATAGCCTTTCTTTCTTTTCTTTGTCTTGTTTCGTTTCTAATAGTCTTTCCTTTCTTTCTTTGTGTCTTGTTTAGATTTCTAATAGTCTTTCTTTCTTTCTTTCTTTGTCTTGTTTAGATTTCTAATAGTCTTTCTTTCTTTCTTTCTTTCTTTGTCTTGTTTAAGATTTCTAATAGCCTTTCTTTCTTTTGTCTTGTTTAGATTTCTAATAGTCTTTCTTTCTTTCTTTCTTGTCTTGTTTAGATTTCTAATAGTCTTTCTTTCTTTCTTTGTCTTGTTTAGATTTCTAGCTAGCCTTTCTTTCTTTGTCTTGTTTAGATTTCTAATAGTCTTTCTTTCTTTGTCTTGTTTCGTTCTATCCTTTCTTTCTTTCTTTGTCTTGTTTCGTTCTGTCCGTCTTTCTTTCTTTCTTTCTTTCTTGTTTCGTTTCTAATAGCCTTTCTTTCTTTCTTTGTCTTGTTTCGTTAGTCTTTCTTTCTTTCTTTGTCTTGTTTAGATTTCTAATAGTCTTTCTTTCTTTCTTGTCTTGTTTAGATTTCTTTCTTTCTTTCTTTCTTTGTTTTGTTTCGTTTCGTCTTTCTTTTCTTTCTTTGTCTTGTTTAGATTTCCTAATATGCTTTCTTTCTTTCTTTGTCTTGTTTAGATTTCTAATAGTCTTTCTTTCTTTCTTTCTTTGTCTTGTTTAGATTTCCTAGTCTTTCTTTCTTTCTTTGTTTTGTTTGAATTTCTAATAACCTTTCTTTCTTTGTCTTGTTTCGTTTCTAATAGTCTTTCTTTCTTTCTTTCTTTGTTTGTTTAGATTTCTAATAAGCCTTTCTTTCTTTGTCTTGTTTAGATTTCTAATAGTCTTTCTTTCTTTCTTTGTCTTGTTTAGATTCTAATAGTCTTTCTTTCCTTTCTTTTGTATTGTTTAGATTTCTAATAGTCTTTCTTTCTTTCTTTGTCTTGTTTCGATTTCTAATAGATATCTTTCTTTCTTTCTTTCTTTTGTCTTGTTTAGATTTCTTAGAAGTGTTTCTTTCTTTCTTTCTTTGTCTTGTTTTAGATTTCTAATAGTCTTTCTTTTCTTTCTTTGTCTTGTTTAGATTTCTAATAGTCTTTCTTTCTTTCTTTGTCTTGTTTAGATTTCTATTAATAGTCTTATTTCTTTCTTTCTTTGTCTTGTTTAGATTTCTAATAGCCTTTCTTTCTTTGTCTTGTTTACATTTCTAAGTCTTTCTTTCTTTCTTTCTTTGTCTTGTTTAGATTTCTAATAGTCTTTCTTTCTTTCTTTCTTTGTCTTGCTTGATTGTATCTTTCTTTCTTTCTTTCTTTGTCTTGTTTAGATTTCTAATAGTCTTTCTTTCTTTCTTTGTCTTGTTTAGATTTCTAATAGCCTTTCTTTCTTTCTTTGTCTTGTTTAGATTTCTAATAGTCTTCTTTTCTTTCTTTGTCGTGTTTAGATTTCTAATAGCCTTTCTTTTCTTTTCTTTCTTTGTCTTGTTTAGATTTCTAATAGTCTTTCTTTCTTTGTCTTGTTTAGATTTCTATCAGCCTTTCTTTCTCTTTCTTTTGTCTTGTTTAGATTTCTATCAGTCTTTCTTTCTTTGTCTTGTTTAGATTTCTAATAGTCTTTCTTTCTTTCTTTGTCTTGTCGATTTCTATCAGTCTTTCTTTCTTTCTTTTGTCTTGTTTAGATTTCTAATAGTCTTTCTTTCTTTCTTTTGTCTTGTTTAGATTTCTATCTTTCTTTCTTTCTTGTCTTGCTTTGTTTCTAATAGTCTTTCTTTTCTTTTTCTTTGTCTTGTTTAGATTTCTTGCTTCCTTTCTTTCTTTTGTCTTGTTTAGATTTCTCTAATAGTCTTTCTTTCTTTCTTTCTTTGTCTTGTTTAGATTTCTAATAGTCTTTCTTTCTTTCTTTTGTCTTGTTTAGATTTCTAATAGTCTTTCTTTCTTTGTCTTGTTTAGATTTCTAATAGTCTTTCTTTCTTTCTTTCTTTTGTCTTGTTTAGATTTCTAATAGTCTTTCTTTCTTTTTTCTTTCTTTCTTTTGTCTTGTTGATTTCTTGCTAGTCTTTCTTTCTTTCTTTTCTTTTGTCTTGTTGATTTCTTGTATGTCTTTCTTTTGTCTTGTTTAGATTTCTAATAGTCTTTCTTTCTTTCTTTCTTTGTCTTGTTTAGATTTCTATCAGCTTCCTTTCTTTCTTTCTTTTGTCTTGTTTAGATTTCTTGTTATCTTTCTTTCTTTCTTGTCTTGTTTAATTTCTAATAGCCTTTCTTTCTTTCTTTCTTTGTCTTGCTTGGTTTCTAATAGTCTTTCTTTCCTTTCTTTGTCTTGTTTAGATTTTCTAATAGTCTTTCTTTCTTTCTTTCTTTTGTCTTGTTTAGATTTCTAATAGCCTTTCTTTCTTTCTTTTGTCTTGTTTAGATTTCTGTCAGTCTTTTCTTTCTTTCTTTTCTTGTCTTCTTTAGATTTCTAATAGTCTTTCTTTCTTTCTTTTGTCTTGTTTACATTTCTTAATAGCCTTTCTTTCTTTCTTTTGTCTTGTTTAGATTTCTAATAGTCTTTCTTTCTTTCTTTTGTCTTGTTTAGATTTCTAATAGTCTTTCTTTCTTTCTTGTCTTGTTTAGATTTCTAATAGTCTTTCTTTCTTTCTTTCTTTTGTTCGTTTAGATTTCTTGCTTTAGGTTTTCTTTCTTTCTTTGTCTTGTTTAGATTTCTGTCTTTCTTTCTTTCTTTCTTTGTCTTGTTTAGATTTCTAATAGTCTTTCTTTCTTTCTTTGTCTTGTTTAGATTTATAATAGCTCCTTTCATTCTTTCTTTCTTTTGTCTTGTTGATTTCTAGCTAGTCTTTCTTTCTTTCTTTTGTCTTGTTTAGATTTCTAATAGCCTTTCTTTCTTTCTTTGTCTTGTTTAGATTTCTAATAGTCTTTCTTTCTTTCTTTTGTTTGTTTAGATTTCTAATAGTCTTTCTTTCTTTTCAGCTTGTTTAGATTTCTAATAGTCTTTCTTTCTTTGTCTTGTTTAGATTTTTAATAGTCTTTCTTTCTTTCTTTCTTTATTCTGTTTAGATTTCTAATAGTCTTTCTTTCTTTCTTTCGTCTTGTTTAGATTTCTAATAGCCTTTCTTTCTTTGAATTGTTTAGATTTCTTTCAAGTTTTCTTTCTTTCTTTCTTTGTCTTGCTTTCTTAGATTTCTAATAGTCTTTTTTCTTTCTTTCTTTCTTGTCTTGTTTAGATTTCTAATAGCCTTTCTTTCTTTTCTTTCTTTTGTCTTGTTTAGATTTCTAATAGTCTATCTTTCTTTCTTTCTTTTGTCTTGTTTAGATTTCTAATAGCCTTTCTTTCTTTCTTTTGTCTTGTTTAGATTTCTAATAGTCTTTCTTTCTTTTGTCTTGTTTAGATTTCTAATAGTCCTTTCTTTCTTTCTTTCTTTGTCTTGTTTAGATTTCTAATAGTCTTTCTTTCTTGTCTTGTTTAGATTTCTCGATTTCTTTCTTTCTTTGTCTTGCTTTAGATTTCTAATAGTCTTTCTTTCTTTCTTTGTCTTGTTTAGATTTCTAATAGCCTTTCTTTCTTTCTTTCTTTCTTTGTCTTGTTTAGATTTCTAATAGTCTTTCTTTCTTTCTTGTCTTGTTTAGATTTCTCATAGCCTTTCTTTCTTTCTTTGTCTTGTTTAGATTTCTAATAGTCTTTCTTTCTTTCTTTCTTTGTCTTGTTTAGATTTCTAATAGCCTTTCTTTCTTTCTTTGTCTTGTTTAGATTTCTAATAGTCTTTCTTTCTTTCTTTGTCTTGTTTAGATTTCTAATAGCCTTTCTTTCTTTCTTTCTTTGTCTTGTTTAGATTTCTAATAGTCTTTCTTTCTTTCTTTCTTTGTCTTGTTTAGATTTCTGATAGTCTTTCTTTCTTTCTTTCTTTCTTGTTTCGTTTCTAATAGTCTTTCTTTCTTTCTTTCTTTGTCTTGTTTAGGTTCTAATAGCCTTTCTTTCTTTGTCTTGTTTGAATTTCTAATAGTCTTTCTTTCTTTCTTTTGTCTTGTTTAGATTTCTCTAATAGTCTTTCTTTCTTTCTTTCTTTGTCTTGTTTTAGATTTCTAATAGTCTTTCTTTCTTTTCTTTGTCTTGCTTTCGTTTATAATAGCCTTTCTTTCTTTCTTTTGTTTAGATTTCTAGTCTTTCTTTCTTTCTTTCTTTCTTGTTTAGATTTCCTAATAGCCTTTCTTTCTTTCTTTGTCTTGTTTAGATTTTCTAATAGTCTTCTTTCTTTCTTTGTCTTGTTTAGATTTCTAATAGTCTTTCTTTCTTTCTTGTCTTTTGTTTAGATTTCTAATAGTCTTTCTTTCTTTCTTTCTTTGTCTTGTTTAGATTTTCTAATAGTCTTTCTTTCTTTCTTTCTTTGTCTTGTTTAGATTTCTAATAGTCTTTCTTTCTTTCTTTATCTTGTTTCGTTCCTAATGATCTTTCTTTCTTTCTTTCTTTGTCTTGTTCGTTCCTTTCTTGCTTTCTTTCTTTCTTTCTTTGTCTTGTTTTAGATTTCTAATAGTCTTTCTTTCTTTCTTTCTTTTGTTTTGTTTAATTCTAATAGTCTTTCTTTCTTTCTTTCTTTGTCTTGTTTAGATTTCTAATAGCCTTTCTTTCTTTCTTTCTTTGTCTTGTTTAAGATTAATAGTCTTTCTTTCTTTCTTTGTCTTGTTTAGATTTCTAATAGCCTTTCTTTCTTTGTCTTGTTTAGATTTCTAATAGTCTTTCTTTCTTTCTTTCTTTGTCTTGTTTCTAATGATCTTTCTTTCTTTCTTTGTCTTGTTTGGGTATAATAGCCTTTCTTTCTTTGTCTTGTTTAGATTTCTAATAGTCTTTCTTTCTTTCTTTCTTTCTTTGTCTTGTTTAGATTTCTAATAGCCTTTCTTTCTTTCTTTGTCTTGTTTTAGATTTCTAATAGTCTTTCTTTCTTTCTTTGTGTTTAGATTTTAACAAGGTCTTTCTTTCTTTCTTTGTATTGTTTAGATTTCCTAGTCTTTCTTTCTTTCTTTGTCTTGTTTAGATTTCTAATAGTCTTTCTTTCTTTCTTTCTTTGTCTTGTTTTAGATTTCTAATGGTCTTTCTTTCTTTCTTTCTTTGTCTTGTTTAGATTTCTAATAGTCTTTCTTTCTTTCTTTCTTTGTCTTGTTTAGATTTCCTAGTCTTTCTTTCTTTGTCTTGTTTAGATTTCTAATAGTCTTTCTTTCTTTCTTTCTTTGTCTTGTTTTAGATTTCTTTCTTTGTCTTGTTTAGATTTCTAAGTCTTTCTTTCTTTCTTTCTTTGTCTTGTTTAGATTTCTAATAGTCTTTCTTTCTTTCTTTCTTTGTCTTGTTTAGATTTCTAAATAGCCTTTCTTTCTTTCTTTCTTTGTCTTGTTTAGATTTCTAATAGTCTTTCTTTCTTTCTTTTCTTTGTCTTGTTTAGATTTCTAATAGCCTTTCTTTCTTTCTTTGTCTTGTTTAGATTTCTAATGAGTCTTTCTTTCTTTGTCTTGTTTAGATTTCTAATAGCCTTTCTTTTCTTTCTTTCTTTGTCTTGTTTCGTTCCTAGTCTTTCTTTCTTTGTCTTGTTTTAGATTTCCTAGCCAGCCTTTCTTTCTTTGCTGTCTTGTTTAGATTTCTAATGATCTTTCTTTCTTTCTTTGTTTTGTTTCGATTTCTAATAGTCTTTCTTTCTTTCTTTCTTTGTCTTACTTGTTTAGATTTCTTGTCTTATTTCTTTCTTTGTCTTGTTTAGATTTCTAATAGTCTTTCTTTCTTTCTTTCTTTGTCTTTTGTTTAGATTTCTTGTCTTTCTTTCTTTCTTTCTTGTTTAGATTTCCTATTAGCCTTTCTTTCTTTGTCTTGTTTAGATTTCCTAGTCTTTCTTTCTTTCTTTCTTTTGTCTTGTTTCGTTTCTAAATAGTCTTTCTTTCTTTCTTTGTCTTGTTTTAGATTTCTAATAGTCTTTCTTTCTTTGTCTTGTTTAGATTTCTAATAGTCTTTCTTTGTCTTGTTTAGATTTCTAATAGTCTTTCTTTCTTTCTTTCTTTGTCTTGTTTAGATTTCTAGTCTTTCTTTCTTTCTTTCTTTCTTGTTTAGATTCTAATAGTCTTTCTTTCTTTGTCTTGTTTTAGATTTCTAATAGTCTTTCTTTCTTTCTTTCTTTCTTTGTTTGTTTTGAATTTCTTTCTTTCTTTCTTTCTTTGTCTTGTTTAGATTTCTAATAGTCTTTCTTTCTTTCTTTGTCTTGTTTCGTTCCTAGCTAGCCTTTCTTTCTTTCTTTCTTTTGTCTTGTTTAGATTTCTAATAGTCTTTCTTTCTTTCTTTGTCTTGTTTAGATTTCTCATAGCCTTTCTTTCTTTCTTTGTCTTGTTTAGATTTCTAATAGTCTTTCTTTCTTTCTTTCTTTGTCTTGTTTAGATTTCTAATAGCCTTTCTTTCTTTCTTTGTCTTGTTTAGATTTCTAATAGTCTTTCTTTCTTTCTTTGTCTTGTTTAGATTTCTAATAGTCTTTCTTTCTTTCTTTGTCTTGTTTAGATTTATAATAGTCTTTCTTTCTTTCTTTGTCTTGTTTAGATTTCTAATAGTCTTTCTTTCTTTCTTTGTCTTGTTTAGATTTCTAATAGTCTTTCTTTCTTTCTTTCTTTCTTTGTCTTATTTAGATTTCTAAGTCTTTCTTTCTTTCTTTCTTTTGTCTTGTTTAGATTTCTAATAGTCTTTCTTTCTTTCTTTCTTTCTTGTTTGGAATTTCTATAGTCTTTCTTTCTTTCTTTCTTTCTTGTTTCGTTTCTAATAGTCTTTCTTTCTTTCTTTCTTTGTCTTGTTTAGATTTCTAGTCTTTCTTTCTTTCTTTCTTTCTTGTTTCGTTCCTAGCCTTTCTTTCTTTGTCTTGTTTAGATTTCTAATAGTCTTTCTTTCTTTCTTTGTTTTGTTTAGATTTCTAATAGTCTTTCTTTCTTTCTTTGTCTTGTTTCGTTTCTAATAGTCTTTCTTTCTTTGTCTTGTTTAGATTTCTAATAGTCTTTCTTTCTTTGTCTTGTTTGGAATTTCTAGTCTTTCTTTCTTTCTTTCTTTGTCTTGTTTAGATTTCTATTAGCCTTTCTTTCTTTCTTTCTTTGTCTTGTTTAGATTTCCTAGTCTTTCTTTCTTTCTTTGTCTTGTTTTAGATTTCTAATAGCCTTTCTTTCTTTCTTTGTCTTGTTAGATTTCTAATAGTCTTTCTTTCTTTCTTTTGTCTTGTTTTAGATTTCCTATTAGCCTTTCTTTCTTTGTCTTGTTTAGATTTCTTGTCTTTTCTTTCTTTCTTTCTTTCTTTGTTTTGTTTAGATTTCTAGTCTTTCTTTCTTTCTTTGTCTTGTTTAGATTTCTAATAACCTTTCTTTCTTTCTTTGTCTTGTTTAAGATTTCTAATAGTCTTTCTTTCTTTCTTTGTCTTATTTAGATTTCTAATATTTCTTTCTTTCTTTGTCTTGTTTTAGATTTCTAATAGTCTTTCTTTCTTTCTTTGTCTTGTTTAGATTTCTAATAGTCTTTCTTTCTTTCTTTTGTCTTGTTTAGATTTCTTTCTTTCTTTCTTTCTTTCTTTGTCTTGTTTAGATTTCTAATAGTCTTTCTTTCTTTCTTTGTCTTGTTTAGATTTCTAATAGCCTTTCCTTTCTTTGTGTTTAGATTTCTAATAGTCTTTCTTTCTTTTCTTTCTTTGTCTTGTTTAGATTTCTAATAGTCTTTCTTTCTTTCTTTCTTTGTCTTGTTTAGATTTCTAATAGTCTTTCTTTCTTTCTTTCTTTCTTGTTTAGATTTCTAGCCTTTCTTTCTTTCTTTCTTGTTTAGATTTCTAATAGTCTTTCTTTCTTTCTTTGTCTTGTTTAGATTTCCTAGTCTTTCTTTCTTTCTATTTCTTGTTTAGATTTCTAATAGTCTTTCTTTCTTTCTTTGTCTTGTTTAGATTTCTAATAGTCTTTCTTTCTTTCTTTCTTTGTCTTGTTTAGATTTCTAATAGTCTTTCTTTCTTTCTTTCTTTGTGTTGTTTTAGATTTCTAATAGTCTTTCTTTCTTTCTTTGTCTTGTTTAGATTTCTAATAGTCTTTCTTTCTTTCTTTCTTTGTTTGTTCGTTCCTAGTCTTTCTTTCTTTCTTTCTTTGTCTTGTTTAGATTTCTAATAGTCTTTCTTTCTTTCTTTCTTTGTCTTGTTTAGATTTCTAATAGTCTTTCTTTCTTTGTCTTGTTTAGATTTCTAATAGTCTTTCTTTCTTTCTTTCTTTGTTTGTTTAGATTTCTAATAGTCTTTCTTTCTTTGTCTTGTTTAGATTTTCTAATAGCCTTTCTTTCTTTCTTTGTCTTGTTTAGATTTCCTAGTCTTTCTTTCTTTCTTTCTTTTGTCTTGTTTCGTGCTTCCTTTCTTTCTTTCTTTCTTTGTCTTGTTTTGAATTTCTAATAGTCTTTCTTTCTTTGTCTTGTTTAGATTTCTAATAGCCTTTCTTTCTTTCTTTGTCTTGTTTAGATTTCTAATAGTCTTTCTTTTCTTCCTTTGTTTTGTTTCGTTTCTTGCTTTCTTTCTTTCTTTGTCTTGTTTAGATTTCTAACTGCTTCTTTCTTTCTTTGTCTTGTTTCGTTTTCTAATAGTCTTTCTTTCTTTCTTTCTTTGTCTTGTTTTAGATTTCTAATAGTCTTTCTTTCTTTCTTTGTCTTGTTTAGATTTCCTAGTTATGAGTCTTTCTTTCTTTGTCTTGTTTAGATTTCTAATAGTCTTTCTTTCTTTTCTTTCTTTGTCTTGTTTAGATTGCTAATAGTCTTTCTTTCTTTCTTTCTTTTGTTTAGATTTTAATAGTCTTTCTTTCTTTGTCTTGTTTAATTTTGTTAGCCTTTTCTTTTCTTTTGTCTTGTTTAGATTTCTAATAGTCTTTTCTTTCTTTATTTCTTTGTCTTGTTTAGATTTCTAATAGCCTTTCTTTCTTTCTTTCTTTTGTCTTGTTTAGATTTCTCTAATAGTTTTCTCTTTCTTTCTTTTGTCTTGCTTTAGATTTCTTACTGGCTTTCTTTCTTTCTTTTGTCTTGTTAAGATTTGGCTGTCTTTCTTTCTTTCTTTCTTTTGTCTGTCGATTTCTTGCTTCCTTTCTTTCTTGTCTTGCTTTAGATTTCTATCTTTCTTTCTTTCTTTTGTCTTGTTTAGACTAACAGCCTTTCTTTCTTTCTTTGTCTTGTTTAGATTTCTAATAGTCTTCTTTCTTCTTTGTCTTGTTTAGATTTCAATAGCCCTTTTCTCTTTCTTCTTTGTCTTGTTTAGATTTCTAATAGTCTTTCTTTCTTTCTTTCTTTGTCTTGTTTAGATTTCTAATAGCCTTTCTTTCTTTCTTTTGTCTTGTTTAGATTTCTAATAGTCTTTCTTTCTTTCTTTGTCTTGTTTAGGATTTAACAGCCTTTCTTTCTTTGTCTTGTTTAGATTTCTAATAGTCTTTCTTTCTTTCTTTTGTCTTGCTTTAGATTTCTAATATCTTTCTTTCTTGTCTTGTTTAGATTTCTAATAGTCTTTCTTTCTTTCTTTCTTTTGTCTTGTTTAGATTTCTAATAGCCTTTCTTTCTTTCTTTCTTTGTCTTGTTTAGATTTCTAACAGTCTTTCTTTCTTCTTTCTTGTCTTGTTTAGATTTCTAATAGTCTTTCTTTCTTTCTTTCTTTGTCTTGTTTAGATTTCTAATAGTCTTTCTTTCTTTTGTCTTGTTTAGATTTCTAATAGTCTTTCTTTCTTTCTTTCTTTTGTCTTGTTTAGATTTCTAATAGCCTTTCTTTCTTTGTCTTGTTTAGATTTCTAATAGTCTTTCTTTCTTTTTCTTTCTTTTGTCTTGCTTTAGATTTCTAATAGTCTTTCTTTCTTTGTCTTGTTTAGATTTCTAA
Organism: Ascarosepion bandense; assembly: GCA_037127315.1. Taxonomy (NCBI): domain Eukaryota; kingdom Metazoa; phylum Mollusca; class Cephalopoda; order Sepiida; family Sepiidae; genus Ascarosepion; species Ascarosepion bandense. Next base: position 1,857,794 of record JBBBDQ010000635.1, read on the forward strand.
TAGCCTTTCTTTCTTTCTTTGTCTTGTTTAGATTAATAGTCTTTCTTTCTTTCTTTCTTGTCTTGTTTAGATTTACCAGCCTTTCTTTCTTTCTTTCTTTGTCTTGTTTAGATTTCTAATAGTCTTTCTTTCTTTGTCTTGTTTAGATTTCTATCTTTCTTTTCTTTGTCTGTTTAGATTTCTAATAGTCTTTCTTTCTTTCTTTGTCTTGTTTAGATTTCTCATTAGCCTTTCTTTCTTTCTTTGTCTTGTTGATTTCTAATAGTCTTTCTTTCTTTCTTTGTCTTGTTTAGATTTCTAATAGCCTTTCTTTCTTTCTTTGTCTTGTTTAGATTTCTAATAGTCTTTCTTTCTTTCTTTCTTGCTTGTTTAGATTTCTAATAGTCTTTCTTTCTTTCTTTTGTCTTGTTTTAGATTTCTAATAGTCTTTCTTTCTTTCTTTCTTTTGTCTGTTTTGATTTCTAACAGTCTTTTCTTTCTTTCTTTTGTCTTGTTTAGATTTCTAATAGTCTTTCTTTCTTTCTTTCTTTCTTTTGTTTAGATTCTCGATTGTCTTTCTTTCTTTTGTCTTGCTTTAGATTTCTAATACAGTCTTTCTTTCTTTCTTTCTTTGTCTTGCTTTAGATTTCTAATAGTCTTTCTTTCTTTCTTTGTCTGTTTAGATTTCTAATAGTCTTTCTTTCTTTTTCTTTCTCTTGCTTGCTAGCTAGCCTTTCTTTCTTTCTTTTGTCTTGCTTTCTCGATTTCTTAATAGTCTTTCTTTCTTTCTTTCTTTTGTCTTGTTTACTCTCGATTTCTTTCTTTCTTTCTTGTCTTGCTTTAGATTTTAATAGTCTTTCTTTCTTTCTTTTCTTTTGTCTTGTTTTGAATGTATTGATTTCTTTCTTTCTTTCTTGCTTTAGATTTCTAATAGTCTTTCTTTCTTTCTTTCTTTGTCTTGTTTAGATTTCTAATAGTCTTTCTTTCTTTCTTTCTTTGTCTTGTTTAGATTTCTAATAGCCTTTCTTTCTTTGTCTTGTTTAGATTTCTGATAGTCTTTCTTTTCTTTCTCTTTTTTCTTTGTCTTGTTTAGATTTCTAATAGTCTTTCTTCTTTGTCTTGTTTAGATTTCTAATAGCCTTTCTTTCTTTCTTTGTCTTGTTTAGATTTCTAATAGTCTTTCTTTTTCTTTCTTTGTCTTGTTTAGATTTCTACTAGCCTTTCTTTCTTTCTTCTTTGTCTTGTTTAGATTTCTAATAGTCTTTCTTTCTTTGTCTTGTTTAGATTTCTAATAGTCTTTCTTTCTTTCTTTGTCTTGTTTAGATTTCTAATAGTCTTTCTTTCTTTGTCTTGTTTAGATTTCTAATAGCCTTTCTTTTCTTTTCTTTGTCTTGTTTAGATTTCTAATAGTCTTTCTTTCTCTTTTCTTGTCTTGTTTTAGATTTCTTAATAGTCTTTCTTTTCTTTCTTTGTCTTGTTTAGATTTCTACAGTCTTTCTTTCTTCTTTGTCTTTGTTTAGATTTCTAATAGCCTTTCTTTTCTTTCTTTTCTTTGTCTTGTTTAGATTTTCAATAGTCTTTCTTTCTTTCTTTCTTTGTCTTGTTTAGATTTCTAAATAGCCTTTCTTTTTCTTTGTCTTGTTTAGATTTCTAATAGTCTTTCTTTCTTTCTTTTGTTTTGTTTAGATTTATAATAGCCTTTTCTTTTCTTTCTTTCTTTGTCTTGTTTAGATTTAACAGTCTTTCTTTCTTTCTTTCTTTGTCTTGTTTAGATTTCTTGTTAGGGCCTTTCTTTCTCTTTCTTTGTCTTGCTTACTCTGTCTTTCTTTGTCTCGATTTCTAATAGTCTTTCTTTCTTTTTTCTTTATCTTGTTCTAGATTTCCTCAATAGTCTTCTTTTCTTCTTTGTCTTGTTTAGATTTCAAATAGTCTTCTTTCTTTCTTTGTCTTGTTTAGATTTCTAATAGCCGTTCTTTCTTTCTTTCTTTCTTTTGTCTTGTTTAGATTTCTATCAGCCTTTCTTTCTTTTGTCTTGTTTAGATTTCTCAATAGTCTTTCTTTCTTTCTTTCTTGTCTTGCTTTAGATTTCTAATAGCCTTTCTTTTCTTTTTTTGTCTTGTTTAGATTTCTAATAGTCTTTCTTTCTTTCTTTTGTTTAGGATTTCTAACAGCCTTTTCTTTCTTTTTCTTTCTTTCTTTTGTCTGTTTAGATTTCTGGCTGTATCTTTCTTTCTTTCTTTGTCTTGTTTAGATTTCTATCTTTCTTTCTTTCTTTCTTTGTCTTGTTTAGATTTCTGTCTTTCTTTCTTTCTTTCTTGTCTTGTTTAGATTTCTAATAGTCTTTCTTTTTCTTTCTTTTGTCTTGCTTTAGATTTCTAATAGTCTTTCTTTCTTTCTTTCTCTTTGTCTTGTTTAGATTTCTAATAGTCTTTCTTTCTTTTCTTTTCTTTGTCTTGTTTAGATTTCTAATAGCCTTTCTTTCTTTGTCTTGCTTTAGATTTCTATCAGTCTTTCTTTCTTTCTTTTCTTTTGTCTTGTTTAGATTTCTAATAGTCTTTCTTTCTTTCTTTCTTTGTCTTGTTTAGATTTCTAATAGTCTTTCTTTCTTTCTTTCTTTCTTTGTCTTGTTTAGATTTCTATCAGTCTTTCTTTCTTTCTTTGTCTTGTTTAGATTTCTAATAGTCTTTCTTTCTTTTGTCTTGTTTAGATTTCTATCAGTCTTTCTTTCTTTCTTTCTTTTGTCTTGTTTTAGATTGGTCAGTCTTTCTTTCTTTCTTTTGTCTTGTTTAGGATTTCTAATAGCCTTTCTTTCTTTTGTCTTGTTTAGATTTCTAATAGTCTTTCTTTTCTTTCTTTCTTGTCTTGTTTAGATTTCTAATAGCCTTTCTTTCTTTCTTTCTTTCTTTGTCTTGTTTAGATTTCTAATAGTCTTTTCTTTCTTTCTTTGTCTTGTTTAGATTTCTAATAGTCTTTCTTTCTTTCTTTGTCTTGCTTTAGATTTCTAATAGTCTTTCTTTCTTTCTTTCTTTTGTCTTGTTTAGATTTCTATGTCTTTCTTTCTTTGTCTTGTTTAGATTTTATCAGTCTTTCTTTCTTTCTTTGTCTTGTTTAGATTTCTAATAGCTTTTCTTTCTTTCTTTTGTCTTGTTTAGATTTCTATATCTTTCTTTCTTTTGTCTTGTTTAGATTTCTAATAGCCTTTCTTTCTTTCTTTCTTTTGTCTTGTTTAGATTTCTAATAGTCTTTCTTTCTTTCTTTTGTCTCGCTTTAGATTTCTAATAGCCTTTCTTTTCTTTCTTTCTTTGTTTTGTTTAGATTTCTGTCAGTCTTTCTTTCTTTCTTTTTCTTTATCTTGCTTTCGATTTCTAATAGTCTTTCTTTCTTTCTTTTCTTTGTCTTGTTTAGATTTCTTGGTCTTTCTTTCTTTCTTTCTTTTGTCTGTTTAGATTTCTAATAGTCTTTCTTTCTTTCTTTCTTTGTCTTGTTTAGATTTCTAATAGCCTTTCTTTTCTTTTCTTTGTCTTGTTTAGATTTCTAATAGTCTTTTCTTTCTTTCTTTCTTCGTCTTGTTTAGATTTCTAATAGCCTTTCTTTCTTTCTTTTGTCTTGTTTAGATTTCTAATAGTCTTTCTTTCTTTCTTTTGTCTTGTTTAGATTTCTAATAGCCTTTCTTTCTTTCTTTCTTTCTTTAGTCTTATAGATTTCTCGATTTCTTTCTTTCTTTTCTTGTCTTGTTTAGATTTCTAACAGTTTTTCTTTTCTTTTCTTTCTTTTGTCTTGTTTAGATTTCTTGCTAGCCTTTCTTTCTTTCTTTTGTCTTGTTTAGATTTCTAATAGTCTTTCTTTCTTTCTTTGTCTTGTTTAGATTTCTAATAGTTTCTTTCTTTCTTTCTTTCTTTGTCTTGTTTAGATTTCTAGCTAGTCTTTCTTTTTCTCTTTCTTTCTTTGTCTTGTTTAGATTTCTAATAGTCTTTCTTTCTTTCTTTTGTCTTGCTTTAGATTTCTAATAGTCTTTCTTTCTTTCTTTTCTTTGTCTTGTGTAGATTTCTAATAGTCTTTCTTTCTTTCTTTCTTTTCTTTGTCTTGTTTAGATTTCTCGATTGGTCTTTCTTTTTCTTTTCTTTGTCTGTTTAGATTTCTAATAGTCTTTCTTTCTTTCTTTTCTTGTCTTGTTTAGATTTCTAATAGTCTTTCTTTCTTTCTTTGTCTTGTTTAGATTTCTAATAGTCTTTCTTTTCTTTGTCTTGTTTAGATTTCTAATAGTCTTTCTTTCTTTCTTTTCTTTGTCTTGTTTAGATTTCTACAGTCTTTCTTTCTTTCTTTCTTTGTCTTGTTTAGATTTCTAATAGTCTTTTCTTTCTTTCTTTCTTGCCTTGTTTAGATTTGTAGAGCCTTCTTTCTTTTCTTTGTCTTGTTTAGATTTCTAATAGTCTTTCTTCTTCTTTTTTGTCTTGTTTAGATTTCTAATAGCCTTTCTTTCTTTCTTTCTTTCTTTTGTCTTGCTTGTAGATTTCTACTAGCCTTTCTTTCTTTCTTTTGTTTTCTTTTAGATTTCTAATAGTCTTTCTTTCTTTCTTTCTTTTGTCTTGTTTAGATTTCTAATAGCCTTTCTTTCTTTCTTTGTCTAGTTTACTCTGTCTTTCTTTCTTTCTTTTGTCTTGTTTAGATTTCTATCAGCCTTTCTTTCTTTTCTTTTGTCTTGTTTAGATTTCTAATAGTCTTTCTTTCTTTCTTTTGTCTTGTTTAGATTTCTATAGCCTTTCTTTCTTTCTTTTGTCTTGTTTAGATTTCTTAATAGTCTTTCTTTCTTTCTTTCTTTTGTCTTGTTTAGATTTCTAATAGTCTTTCTTTCTTTCTTTCTTTTGTCTTGTTTAGATTTCTAATAGTCTTTCTTTCTTTCTTTCTTTTGTCTTGTTTAGAGATTTCTACTAGCCTTCTTTCTTTTGTCTTGTTTAGATTTCTGTTCGGTCTTTCTTTCTTTCTTTCTTTTGTCTTGCTTTATCTTCTAATAGTCTTTCTTTCTTTGTCTTGTTTAGATTTCTAATAGTCTTTCTTTCTTTCTTTCTTTTGTCTTGCTTTAGATTTCTATCAGTCTTTTCTTTCTTTCTTTCTTGTTTAGATTTCTAATAGTCTTTCTTTCTTTCTTTCTTTCTTTTGTCTTGTTTAGATTTCTTGTTACTCCTTTCTTTCTTTCTTGTCTTGTTTAGATTTCTCGATTTCTTTCTTTCTTTCTTTCTTTCTTTGTCTTGTTTAAATTTCAATAGTCTTTCTTTCTTTCTTTCTTGTCTTAGTTTAGATTTCTAATAGCCTTTTCTTTCTTTCTTTCTTTGTCTTGTTTAGATTTCTCATTAGCCTTTCTTTCTTCTTTCTTTGTCTTGTTTAGATTTCTAATAGTCTTTCTTTCTTTCTTTGTCTTGTTTGTACTTACTACCTTTCTTTCTTTTCTTTTGTTTAGATTTCTAATAGTCTTTCTTTCTTCTTTGTCTTGTTTAGATTTCTTAATAATTTTCTTTCTTTCTTTCTTTTGTCTTGCTTTAGATTAATAGTCTTTCTTTCTTTCTTTCTTTTGTCTTGTTTAGATTTCAATAGTCTTTTCTTTCTTTCTTTCTTTTGTCTTGTTTAGATTACCAGCCTTTCTTTCTTTTGTCTTGTTTAGATTTCTTGCTGTCTTTCTTTCTTTCTTTTGTCTTGTTGATTTCTAATAGTCTTTCTTTCTTTTGTCTTGTTTAGATTTCCAATAGTCTTTCTTTCTTTTGTCTTGTTTAGATTTTCATTAGTCTTTCTTTCTTTCTTTCTTTCTTTTGTCTTGTTTAGATTTCTAATAGCCTTTCTTTCTTTCTTTGTCTTGTTTAGATTTCTAACAGCCTTTCTTTCTTTCTTTTGTCTTGTTTAGATTTCTAATAGTCTTTCTTTCTTTCTTTTGTCTTGTTTAGATTTCTAATAGCCTTTCTTTCTTTTGTCTTGTTTAGATTTCTAATAGCCTTTCTTTCTTTCTTTTGTTTTGTTTAGATTTCTAATAGTCTTTCTTTCTTTCTTTCTTGTCTTGTTTAGATTTCTAATAGTCTTTCTTTCTTTCTTTCTTTGTCTTGTTTAGATTTCTAATAGTCTTTCTTTCTTTCTTTTCTTTTGTCTTGTTTAGATTTCTAATAGTCTTTCTTTCTTTCTTTCTTTTGTCTTGTTTAGATTTCTAACAGTCTTTCTTTCTTTCTTTTCTTGTCTTGTTTAGATTTCTAATAGCCTTTCTTTCTTTGTCTTGTTTAGATTTCTAATAGTCTTTCTTTCTTTCTTTGTCTTGTTTAGATTTCTAATAGTCTTTCTTTCTTTCTTTCTTTGTCTTGTTTAGATTCTTAATAGTCTTTCTTTTCTTTGTCTTGTTTAGATTTCTAATAGTCTTTCTTTCTTTCTTTTGTCTTGTTTAGATTTCTAATAGTCTTTCTTTCTTTCTTTCTTTTGTCTTGTTTAGATTTGGTTTGGCTTTCTTTCTTTTCTTGTCGCTAGATTTCTTAATAGCCTTTCTTTCTTTCTTTGTCTTGTTTAGATTTACCAGCCTTTCTTTCTTTCTTTGTCTTGTTTAGGATTTCTAATAGTCTTTCTTTCTTTCTTTTGTCTTGTTTTTAGATTTCTGTCTTTCTTTCTTTCTTTTGTTTAGATTTCTAATAGTCTTTCTTTCTTTCTTTTGTCTTGTTTAGATTTCTAATAGTCTTTCTTTCTTTCTTTCTTTGTCTTGTTTAGATTTCTTAATAGCCTTTCTTTCTTTCTTTCTTTGTCTTGTTTAGATTTCAATAGTCTTTCTTTCTTTCTTTCTTTTGTCTTGTTTAGATTTCTCATAGTCTTTCTTTCTTTCTTTCTTTGTCTTGTTTAGATTTCTAATAGTCTTTCTTTCTTTGTCTTGTTTAGATTTCCAATAGTCTTTCTTTCTTTCTTTGTCTTGTTTAGATTTCTAATAGCCTTTCTTTCTTTCTTTCTTTGTCTTGTTTAGATTTCTAATAGCTTTTCTTTCTTTCTTTCTTTGTCTTGTTTAGATTTCTAATAGCCTTTCTTTCTTTCTTTCTTTGTCTTGTTTAGATTTCTAATAGCCTTTCTTTCTTTCTTTGTCTTGTTTAGATTTCTCTAATAGTCTTTCTTTCTTTCTTTGTCTTGTTTAGATTTCTAATAGCCTTTCTTTCTTTCTTTCTTTTGTTTTGTTTAGATTTCTAATAGTCTTTCTTTCTCTTTTCTTTCTTGTCTTGTTTAGATTTCTAATAGATTTCTTTCTTTTCTTTTGTCTTGTTTAGATTTCTAATAGTCTTTCTTTCTTTCTTTTGTCTTGTTTAGATTTCAATAGCCTTTCTTTTCTTTGTCTTGTTTAGATTTCTAATAGTCTTTCTTTCTTTCTTTCTTTGTCTTGTTTAGATTTCTAATAGTCTTTCTTTCTTTGTCTTGTTTAGATTTCTAATAGTCTTTCTTTCTTTCTTTCTTTTGTCTGTTGATTTCTAATAGTCTTTCTTTCTTTCTTTCTTTTGTCTTGTTTAGATTTCTAATAGTCTTTCTTTCTTTCTTTGTCTTGTTTAGATTTCTATCAGTCTCTCGATTTCTTTCTTTCTTTCTTTCTTTTGTCTTGTTTAGATTGGTCTTTCTTTCTTTTCTTTGTCGCTTAGATTTCTTGCTGGCCTTTTTTTTTTTTTTGTCTTGTTTAGATTTCTAATAGTTTTTTCTTTCTTTCTTTGTCTTGTTTAGATTTCAATAGCCTTTCTTTCTTCTTTTCTTTGTCTTGTTTAGATTTCTAATAGCCTTTCTTTTCTTTGTCTTGTTTAGATTTCTAATAGTCTTTCTTTCTTTTCTTTGTCTTGTTTAGATTTCTACTAGCCTCTTTCTTTCTTTTGTTTAGATTTCTAATAGTCTTTCTTTCTTTCTTTGTCTTGTTTAGATTTCTAATAGTCTTTCTTTCTTTCTTTCTTTGTCTTGTTTAGATTTCTAATAGCCTTTCTTTCTTTTCTTTCTTTGTCTTGTTTAGATTTCTAATAGTCTTTCTTTCTTTCTTTCTTTGTCTTGTTTAGATTTCTAATAGTCTTTCTTTCTTTCTTTCTTTGTCTTGTTTAGATTTCAGCCTTTCTTTCTTTGTCTTGTTTAGATTTCTAATAGTCTTTCTTTCTTTCTTTCTTTGTCTTGTTTAGATTTCTAATAGTCTTTCTTTCTTTTGTCTTGTTTAGATTTCCAATAGTCTTTCTTTCTTTCTTTGTCTTGTTTAGATTTCTTAATAAATTTTCTTTCTTTCTTTCTTTGTCTTGTTTAGATTTCTACTTAGTTTTCTTTCTTTCTTTTGTCTTGTTTAGATTTCTTAATAGCCTTTCTTTCTTTCTTTTCTTTGTCTTGTTTAGATTTCTAATAGCCTTTCTTTCTTTCTTTGTCTTGTTTAGATTTCTAATAGTCTTTCTTTCTTTCTTTGTCTTGTTTAGATTTCTACTAGCCTTTCTTTCTTTCTTTGTTTTGTTTAGATTTCTAATAGTCTTTCTTTTTTTCTTTCTTTGTGTTGTTTAGATTTAACAGTCTTTCTTTTCTTTCTTTGTCTTGTTTAGATTTCTCATTAGCCTTTCTTTCTTTCTTTTCTTTGTTTTGTTTAGATTTCTTAATAGTCTTTCTTTCTTTCTTCTTTGTCTTGTTTAGATTTCTACTAGTCTTTCTTTCTTTCTTTCTTTGTCTTGTTTAGATTTCTACCAGCCTTTCTTTCTTTCTTTGTCTTGTTTAGATTTCATTGGTCTTTCTTTCTTTCTTTTCTTTCTTTCGTCTTGTTTAGATTTCTAATAGCCTTTCTTTCTTTCTTTTGTCTTGTTTAGATTTCTATCAGTCTTTCTTTCTTTCTTTGTCTTGTTTTAGATTTCTACAGCCTTTCTTTCTTTCTTTGTCTTGTTTAGATTTCTTGCTTTCTTTCTTTCTTTGTCTTGTTTAGATTTCTAATAGTCTTTCTTTCTTTCTTTCTTTGTCTTGTTTAGATTTCTAATAGCCTTTCTTTCTTGTCTTGTTTAGATTTCTAATAGTCTTTTCTTTCTTTCTTTGTCTTGTTTAGATTTCTAATAGTCTTTCTTTCTTTGTCTTGTTTAGATTTCCATGTCTTTCTTTCTTTCTTTGTCTTGTTTAGATTTCTGTCAGTCTTTCTTTCTTTTCTTTGTCTTGTTTAGATTTCTAATAGTCTTTCTTTCTTTTCTTTCTTTGTCTTGTTTAGATTTCTCAATAGCTCTTCTTTCTTTCTTTGTCTTGTTTAGATTTCTAATAGTCTTTCTTTTTTTGTCTTGTTTAGATTTCTAATAGCCTTTTCTTTCTTTCTTTCTTTGTCTTGTTTAGATTTCTACTAGTCTTTCTTTCTTTGTCTTGTTTAGATTTCTAATAGCCTTTCTTTCTTTCTTTCTTTTCTTTTCTTTGTCTTGTTTAGATTTCTACTAGTCTTTCTTTCTTTCTTCCTTGTCTTGTTTAGATTTCTAATAGTCTTTCTTTCTTTCTTTCTTTCTTTGTCTTGTTTAGATTTAACAGCCTTTCTTTCTTTCTTTTGTCTTGTTTAGATTTCTTGCTTTTTCTTTCTTTCTTTGTCTTGTTTAGATTTCTAATAGTCTTTCTTTCTTTCTTTCTTTTGTTTAGATTTCTTGCTTTCTTTCTTTCTTTGTCTTGTTTAGATTTCTAATAGCCTTTCTTTCTTTCTTTCTTTGTCTTGTTTATTTCTAATAGCCTTTCTTTCTTTCTTTGTCTTGTTTAGATTTCTAATAGTCTTTCTTTCTTTCTTTGTCTTGTTTAGATTTCTAATAGCCTTTCTTTCTTTCTTTTGTTTAGATTTCTAATAGTCTTTCTTTCTTTCTTTGTCTTGTTTAGATTTCTAATAGTCTTTCTTTCTTTCTTTCTTTTGTCTTGTTTCGTTCTAATAGTCTTTCTTTCTTTCTTTCTTTGTTTGTTTTAGATTTCTAATAGCCTTTCTTTCTTTCTTTCTTTGTTTGTTTAGATTTCTAATAGTCTTTCTTTCTTTCTTTCTTTGTCTTGTTTAGATTTCTAATAGTCTTTCTTTCTTTCTTTCTTTGTCTTGTTTAGATTTCTATTAGCCTTTCTTTCTTTGTCTTGTTTAGATTTCTAATAGTCTTTCTTTCTTTCTTTCTTTTGTCTTGTTTAGATTTCTATTAGTCTTTCTTTCTTTGTCTTGTTTAGATTTCCAATAGTCTTTCTTTCTTTCTTTGTCTTGTTTAGATTTCTAATAGCCTTTCTTTCTTTCTTTGTCTTGTTTAGATTTCTAATAGCTTGCTCTTTCTTTCTTTCTTTGTCTTGTTTAGATTTCTAATAGCCTTTCTTTCTTTCTTTCTTTGTCTTGTTTCGTTCCTAGCCTTTCTTTCTTTCTTTTGTCTTGTTTCGTCTAATAGTCTTTCTTTCTTTCTTTGTCTCGTTTAGATTTCTAATAGCCTTTCTTTCTTTCTTTCTTTGTTTTGTTTAGATTTCTAATAGTCTTTCTTTCTTTCTTTCTTTGTCTTATTTAGATTTCTAATGATCTTTCTTTCTTTCTTTGTCTTGTTTAGATTTCTAATAGCCTTTCTTTCTTTCTTTCTTTGTTTGTTTAGATTTCTAATGGTCTTTCTTTCTTTCTTTCTTTGTCTTGTTTAGATTTCTAATAGTCTTTCTTTCTTTCTTTCTTTGTCTTGTTTAGATTTCCTAGCTAGCTTTCTTTCTTTCTTTGTCTTGTTTCGTTCCTAATGATCTTTCTTTCTTTCTTTCTTCGTCTTGTTTAGATTTCTAATAGCCTTTCTTTCTTTCTTTCTTTGTCTTGTTTAGATTTCTATTAGTCTTTCTTTCTTTCTTTGTCTTGTTTAGATTTCTAATAGCCTTTCTTTCTTTCTTTCTTTGTCTTGTTTAGATTTCTAGCTAGCTTTTCTTTCTTTCTTTCTTTGTCTTGTTTCGTTCTGTCGTCTTTCTTTCTTTCTTTTGTCTTGTTTTAATTGATTTCCTAGCTAGCCTTTCTTTCTTTTGTCTTGTTTAGATTTCTAATAGTCTTTCTTTCTTTCTTTGTCTTGTTTAGATTTCTAATAGTCTTTCTTTCTTTCTTTCTTTGTCTTGTTTAGATTTCTAATAGTCTTTCTTTCTTTCTTTGTCTTGTTTAGATTTCTAATAGCCTTTCTTTCTTTCTTTCTTTGTCTTGTTTAGATTTCTAATAGTCTTTCTTTCTTTCTTTCTTTGTCTTAGTTAGAATTTCTAATATTCTTTCTTTCTTTCTTTCTTTGTCTTGTTTAGATTTCTAATAGCCTTTCTTTCTTTGTCTTGTTTAGATTTCTAATAGTCTTTCTTTCTTTGTCTTTCTTTGTCTTGTTTAGATTTCTAATAGTCTTTCTTTCTTGATTTTGTCTTGTTTCGTTCCAATAGTCTTTCTTTCTTTCTTTGTCTGTTTAGATTTCTGTCGCCTTTCTTTCTTTCTTTCTTTGTCTTGTTTAGATTTCTTTCTTTTCTTTCTTTCTTTCTGTCTTGTTTAGATTTCTTGCTTGCTTTCTTTCTTTCTTTGTTTGTTTCGTTCAATAACCTTTCTTTCTTTCTTTGTCTTGTTTAGATTTCTAATAGTCTTTCTTTCTTTCTTTGTCTTGTTTAGATTTCTAATAGCCTTTCTTTCTTTCTTTCTTTGTTTTGTTTAGATTTCTAATAGTCTTTCTTTCTTTCTTTTTGTCTTGTTTAGATTTCTATTAGTCTTTCTTTCTTTCTTTCTTTGTCTTGTTTAGATTTCTAATAGTCTTTCTTTCTTTCTTTCTTTGTCTTGTTTAGATTTCTAATAGTCTTTCTTTCTTTCTTTCTTTGTCTTGTTTAGATTTCTAATAGTCTTTCTTTCTTTCTTTCTTTGTCTTGTTTAGATTTCTGTCGCCTTTCTTTCTTTCTTTGTCTTGTTTAGATTTCTAATAGTCTTTCTTTCTTTCTTTCTTCGTCTTGTTTAGATTTCTAATAGCCTTTCTTTCTTTCTTTCTTTGTCTTATTTAGATTTCTAATAGTCTTTCTTTCTTTCTTTGTCTTGTTTAGATTTCTAATAGCCTTTCTTTCTTTCTTTCTTTGTCTTGTTTAGATTTCTTGCTTTCTTTCTTTCTTTGTCTTGTTTAGATTTCTATGTCTTTCTTTCTTTCTTTGTCTTGTTTAGATTTCTAATAGCCTTTCTTTCTTTGTCTTGTTTAGATTTCTAATAGTCTTTCTTTCTTTCTTTGTCTTGTTTAGATTTCTAATAGCCTTTCTTTTCTTTCTTTCTTTGTCTTGTTTAGATTTCTAATAGCTTTTCTTTCTTTCTTTGTCTTGTTTAGATTTCTAATAGTCTTTCTTTCTTTCTTTTCCTTTGTCTTATTTGAATTTCTAATGACCTTTCTTCCTTTCTTGTTTAGATTTCTATAGTCTTTCTTTCTTTCTTTCTTTGTCTTATTTAGATTTCTAGCAAGTCTTTCTTTTCTTTTGTCTTGTTTAGATTTCCAATAGTCTTTTCTTTCTTTCTTGTCTTGTTTTCGTTCTAATAGTCTTTCTTTCTTTCTTTCTTTCTTTGTCTTGTTTAGATTTCTAATAGTCTTTCTTTCTTTCTTTCTTTGTCTTGTTTAGATTTCTAATAGCCTTTCTTTCTTTCTTTGTCTTGTTTAGATTTCTAATAGTCTTTCTTTCTTTTGTCTTGTTTTAGATTTCTAATAGCCTTTCTTTCTTTCTTTCTTTGTCTTGTTTAGATTTCTAATAGTCTTTCTTTCTTTGTCTTGTTTGAATTTCTAATAGCCTTTCTTTCTTTCTTTCTTTCTTTTGTTTAGATTTCTAGCTTGATCTTTCTTTCTTTCTTCCTTTGTCTTGTTTAGATTTTCTAATAGCCTTTCTTTCTTTCTTTCTTTGTCTTGTTTAGATTTCTAATGAGCTCTTTCTTTCTTTCTTTCTTTCTTGTTTAGATTTCCTTCCTTTCTTTCTTTCTTTCTTTCTTGTTTCGTTCTAATAACCCTTTCTTTCCTTTCTTTCTTTATCTTGTTTCGTTTCTAATAGCCTTTCTTTCTTTTGTCTTGTTTGAATTTCTAATAGTCTTTCTTTCTTCTTTTGTCTTGTTTAGATTTCTAATAGCCTTTCTTTCTTTTGTTTAGATTTCTAGTCTTTCTTTCTTTCTTTTGTCTTGTTTAGATTTCTAATGATCTTTCTTTCTTTCTTTGTCTTGTTTAGATTTCTAATAGTCTTTTTTTCTTTCTTTCTTTGTCTTAATTTCTTTCTTGCTTTCTTTCTTTCTTTCTTGTTTAGATTTCTAATAGTCTTTTCTTTCTTTCTTTCTTTGTCTTGTTTAGATTTTCTAATAGTCTTTCTTTCTTTCTTTCTTTGTCTTGTTTAGATTTCTATTAGCCTTTCTCTTTGTCTTGTTTAGATTTCTAATAGTCTTTCTTTCTTTCTTTCTTTGTCTTGTTTAGATTTCTAATAGTCTTTCTTTCTTTGTCTTGTTTAGATTTCCCGAAATGATCTTTCTTTCTTTCTTTTCTTGTTAGATTTCTAATAGCCTTTCTTTCTTTCTTTCTTTCTTGTTTAGATTTCTAGCTAGCTTTCTTTCTTTCTTTCTTTGTCTTGTTTTAGATTTCTAATAGCCTTTCTTTCTTTCTTTCTTTGTCTTGTTTAGATTTCTAATAGCCTTTCTTTCTTTCTTTGTCTTGTTTAGATTTGCTAATAGTCTTTCTTTCTTTCTTTGTCTTGTTTAGAATTTCTAATAGCCTTTCTTTCTTTCTTTCTTTTGTTTTGTTTCGTTCTAATAGTCTTTCTTTCTTTCTTTGTCTTGTTTAGATTTCTAATAGTCTTTCTTTCTTTCTTTCTTTGTCTTGTTTAGATTTCTAATAGCCTTTCTTTCTTTCTTTCTTTGTCTTGTTTCGATTTCTAATAGTCTTTCTTTCTTTCTTTGTCTTGTTTAGATTTCTAATAGTCTTTCTTTCTTTCTTTCTTTGTCTTGTTTAGATTTCTAGCTTTCTTTCTTTCTTTCTTTGTCTTACCCAGATTTCTAGTCTTTCTTTCTTTCTTTCTTCGTGTTTCGTTTTCTATGTATTTCTTTCTTTCTTTGTCTTGTTTAGATTTCTAATAGTCTTTCTTTCTTTCTTTCTTGTTTAGATTTCTAATAGCCTTTCTTTCTTTCTTTCTTTGTCTTGTTTGATTTCTAATGACTTTTCTTTCTTTCTTTCTTTGTCTTGTTTAGATTTCTAATAGTCTTTCTTTCTTTCTGTGTTTAGATTTCTAGCTAGCCTTTCTTTCTTTTGTCTTGTTTGGGTGCTTAGTCTTTCTTTCTTTCTTTGTCTTGTTTAGATTTCTGTCTTTCTTTCTTTGTCTTGTTTTAGATTTCCAATAGTCTTTCTTTCTTTCTTTGTCTTGTTTAGATTTCTAATAGTCTTTCTTTCTTTCTTTCTTTCTTTTGCTTGTTTAGATTTCTAATAGTCTTTCTTTCTTTGTTTTGTTTAGATTTCTTGCTTTCTTTCTTTCTTTGTCTTGTTTAGATTTCTAATGATCTTTCTTTCTTTTTCTGTCTTGTTTAGATTTCTAATAGCCTTTCTTTCTTTCTTTCTTTGTCTTGTTTGAATTTCTAGTCTTTCTTTCTTTGTCTTGTTTCGTTCTAGCTAGCCTTTCTTTCTTTCTTTCTTTCTTTCTTTTGTCTTATTTAGATTTCTATCTTTCTTTCTTTCTTTCTTGTCTTGTTTAGATTTCTAATAGTCTTTCTTTCTTTCTTTCTTTCTTTGTCTTGTTTAGATTTCTAATAGCCTTTCTTTCTTTCTTTGTCTTGTTGTTTAGATTTCTAATAGCTTTCTTTCTTTCTTTCTTTCTTGTTTAGATTTCTAATAGCCTTTCTTTCTTTCTTTCTTTGTCTTGTTTCGATTTCTAATAGTCTTTCTTTCTTTCTTTCTTTGTCTTGTTTAGATTTCTTTCTTTCTTTCTTTCTTTCTTTGTCTTGTTTCGTTTCTAATAGTCTTTTCTTTCTTTGTCTTGTTTGTTCTTTCTTTCTTTCTTTCCTTTCTTTGTCTTGTTTAGATTTCTAATAGTCTTTCTTTCTTTCTTTCTTTGTCTTGTTTAGATTTCTAATAGCCTTTCTTTCTTTCTTTCTTTGTCTTGTTTAGATTTCTAATAGTCTTTCTTTCTTTCTTTCACTGTGCTTGTTTAGATTTCTAATAGCCTTTCTTTCTTTCTAACACAAGAATTATCTTTTTTTAAACTTGTATCTTCTATTTTACCCTACTTACCATTTTCACCAAACAATGCCAACCAATTACTACTTTTTGATCGCTGCTAATCAAGGAAAACCTCTCTAATCAAAACCCGCAGAATTTAACTCAAAAGATTTGTAACAGCTGTTAAATGAAAAGTTATTGCAAATAATGGTGAATCTATAACTGAATAAGATCTAATTGTACTTGATTTTCTGAAGAAAACGGAAATTATGACTCAACATTATATTTATGAATTGTAGAATTTATTGGTTGTTAGAATCTTCATGCTGAAGAATAAAGAATACTTGAGGCAAAGGTAAATATGCATGCACTCCTTCTTTGTTGGGGGGGAAAAAAAGAAGGACATTCAAACCTTTCCAGGGTTTCATAGGCAGCTGCCCGTCGAAGCAGGGGCTTGATTGCATGGGGCACCAGATCCAGGGAAGAGATGCAATCTTCAATGCTTCCTTTACAATTGCCCATTTTTAAATAACAAGCTGCACGGTTACTGTAAATCAGTGACAAATTTATAGTTTGTTCAGTTGATTCTGAAACAGAAAATAAAACCAAGTAAAAGCAAAGAAAAACAAAATGGAAAGATGCAGAAGTAATTTGGATGTTGGCTGCTTTTTCTCTCACCCCCCACCCCAACCCCTTTCCAGGTTGAAGTTATTTCTAAATTTTACCACTTTTAAATTAACACAAATTTAAATTCAATTTCATGAGCTATCAACAGAAGTTAGCCAACTCTATACAACATGTATTCTAATAGAATTAATCTCATGAGATATGTGTATTTTTTTTAGTGACCCCACGTTGCCACTGGATGTCATACAAGGTCAGTTTAAAGTGGGTTTAATGGCATTACTGAGGAAAAAATGCTCATGCTCACTTGGCACATCTCAGGTAATAAACTCAGCTCTCTCCTGAAGAATAGGTACTGACTATCGGGGTGTGGGGCATCATACACACACGTATGTATATATTTAAGCAGAATATCTTCATTTAAACATGTTTCAGATAATAATAATATAGACAAATTACGTCTTCTTATTTTTATAATTATCCTTTCCAGTTCTCCCATTAGTTTCTTCATGTTAAGATGAAATTCATCAAGGAAAGTTTTTTTCTACCAAAGTACTTTCAATCTCCTCCAAAATCATCCTCAGGGGTGAATTACAAAGACAAACTTATACTGTTATCATTGTGATGGTGATTTTTAAAAAATATCTGTGAATGCACTCTCATATAACATGTGTTACCTTCCCTTTACTAGATGTTGAGTGATAGCCGAGTTCATATTTGTAGAGAATATAGCCTGTGCCAAGTCTTATAGGAAAGAGTGGTTCCAATAATCATTTAAAGATTTTGGAATCAGTTTCTATAGCATTATGGAAACCTTCACTCTGGTGGCAGAAGGAATTTGTAAAGTCTCTAAATTTGTTGGGGAATATTTTATTTTAATTGTCCCTCACTAATTATTTACACATGAACTGTCCTCACCTTGTTATAAGTATATATATTTCTAAGTATATTTATTTTATTGTTTCCCTCTTTTTTACTCTTCATTTTCGCCATTACTGTTTTTTTTTGTTTATTTTATTTTCCAATGATTTTTCTCCCGATAAGATGTTGAACGAAGGGCCTTAGAGACTAACAATAAATCCCTTGTTTTTAAAACTAATATTTATTATAAATTATATTTTAGAACATGTACAAATTTTTATATATCCACTACAAATTGTACATTTGTTTCGACATTGAAACTACAATGTCTCATCAGGTGGTGTGGACAGGAATGGAAAGCCTCTTTTCTTATATTTGGTGAGTTGTGTGTGGAATGTTGGTGGGGGTTAGTGATAAGGGAATAAGTCTTGTAAATTATCCGTTTGACCACCTGATGCGACATTGTAGTTTCAATGTTGAAACCAATGTACAATTTGTAGTGGATAAATAAAAATTTGTTCATGTTCTAAAATATAATTTATAATAAATATTGACAGCTCTATATATTATAAATTGAGCACTGTTTTAAATTAATGTTTTGGACATTGTAAAAAAATTTTTTTCTTCATTCCTTATTCACTCAGATATATATATATATATATATATATATATATATATATTTTTTTTTTTTTTTCTAAACATATACTGTTAAATATAAGAGACAATAAATGTCTATTATGTTTAATCATGAGCTGTTCTAAACGTCGTATTTTGGCTTTAATTTCAGTTGAAAATAAAGACAAAAATTCTCCAACATTTGGATAATTTTTTATTAATTTGGTTCTAAGCTTTCAGCTCCCATGAGCCATCTTCAGAGAGGTTATTAAAATGGTAATACAGTAACATCCACCATCACCGACAATTTTATTTTTTGTTGACATAAAACTCCGCTAGGTAACGGCAATAGTTACCAAAAATAACAAACGCAGTTCTCAAATTTGCAATGTGGTTCTATGACGTCACACGCAAAATGACAACAGAACTATGTCAACACAAAATAAAATCGTCGGTGACGGTGTTGGAGAATTTTTGTCTTTATTTTCAACTGAAATTAAAGCCAAAATACGATGTTTAGAATGGCTCATGATTAAACATAATAGACATTCATTGTCTCTTATATTTAACAGTATATGTTTAGAATATTATTTAATGCCTCGATACACTAAATATAGTGTATCGAGGCATCAGATAATTTTCTAAACATATACTGTTAAATGTCACTGACAATGTAATCATGAGCCCTTCTAAACAGTATATATTTAGAAAATTATTTGCTGCCTCGATTCACTAAAAATATATATCTAACGTTTATAACTAATTATGTGTATGCCTAAGTAAGTCAAATTAGCTAAAATAAACAAAAAATTAAAAATACATGCACAAATAATACAGAGTTACAAAGGTAGCACTATAAAATAAAAATATAAATAGACACTTATAGGTAATTATAATAAAATTATAAATAGTTAGGCATCAATATCATGGTACATCTGCTCATGTGAATCAATATGGGCATATATATAAGAGAAAGAACAAATGGAGTAAAAATCCACAGTTCATAGCATTTAAACTTTAAAAAAGTGTTAAATACAAGTTAAAAAGGTACAGATGAATAATCAAATTTACAAAAAATACTAGGTTACTTTAATATCACCACATTTGATACAATATCCAAAAAAAAAAAATTATATATATATATATCTAAATACTTGCATACAAATAAACATACTTATGATTATAGTGGCCCATAAATTCAAGGAGATACAACAAGAACAAAAAGATGAGGTAAAATATCAATCCCACACATAAATGTTGACATACCCTTCATATGAAAAGTACATTATATGAAAAACATGTAGAGACTAATATGTAATAATATAATGATTAACTATTAGGTATGAAAGTGTATTATTACAACATATATACAAATAAGTAAATATAAACTACTTTGAGCTAATAAATACTGTGCTTGTTTTGTGGAATATCAACTCTTTCTGGGTTATTTAATGTCAAAATTGAATTTTCTTGGAAGCATTAGCATTTTTTTTACAAAAATGTATTACTGGTAATGTATTTTTTTTCTTACATACTTTTTTATTTTCTACAAAAATGTATTTTTACTATGTTTTATACTTTCATCAGGTGAAAAGTTAACTCTCAGTTTGGGAGTTAACTTTTCACACATAGCTTGGAACTTAACATGTGTTACCACCCCAGGTTAGGTTGGACCTAGTAACAACAGCAATTAATAGGTGGTTCCATGCTTATCAAAACCTCCAAATCAGAGGTTTTGCTGCCAGATGTAATTTATCATCATACCCAGGACAGAGCTAATGAATAAACATTCATTAAAAAAACAAAAACAACAACAAAAAAAAACAAAAAAAAAACACATATTTAATCAGCTAAAATAGTGGGGGGGGGGGGGAAGGTGTAATCTACAATTAGAATTAATCTGAATCAAAATGTTTCCACAGATATTTATTTTCACATCTACATTAATTCATTTCTCTTGCTTAATAAATTAGTGTCATTTAAATGCTTTGAAATAGTTAATTTTTCTACAAGACATAGAATACATCTTTTTCCTTTTTGGTTTTTGCTATTATATTCCATAACTTACCATCATTCTTTAATTGCCAGAAATACTTGGTGAGAGCTTTGCATATATTTCATGTTATTTAAAATCATCTTATGACTATCGAACCAAATTTTCCAAGGAGTTTCAGTGGACCCACAATAAAATCTAACATGGTTATCAGAATGTATTCTAGCTTGATATTTTAGTCATACATTGGCTGTTTAGGAAGCAGTCGTACCTTTTCAGAAGTTGCATTTATTTTCTGTGATTCTAGTATTGCTGTTGTTTTGTTAATGATATTCAATATAATATTTATATGGTGGGATAAAGATATTTTGATGTTTCTAATGAAACTATGGTTGATTTTTACATCATTTTTGTTAAAAATATTCTTTAATATTGCAGAATTATCCTAAATTTAATTCTTACAAATTAAATTTAGAAAAATAAGGCAGCAGGAATAGACCATAACACATTCAGTCAGTTAAGTGCCATACATGATACACGCTTGGGTGATCATATCTTGAAAGAGACATGACTGACTGGGCAGAAGATTATCTCGCAGTAGGTTGCCATTGCTTTCTGCGGTAGACTGGTTGCCGACCAAGGCCATAGAACCCAATCTGTCCTATTATTTAACCCATAACTGGGGGGAAGAGACGGATTAATACCTTTCCCAAGGGTATTTGCGCGTAAGTGAATACAATGGATTCAACTGGAATTAGAACTCGGCTCCCCGATTTCTCATTCCGAGCCGATATCCATTGCGCCACAAAGCACATCCATAACACATTACAGTATCCATTTATTTTTACCTCTAATATTTTGTTCTAAGGATTCCATATTTACTTTATAGTCACTTTGTTCTAAGGATTTTATATATTTAATTTTATTTTCATCAAATGTTTCTTTATTGCTGAAGTTAGTGAATGATCTAAATTTTATAGATTTATATAATTTTTTTACTATTGTTGGTGAGTGATTGGATCATCTGTTGACATATTTATGGTGATGCAAGTCTTTAGCATACCATTTGTAAATACTAGGACTCAAGTCTAAGGTCACATCAAGAAAGTTGATCACATCCACATTAGTGTTTGTAGTAATTTTTAGTTTGTGATCTTCAAAGAATTTAATCATTTCCTTTCTCAATCGATCAAAGTTTCTTGGATTTCTACTTATGGAAGAGAATTACACCGTTATCTCTGAGAACTTAATTTCAAAATAAAAATCTTAACTACCACAATAACAAAATCCTGACCAGTTCGCATGCTTCGGCAGAATCAAATGTGCCCATTGCAATATTAAATTCTGTGTTGTTTCTTTTTGCTGACAAAGCTGGAATATATCAAGAAAAGCGAAACCTCACAGCAATAGTAATGTCTGCAGATTGTACCAAAATGGAAAGTTGGCTATAGTATCAGTTACAAATTGAAAAAGGCTACTAAATGAAAGGTCAGAAATAATGTCCAGACTATACACATTAGAAAATACACTTTGGGTTCATAAAAACCTGAATAAAAGTATG
Organism: Ascarosepion bandense; assembly: GCA_037127315.1. Lineage (NCBI taxonomy): Eukaryota > Metazoa > Mollusca > Cephalopoda > Sepiida > Sepiidae > Ascarosepion > Ascarosepion bandense. The sequence goes on from JBBBDQ010000635.1 coordinate 1,878,546, forward strand.
TAGAATAATATTTCACTAGTATTGATTCACTCCTCCTCTTATTTTAAACTTCTTGTTGTATGTTAAAAATAAAGTGTGAGGAAATCTGTTAGTCTATAACACCTGACAATACTGAAATGTTGAAAACATAGCAGTGTAATCATGCAGAGCTTTTAATATTTAAAAATTCTGAATGTTAAATCTTCATCATTTATTTTTCTTTAAATGTATATTAAGCCCTTTTTGATACAACTGTTTACTGGCCTAATTTGAATCTAAACAACAACTGTTTAATAATTATGTGTCTGTGTGTGTTTCACAAATATTTATATTTTATATAACTTTATAACTTGAAGTAAATAATTTGTGTAGATGCATGTTTGTTTTTTTTTCCTGTTTATTTTACACTCGCAGTATAGCCCGGCATTGCTCAGGTGTAATGAAAGCTTTAAAACTAATCCATGGTCCTGGAGCTCAGACTCAGCCTAAAGGATATTTGTGTGAAGTTTGGTGAGAATTGGATAAAAATTGTGGATTTGTATAAAGGACATACAGACAGATAAACAGACACACACAAACATCTTGCCTTTTATATATATATTATATATATTATCAATTTTCTGCACTATTTTAAGAACTGCAACCTTGAAACTTCTGAATATCATTTCTTATGTCTTTATCTGTATCAAATTTGATTAAAATCAGACCACTCCTTCTATAACTCGATTTTTTTCGATTATCGATATTTATCAAGGGTACCTCGACACAAAACCTAGCTAAGAACACTCGCAGATGCTTATAGTACAACTGTGTAAATTTTCAAGAAAATCAGTTCAGCCGTTTCGGAGTCTATAGGTAACGGATACACACAAAGTTCCATTTATAAATAAGTTTAGATTTAGATATAAAATTTATATTTTTTAAGTTACATTTATTTTAAATACAAAATTTAAAAAATGAACAATCCCCACATAAACTATGGACTGCCTCATCATTGCAATAACCAAATATATCTAACAAAATTTAAATTATGTAACAGTCTTAACTCAGCACTTGAAGATTGCATTATGCATGAAACTGCAAGTTGTGCTACCAATAAGAAAAAGAATATGCATATTTGTTAATATATAGTTTATAGCTCTGTTATATAGCTTCGAGCACTATTTTATTAACATCAGCTCTCAATGTAGCATCATGGTAAGGAAAACTTGCACCCTAACCCTATGCCCCAAATCTGATCAAATAATCAAACATCAAGACATATTTTAATCTTTCCTTGCATGTGATGAGAATTTTAAGCATTCCACATCTCATCTAATAATTTACGTTGCAATATATCAAGTCATTTTTGTTAAAAACTTGCAGTCAAACTAGTTATACTTCATACACTTCACTTCACTTGAGCTATTGCATTTGCTGCATACTCTAGCTTTAACTCCTTGCATTTTATGAAAGCTATCTCCCTAGCACAATTTTGGAACTCTCCTTGCCTGTTACTAGAGCTTTACCCACTTGCACATTCACTTTGGGCAATCATGTCTCAAAAGAGACATGACTGACTGGGCAGAAGATTATCACATAGTAGGTTGCCATTGCTTTCTGCGGTAGACTGGTTGTCAGCCAAGGCTATAGAATCCAATGTTCTATTATTTAACCCACAACTGGAGGAAAGAGACTGATTAATACCTTCCCCAAGAGTATTTGTACGAAAGTGAATGCAAGGAATTCAACTGGAATTCGAACTTGGCTCCCTGATTTGTCATTCCGAGCGGATATTCACTGTACCACAATGCACATCCACACATTACTAGAGTTAAAAGATTATCCCCCTTTTAACTGTAATCAATCTACCCCCTCATGTTCTTTAATATTGCTATCTCTTTTATACTATATTAGAACTATCACTCTTTGCTCTTTACTAGAACCATCTCTGTAGCAAAGAAAATGGCCAATTAACTAGTCAAACCAAGCAAAAACATGTTGCGTGCATCCTACATTGGGAAAGAAAGAAAGTGCATGTGACTTATCTATATATGAGAACGTAATGCAACTTTTTGGTCACATCTCAACCAATCACTGACATCTTGACCGAGATATAAACAGGTGCTGCATGTGGCTGGTGAATTGAGTTCTTACATGGAATGAAGAAGAATTTCCTGAGATGTGCAACTGTGGGATTTAATTTTATCCCCTCATAAAATTTTACTACAATATCCCTTGCACTTTACTATAGTTTTGTATTAAAATGACAGACTGTTCAAATATGCCATCATTTTTTAAAACATAGGTCGACTCAATAATGTAAAATTAATTGATGGTTGTAAAAAAAAAAAAGATAAAAATAATTTACTTACTTTCTTGCAACATATCAATGGCATTTGTATAAAACTTGAGGGCTTCTGCATATCTGCCTTTCTGGAACATATCATTGCCAGCCATTTTAATCGATTCCACCCGAGAAGGTAAAGGCCAATGTGTAAGGACTTTTGGAGTATTCATTACAGTTTCTGTAGTCTTTATGTTTTTATCACAGGTAATGGAGGCACGTTCTTTAGAATCTTTTTTGCTTTCAGAGTTTTCAGTAGTTATCACCTGATCCATGCTGACAGGGGCAGCTCCAGATGCAGATGCCTCTCCATGCTTTACACTGGATGCAGGACACTTGTCTTTATTACTTAAACAGTTATCTCCAGACATTGAACTTTTGGCATCCAGTTTATTCTTAATGTTTTTCTTTTGTTTGGAGGCTTTTCCCGAATGGCCATCTCCTTTACTCTTTGTAGTGTCATTCAAGGAAATGTCCTCAGATTTTGCATCACTTTTGCCCAAGGGTTTGGTTTCACTGGATTCATCTGGAAGGCCATTTGGCATTGATGTCATTTGGTTCTTGTCTTTGAGGTCGTCCAATTCATCTGCTTCACTTCCCTCAACCTCTTCAATGACCAATTTTCTACCCTTTTTCTTCTTTGGAATGGTTTCTGTCTCATTCTTGACACTTGCTGGACACTTACACTCAACCTCTTGAAGGATTTGCTGTCAATTTAGAAAGAAAATAAATAACAGATTTGAAAAGAATCCATGACTAAGATTTTGATTTTTTTGTTAGCAAGCACAATGTTTATTCTTTTTTCTTTATTAGCATTTTTTAACAATTTCTTTTTTTGCTTCATATCATGTTTTTGGTAGATATATTCTGACTTTTGAATTAAATTTAAAGAAATTCAGAACAAATGTTATACAAATGAAACTTGAACCCATATCTAAAAGTGCAAGAAGAACTTTGATATGTCTTGTAGAAATATCTATAGTATATTGGCTAGTGAATCTGCTGACAGCCAAAAAGAGAGGTTTCTTTTTTTATTGTTTTGTTTTAAACTCTCATTCTCCTGCTGGATGTGTGGGAAGGCATAACAGTTATTGGTACAGAAAGCTGGATCAGTTACTAGAATTCAAATTTCAGCGTAGTCTGCAGTGTTCACTTTCACACTAATAGCTTGAATCCATCTTTTCTCTCTTCCAAAGTTAAGTAGTAGGGTAGACAGAGCTCTCTAACTTTGAATTCAAAATTCCTCTATCTTTTTAAAAAAATCAGCACAATTAACAGATAATAAAGAAAAGGAGTCTGTACAGAAACAAAGTATAAATATCCTTCTGCCACTTTGGTGACGGCATAGCTGTAATAATAGTACTTTAATTTTAGTATTTAATTTCCGAGATGAGTAACTGTCAATATACTTATAAATATTTCAAGCTATTGTTCTCATCTTGGTTGTTATAGATGTTATTAGAGATGCAATGTCATCTAGTGTTTGTGAGTTCAATCCCTGTATCAGATAGTGAGATAGTTTTTTCGTGTTTCCCACCTGTGGAAGTTCCTTCTATATACTTGCTTTTCTGATGGCTATAACCTCCAGGAATTTAAATGCAAAGTCAATTCCCATATCTTCTCAACTTAACTCTACCCTTTTCTCCATCACCCCGTGTATCTTGTTCTTTTCCTTTCTCTTTACTTTTGTAACTGTCTTCACTCCTGTGTTCACATCCTTCTCTTGTCCTTTCTCTTTCACCCCCTGTAGCTGGTTCGTCTTTGTCTTCACTCTCCTCCTGCTCAATACTTCAACTTTCTTATGTAAACCCCTGCACATCAGTGGCGTTAATGCCTTGCTTGGGGTGAAATGATAAAAAAAAAAAAAAAGGTTCAGCAGGAATGAACAAATCCCATTATAATCAGCAAATATCCTGTATAAGCCAAACAATAAACACCTGATGATAGCCAGAGGTTATTTGGTTAAAATATTGCAACTATTTTTTTGCTTCTTCCCATCCTTATTGCTGATCGTTGGAAACCATAGACAATAGTTATTATTCTGAATTCAGAGTTGTCTTTTCCTTAGACTGGTTACCAACCACAACGAAAGAGCTTGGTCTGTCCTGCTAACCCATAGCTGAAGAGATCTTTCCCAAGGATATTTGTACATAAGTAAATATAACAAACTTGACTGAAATTTGAACTTTGCTTTCTGATTTGTCATTCTAAGCCACTATCTCATACACCACCTGCACATCCGATTTGAAGGAAAAAAATGATGTCAGTGGGTTTCTGAATCCTCTTCTAACCAGAAGCTGGCCACCAATCTGCAGCTCACCTACCCATCACAAGCTTGAAACTGTCAGCCATTTGAAAGGTTGTCAAAGTTTTAAAAATCAGTGATCCTTCTTTAAGACAGATCACTAATCAAGGCTAAGGAGCTCTGTCTAGGTCAATTATTACAGCCATTATTTGAAGAATATCTTCATTACTGAAGACATTACTGTGGTTCTGAAATGAAGTGATTCTATTACACCATGCATTATCTTACAAGCATCTTTTTTATTATAAACTTTTTCTGCCAATGCATTGCAGAGATTTGAAACAAAGTAACTTTAGACAAGTCATCTCTCATACTATGTTCATCTAAAAATAGCACATTTTAAATTACTACAATTTAAAGAATGATTAGCCAAAAATATGAAAAAAAAAAAAAAAACTAAATGTTTTTACTTTTACAGTATGGTTCATCCTGTAAAAGGCCCGAGAGCCACTCAAGATAGAGGCTACTTTAAAGAGTAGTTTATATGATTAGGAAAAGATGATAACGGTTGATTCTAGACTTAAACAGATCAAGATTGTAATGATCGAGGAAACACCTTCTCGGGAGTTTGTACCATAGGACCACAGTTTGCAGGAAGAACCTTTTTAAGTGGAACTTACTTCTTGCAGATAGAATATACAGGGAGTGTAGGCTGTTTTTTACTATGTAAGTGGCATGGCATCTAGCTGTGAAGGTCAGACCTGGTGAAACAAGGTGATGCAATTCTTCCAAGCACTTTTCTTGGTAGTAGCAATAGAGTAATAAGAGACTCACCACACACTGCCTGTGAGAGGGAGAGGTTCAGACAATTATTCTTTGAACACCATAATCATAACTTCAAAAGGTCAATCAATATCTGTCCTACACATGCACCACTTTTTCCTTTCCTAAACACTTATAACAATCTCATTCAGTAATCCTCTACCTTGAATGGCTTTTGGTCCTCATATTAGGTTAAAAAAAAAATTATATTTCAAAGTTAATTTCACTACATAATTAAACAGCAGGACTAGATTAGTCATTTGCATGCTTATTCATAAGTTCAAGGCTCAAATCGTGAGAAGTAGAATTTCATTTTATATCTTGATCTGCTTTTGATAAAATACCAATAAACAGAAAAACGAACATTGATTTTTTATAAGAGCATAAACTTCAGCTTTCATAATATTCAAGTCTTAACTAAAAATCTCACTTTGCCTTAAAACAAAAACAATTTGTTTTCTAAGAAAGCTTAATGGTTAATAGAAAGTGAGAAAAAATTATCCAGACTCTAACCTTAGCTCGTTGATTTTCTGGCTCCAAGACAAGGACTTGTTTGAGGTCATATAGTGCCTTGTTATATTCTTCTTTCTCTTTGTATGCTGTTGCTCGACGAAGAAGAGCTGATAGAAAAAGAATATCACAAACGATTAGAAGACATCTGCAGGCAATTACAAAGTAAATGAAAAAGAAATAACAAAAGCAGACTATTGAAATGTTCTTGACCTGACCAAGAAAAAAGTTTCTAGGAGTGAAAGCTCATTGGAACAAATCCAGAGCCATACTTATTCAGTCAAGCTAATTCAGACATTCATGAGTGTCATGCCAACTATCATGATCCCGCATCAAGGTTGGAAGGTCATTAGGGTGGCATTCTGTGTCATAACATAGCTGGTCAATGTAGACAATTGCTGAGTGATCAAGTGATTGCTGAGCGATCAGCCCATCTTGCACCCTGGTGTTCAGAGCAGTAGATCACTCACAAGTTCTTGTTTTACTCACCAGCAGTGTCTTGCAAAGTGCACTCTGCATTTGCATAGGATTGTAGCAATATTTATCTAGGTTTTGCCTTACCACCAAGACTCTCAAGTCGATATCCTGGAAAAAAATTGAATGATATTGACTATGCAGATGACCTAACTATCACTAGAGATACCATTACCAATGACACAGGGCTTCTACATCATACAGAAAATGTTGCTAATTATGTTGAACTCTATGTCAATGTCTTTATGAGAGAATTTATAAGGTTCAACTAACAAAACTCTATACAAACTGTTTCAAGTGAATTAATAAAAGTTGTCAAATCATTTACATTAGTAAAAATAATTACAATGAAAAGGATGTGAAAATTCCCATAGCTAAAGGCTAAGCCACCTTGGATAAAATGGATGCAATCTGGAAATCTGCTTTATCAGACAACTTCATGCCAAGATTCTTTTGAGCCGCTGGAGAGTTGGTTTCAATGTATTAATTCCACCTGTGGAATTCCCTTTTGTTTATTTGCTTCCCTGATAGCTACAATCTTCAAGAATTTAAATGTAAAGTCAATAGTCATCTCCTATCTCACTAACCTGCATCCTTTCTCTCATGCTCCCTTCTCCGCCCACTTCACTCATCAGTATTCTCATCTTTCTCTTATCCACTTCCTGACACCCCCTATAACCTGTCACTCTTTCTTATAACTTTTCTCCTATGTAGCTCCCTGCAAAACAGTGGCAGTAAAATGCCTTGCTTGGGGCGATATGATTATAAAATATATATAATGAGAATATAAATCTTTAATATGTTAACATTACAGACTGGAGTGTTTTCTTCCAATATGAGGAGGATACACACAGGCAACATTTAGCTTAGCTTTTTGGGAATTTATAAAAGTTGTGAAGCAGGTTGCCAGACTAAATTACAAGTCGTAAATTGTCCAACATCTGATATGAAACATGCACAAAATAAAAAAAAAAGATATTATACAAATACTTACCTTTAATGTTATTTTTATCATTTTCTAAAACCATGTTACAGTCCTTGACAGCAGCATCCCAATGATGCAACTTCAAATCTATGAAAAACAAATATAAAACAGATGAAGACATATTGGAAATCAGTTAAATTATAATCATTATTAATTTTGGACAATCATTTATTTCATCTTCATTCTAATTACTTCATTTATATTTGTAGTAATATTCTCTTGAATTTTCATTAAATGATGCATTGTTAACCATTGTTTTAACTGTTTTAGTTGTATTTTATTTCTGTATTGTTTTCAATAGGAGCGTTTATTTTGAGTCTTTCTGCATTGAGTGCAGCTGGAATTCAAAAGTGTCAAAACATGAGGAAAAACTAACACTACCAAAAACAAAACCCTCTTGAAAATGGCTAAAGTGGCTAAAAAGTGTTTGAAACAGTGAAAATTATGCAAAATTTTTGTAGTCCCTGATTCCTATCAAACTGAAAAAAAAAAAAAAAAAAAAAGATGCTGGAAAAAACTAAATAAAAATTAATTAAATCTTCTTTGTCTGACATATTTAACAAAAAAAAAATTAAAAGAAAAGTTGCTGTCCATATATATATATATATCAGTGTAACCCTGATATAACAGTGTTGTCGGGACTGGATAAAAGTTCTCTTATATCCAGGTTTGGTCTATTTTATATACATTACCACAGGCTCTAATTTGGGACCAGAGAAAATCTCTCTTATATCCGGGTTTTATATATATTTGGATGAACCACCTTAGAGAAAAGTTTCCATGGGTAGACACACATCCACATGTAAAATCTCTGTATCTAAAAATTGACAGTTGTAATCACCAATACATTTACTTATGGGAAAAAAATGAACAATTTTCATCTCACTAAACATGTTTTGTACTTGCCTTGAGTTTTGAAAGAAGAGATTTTACAGGTGATAGGAAAGGTATTATCATTTTTTACACAATATGTTTACTTTGCTGTTCCAATATTTTCTTTCACTTTACTTACACTTCTTTACTCAGCTGCCCCTGCTGGAAGTGAAATTGATATTCCAATGACACACTGACTAGAAAGAATCCCAAACCATGACTACTTACAAACTTCTCCCACTACCAACAACTTATATTCCCAGCTAAAAGTGCTACCAATGAGAATGTGGCACTGATGTCACCAAAAGTGACAACAGATTTGGATTGGAGACAATAACAGTTTGATTTGGCTATTGTGAAAAACCAACAGAATCAGAACAAGAAGCAGCAGTGACAGACATGTCAGTTGTGACATAAAACCAGTAGTTGAAGAACAGTATTCTGAATGCAAGACCAAACAATTTGAGAAACATTCACCAGCAAGCAGGTAGGTAGAGACGTTTTTGCTTACAGCCTTTAAAAAACAGATGGTTCTCACTTTCATTGAGTGAGGCACCACTCAGTTTTGTGTGTAAATAATAATAATAATAATAATAATAATAATAATAATAAACTATTCTTCAGAAGATTATATAATAAGACTAAGATGATTTGTTTCTTCAAGATCTAAGGATACCTGAAACCAGATATTAGCAAACCTATATTTATAACTCTACTGTACCTAAGGTATTAATTAGTTACAAGTAAGAGATTGACAACAATAACTAATAATAAAACTAAACAATTATAACAATTCAGGGTGTGATAGATAAATCGCATCTAAATTACACAAAAATGAAAATGACATCTCATTATAACAGATATATTTACCAAAATTACACAAAAATATCTCAAAACACTAAAGAGTAAATGTATTCAATAAACTCGCCACTGGCTTCAACCACAGCCACCAGATGACTTCCAAATCTCATGCATTTCTTCTGAACAGTCTTGTAGTATAAAAAAAGATGAATGATGATGGCGGGGAGGGGGCCAAAAGTGCAGTGCTACATGGTCTGCAAGCAGGTCAACTGTTTTTCTTTCTTTCTTTGATGCCTCAAGGAAATGGATTTCAGGTTCCCCTTTCTCTGCCAGGGCAGTTGTGAAACGTACACCAACTAAGCCTCTTTTACTTCCTCTTTGGCAGTCTAACTGTCAATCTGCAAGTTCGAAAAAAATCCCCTGTCACAGCAGCCTGGCACCCACTTTTTATGCCATTCCAAGATGGCCAAAATTTGCATGTGTGCAAATATCATCTCGTTTTGGACGAGATATGCATGTATAAATTGTGTCTTCAATAGTGGCCATCTTTCTTTTTTTTATTACCTTGCAGTTAAGACATGTTTGCACTCATTTCGAATTCTGAGATAAGTCATGACTTTTGTTACAGGTCTCCTTATTTAAGTTGGTGACTGTTGCTATAATCCTTGCCTTCTGTTGCTCTCTTGCCCAACTGTACCCACCACACATAATAATCAAGGGGATTGCAGTCAAGGGAGTTAGGGGGTCAGATGTAAATGGGTGATGTGATTGCAGAAATTATCTGATAGCCATGACTGGTTTCTTTTGTTTGTGTGACATAGTGATGAGACCTGTTGCCAGATATAAGGTCTTCCAGCAGCCACCCTTTTCAAGGCACTTGATGTAGGCCTCTGTGTTGAGTTTTGAGGCCCTGGGGGAAGATGAATGGCAGTATAACGTCATCATCACTAATAATCACTCCAGACACCTTCATAATCACCATTGGACTTATCCAACTCTTTCTAAATACTCTGCACTGTTCCCAGAATGACACTAAAACAAACTGAAATGTTCATATTCATGATTCCAGCATGATTGCCAAGCAATAAGGCATGAAATGCGTCAGTGCTCTTTTTCTCACAGATGGTGCTCAACTGATCCTGCTATAATGTACAATTGACAAAATCAAAAACAAACAATGCGCATCTATGGAACTAAAAATATAAAATGTTGTGATTTTACTCATCACACCCTGTATACTGTAAAAAATGTTACTTGATGGAGAAAAAAATTCATAAGAGATTAATAACAACAACAAACAATAATAATAACAATATAACAGATCATAATACACTGTAATAAAGATCTTAACAACCTCAGCAAATGATTTTTTTTTTTTTTAATCATATCACCCCAAGCAAGGCAATAATGCCACTGATGCACAGGGGCTATGTAAGAGTAAAAAGATTGGAAAAGAGAAAACCAGAAACCACATCCTAAACAGGAAACAAGGGATGAGCCTCTTCACCTGTTCAATAGACGTGGGTGGAGTGTGAACCGGGCGATAGTTTAGTCTATCTACTCCAATTAAAAAAAAATAAAGAAAAGAGTGAAAAGATTGGAAAAGAGAAAACCGGAAACTGCATCCTAAACAGGAAACAAGAGATGAGCCTCTTCACCTGTTCAATAGACGTGGGTGGAGTGTGAACCGGGCGATAGTTTAGTCTATCTACTCCAATTAAAAAACAATAAAGAAAAGAGTGAAAAGATTGGAAAAGAGAAAACCGGAAACTGCATCCTAAACAGGAAACAAGAGATGAGCCTCTTCACCTGTTCAATAGACGTGGGTGGAGTGTGAACCGGGTGATAGTTTAGTCTATCTACTCCAATTGGTCTATCACTGAAAAGAAGCGATTTCTCACTGGCCTGTCTGAATCAACAGTTACTCTTCTACATCGAGACCATTATTAAGTAAATCATTGGAAATGTTTATTTCTGAAGTTTAACAGTGGTATATGAAGCTGTAGATAATGGTGGACACTTGTACATATGTATTAGATTGTCACACATGAAATGACACACTTTATAGGAAATGAATAAAATGCTTCTGAAATGTAAAATGATTTATTTATTTAGTTGAAATAGGCACCATGTTGATGAATGACTGTTCTCCAATGTACCTCTAAATTCTTAATCCCATCTTTAAAAAAAAATTCTCATCCTTTCATGTGATAAACAGTTCAATTGTTTTTATTACCTCTTCCTTATTGGAGAATGTTTTATTGCGTATGAAAAGCTCAAAATGCTTAAGTGATAGTTGGAAAGATATAATTGGTGAATATGAAGGATGAGGTAAAATTCCATAATTCAGGTTCTGCAGCTTTTGGACATTTGATTGAGAAGTGCACGGTCATGTATTGTCATGCAGCAAAATTGGACTATCACTATTCATAAGTCTAGGATGTTTTTTTTTTTCCAATTTTTTGTGCATTTTATCCACAACTAGCAGTATAGCCAGCCATTGCTCGGGTGTAATGAAAGCTTTAAAACTAATCCATGGTTCTGGAGCTCAGACTCAGCTTAAAGAATATTTGTATGAAGTTTGATGCGAATCATCTAAAAATTGTGGATTTGTATAAAAGACATATAGACAGATAAACAGACACACACAAACATCTTGCCTTATATATATATATAATCAATTTTCTGCACTATTGTAAGAACTGCAACCTTGAAACTTCTGAATATTGTTTCTGATGTCTTTGTCTATGAGTGTATCAAATTTGATTAAAATCAGACCACTCTTTCTATAACTCGATTTTTTTGATTATCGATATTTATTATTGGGAGTATCTCGACACAAAACCTAGCTAAGAACACTCGCAGACGCTTATAACAACTGTGTAAATTTTCAAGAAAATCGGTTCAGCCATTTTGGAGTCTATAGGTAACAGACACACACACAGAGACAAAGTTCCATTTATAAATAAGTTTAGATTTAGATTAGATATGAGGTTGCTGTTATTGTTTTCTCCCGAGACAATAATAAATAATGAATAACCCCATTAAAAGACAATAACAGTTAACGTTTTAGAATGCAGAGGAGTTTTTGGGCAACATTTTGGTGATTCACTTGAATCTAACCAGTGGCCTACTCTCTTATTGTTGTCAAAGAGTATCCGCTTCTCATTGCATGTAATAATTCAATACAAAAATGAATCTTTTTCCCCAGTTTCTATTTATACAGTAAAATTTCCTAACATTGTTTCATTGTAATCATTTTCATTAAACTTATGAGTAACAATATATTAAAAGAAAAAAACTCAAGAATAAGTCAAGATGTTCTGATTTACTAAGGAGGTTACTTCATTAGATGACTGGATCAACAACCAACCAAAAAAATGCATCATTTTATGTGACAACCTAATATATAAAGTTCTAATTGTAGAAGTCTTTGTGGTGTGAGTTCTTTGACTTTACTTGTTGGTTGTCTATCTCTTTATATATGGACTTTTGGAATTGGGTTTTCTGCACATTGAAGAACACTCTCAGCAAAAAGTAGATTGAAAAAAGATTAACATTACTCTGTGTTTTCCTTTAGTGGGTGTGTTATAGACATAGACTAAGAGGCAGCTCAAGCTGTGAGCCACACATTGAGAACATCAAAATCAAATACAGTATTTCAACTGAGCCACTTACTGATAGATGCCAGAAATAAGAGTGAAAAATTTCTTCCAGAATCTAAGCAAAGAATGACAAACATTCTAACAGAAAATCTTCTACATAAGATGCAAGAGAACAAAGTTATACAACTGTAGGTTGAAATGATAACGGGGGGAGGGGTACAATGTAAACAAGCACAAGAACACTTGGAGGGGACACTTCAACAAGGGAGCAGAAACACAAATAACACACAGGACAATTTGGCAGGGGAAACTTTCACCAAAAGGAAACAAGTAGCACAAACATTTGAAGAGATAATGGATATTGATTCTTCCCACATCTGTCAAACTGCATACATTTTTTCTTGATGAGTGACATGGGACAAAAGATCAGATAGAAAAACTGCCAACAGAAGCCTAGACGGAACAGGTTTCAAAACTTGGTGTCTTTCTCGCAAGTGAGCATGAGTTTTCATCACTGACTTAAAATCCACTCGTAATTATAACCAAGTTGGTGGCAGTTTCATAACTGAATCCTGCATGTCTTATTCCATAAGTGCTGCAGTTGAAGGTATGAAATTAAGTGTGTAGGTTACTTCCTGGTAAGTTGACATCTACCTTAAAGAAATTCACATCATCAGCATTTTTTTCTACTTTAATTCTTTTTGTGTCCAATACATTCTAGAAGAAGAACAAATCTTCTATCCATCCCATCACTTTTATTACAGTCTATTGTTATAATTGTTCTATTTTATTATTATTTATAAAGAAGTAATATATATATATATATATATACACACACACACACACACATAATGGTCTTTAAACAACCGACAATTTGAAATGATTTGTTTGAACATTATTTTTGACTGATACTCGTATTTAAGTAGATATTGTGTTTTATAATCAAACAGTATATATATTTATTTCTATTGAACTGATTATATACAATAACTTTTTGTCACAAAAATCCTGTCGAATGACACACATTTTCATGACAAAAATTTATTGTAAATAATCAGGCTGGTAGACATAAATATATATGCTGTTTGATTATAAAACAGAATATCTACTTAAATACAAATATCAATCAAAAATAATGTTCAAACAAATCATTTCATATTCATATATATATATATATATATAGTTCAGTACAAACTGGAGTTTCAGGCATGCACTGGAGGCCTTGGTACATGTCTTCTGAAGATAAGATAGAGATTAATTTATGTTGAATGCAATCCAAAGTATGTGAATGTCCTACATTTACATTTTCCATCATTATTCGTTCTATGACCCATTTTCTGCTTGCAAATTTCATTTGAATTAAAACTGGTGGATTCACAATCGAGACAAAAAGATAACAGGTTGAAAAATGTTACTCACAGACAAGGGAACGATTGTTGTAGACAACACCTGTGGGGCAAATGGATAAACTTCGGTTATAATAAATTACGGCTTCATTATAATCTCCACTTCTGAAGGCCTGCACAAAAAATAAAAAGGGAAAAAATGATGGCAAACATTTCAAATAAACATCAGTGCTGGTCATAACAAATGGGTTAAGTACAAATTAAATGAGATGTTAATTTTACAGTAAGTCATAAGAATTAAAAATCAGTTGACCAAGTTTATCTCCTTTGAACCTCATATGAATAATTTCAGAATGGATCACAAGAAACTGATATTTTTTTTAAACTTGTGGACAATGGTGTGAACATACAACCAGGGCACCTTGAACAATTTTCCAATAACTGGTCAGCTTCTGCTTTACACCATGGTTCATTTTATATTAGCATTAGTGTGAGCAAAATTAGAGAGGGCCCCAGAAAGAAAAAGAAGGTGAAATATAATTCAGGAAATAAACTCACAAGTATGGCCATCTTGAGATCATATCTTTGTAAGAAAGACAAAAAGTCTGTTGGCTCCAATAAAGAATTCTTTATTCGAAGATTAACCTAGTACTCTGTCTTCATCTAATTTTATATTTCTTCTGACTCTCGTCAAAACTTATTGACCTTATAAAGAATGTGACCAGACTTCCCTATCTTTCAGCTGTGTGTCACTTGATCCCAAAAGTTTTTTATTTATTTATTTATTTCTCCTAATTCTGGAGATTGAGTGGTTGCTTTGAAACAGATCTTGATTTTATGATTAGTTGTCTCCAGGTGCAGATAAAACCAGTGACACTCCAATTGACTTAGTGAGTGTCTTAGCCAATCAAACAGGCACTCATCGTGTTCCATATAGTATTAGGCTTCCCCAATGAGTTCAGAAAGTAGAATTTGAGTGAATAAAATCTATTAGGGATTTAAGTGCACAGTAATTGGCTACACAAGTGCTAAGTCAACAAGAACCAATCACACTGAAAAAAGTGATCAGGCTGTCTCATATTTAGAATGTGATACAATATACAAAGAGGTGCTGAAATCATCACAGCATGACCAACTTCCTTTAATATGACCAAATAATCAAATCTCAGAATTATTTTTTGGAAGGGCTTCTTAATCAGATCAAGAACTTTTCATTACCCACCTACATACATCAGTAGCAATCAGAATCATGTAGTGAACAAGTTATTGGTCAATTCCCTATTGGCCAACAGCAGTGAAGAAACAATACTGTCATGGTTTTTTGCAAACACCAGGTTTAGAAGAAAGTAAATGCTTAAGTCACTGACATACAATGTTCAAGACAGCAGAAACAAATTGGCAAAAGAAGTGGTTCTTCCTTTTTTTTCTTCACAAAAAGCAAAAAGCGAATTTTTGTTCTAAATACTCTCTTTGAAATGGACTGTTCTATTCCTTGAAAACTGACACATTTTTATGTATCCAAATGTAAGCACATAAATTTGTTTTTCCTTCAAATTAATATTTTACTCTTTAGCATTTCAAGATATTTTTATGTAATTTTGGTAAATATATATGTTAAAATGGAGATGTCAATGTTTCTATTATTTTGTGTAATTTAGACAACAATTTATTCATCACATTCTGTACTAAATATATTCTTATATGACTTCAACTTCCGATTCAAAGTAATAGTATTTGGACACTTAAATTATAGTAACAAATATTTGCATACTCAAGCTCTTTGTATTGTTCTTATATTTCAACTAATCCATTTTAGCCTTCTTCAGGTGAACAATCCATAAGGTGTGTAAGTTCTTTTTAACCCTTCTGTCTCACCAACCAGGTTGGCTCAATTTCACAAATACAAAATAATCAGGCATATGGCGAGTGTGTGGGTACTCCTCAAACATTTTTCACTAGGAAACAAAAATGTAGATCATACTGAAATCTACACCAGCTGACATATACTGTCACTTTCAGTTTCATAACTCTCTATATTGTTGGATGGAGTAAAATAAGAAGCCATACTTTTCCTTTTAGATTGTACACTAGAGAAAGATTGTAGACTGGATCAACCGAAATGTGGTAAAAACAATACAAAAAAGGACCAAGAAAGAAAAGGGCGGAGAAAGGACCTAGAAAGAAAAGGGCGGAGAAAGGACCTAGAAAGAAAAGGGCGGAGAAAGGACCTAGAAAGGACCTAGAAAGAAAAGGGCGTAGAAAGGACCTAGAAAGAAAGGCACGTAGAAAGGACCTAGAAAGAAAGGCACGTAGAAAGGACCTAGAAAGAAAGGCACGTAGAAAGGACCTAGAAAGAAAGGCGCGTAGAAAGGACCTAGAAAGAAAGGCGCGTAGAAAGGACCTAGAAAGAAAGGCACGTAGAAAGGACCTAGAAAGAAAGGCGCGTAGAAAGGACCTAGAAAGAAAGGCGCGTAGAAAGGACCTAGAAAGAAAAGGCGCGTAGAAATAATCCTAGAAAGAAAAGGCGCATAGAAAGAACCTAGAAAGAAAAGGGAGTAGAAAGAACCTAGAAAGAAAAGGGAGTAGAAAGAACCTAGAAAGAAAAGGGAGTAGAAAGAACCTAGAAAGAAAAGGGAGTAGAAAGGACGAGAGAGAGGGCCTGGGCGGGAAAAGGACGTAGAGAGGGCCTGGGCGGGAAAAGGACGTAGAGAGGGCCTGGGCGGGAAAAGGACGTAGAGAGGGCCTGGGCGGGAAAAGGACGTAGAGAGGGCCTGGGCGGGAAAAGGACGTAGAGAGGGCCTGGGCGGGAAAAGGACGTAGAGAGGACCTAGGTTAAAAAATCATATAGAAAGGATTGGGGAGGAAAAAAAAAGGACAGAATAAATAAATAAAGAGAGATTGAAAGTATCCAGAAAGAAAAAGATGCAGAGAAATGGAATTTGGAGGAAAAGGACGTAGAAGTATGTGACAAGAAAGAATATTAATTTACCTCATTTCCTTTGTCTTTCTCACGTGCAGCCATCACCTGTTTCGTATCTTCCAGTGTATCTACAAAATGAACAGAAAAATTTATTTTCATATAAAAAACTAAAAATTTCTGATTTTTCAAAACCATTTATAAAAAGAATTGATATTTGTCAAATTTATAAGAAAAATTCTTAATTTAAAACAGAAAAAGAGAAAAGATCAAAATTAATTTCTGTGCCAGTAAGCAGACACAGAATTAATAGTGGTTTGCTTTTTTAACTGAAAAATATATATACAAGGATGGATCAGTACATTTCTAGCCTGTCACACTTGTTAAAAGAATTTTGATCAGAAATTTTCACTGTATTATGTTCAGCCATGATTCTGATTAATATTAAGAGTTGAATAAAATTCATTTACCAAAAAAGCAAATATGCTTTAGGAGAGTTTTGTAATTTGCTTGAAGCATTGTGTATATTAGGTGTATGGGTAAGATAAAGGAAGGCAATGAAGATGTTGGGTATGACCTATTTATTAATCATTAATGCGAAAATGCCAAATCCTGCTAACAATCAACATGCACATATATAAAACATAAACACACACACTACAATTAACAGCAGCAGTAGCAGTGAAAGATGGTCATTCAATGAAAGGCATGGACCATGAGCAGACATGAAATTAAGCCCTCCTAACATTCTGAAGATGAGACTATGATCTCGAAATATTAAAGATTAATAAATAGGTAATACCCAACACCTTTGTTGCCTTCCTTTATCTTTCTAAACATATTGTGATAGCCTTCAAAACCTACCCATACACCAAATATGCTTAGTAAAATAAAGGATTTAATCTTGTTTTTTTATCTTTAGGCTATGGGCTTATTGACTTGTGGAGTGAAGAAGGAAATAAACAGCAAAACAAACAAACACCAAATGACAAAAAATGGTTTCTGTATCAAAAGATTTGTGCATCCTTCAGGTAAATAATCATTTGAAAATATATATTTGACCTTTTTCAACCTATGGGTTGCATTTCCACCGACAATAAAAAATAGGTTTCATGATCTTTTTGAAGAGTATATGAGCAAAGTTTCTAGACCAGAAAAGGCAGTAAGAAGGGATGGCAACATACAACAGTTCACAATGACTTAGTTTAAAATAAATTTCCTTACTCATTCACCTGTCTTTCTCATCAAGCTATGTGACACTTACACATTCCACCTCAATTTCTCCATTTCCTCTTTTTTACCCACGTATGTACATGAAGAAATCACATTTCTTTTCATCTTAAACAACTACAAATAAAAACTATAAAAACATTCATACACACTATGAAAAATTTAGTCGTACTAACAAGAAAATAAAAATATTTTATATTTAAAAATCTTTCTTGCCTTTTTCTTTGTTGTGGGTTGATTTAAATCCACAATAGATTAATCTACTGATACCAAAAGTCAGTGTTCAGGCCCATGTAAAAGTCAGGATACTGAATGCTGATTTTCTAGGCAGGCATTGTCCGGCCAAGACTTTTATATGACGGTCATTCATGGTGCCAAACCTGTTCAGAAATATCTAAACTGCTAACTCTATACAACTGCTTTCTAAGACCAATGCTTAAAAATGGCTTTGAGAAAGTGAAGACTGTTACTCAAAGAGAAAATAATGATATAATCAAGATTTTGACATTTCACAGTACTTTAAACATAAGGTTAAGAAGGAAACACTGATCAATAATTGAAAGAGCAATAACAGTTACTAAACTTGAAAAATGTTTTCAAGAGAGTTTTTATATTTTTCAACCAAAAGCAGTACTAACAACTTGATCAATGAAAGCAAAATGTTTCCTTGTAGGGAAATGGTTAATATTACCATTATCTTTCCTGTTTCTTTTAGGGTCAACAAGTTTATGGGTTGAAATTTAGCAGAAATTTGTTCTAAAATTATCATGCTCAATATATATATATATATATATATATATATATATGAGAGAGAAGAATTAAGAAATGAGATTATGTTGAAAAAAAAAATACTTGTTGCTTTAAACAAATGCTTTTATTCATCATTAGACTATACTTCTTAATATACCTATATAATCAACACTGAATTAAGTGCATTAACAGGGAAATATGTTGACAAATAAATAATTATAGTCTATATTCCAACATATATATCACCTGAAGAAGAATGAAGTGTACAATGGCCAAAACATTGTGAATATAGCAATAAGGATAAGGACAACAGCCTGAAGGATCTTGATAGTGTAAATAAGCACTTATTGTGTAAAACTATTGTGGCCTGTTAGGGCCAGGAAGAAAGACATGGAAAGAAGAAGATAGGTTGAACCAGTGTATTGGAATAACAGAACATATATGCAAAATAAGAGTGTTATTAGTCAGCAGATAGAAGTGTCCATCCGAACTGTCAAGTTACACTGTGTCTTGACTGCCTCCCTTAGGCAGTCTCGCAGGTTAGTATTTATGAAAGAGGAAGAGTTCATTCCAATATAGATAGAGCACCATAACAAAAACAGATACTTTTTTGTCATCGGGCTACTGATTCCTTAGAAAAATGTATAAAAAAGTCTATGTTCTGATGCCTGTATTCCGAATGTTGATTTTCCCGATAAGCAGGCTTTCACCACTTGAAAAATTGCTGTAACACAACCATCCAAGTCAGATATTTCTCCCTTACTGACACTTAGCTTTTATGCCGAATGGGAGTTGGGGTAAAATTGAAAGTATTCAACTGGGACAACATTGAAATTTGTGAAAAGCTGATTGATCAAACAGTTTTCATAGCATCAGAAAGGAGAAGATGTTGGATTTTTTGTCTACATTATATACTGTACAGACCCCTATGAGTCAACCCATTTTATAGTTCACCAATAGAAGGCTTAACTAATCAGGAAGCTCAAAAAAAATTCAATGCGATGTGTATAAAAGGCGGCCATATTTTTCCAAGTATGGAGTCTGTAAATTCGATTCTGGAGAGTGTCTGATTCGAGAGTGATGGTCTTTGACATTGTTTCATTGAACAAATTATGTGCGGTGAGGATACTCTATATCCATATACTATGATGGACATGGTCAACAGATGCCAAGAGGATACTCTATATCCATATACTATGACGAACATGGTCAACAGATGCCAAGGGGATACTCTATATCCAGGAACGTGGTCAACATTACCTTCAGTCCCTTACTTTGTGACCATCATAGACTGTTGTTGCTATATAATATACATTTGGGAGACTGATTCTCTATTATAATCAATACATAAACTGATCCCTGCACTTTATCCATAAATTATGGCGAATTTTACCAACAGGGGAAACAAACAATGCAAAGTTGACTTATTCCCTCAAGATTACATGAACAATGTTGCCCAGATTCAAAGCTACTTCTGATTGTGAAGCCATGGTCATCATACAACTCTTAAAGATGCAAACCATCATGCAAGCTTACACTCCCAGTTTGCATCATGATGCAAAAGAGGCTAAACTTGGTAAATAACAAGAGAAATAATGAGAAAATCTTACCTGGTTTGACATTGACTGTTTCAGATATATTAGCATTTGTATTTTTGTCTTTTTTTTTCTCTTCCACTTTCTCATCAGCTCCTTTAAGTTCTTTTTCTATATCAAATCTGGAAATAGATGTATTTTGTTTTTCTTAATTATTAATATATGCCCTGAAAACACTGTTTAAAATTTGTTAAACTCATAGATGAAAAGAACTCAATATCAGAAACAAAGAATTTATAAATAAAAAAAAATATTTTATAAATTAAATTTATTTTTTTACTTCCATGATGTAATTAATTAAAATCTGTTGATTATTTTTTTTTAAAATTTACATTATTCTTAATATACTTGTATACTACTGGGTGCTGAAAATTAAAAAGAAAAAAAAATGACAGACTGTAGCCAATTAAAATCATTGATTTTTTTTTTTTTTACTTATAATCTGTCACTTTTAAAAAAATTTACACTAGCAGTATAGTCCCGGCGTTGCCCGGGTGTAATGAAAGCTTTAAAACTAATCCATGGTTCTGGAGCTCAGACTCTTTGGACATTGGCGCGAAAGACTAAAAAGCAATAGTTGTTTCCAGTTAAAGCGAAACCGTAGACTGAAAGAAAAATGAATGGATGTAAGTCAAATTTTGAAGTTTGGTGAGAATCGGATAAAAATTGTGGATTTGTATAAAGGACATACAGACAGATAAACACACACACACAAACATCTTGCCTTATATATATATATATATATATATATATATATATATATATATAAAAATCGATTTTCTGCACTATTGTAAGAACTGCAATCTTGAAACTTCTGAATATTGTTTCTTATGTCTTTGTCTATGAGTGTATCAAATTTGATTAAAATCAGACCACTCCTTCTATAACCTGATTTTTTCAATTTTCAATATTTATCAGGGGTACCTCAATACAAAACCTAGCTAAGAACACTCGCAGATGCTTATAGTACAACCATGTAAATTTTCAAGAAAATTGGTTCAGCCATTTCAGAGTCTATAGGTAACAGACACACACACACAGACAAAGTTCCATTCATAAAATAAGTTGAGATTATTCATAGTATACTTGTATAGTATGGGGTGCTGAAAATTATTCAGTACAACCAAGTTAAAAAGAAAAATAATGCCAATTAAAATCGTTTTTTTTTATTGTAATCGGTTGTTGTTTTTTAATATATGCATTATTCTGAGTATACATGAATACAATGAGGGGCGCTGAAAAGTTGTCAGCCCAAGCAAGTTAAAAACAATGTTTGTTTATTTTGGGAAGGTGGTTGGACCAAAATTTTGACAGCACTTTTCTCATACAGGTATCCACTCAATGTTCATTCTCATACCTCTCCAACCCACCCACACCCACACACATGAATCTATGGGTGATAAATTGAATATGTCACAGGATGACTGAGAAATCTCACCTGTGTATTTAGGTACCTCCACTAAATTGATGAAGAAAAAAGTCCCAAACTTAATAAAAACAAACTTTTTCCATCAAAATGTTTATGTTATTATTAAGAAGAGAGGTCAAAGTATTTTTTCAAATTTTTTAAATTCTAAAACATTCAAAATTTTGGCAAAAATCTTGTTTTTGTTAGTGGGTAACCAAATTGTTACGAGAGTTTACAATGGAAAATGTAATATTACGTAACTCAGTTTTTTTCCAGTGACAAACACAACACATTAATTTGAAAATTCTTGCAAAAAACAAATAATTGTTGGATTTTTATGAAACTTTCAGGTCTTATTCACAAATGAACAAAATTATTTTTGAAATCATTATTTAAAAAAAATCTTGGTAAAAATCTTTTTTTTTTACATTTGTTACCCCCATTTCATGTAAATTCATGAAATTTCAAGAAATTAAATTCTGTAGACAAAATTGATTTTATTAAGTACAAGATTCATTGGGGAATGTAAATCATCTATTATTTTTTTTTAACCGTTTGGCCTCGCTTCCCTGCTCCCAATAGTAAAATAAAAAATGCAATAAAATTATGGCATTATTTAATTAGATAAGCTTTTCATTGCATTAATAAATAATATAAATTAAAGACAGTCTGAAGAAAAATTTTTTTCGATTAATAATGAAATTTTAAAAGTATTGTTTTCAATTTTTTTAAATAATAATTTATAAAGTTTCAAAAAATATTTTAAAAATATTTCAAATACTTGTAGATGTTAGGTTGTTATGAAGTAAAAATTGAAAATTATCTCGTATTTTATGATGCTAATGGTTTTCTCTAGTAATTTTTTTTACCAGAGTTCATATCACAATTTTTGATGTTAATGGTTTTCTCTAGTATTGGTTACCAGAGTTCATATTGCAATTTTTTGACACTAATGAAAACCATTAGCATCAAAAATTGCAATAAGAGTGAAATATTGCAATTTTTGATGTTAATGGCTTTCATTATTGTCAAAAAATTGCAATATGAGCTCTGGTAAAAAAAAATGCTTACTGAACATTAGGTTTATAAGTTTCAGAAATTCAGGTGTTGTTGACTACTAAAAGAGGCTTTGCACAAGGAATGAGAATGATATACCCTAGTGATTGTAATAAAGGGTTCAGTTTGAAATTCCTAGTTACCTGAAGAAGGCTGGAGTGTACAGTGGCCAAAACATTTTACAAATGGTAACAATGATGAGGACAAATCCAAACAATGTAAATAGTGTAAACACTACCTCATCTCAAAAATATAGACAAATATTAAATTTGCTAATTTTCAAAAAATAAAGTGTCACAGATGTATATTTGCAAGATTTTAAAACTAAAAATTGACTTTTGTTTACAAATGCATTGATTGCTCAAAAATGGCTAAAAACATGGAAAAAATTTTTTAAATCTCAAAATTTTAGATTCCAATCAATATAATTTTTGTTTGAAATACACCAGAGTATTTTGTTTTTTTTTTGTTGTTTTTTTTAATCATATCACCCCGAGCAAGGCGGTAATGCCACTGATGTGCAGGGGGCTACATAGGAGTGAAAAGATTGGAAAAGAGAAAACCGGAAACTGCATCCTAAACAGGAAACAAGGGATGAGCCTCTTCACCTGTTCAATAGACGTGGGTGGAGGGTGAACCGGGTGATAGTTTAGTCTATCTACTCCAATTGTTGTTTACTGGAAATAGTAATTTTTATCATTTAGCTTTCAATTAAAACTAAAATAAATGTTTCAAAAAACTTTTTATTTTTTAAAATTCAGTTTAAAAATTAGTTATTGAAAATGAGTGGCGATATCTAGCATAAATCTATTAAAAATGTAGAAGACAAGATGAACCTTTAGAGCAAAGCATATCTTACATCTTAAGCATTTCTTGTAGCTATTGACAAAGTCCACCTTCCAATCAGCTTAGTTATTTTGCTTTGTTGTAGCAAATTATTCCTGGCAGATTTCCATCAATTTTTAACCTAATTCCATTCAAATTTAATCTTTTGGCAATATGTCAAATGTACCCACTTTCAGTTTTCATTTTCTTTTTATATTCTCATTGTAGCTTGACCAAACCTCCCCAACAAATGTTTGTTATTAACTTAGAAACCGGCAGTTATTAATATCATAACAATTCAGTAAACATAATTTTTAAGTGTAATAAGCCGAAAAGCTGTGCATATATTTCATTAAACCTATTTTTCATGTCATAGAAACTTCCTTAATTTGATCCTTTTGTCTCCATTTCTTTTATGTAATGCCAATATGGTGTATTATTGGAGTTGTATAATAGGTGTTAGGACTAGAAATAATCCTCCAATACTGACTGTTTTATGACTCATCAACCTTTGCAGATTAATCAGAAAATATTCTTAGATTGTAAGAAGATCTTTTTTTTTTTGAGTTAATGATTTTCCCAATACAAACCGTTACTAATTAGTCAATAGCTGTGAGAGAAGTGGTGCACTGATACCTTTCCCAAGAGTATGCATAAGTAAATATAATGAACCCAACTGAAGTTGGAACTTGGCTCTCTGATTTCCAGTTCTGAGATGTTATCCATACATCCAAGCTTACAGGACCTGGTGTTCCCAAGCAGTCACCCATCTTGGTACTGACCAGGCTCATCAGTGCTTAACTTTGATGATCATACAAGAACTGGTGTTTCAATGTGATATAGCCCTAAGTGATTTATGACATTCACATAAAAGTCACAATCTCATGGAATTATTATGATGATAGAATTATCATAATTCCATAATCCTATTATCATGATAAAGTTAGTTCATTGTGTCCTGTGAGACAATTTTTCTCTCCCGAAATCTCTTCTGGTCTATGTTTTCCAGCCAACTTTATTCTTCAAAATTTTAAATGCAATATCTATCTTCTGTCTTCCTGATAACTTTTCTTTGGTTCTCGCCCCTTAGTAATGTTTCCGTATTCTAACCAGTAACCCCTTGTGCCTTTACTGCCTTGTTAGAGGTGAACTCAATTAAACAAAAAATCTCATTATTAAAGCAAGTAATTATCAGGTTGGAATGAAAGGTCTGTTCACTTTTTGAGATGAAAATGTTGAACAAGCATTTTCCTCTTTATGATGCTTAGTAATGCCACTGGAGTAAAATATATATCTTTTATTTTCAGATTTTTTTTTTTTTTTTTTTAATCATTTCACCCCAAGCAAGGCATTCCACTGCCACTATTGCGCTTGGGGCTACATAGGGGGAGAAAAATAGAAAGAGTGGTTAGATATAGGAAATGTCAGAAGAGGGGTGATAGATAGTTGGGTGGGTGGGAAGAGTGTTTGAAAGAATGGAAGTTAGTTTGTTAGGAGGTAGATTATAAGAATATTATTCATAATATAGTTTGGAATTTGCCCCATGTTTATCTCAACAAATGAACATATTAAAAATATTTTACTTTATGAGTTTCATAAAGGTGTCAATGAAAATGCAGTAGTGAAATCTATCTAGTGTGCTTATGGGGTTGATGCATTGAGTCAAAGAACTTGGAGGTCATTAGAGGATGAACCAAAAGAGGGTCATTCAAATGAACTAGATTCAGAGGATTTGGAAGCTGCTGTTACAACAAATCCTGCTGTTATGGCTAGGGAACACAGAAAAAAATTTAATGTTCATCATATGGCAGTCCTACACAGACTGAAAAGGATGGAAAGTCTCAATGGTTAGAAGATTAGTCACTGAAGACCCATCTCCAGAGAATCGTCAAGTCGTTGTTAGGAGTCATTGCTTATGCAACAATTTCAAGTGCTTTTTTGGAACAGGCTTGTTATCGATGATTGAGAAATGGATCCTTTAGTATAGTGTTTATGTATGCATGTGTGTGTGTGTGTGTGCGCATGTGTTTGTAAGTATATATATATATATATATATACATATATATACATATGTGTGTATATATATATATATATATATATACACACACACACACATATATATTTTGTGAGTATATATGAGGTTAGTATCCTTGCATAAATATGTCAGCATTAGTTACACGTGTATATGCCTGGTCTTCATATGTGAGAGTACAATTTTTTATATGTGAATATGGATGGATGTGTGTATATGTAGGTGCATGCATAAACATGTTTGTATATATATATATATATATATATATATATATGTATGTATGCATAGGTATGTTCATATGTAGGGATATATATGTGTATATGTATTCATGTGCTTGTAAGTGGGTGTGTAATGGATTTATAGTCACCCATTATGCCCAATGAACTTTTTCTTTCCCCGGCTGTGGTGAACCTTACCCAGGATAAGGCTAAAAAGTTTCTATTCTGGGTCATGTTACTTGATTTTCATTTTATTAAGAAAATGTTTATTCTGGGAAAATATTTATGCCCACTGAAACAAATAAAATGTGGTCTGAAGAAATTATCTAATTAGTTCATAGAAATGGATTATAATTTATAACCACTTTTGATGATTTGTTGAGTTTTCCTTTATAGCTATCATATTGCTCTGGATAACATTCACTGAGCTCTCTATAAAGATCTATTGCTTAATATTTTATATTAAATATATCTTTTTGACATTTCACATCATATAGCCTTTGAGATTTGAAAAAGAAATCACTCGACCGGCGGTTGAGAGCAAGGGAAAATTTACTTGCTCCAAAATCATTTTACTTGACCAACTCAATTTTCTTAATAGTTTACCTAACGTAAACATAGCGTGAATCACTGACAGAAAACAAAAAATTAAAAGTTAATCAAAATTTTGAATGTATTAGAAAGGATTTAAAATTTTTTTAAAAATAATAACAAAATTTGATCTTTTCTCTTAATAATAGTATAAATATTTTGATTATAAAACTTTGTTTTTATTAAGTTTGAGCCCTTTTAACATCATGATATGCTGTTTTTTTTTTTGGCCATTGAGTGGAGGTACCTAAATTCATAGTTTCTTTCTTCTGTTTGACTACAACCTACATCTCATTGATGATAAAAAAATAACAAATCTGATTTTCTTAACAAAATGGTTAAAAAAAAAAATTACTTACTAGTATTTGATTTTCGGTGCATGGTTGCAGAAGTATGCATATTTTGTTTTGCTTTCTTTCAAATGTTTGTTTTTACTTTTCGTAAACGGGGAGGAAATATAGGATAATATTTTTCCAAATAAGTTTCTAACAATTGGTGAGCGTCTTTAATCTGGGCGACAGAGACATTTTGGCTCTACTCTGGAAGCATTAATTAAACCAATGTTTACACTGACCAGGACTATAAAAGCCAAGAGTTCAATAATGTCATTGTAGGTCATTCTAAGTAACTTCTGAATCTTCAATGACATACTTTTAGGTTGTAAAAGGAATCAGATTTCTATGAGTAAAGCAATAGACTTTAATCACCCAATGAAGTTTTTAATCGACTGAGTCGATTGGGTGAGTGAAATCTCAAAGACTGTGTATATATCATGTAATCGCAGATTAACATACACAAACACATGCCTCCAAACACGAGACCAGAAGCAACAAGAATAATACACTATAAGCCAGAATAGGCACATATACACATACCCCCAAACTTATAGCCACTAGCACTAATACAATGCACAAATATATATATATATATATATATATATAAGTAATAAACATACATACACATGCAAACACTTATCCCATCCTCCAACATACACACATAAACACATGCACACACACACACATATATATATATATATATATATATATATACATAGATATATATATATAAAATCAACACAGAAGTGGGAAAAAATATACAAGTATACACACATAAACACACACATGATACGCACATAAATACCGGATGACCAAAAAAAAAAATTAAAAATAAATAAAAAAAAATAATGTAGCAATAAACATGCCTCCACTTAAAGCAGATATTTATAACACCAAGTCACAAAACAGCGTCCACTACCACTCTGACAAATGTGTGAAAATGCCAACACACATATATAAACCATAAATTAAAGCAGACAGATATCAACAGACTGTAAAATGATGCCCACTATCACTTTACCAAAGATGCGAAAAATCCAAATCCTATCGGTCAACACACATATATAAACCATAAACACACACACACATACATACATACATGCTCAAACACACTTACAGGTACACACATACTCACTACAATTAACAACAGCAGTAGCAGTGAAGGATGACATTTTGTTGAAAGGCATGGTTCACGGGCGGACATGAAAACAAGCTCTCTTACCATTCTGAAGATGAGATTTTGATCTCAAAATATTAATGAATAATAAATAAGTAATACCCAACACCTTCTTTACCTTTCTTTATTTTACAAAACACATTGTGATAGCCTTCAAGACTTAACCATATACCATATATATGTATATATATTGTTTGAGATGTTGCGAGGATTTTGTATATTTTATGTAAATGTATGTGTGTGGGATATTTTGGATGGTATACACACACACTATTATACACTTTACCATTCGAAATATTCCACACACACGCATTTAAAAATTATCGAGCACTGTAAAACACATGAAATATATCTGACCAATTAGAACACACTCCCAAATCACATATACCAATCTTTGATTTTTTTAATTTTTTCTTTGAGCTTTGAAGAAGCTTTAATAAAAGTGAAACATGTTAGATCGAGATAAGTCAGTTAAGTGCCATATGTTATACATGCCTGGGTAATCATGTCTCTTTTGATCCATGATTGACAAGACAGATTTTCCCATAGTAAATTGACATTTCTTTCTGTGGTAGACTGGTTGCCAACCAACACTATAGAATCCAATTTGTCCTGCTATTCAACTCATAGCTTGAGGGAGAAGAGATGGATTCATACCTTTCCCAGGGGTATTTACACATAAGTGAATGCAATGAATTTAACTTGCATTTGAACTCAGCTTTCTGACTCCTCATTCTGACCTGATATTCATTGCATCCACATTGCACATAGATTGCAATACATTTCTTATTTGTTCTTTTTCTTTATTCTATCACATTACTAGCAGTATAGCCGGTGTTGCTCAGGTGTAATGAAAGCTTTAAAACTAATCCATGGTTCAGGAGCTCAGACTCAGCTTAAAGAATATTTGTGTGAAGTTTAGTGAGAATCGGATAAAAATTGTGGATTTGTATAAAGGACATACAGACAGATAAACAGACACACACACAAACATCTTGCTTTTTATATATATATATATATATATATATAATCGATTTTCTGCACTAGTGTAAGAACTGCAACCTTGAAACTTTTGAATATCGTTTCTTATGTCTTTGTCTATGAGTGTATCAAATTTGATTAAAATCGGACCAGTCCTTCTATAACCCGATTTTTTTGATTATCAATTTTCGATATTTATCGGGAGTACCTCGACATAAAACCTAGCTAAGAACACTCACAGACGCTTATAGTATAACTGTGTAAATTTTCAAGAAAATTGGTTCAGCCGTTTCGGAGTCTATAGGTAACAGACACACACAAAGTTCCATTTATAAATAAGTTTTGATATATATTTTTTCTTTGGGCAAGACAGAGAATAAAAATGAAATGGATATGTCTGAACTTGAGAAACGCAAATTCAATGCCTGCTGCATTAAAAGAGTCATATTATGGGTTGCCCTGATACTTTTATGGCAGAAGAAAACATGGAACTTTTTACTTTATCCCTCATTTATGCATGCTGACCATCACCTTAATTCATATTTTGCTGTTGTGATGGTCAACAATGCATTCCAGAAGCTGAGTAGAGTATTAAGAGACAGGAAAATTTCACTGGAAACAAAGACGAGAGTACTGGATTGTTATATGATGTCTGTTCTTCAATATGCCAGTGAATGCTGGACAATTTCTTCAAAGATGAAGAAGAGACTTGAAGCAATTGAAATGTGGTTCTACAGAAGGATGCTGAGGAAACCATGTACTGAACATGTGAGCAATGACAAAATTCTGGAGAGGAAGGAAATGAAAAAGAAACTAATACTTAACATCAGGAAAAAAGACAGCTGAAGTTCTTGGGACATGTAATGAGGAAGGAGGGCTTGGAGAATCTGATACTGACAGGTTAGATAGAGAGTAAGAGAAACAAGGGAAAGAAATGCATAACACACTTGATGGGATTAAGCAAATGGATGACAGAGTGGGGGTTTGGGAGAGGTAACAGGAGAAAGTGTTTTAAGAGACACTAGGGGTAGGGAGATGTGAAAGGCCACGATCGCCTACGTACAAGCACATAAAAGATGCCTTAGTGAATTTCTTGTGAAATGGAAAAAAAAAAGAAAAAAAGAAAGAAAAAATCTTGGATAAAAAAAATCAGAATAAAAATGTAAAATACAATTTACAAAAAAAAAAAAAAATCTGAGGACTCTTCAGAATATTGCATGTGTCATTAATGTAAAGATCAATTTGTCCATTTGATAAATGGAAAAATGTACAAATTATGTCTACACCCACTTGGAGATTTTTTTAGAATCATTCAAACTATTTGTCTTTGTAACAAAATGAATAAAAGAAATCTACCAAGTCCATTTTTTACGCAAAAATGAATGAAAACTGTAATCAAGCTTTGTCTAAATATGTTTTTTTTCTAAAAGATAAACAATCAAAGTTTGCAAAGAAACACTGATATCAATGTTTGTTAAAAAAAATTAAAAAAAACAAAACAAAAAACAATCAGAAGGGACCACAAACCTCCTTCTCCAAGCATCAATGCTGACAAAAAAAGTTGTGTAACATTCAAAAGTGCACACTAAAAAAAACAAAAAATGAATAATCCAATCCACAGCAAAATATTAGTTTAAAAGCACAAGATTTAGAATTCAAAATGGATTGATACAAAATTTAACAAAATTAGAGTTGTTAATTTATATATATATATATGAAGTGTTATTTTAGTGGGTAGCAGTATTTTAAATAGAATGAGTCAGAGATTGAAAGCAAGGATTAAAAAAAAATATCCCCAGATGTTATATAATAAATCTATAAGCATGAAAGGCTAATTATATGTAAACCTAATAATCACTAACAAAAGTATAGCTGGCAAGACTTAATATAAATTGTCTCTAAAACTCTAAGTTGAAAATCAGTGAGCTTTCCTCAGTACCGAGAACATCTTGATTATAGGGCCAAGCACAGTTGTGTTAATATCAGTTAAGTGCCATATGTGAAACATGCTTGAGACATGACTGACTGGGCAGAAGATTATCCCGTAGTAGGTTGTCATTGCTTTCTGCAGTAGACTGGTTGCCAGCCAAGGCTATAGAACCCAATCTGTCCTGTTATTTAACCCATAACTGGAAGGAAGAGACAGATTAATACCTTTCCCAAAGGTATTTGCGCGTAAGTGAATACAATGGATTCAACTGGAATTTGAACTCGGCTCCCCGATTTCTCCTTCCAAGCCGATATCCACTGCACCACAATGCACATCCTGTGTTAATATACCTATACAATTAACCAAATTGCTCTTCCAAATATTGGCTGCTTGTTGATTATGGTTACATCAAGCCAATTCAAGTTTAAAATGATGAGACCTAACTGCCAATCTAGTATTGCACTTAGAGTTTAGATATCATCAAACTCTAACAAAAACATAAATGACATGTGAGGGTCTCAATAGCCAAAGTAGCAGTGAATGCATTAATATGTTTATCTGACATTTTCAAATTTGTCAGTTTTCAAATCTTCCAGAAAGATCCTCATCTTTGAGCTCAACATATTTTTTTTTATAAATTCAAGCCATTCCAGACATATCCTTGTACCTACTGCATCATTACCAGAAATTTCAGTGATAAACTGTTTCACTCTTGCAGATCTTCCAAGATATTAAACACAAGTGAATACGCATTGCAAATTCGGCCACTATTTTTCTCAGAAAGTAAAATTTTCGCTTTTCACAAACAATCAAATATATAGGAGCAATAAAGATTTTAGTAAACTTCAAAAACAAGCTGTCCTGTTATTTAACCCATAACTGGAAGGAATAGATGGATTAATACCTTTCCCAAGGGTATTTGTACATAAGTGAATGCAACGAATTCAATTGGAATTCGAACTCGGATCTCTGAGTTGTCGTTCCGAGCGGATATCCACTGCCCCACAATGCACATCCATACGACAGGATAAAAAAGAATTAAAATCATTTTTTTGGATTTTTTTCAGCATGCCACAAATGCAATTTCAAAAATAAGCTTTAAAATTAATAATATTACTAGCTGTTTATATGACATGTGATATCACAAGTAGGATTTATTTTTTTAAAATATATCAGTACTTTCATTTAACTCATGATTATATCTACAAGAGGTGCTGAAAATTTCTTGGCTCAACTGACTGACTAAAAGCTAACAAAATAAGTCTTCTTAGATGGGTTCAAAGTTTTTTGGCATCTCTTCATATCATGACAGAGAAACTACTAAAAGCATGCATAAAAATTCACTGCAAATGATTTTACAATATGACTGCATTGAAAATTATTCCATTACAAAAATTATTTTACTACAGAATTGCACTGAACATTTTTTTTACTACTGAATTGCATTATAAATTATTTTATTATACAATTTCAGTGCAAAATATTTTAATACTACCTATTTATATAACCCATGATATCAAGTGTATGATTTATTATTATGTATGAACATAATAGAAGGAAATAAGTGAAGATTATATAGATATGTAGGATAGATAATGGTTGATCCTGGACTGAAGAGGTTAAGATGGCTGTCATCAAGGAAGCATCCTCTTGTGGGTCAGTTCCACAATGTAGAGGTCCTTGGGAAGAAGTTGTCCATGTGGAACTTCTTTTTTACTAATGGTATACATAGGGAATGAGGATGATTCAACCCTGTGGATGTAGCATGGCAGGTTCTAGCTGTAAAGATCTGTACTGATCAAAGTAAGGAATATCCTTCATCTGAATATTTATCATGGAAAAAGTGAGCTAGTAGTGAGAGGCTAGAAACATTTTATCAGTGGAAAGTGGAGGGGGCTGTAGGGTTGAAAATAATTCATTGCTCACAAGGCCTTGTAAAAGATTTTGAACTATCTCACATTAGGTAAAAGATATTTGTCTATACTTCTGAGATGAGGTAGTATTTACATTATCTACACTATTTGAACTGTTGTCCTTATCTTTATTACTATGTTTATGACATTTCAGCTATTGTATGTGCCAACCTTCTTCAGGTGCTAGGAATTTTGAATCAAACCCTTTATTTATACAGGGAAAAGATGATAGTAAAGTTTGTTTTGAAAGTATTGAACCGTTTCATATTAACAAAAAAATAGCTTACCTATTTGAGCTACATGAAAAAGAAGTTCTAGGAAGCCAAATCTAGAGTGGTAAGAGGAGAGACTTGGGTCATACAACATTTTGCAGAGGACATCGTTCTGAATACAACAGCTACACAGTATGCATGGTCACATAATGGTAGCTCACGTCACAGAAAAATTCAAATATGTACAGTAAGGCACACTCTGATTCAG
Source organism: Ascarosepion bandense (assembly GCA_037127315.1). Taxonomy (NCBI): domain Eukaryota; kingdom Metazoa; phylum Mollusca; class Cephalopoda; order Sepiida; family Sepiidae; genus Ascarosepion; species Ascarosepion bandense. Next base: position 1,911,950 of record JBBBDQ010000635.1, read on the forward strand.
TCAGTCAAGTTAAGTGCCATACGTGATACACACTTGGGTGATCATGTTTTAAAAGAAACATGACTGACTGAGCAGATTTTCCCACAGTAAATTGCCATTACTTTCTGTGGTAAAGTGGTTGCCAAAAAGGCTATAGAACCTAATCTGTCCTGCTATTTAACCATAGCTCTTATTAGTTGTTCAATTACATCAAAGACACTTAAATGGGTCTTGAAATATTAAAAATGGTTGGACATTCTCCAGGCAGATCTTACATAGATTTCATTGAATGTGTATCAAATAGGGAATTCCTTTTATAGTTAATTGCTCCTGAAAAATTAAACTGACAAACTAAATGTTAAAGTAACAAAACTAAAACAGGAAATTTAAAGTCTTGTACAACTTTGAGCTGATGCAAATTGCTTTCTCTCTTATTTGTATGCTAAGTACTAAACCCTTCAGGTTTAGAACTTAGCAGACAAGAGAGAAAGCAGTTTGCATCTGCTGAAAGCTGTACAAGACTTTCAAATTCCTGTTTTAGTTTGTCATTAGCAAACAAACAGGTTTTATAAAGGGATAGTACAAAAGCAATTGGATGCATTTGATTGTAGAAACATGACATACAGTGACGAAGAACTGGAATTGGTTTCTGATGGATCCACGCTGTTGTGTAGAAGAAGAAAGAATTAAGATTTCCCAGCAGAAACAAGCAAGAGAATGCTACATGTAGAATGAAACCACTTTTATTGAATTTTTTAAAAGTATTTCATTGTAAAGTTTGCTTTTTGTTCACCATGAAAAATAGAAGTTTTATTTTTAAAAGATATTATTGCACAACAGGTCTTCCATATGACTGGCTGAACACAAATGAAATGGGGATTTGGTTTGATTGTTAGAGAATAAGAAAATATATCTTGAGAGAAGACAATAAAAGAACAAGAGTTAAAAAGATAGAAGGTAATGATTGATATTGCATTTAAATTTTTGAAGATCAAAGTTGTCAGGGAAATAAGGAAGTGGAAGAGAGTTTCACCAATGAGAAGCTTAATACAAGAAACTGCCAGAATAGAACTTGGTTACATTTAGTCATTTCAACTGTAAAATGATAAGACCTTGCCACCAATCTAGTACCGTGCTGAAATTTATAAAAATCTCAGTACTATAGAGAAAAGATCATCAGAACCATTCTTCTATGTGCCCTGTCCCTTCAGGACGTAGGCGATCATGGTTCTCCACGTCTCCTATCCCTTGTGGCTCCTAGTATGCTTGCTCCTGTTACTCCTGGCAACCCCCGTTCCGTCATCCACCTGATCAGGCCCTGCAAATATGTTATCCACTGCCTTCCTCTGTCTTTCTTTCCTTCTATCTGGCCAGTGAGTATCAGGTTCTCCAGGCTCTCCTTCCTCATTGCGTGTCCCAGGAACTTCAGTTGTCTCTTCCTGATGCTCAGTATTAATTTCCTTTTTGTTGATATTCATTCCAACACCTCATCCGCAGCATCCTTCTGTAGAACCACATTTCCACTGCTTCCAGTTTTGTCCTCATTTTTGATGATATTGTCCAGTATTCACTGCTGTATTGAAGAACTGACATCACATAGCAATCCAGCACTCTTTTCTTTGTTTCTAGTGAAATTTTCCTGTATGTTAGCAGCTTCTGGAATGCATCCTTTGCCATGCCAATTTGCCTTCGGATCTCTGTGTCGCACTTTCCATCTCCTGTTAGAACACTGCCTAGGTATTTAAATTTTTGTACTTGCTTTATTCTGGTATCCCCCACCTGTATTTGGCATTTTGGGTTGCACCTTTTGCTGATGACCATGCATTCAGTTTTCTTAAAGTTTATCTGTAGTCCTTTTTTGTCATTCTCCACTGCTACCTTCTGTAGGAGGTCTTGTAGTTTCCTTTCCAGAACCATTACCATAAGAATATTTATAGAAAAGATACAGTGAAGCTACATTATGGCATGGGGAAAGTGACTCAAGCTGGGATGCCAAGTTAGTAACAATAACATTGCAGATTCTTCTATCATCAAGAATCTCTAAATATATAGCACGTGCACCAGACATGTAGTAGCAATATTCAAAACAAAGATGAATGGTAGAATTATGAATATGTAAGATAGATTCTGGAGAGAAAAATTGTTTAACATGAAACAGTGAGCCAACTTTTCTAGCTGCAGACTTAACTGATTCAATATAATCTTTCCACTTCATATCAACAGAAAATGTTCGTCTGAGAAGGTACACTGTATCACTTTCCAGGAGTTTAAAATCAGCCATGTTTATGGAAGTTGTTGCAGATGATTAAGAGATTAGTTTTGTTTTGCATTGCTTATCGGGCACCCATCCTTCACACTTACATGCCATATTCTATGGTATAAAGGTGTGGTACAGTTAATGATAAACTGATACGTCTGCTATCACAATATATGCCATCACCTGTGTTAAATAAATCATTAAATTAGTTTTAAGAATTATTATGGTCATCTATTCTATGATAAAGGGCATTTCTTTTTGTTGACATGTGTTTAGATTTAATTCCAAAACTATATGAAAACATTGAACTTTTGTACAGGAGTAGAGGGTTTTCTTTGATGCCTGTTTAAGATTGGGTTTTCACTTCCTTCTAAAATTTTCTCTTAGATTCATAGTTGTTCCTTATGTTTTAGTGGCATCATTGCCCTGCTTGGGATGAAATGATATATACCCTTCTCCACAAAATAAAAAAAACATATTTTTAGAAATTCAGCATGTTTCAAGGAAGGTTTCGATAATTTATTTCTGTACAAGCAAAGATATTTGTAAATTAAAACAAGTAATAGCATTTGAGAACATAACAAAAAAAATAATATAAATAATAGATAATAATAATAATAAACAAATCAAAACAAGACATTTTTCATATTCATGCCTGATGCCAGTTTTTGTAATACATAATAAAAAATTTTCTTTGAGTCCCACCAAATACATTAACATTTTTTTCCTCTAGTTAATTCCATTTAGATTGAAATATTCAAAGTCATCATGAAACTAGAAAATTTTTTTTTTTTTAATTCTGATAATAAATCCATTTTTCAGTGACTATCTTGTCCAAAAATATTTTTTCTCTGGAGAACAAGAGAAACTTTAAATGTTTATTAATGTCACTTTTGGTAATTTCAGGAGGAACCCATTTTCACAATTTTTCCTAAGATTTGTAAACAATGTACTGGATTAACTGTATAAGCAATAAAAAGCTGAGAAAACTTCACAGGCACTTCTAAGATTTTTCTAACATTGTGCCAATGAGAAGAATTCTTGTTTGTATCAATTTGGTATACATGCATACATGTGCAATGAAAACACCCCCATATAATGGTAAGACATTAGCTAGATGAAGACACCATTGCCACTAATGTCTAACCATTATATGGGAGGTATTGTTGCTGTACAGTGTGTGTATATATATATATATATATATATATATATATATATCCAGATGAAGAGAACCAACAAGTTTAGAATCACAAGTTCTCCAGCATTTACTTTTTAAAAAAGCTCAATACAACATAGATTATAAAACAAAATTTTATATATAAGAATTGCCGACTGACGCGAATTCAGTCGGGTTTCAATCCTCAGTAAAAAGCAATCGGTTGTCTAACCGTACTGACGAGCTGTGATACAGTGAAACAGATCTGTCTGCGGATGACTATATATATATATATATATATATATATATATATATATATATAAATCTTGATAATCAGAGATTGGCAGCTGATCTCTTATCTGATCTGGCTGTGGGAAAAACTGGCTGGTTACATTTCAATGCCTCAAAAACTAAACTAGTTCCATTCCATCACTGCCGGTTGGATTCCAAAGTACCAGTCATGATAAATGAATATTCATGCAGGGAGGCTTCAGGCCTTGAATGACTATTGGGCTCCAAACTCAACTAAGTGAAACTTATACATATGATCCATCACTAAAGATGTACGAAAAATGGTCAGTTCTTTGCACTGCTCAGGTAATTAACTGACTCCTTGTGCTACGTTTCACCTTTACAAAAGCCAGATTAGACCTAAAACAGGGTGAAACTCACAAGGAAAAAAAAATTATTACTTACTTGTCCCAATCTTTGTATCCTCGAGGCATCGCAGGTTTTTTACTAACAGGAGGTGGTTTTTTTTTCTGTGAAAGGAGAAAGATTTGTAATAGAAAGCCAAGAAAAATGATTTCTAAAGACAAAACATTGTTAAGCATTAATTAACCCTTCCACTGCATAGATACTTATATGACTTCATAAAGCTTACATTGCCTGTTGATGATGTAATTTTCAGATACCATGAAATGTGAAATTTTTTATTTTTTTTTAATCATTTCACCCCAAGCAAGGCATTCCACTGCCACTATTGCGCTTGGGGTTACATAGGGTAAGGTAAAGAGAAAGAGTGGTTAGATATAGGAAATGTCAGAAGGGGGGTGATAGATGGGTATGGATACAGAGGCTGGGGGTTGGGTGGATGGGAAGAGTGTTTGAAAGAATGGAAGCAAGTTAATGTGTTAGGAGGTGTCTATTGACCTTGCATTTAAACTCCTGGAGATTGTAGCCGTCTGGGAACCAGTCATGTATTGTCAGAATTCCACAGTCGGGAAGTGCAAGAAAAGAAACTGTTGGAGTAGAAGTTGCGGTTGCATTTTATCGGTTTCACTGTAAAAGGGTGGGATCTAATCTAGTATCTCGTGCAAATTTGAACCTAGGGGGCACCAGTGATCTAAGTTCATCGGAGCAGAAGCCGTGAAAGTATTTATAGAAGAGACACAAGGAAGCCATGTCGCGCCGGTGAGAGAGAAACTACAGGCGCTCTGCCAAGTCGGTATTGATCACATTACAGACTCTCCACTGCACCTTGTTGAGACGCCCAAGGAGAATAGCAGGGGCACCCGACCAGATATGGCAGCAGTATTCAATGCATGGGCGGATGGTAGATTTATAAATATGCAGGATAGATTCAGACGGAAAAAACTTCTGGGCCCTGCACAGAGAACCGACTTTCATAGCAGCAGATTTAGCAATGGATTCAATATAGCCATTCCACTTGAGGTCCGCTGAAAGTGTGAGACCAAGGAGGCATAGTGCTTTACTCTCTGGGAAGCAGGTGCGATTTTCTATGATGGTTAATTGATAGTAGCTTCGTTTTATGCCCAGCATTTGTGTTAGAAACTAACCAAATCCTAATACTATTTCCAAACCAGCGTAGACATATTATCCATTTTAAATACTCCATACCATAATGTGGTGAAGATGTCAGACTTGCAAATAACAAAGAAAACAAAAGAAACCATAGCAACCTAAATATCTCTTACTATATGAAATTTGTTTCTCCAAAATCACTTTTAGACTAAACATCACTACAAAAGATAACAGCTTTGGATTGAGTTCGACAATAAGCACTATGATCAGAAATATGCATTTTGTTTTTTGATTTTTAAATTAAACACTCCATATGATAAACATAATTTTTTTTTCTTTTTGATTATATTCTATACAAGTGAATAGAGAAGTTTAGTTTACTATTTAAATTCATTGTAAATTGATCCCTCTATGGAAGCTAAAATATGCTCATATTTCTTATATATATATATATATATATATATATATAAAAACAAAAAAAAACAATTTTTTTTATACATTGTAATCTGCACTATGATCAGAAATAGACATTTTGTTTTTTTGATTCTGAGATTAAACACTCCATACCATAAATATATATAATTTTTTTCTTTTTTTATTCAATTTTATACAATGTGAATAGAAAAGTTCAGTTTACTATGTAAATTCATTGTAAAACTGATCCAATTACAGAAGCCAAAATAAAATATGCTCATATTTCTTAAAACGGAAAAAAAAAAAAAAAATTATTTAAATACTAAAATCTAGAATACTTAAACAGTGTCACTTGAAAAATAATTTCTGATTCAAATTTTAATATTAATTTTTTTTTAAATTTAAAAAAAATATCACATTGTATAAGCAAATTTTGTATATTTTGTCTTGGCTTCTGTAGGAGAATCAATTTACAATTAATTCTTATAGCAAAATGTAACCCCTTATCAAATTTTACGAAATTTAATTAATTGATTTTCAAGATCTGGAGTGTTTAATCAATAGTAACATGAAAACAACCTAAAAAAGAAAGGATTCATTTTTGGTCACAGTGCCTATTGTACAACTACACCTAACTTTGGTTATATAGGGAAGATCTTGAAGCACATGCCTTTGGATTTCATAGATAACTGGATTTATAAGTAAAAATATTAACAACACAAAAACAGAAACTCACTCACCTCGCTTTTTTCACTCTCTGTTTTCAAATTTTCTGTGCATCTGATTGGTGGTTTGTCCTGAGAATATATTTCTTTGGAAGTCATATTTTTTAGGGTGTCATCTAGGGTTGCCATATTAGCAGTCCAATTCTGAATGAAGTAAGATTGATTTTCTGTTAATATTCATTTGGAAATTAAAAAAATAAAAATAATAAGGGGAAAGTCATAATTTTCCTAACATAGATAAACTATAATCAAAACAGCTGTTCCTTTATGAGAGAATAAGGTGTCATCTAGGATTGCCATCTTAACTTCAAGGTCAGAAGTACCCAAATGAACTTCAAATTGAATATACATACAATCCAGAAGTGTCTGAATGTGCTTGCAATCAAGTAGCACTGTATTTCATTGCACAACATTAGATAACCATATGTGGGAGGGTTAGAGGTGCTAGATATGTATAATCTTGTAGAAGTTGAGAGTATTAGTCATCACAAACATTCTGCAAAATGCTTTGGAGAAGAAATGGTGAAGAAATACTGATTCAAAAGAAGATTAATAAATTAATATGACCCAAAATAGTTAATCCCCAAACTGGGGTCATTTAAGAGAAAATGAAAAAGTTAGGCTGAATAAAAGTCTTTAGCTTTGGATAGCAACTTGTCTAAAAGAGATATATCTCTTAAATAACACCATCTACACCTACTCTGTGTAGAGTAGGGTAGGTTGAACAATTTAACCTTGGTAGGTGATCTTCATAGAGATGGTTTCTAAATAAAAACAATGAATTCTCCTAAACTAGTTGGTATTAGTAAGGGTGTACAGCTGTAAAACTCACTCCAATATTTCATGATGGTTCAATTACAGAGCTGTCAACAAAAACAACAAACCATGTCCCACCCATGTTAGCATGGGAACGGACATTAAACAATGATGACGATGATGACCCCATTCAAAATTGAACTGATTACGAGACATCTCATAAACAGACTTATAATACCAAGAAGGCTAAATTTATATCATCTCGTACTTAGCTTTCAACGGCTTTTGAGATATGTCAATTTAACTGAACTAACATCACATTCAGGTTTCTCAACAATTGTCCCTACCTGAATACATGCACTTGAATCACATGAGCTAACTCTACACTTCTAACATATCTGCCTAAACTCCAAAATTTTATTTGTTAATTTTTTTTTCTAGTTCAATCTCTTACATTTTTAATTTTTTTTTCGAAAAGGATTCACCTATTGCCCAGTTCACACTCCTCTGTCTTTAACAAGAGTAGAGGGTTTATCCCTTGTTTCCAGTTTAAGATTGGATTCCTGGTTCCTTTTGAATTCTACTCATTCTTTTTATCAGTAGCCCCTTGTGTCTTAGTAGCATTATTGCCTTGCTTCAGGTGAAATGATTAGTTTTGTTAGGCCTCCAGAGATTTAACAATTGAAATCGCTTAAGCACTGAGAGGGTTAACATTTCAAGTCTGAAGGGGGTCAGATTAATTTGTTATTAATATTCATGTAAATCCGTGTTTTTTAATCCTTTTTTTTCTCCAATGTCTTTTACAGTTATTTGTGACGGTTGGTGCTCTCAATAAGGTTGCACTGATAAATTGAGCAGAGCCAAGGCAACAAAGTTAATGTCATGTGTTTACATTTTGTTACATTATAATAGCATCAATTACTGGAAGTTAAAGATGTGATGAGAACAGCTATGCTATAACAGGACAGACAGAATTTCTCAAAAAGTCATGAGGTTCACTTCATTCACTCTCAGCCACCAAAGGTTAGTTTGATACGAGCTCATGGCAGAAAATAAATAAATAAATAAATAAAATCAGCATTCTTTTAATTCTATGGGTCTAGTGTTTTATATAAACACCAGTTCCTGTACAATCACCCTAAGAAGCATCGAGCCTGGTCAGTACTTATGTGGGTGACCACTTGGGAATACCAGGTGCTGCATACTTGTATGTGCAGGTGTTATAATGTATAATGGCTTAGAATTGAAAAATTGGCTGATTTCCAATTCCAGTAAAGTTCATTAAATACCCTTGGTAAAGGTATGAATCCATCTCTTCTCTTCAACAGCTGAGTAAATAGCAGGAAAAACTTGGGTGGCAACCAGGCTAGGAGAAGGACAACTATGAATTCAACAGTAGGATAGTCTGGTCTCTGTAACCTTGGTTGGCAGCCAGTTTAGGAGAAGAAAAACTCTGAATCTCAATATAGCCCTGGCAAAGCACATACTATGTAGCTTAGAAAAGGATCATGTAGATCACATTGACTATGATCTTGGCTACAGTTGACCTTTGAGAACCACTAATTGAAATAACCAACAAAGCAGATGAGGGAGAAAGTCATAATTTACCTAGCAAAAATCCACTATAATCACTACTACAGCTGTTCCTGTTATGAAAGGAATTCTTTGTAGGGTTGTCATATTAACAGCTCATTTCTAAATAGGGTAAGACTATTTTCCTGTTAATATTTAATTAGTAGACCATATAACAAGGAGAATTATACTCTCTCATCAACATTTACTGTTGGTTCCAATGAATATTTACTAATTCACAGGTACAATAATTTTGGCACATAGCCGAAAGAGTAGTGGGGTGAAGCTGATCAACACTTTCTATGCTAGACCTAGCTAATCAAATTCATGACCCAATTACTCATTACAATATGTTCATTCACCACAAGAACCTGCCCGTCACTTTCCAATCTTACATATACCATAATACCACATATATGCAGGGTGACCTAAAAAAGGAGAAAAACCAATGATATAAATTTTGTTTTATATACAATTTTTTGGATAAAAATATATCTAAAAATTTCATGATATGAAAATTAGATGGGAAGTGGATGAATACCCCAAATAAACTAAAGTATAACAAAACAATCAAACTAAAAATAAATGTTAGTAAAACCAGTCCACCTCTTAAAATCAAGAGTGGCTGTTGTATTCTGCCAATAGGTAGAATCAAGAAGCACCCTCACTGACTGAGAGGGAAAAGATAAAAAAATAAATAATGGAATGGGGAAAATAAATCAAAAACTGACCCAGTCAAAATGGGAAAAGCGGGACTAAAAAACAAACTGGGTATGGTAGGAATCTCAACATGTGTTATAACAAAAAAAAAATGCCAGGAAATAGGCTAGGAACAACAGTTACTCACATTCACTAAGTAAACAAAGAATTTATCCTTACTATGGCAGGGGTTCACAGGAAACCACTCTGATGTGATAAAAGGGCACTTTAAAAGGAACTTGAGGCTGGCCCTTTTAATGCAAACCAGGCTTGTTACATTTACCCACCTTTTGCTGAAATCTGTTGCTATCAAACGCTTTCTATCAGATCTGATCTTCATCTTGAGGTGATGCTCAAGGAATCTAATCAGACATCTAGCCAATTCAACCATAAAATTACAAGACCTTGCCACCAATCTAATACTGTGTTTAAATTCATAAAGTCTAAGTATCATTCTGAAGAGTTCATCTAAACAATTGCCTTGAATGTATTCATAGAAAAAGCACAGGGAAGCTACATTACAGTGGTGGGAAAGTGACAAAAGCCAAGATGCCAGGTCAGGACCAATAGCATTGTAGCTTATTCTTGGGATTTTATCAAAAATCTCTAAATATATCATCAGATCATATGTGACAGCAATATTTAAAACATGGATAAATGATAGACTTATAAATATGTAAGATGGATTCTGGTGAAAAAACTTTTCTCTCACAACACAGTGAACCAACTTTCCAAGCAGCAGACCTAATAACCAATTCAATACAATCTTTCTGCTTCCTGTTAGTTGAAAACATTAACCTGAGAAGGTGCAACAAGTTACTCTCCCAAAGGTTAGCATCAACCATGTTGATAGAAGGCAGAAAAGGGTCTTTCAGATGATTAATAGAAAGCAGTTTTGTTTGGAGGCATTAAAATTAACAAGCCATTCCTTGCTCCAGTTAACAGTAGATTTATGCTACTCTTAAGATCAAGCTGTGAATTTGACATTATCAAACTGATTAAACCTACTATCTATACTAATTTTTAAATTCTATGTTTGTTCTGTTTATATTTGCTGAGTGAAACATCCGACATATATTTCATGGTATCTGTGTGTATGTGTAGTTGTATGAAAAGTTTAATAAATCAAATAAAAATACTTCTTAAATCTCTTGAAAAGTATTATCTACTTATTTTCTTAACACATCATTACCATTAACATCGGTATTCTTATGAAACCAGATACATAGATAAGCAAAAAAAGAACTCTAAGACCAAGTACTAAAGCAAAGGGCATCCCCACAGCATTCATTGCACTCCCAGACAACTTACCAACCTCGCTATAAACAAAAGAAAAAACAGGGCTTCAATGTAAGTCTTCTCTATCCTAAGTCTTCAACAGAAAGTAGGATAGGCTGGTCCACTCCACTCTAACCCACCCAAGAATTAATGAAGATGGCTGCTTGCTACAAAACAGAAGGGTGCGTGTGTGTGTGTGTGTGTGTTCTAGCATCTTGCTGTTATATTCAAGAAAGTAAATCTTCGAAAACAACTCCCATTAAATGTTCATTTTGAATGTAAGAATAAACATTTTGTATCAACTGCCACATACATTCAATTGGTGAACATGAATTTACATGCCTGCAATAAGATGAAGTGTCAAAAAGAATTTTTTTTTTCCATGACACCACTTTTTTAACTACTTTCACTCTTCGGCAATGTTCATCATTTTAAACAGTGATGATTAGAATGAAAATAAAACCTAAACACACGATGAAAATGAATTTATACATTTTTGGTTTTTGAAAAGTTACAACAAAAATATTAAAAACTATTAAATTATTTACAAGAATAATCTTATATTTACAACATTCTAAAACTAATACAATTAGAACTAAAGCAAAGCAATATTTATCATTTACCAAATTATAAAGAAACTAGCAGTATAGCCTGGCATTGCTCGGGTGTAATGAAAGCTTTAAAACTAATCCATGATTCTGGAGCTCAGACTCAGCTTAAAAATATTTGTGTGAAGTCTGGTGAGAATCGGATAAAAATTGTGGATTTGTATAAAGGACATATAGACAGATAAACAGACACAGACACACACAAACATCTTGCCTTTTATATATATATATATATATATATATTATCAATTTTCTGCACTATTGTAAGAACTGCAACCTTGAAACTTCTGAATATCGTTTCTTATATCTTTGTCTGTGAGTGTATCAAATTTGATTAAAATTGGACCACTCCTTCTATAACCCGATTTTTTTGATTATCGATTTTCGATATTTATCGGGGGTACTTCGACACAAAACGTAGCTAAGAACACTCGCAGACGCTTATAGTACAACTGTGTAAATTTTCAAGAAAATCGGTTCAGCCGTTTCGGAGTCTATAGGTAACAGACACACACAAAGTTCCATTTATAAATAAATTTAGATAAATGTGAAAAAGATTTTTTTGTTCATAAATTTATAAACATTTATTAAATTATTAAAATATGTGAACCAAATACTTATTTACCATTTGGCAATTAGCTGATGCATGCCAATTATTTCAATAATATAATAGTTTAAATAAACAATCTAATAAATAAATAATGTTTATTGTTCTTCTTGTTAATTCTTACAAAGAAAATGTATAAATTCACCTTCATATGTTTATCACTTTTTGAAACAATAAATACTGCCAAAGAGTGAAAAAAATCAAAAAAAAAAAAAAAAAGAAATCTCATTTTCACACTACACACCATTGCAGATACTGAAGTCCATGCTTTCTATTTAATCTTTAAAATGTTTAACTAGTTATTAAAAATTGGATATAATATGAAAAATATCAAAAGTGAAATGTCTAATATTAGGTTATATCTTTTGCAAAGGTATGAATCTTGCTTTTTTTTTTTTAAGTGTATGTTTTACGAATGTAGGTGATATAAAGAAATGTGTTTGATTCACATTTATTGTACATTGATTTTTTTATTAATCTTCTTTTTCTTTATCTTCTCCATCTTGGGTTATGTTCCTATTCTACTACGGAAACATTTTTTTAAATTTAAATTATGTTCGATTTTGTTGAAATGTGATACAAAGGAATTTAAGCGGTTATCCCAATGAAAGTCTCTTCTGTGTTCATAAATGCAGGTTTTTAGATTTCTAGATGTCTCACCTATATGTTTCTGCTAGCAATGCAAATAGGTCTGTCTTATTATATATCCAAACCTCTAATGCATTTTTGATTCTAGGATTTTTGTATTGCTAGCAGTTATAATTTTAGCATTTGAGATAAATGTTTTTAGAGTTCCATAGACAAAGAGTTGGTAGAATTACATACTTTATATTTTTGGTGTTTATTGTATTTACTTTTTTTCTTTTATGGATTTTTTAATGCTTTTCTTCTTGCATCAATGATAAAAATGATGGGGATAATGAAGGAGTTCAAAGAAAAAATTTTAAGAAAGAATAAAAATTAATACTTGAAGGTCTTCCTCAATATCCTTCCGTTCTTCTTTGTTGATGTCGGACAGATTCAATAAAGGAGAAGGTTTTCTTAGGACTCGGCTAAAAAAAAACAAGAATAAAAAAAGTGAAACATGTCTTGATCAACAGTTTCTAAAAATATTCATTATGAAACCCACATCATATATTTTACTCATTGTCATGGGCCAAAGAATAAATCAATTTTTATAAATCAAGTAATAAAATTTGAATAAGTTCAATTTCAATGTTTTTTTTTTGTAACCAGCATGAACATAACAAAATAGAGATATGACAATAACAAACAAAATCTTGTGTGAGGCTCAACCCAATCTTTATATCTTAATTTCCTTCCATTTGGCCTTATGCCATACATAGTGAATTTCAAGTCAAACTGGCTCAACACAATCTATCTCAGTTTACATCCATTTGGCCTTATGCCATACATAATAAATTTAAAGGCAAGCATGTTTTTCCACTTGAAAAACTGGCTCAACAGAATCTATTTTGATTTACTTCTATTTGGTCTGATACCATACTTAGTAATTTTTAAGGCAGGCATGCTTTTCCAATAAAAAAAAAAGTGGCTTAACACATTCTAACATCTCATCCTTATCTTCCTCCATTAAGGCATTGTGTGGCTGGAGTCACTTTTTAAAATCTATCCAAATAACAAAACATTAGATTTTTAATTTGGAATGGCTTCTTGTTCAGGCTGAAAACTTTACAGCACTCCTTTTCTCAAATACATTTTTTTTTTTTTTTTTTTTAATCATATCGCCCCAAGCAAGGCGGTAATGCTACTGATGTGCAGGGGGCTACATAAGAGTGAGAAGATTAGAAAAGAGAAAACCGGAAACCGCATCCTAAACAAGAAACCAGGGATGAGCCTCTTCACCTGTTCAATAGATGTGGGTGGAGTGTGAACCGGGCGATAGTTTAGGCTGTATACTCCAATAAACTTACTTAATCTTGCAGCTGAATACAAGTTTTGTAGATATTGTTTCTTAGATAAATAGGCTTGGAAAGTGTTATGAGGATGCATTTATGTATAAAAATAATATTAATAATGTATAAAAAGTTATAGTAATGAATTCTATTAAGTTCCAAGTGTTATTCCAAGAAAGTTCTAATTCATGAAGTAGTCGTAAAAATAAGGAAATCAGGAATAGAACGTTTTGGAAGATTGTAGAATGTTCCAGTAGAATCTAGAGAGTTCGAAAGGTTCTAGAAGTATGCAAATTAGGTGTTAGCCCCCTATAAAAATAGGTTTTGGGCAGTGAGTCGTCAGTTGATAGCAGGATGGGTTGACTTCATCAGCTCTGGTTTTAATTCAAGGATGTATATCCAGCCAAAACAATCTCTCTGAGTAAAGTCAACGACAAAAACTAAAACTTGAAACAGTTGATAAAAGGATGTGCTGACCTCATCAGCTCTGCTTTCAATTCAAGAATTTACATCCAGCCAAAAGAATCTCTCTGAGTAAAGTCAACAACAAACTAAAACTTGAAAGATTTGTTAAGAGGATTTGCTGTCATATCAACTCCGGTTATGATTCAAGGATTTATATCTAGCCAAAAGAATCTCTCAGAAAAGTCCAAGCAACTAAAACATGAAAGAAAACCCCATGGAACTACATGGGTAAATACATATTTTTGCCTCTTTCATTGACCAAGCCCATAATTAGTTTTTATATATACATTTAAGGATTTCCAAAAAATATAGCACTTAACTTCCATGCCAACTTAACTGGGTAAAGATATTTGGCACCTTCCCTCCCCTTCTCTTCCTTGTAACACTTCACCGGGCAGTAGTAAACTATACGTTTTTTATTTGAATGCCAAACTGTATATTTGTAAATATTTTTATCTAATGTTTTGTGAATTAAATATTTGTCTGTATTTTAACTCAGAGTTTTGGTCCATCATTTTTATTTTTATTTTTGTTACGCTTAACACGTAACAGCAAGTCATCCAAATAAACATAATAGTTGTAAACTACTTACAGTCATCTTTATAAAAAAAAAGAAAAAAGATTCACTGTTCACTCATCTAAGTTATATTTTTATGTGATAAATACAACAAGTAAATAATTTCTCATAAGTACCTTAGCAAATTTTTCTTCCGACTGAACTTAAATCTCAATTATTTTTATTAGGATTGACCACAACATGGCACCATTTCTTTTCAGAGAGCTAAGAACAGTGGCAACATTTCCAATGCCAGAGGAAGAGGTATTGTTTACAGGAGACTCAAGAGTCTTTTGGAAACAAGGGCAGAGGCCAATTGCATTATTTTCATTAGGATCAAACAGGAGCCAAGGACTGCAACATTATTCCCAATTAAGTCAGCCAAGTGTTGAGTACTGTGGTATTATTTTGAACAGGATTAAATTGGGAGCCAAGAACTGCAATAATGCTCAATTAAATCAAATGAGTGCTGTGGACTGTGGCATTATTTCCAACAGGATCAAACTGGTAGCCAATGATTATAAAAGTATTCTAAACTAAACCAAACAAGTGACAAGAACTGTGGCATTTTTATCAAATGTATCAAATGGGAGCCAAGAACTGTAATAATATTCTGAAATCAAATGAGTGTCAATGAGTGTAGCATTATTTGCAACAGGATCAAATAGGAGCCAAAGACTATAAAACTACCTGTTCCGTATTAATAGTCTACTACACAATGTATTCATCATTCTCAATGTTCATTTTCAAGTCTTTCATCCTCTAATATTATGAGAAGTTGTAATATCTTATTATGCTGCATAGGTATCAATAGGTTGGTTGGTAATCATTCCTTGTCAGAATGTGTTTCTGTTTGTAATCAAGCCTCTTTCTTCCTGTAATGATTGCTTCAATATTTGGTTTGAGATATTTCCGAAGGCTAATTACAATGATATTTTATAGCCATCAATAGGAAAGCAAAAACAAAACGAATGATGAATTATCCTTGCATGACTAATTAATTCAGTTTGTAAGATTCTAGCCTTTTGTTTTTAGATTGGAAAATTATTTAAATATTTGCAATTAAAATTAAATCCATCATAAACTGTTTCAAATATATTTGAAGAAGAAAGAAAAAATGGCTTACTGGAAAACATTAATTGCACAATCAAAGTGCATCTATGGAAAAGGTGGAAAAAAAATTTATTTGACAGGTCCCACTTTAAGCTTGTTTGTTGGATGAGGCCTTTTTACTAAGGATAAAAGGGTTTGAAATTTTGAACCATATAACAGCCATGAATCAAAGGATTACTAAATACTTATTTGTTTGCTTCCGTCAACCTTAACCATTAGAAAAGTAGCAGCAGGTTTCTATTATTAAAACAAGGTACTTCCACAAATTTGTGATATCTAAGGTTTAAAATGAATTCTTAAAAATGAAAATTTTTTTATTAAAACTTTTATTTTAAATTGCAGGTTAATAGATTTTGTGACACTATTTGGCACTAAAGGGTTAAAAAATAGAAAGAAAGACATACAGATAAACTAAATACAGATTTTTTTTCTGTTTTGTTAGAAAAAGATAGAATCTCAAAAACCTAAAGAAAGTTCCCATGGAGAGGCAGAGTGCAAAAGAGGCCATGTGGCAAATACAGACAATTGATTAATGACTTTTGGTATAAATTTTCAAAACACAGAGCCAGATAAAGAGATTTTATACAAGCAAAAAGTTGAAATGATAAAAATTTAGTTATCAGTCAAAACTAACAGTGAACGAGACTACACTATAAACAGGTTCAGAAATAAGGATTTCTTAGTGGGTTGAGTTTGAGTTTTGTTTAACAGCATATCAACCTCTGTGGGTTATTTTATACCAAAAAGATATATGTTTTTAATGTTCAGTTATAGTGAGAAGTTTGATTTAGTCAGGTGTCAGGTTTCGATTTTTTTTTTTTTTTTTTTTTTTTTTTTTAGAAAACAAAAGATGTCTTCTAGTTTTGTCTTCCAAAATGCATTGCTGATAATTATTTTCCTTCAAAAGTGTGTTATGCCAATAATTTTTTCTTTCAAAAATGCATACTTTTCTATACAAGTCTATTTTTATACTTTCATAGTGTTTTGACCCCAGTTTGGGGGTTAACTATTTGCCCATAGCTGGGACCCTAACAGGTGGTAGCACTCTGAGTCAGGGTGGACCTGGGAACAACAGCAATTAAGAGGTGATTCCATGCTCCTCACAACCTCTCAATCAGAGGCCTTGCTGTCAGATACAGTTTACTGTCATAGCCAGAACCTTGGTGGGTTGAGTAATTAATGACCCTGATAAGAAGTCGAGAGAGATTTCTGACCAGGACCAGAGTTTTCCTTGCATAGGAGAAATTTTGAAATAAGAATTTAATTAATGACCGCAAATAAATGTGACCTGAAAGCAATGAATCTAATCAGTTGAAGGAGGACTGGTTGGTAGTGAACAGAGGTGGAAAACTAAGGATGGTGGAGAATTTGTATACGCCTTTGAAGGGTATTAGTGTGAGATATCAATGAAGAAAGAAAAGAGTTAATTTGGGCAGATTGATGCCTATGACTGCTGCTCACAGAAAAGAAAAAACCCATATTGAAAAAGATAATTAATCTTTGAAAACCAGAGAACAAAGAGAGCTTTATTGGAATTAGAGAATTTACCAATTTCCCCAAACCGGTCATACCTCACACCAGTTTTGAGTGGAAAGCCATATAAGTGAGGACCCGAAGCGGCTGAAGAGCGTTGCGGAGAAGTTTTCGCCAAAGAGATTTGTGGTTGAGATGAGAGAACTCGCTGCCTGACAGCACATGACTGCCTGCCTAAGAAGATCTCTGACTCAAACCCTGTACTAAACTTAACAGGACCAGCCAAAGTGTTACATTTCAACTTTGGATATGGGTTGAGAAGATAGCTGTCTGAAGTAGATAAAATTCGACTGTTGGAACGACTAAGCCTGTACCAAGAATTGAAGTTTTTTTTATGAAGATATTTTTTTCTGCTTATGACTTACCCAGCCTGAATGAATTCATTTGCAGCTGGGCAGAAGATTTTCCCACCATTATTTCTGCAATAAATTGGTTGCCAACCAAGGCTATAGAACCCAATCAGTCCTGCTGTTTGACCCATAACTGGAGGGAGAAGAGATGGATAATTCCCAAGGGTATTTGTGCATAAGTGAATGCAATGAATTCAACTGGATTTGAACTCAGCTGTTCTATTTCTCATTCAGAACTGATATCCACTGCATGACAACACACATTGCAATTTTTAAAAAATCTTTTTACCGTCAACTAAGCCTAGGGTCAAATCCCTAAAAAGAAGCACTCAACTCCAATCAGTAAGTAAATAGTACTTTGCTTTTTTCAGAAATGTAGACATTTGAATACAAACTTTTTTTTTTCCATAAATGAACTTTTTTTTTCTTGTTTTATATGGATTTTCTCTCCTTCTGTATAGTTTTGTTGAAAACATCTTTTGGTGGTATAGATACTTCCTTGGCAAATATACAGTTAATATAAAGTTAATTACAGAAAGAAAATATTTTACAAGACTTCAGAACCAGTTCAATGTTACATTCAGTTGCATGTGGTAATTCTATTAGGAGTTACACAATTGAGCCTTTCAACAACATGTCATGGTACTGAATTTATTGTCGGGTTGTTTTGGACGAGTTAGAATTATGTTCCAGCACCTAAATCAAAGCCAACTAAAGGATTATGAACTGATGAAGGTTTTATCAGAAACTCTACTGTAAATACCTTTTAGTAGAGCGTGTTTGTACACAAATAACAAAAATCATGTTGAAGTGTAAGACTGACAGATTCCACTGTCCACACTGTCTGTACCTAGAAACACTCGATCTCAGATCCCAAGCACTCTTTTTTTGCAAATATAGTAAGTTTTAAACAACATATATTAAAAATGAAATCATTAGTTTTACCTGTTTGGGTGTAATTTTTTGAGTTTCTCTTCACAACACTTTTCCAACTCTAAATATGTTCCCTCTTCCCCAGATCTGCAAAAAGAAAGAAAGCAGTAAAATTGAAAATTGTACTTTTAAAAAACAAGGCACAACACAATATTAATTTTTTCTTTTATCTCACTTTCAGTTGCTTTTCATTGCAATTACTTACTACTCAGTCTTTATCTGGTTGTTAGTACAGGATATCCTCAACTTATGACAAAGTTCTGTACCTATGATGTGTTGTAATATGATTTTAAGTGAACATACCCACAATTTTCTGTGAATAAGTACTTATGCCACTGACCTAACATAATAGTAAATTAATAATCAAGTCATCACAAAATATTTCTATGTCGTATGTTAACATAATTAGGATGAGAAAAAGACACCGGAAGGACATATAAACAATACAAATAATGAAATGAAATTGTTTTAAGCTGCTTGTATATCTATTGCCAATGATGTCACTGGCTTTCGGTAGATGAGATGACAATGCATGATTTTGTCTCTTTTGCAGTACTTGGAAGCAGTAGTAAATCCAGATAAGGAAGAAAAGCAAATGTATTTTAACCCTCTACCTTGGGCCTTGTACAGGATGAACCTTAGGGTAAAAAAAAAATATTCTGCCCTGCCATAATCCATTTATTTACTGTATTGGTAATATTATCTTGAATTTTTATTAAATGAAGCACTGTCGACCATTATTAATTTTTGGCTCGTATTTCTTTCATCTTTATTTTACTTGCTTTTTATTATAGATTCTAGTAAGCATTTAAGCACTTGTAACTCTCTTCATACTTGACATAGAAAAAAAAATTGGGAACAAGATAGACATTAGCAATGAAAACAAAATTCATTACAAAAATCTAGGAATTAAAAAGATATGGTGACATCTGGGATATCCTTCAAAATTTCAACCTAAGCAGTAGTGGTGCCTACTTGTTAAAAAAAGTCTTCTTTGGGCTTATCAAAATTCTTTTAGAAATTGCTGGAATCTTGACAAGCTGTTACGTCATCACGCAACAGGAAGAGATAGATTGGCTTGTTTGATTGATTGGAAGAAAAAAACATTTTCGTTTGAGTTGAGGTGGTTAATGTCCATCTTTATATCACAAAAGAAATATGATATAGAAAAAGGCTATAGAGTTGAGATGGGAAGTTCTTCTGCATACAGTATATTGTTTTTATCTTCCATCTTGTTTCACTCCTTACCACATTCTTTATCTGATCAGAGGTTTCAACAAGATGTTAAAACATTCCTCAAAAACTTAATTGAAATCAAAACTGTAATCAGTCTTTTATGATAGAATACATAATTTAGCTGAAAGATGACATAAAATCATAGGGAATCAAGGAAAAAAAACAAACTATGATGATTAAATAATGATGTTATAAACTTATAAAAATAGAATATATATTTCAAGGAACTGCTGTGCACTTTGACACCAAGCACTTGTGCTGTTTCTTATTTTATTTTCCACACACACACACACACACACTCAATAAAAATTAATTCACATTATTGCACTGGAATTCACCCCTTACCATACTCTGTGGGGTCAAAAACAAGGACTGCTTGAATTTTTATTAAATGAAGCACTGTCGACCATTATTAATTTTTGGCTCGTATTTCTTTCATCTTTATTTTACTTGCTTTTTATTATAGATTCTAGTAAGCATTTAAGCACTTGTAACTCTCTTCATACTTGACATAGAAAAAAAAATTGGGAACAAGATAGACATTAGCAATGAAAACAAAATTCATTACAAAAATCTAGGAATTAAAAAGATATGGTGACATCTGGGATATCCTTCAAAATTTCAACCTAAGCAGTAGTGGTGCCTACTTGTTAAAAAAAAGTCTTCTTTGGGCTTATCAAAATTCTTTTAGAAATTGCTGGAATCTTGACAAGCTGTTACGTCATCACGCAACAGGAAGAGATAGATTGGCTTGTTTGATTGATTGGAAGAAAAAAACATTTTCGTTTGAGTTGAGGTGGTTAATGTCCATCTTTATATCACAAAAGAAATATGATATAGAAAAAGGCTATAGAGTTGAGATGGGAAGTTCTTCTGCATACAGTATATTGTTTTTATCTTCCATCTTGTTTCACTCCTTACCACATTCTTTATCTGATCAGAGGTTTCAACAAGATGTTAAAACATTCCTCAAAAACTTAATTGAAATCAAAACTGTAATCAGTCTTTTATGATAGAATACATAATTTAGCTGAAAGATGACATAAAATCATAGGGAATCAAGGAAAAAAAACAAACTATGATGATTAAATAATGATGTTATAAACTTATAAAAATAGAATATATATTTCAAGGAACTGCTGTGCACTTTGACACCAAGCACTTGTGCTGTTTCTTATTTTATTTTCCACACACACACACACACACTCAATAAAAATTAATTCACATTATTGCACTGGAATTCACCCCTTACCATACTCTGTGGGGTCAAAAACAAGGACTGCGCACCCAAAAGTTCAGAAGTAGTGGAAAGCACACCACATGGTCAAAAATATGATTTATTGACCAATCAGGGCTCCTCCCCAGAGCCTCACCATTCAGATATAAGGAAGGTAGAAACTTGCAACAAACCAGAGGGAACAGACAAAGGCACAGAGACAGCCTTGAGCCAAGACCTCCTATATATTAACCATATGGTTAATATATAGGAGGTCTTGCTTGAGCACACACTGAGAGAATTCAGCAGTTCACACAACAGGCAGTATCACATATCAGTGAACATTCTTTCACTCTCTCTTTCTCTCATCTCCCTCACTACACATAGTCCTACCTTTCCCTCTCACATTCTCAGTTCCTTTCTTTCTCCATTTTTTTTTTTTTTTTTTTTTTTACAGCTTTATGGACAACTTCATTTCTGTACAAAAAAAATAATTCTTTTATTTTTTTTACGAAAATAAACAAAAGTTTATTCTACTTTATTTGTAGTGCATTTTTCTTTTTATTATTTGTTTGAGGGACTTCTTAGCCACCCCCCTCTACACACTTCTGAGAGAAACACAATTTAGCTGAAAGGAGACAAAGAAATTCATGAAAAAGTTATGATTGCATAATGATGTTATGAAATCATTCAAAAAAAATTTTTTGTCAAGTAAATGTCAGAAATTTTTGCATCAACCCAAACTTTTAATATTAATTTTATTAAAAAAAAAAAGTTTTGCACACACATCTATAACAAAATAAATTATACAATATCAGATTTATGCCAACCAATTCTTAACTTTTATATTCACAACTGCTTAACAATAGCTAAACTGGTTATATAAATCTAACCTAATCTATCTAATCTAAATCTATCTAAATCTAAACTTATTTATAAATGGAACTTTGTCTGTGTGTGTGTCTGTTACCTATAGACTACGAAACGGCTGAACCGATTTTCTAGAAAATTTACACAGTTGTACTATAAGCGTCTGTACATCCAATAAATATCGAAAATTGATAATAAAAAAAAATTGGGTTATAGAAGGAGTGGTCCGATTTTAATCAAATCTGATACACTCATAGACAAAGACATAAGAAACGATATTCAGAAGTTTCAAGGTTGCAGTTCTTACAATAGTGCAGAAAAATTGATTTATATATATATATAAAGGCAAGATGTTTGTGTGTTGGTTTATGGTTTCGCTTTAACTGGAAACAACTATTGCTTTTTAGTCTTTCGTGCCAATGTCCAAAGAGTCTGAGCTCCAGGACCATGGATTAGTTTCAAAGCTTTCATTACACCCGAGCAACACCGGGCTATACTGCTAGTGAAAGGATAAGTTACAAATAGGAAACATTCACATTTAACATGTTTCACTTTCATTTAAGCTTTATCAGAAATTTTTGTGAAATGAATTATTGAAGAGAAAAATTCCAGTACTTTTAGTTGCGGTGTTGGCTTTAGATTGGTCAGGTACACCTTCAGTGTATTTGTCTTGCACTGTTAATGTGTTTGTACATGTTTGTGCATGCATACATGTGTACATTTGTATTCTAGTATGCATTTTTGTATCAGTTTGATAGTGTCCATGTGTATAATTTCTGAAGATGGTAGTGGGATGTTAGTGTGTTTGTGTATCATATTTCTTGTTGGTCTTGCGAGATTTGGGTGATAATGTATGTGTGTATCTAGTTCACATTTTTGTTTATCTGGTAGTGTCTAGACATTAACTGGGGGATGTTTGGTGTGGAAGTAAAAGACTTAGGTTATATCAGCTACAATTATGCAGATCTTAGACTCTTAAAGTATTGGTTTTATATAAGTTAGTGATATGAAAAAAGTGCATTTGGTACATGTTTATTGATGGGAAAGTGTTTATTAGTATCCTGTTTTAATATTTTTGTTGTAGCGAAACACAATTCTTTCTTATTAGGGTAGTACTTTTTTAAATTGAAATTATGGTCTGTTTTATTTTTATGTGTTCTGAGAGAGTTTGTAGGTTTTTCTTATGTTCATAGATGCAGACTTTTATGTTTATAGAGGTTTCACTTATATAGCTTTTCTAGCAATACATGCATATAATACTATAAATCTCAGCATCTGATGTGGTGTTTCTTGCTAACTAGATTTCTATCTTGGAGGTGGTGTTTATGATCCTAGTGTCAGATTTATATAGATAGATATGTGTGTATGTACATATAAGCAGTGTAGACACAGAGATCAAAGGTGACTGTCTATTCTATTCTTTAACACAATTTTAAAAGACAATTTGAAAAACTCTTGACGTCTTTATGTCTCGCAGATCAAATAGTATCATAAAAAAGTGGATTTTATTTCAACCAAATGGATTTATTAGTGACACAGAATTTGATTCATGTTAGTCTATGAATGCTGGATTTATAAACTATACACACACACACACACACACACACACACAATGTATTGTCTTTTTTAGATTAGATTTAACTAATTTTGCCTCAGTTTTTATTTATCTATTGATCTGTTATAACATTTTTCATGTACCATATATTTTTTTAAATTCCATTTTTCTAAGTACAGGTGATTGGTTGAAAAAGCCAAGTTGTATATTAGCTGCAGTGGATTTGTAGATTATGTCACTTTTGAGGCATTTTCATTTGAGAAAATCATCTTTATTGTTTTAATAAAATGGTATTTTTGATGTCAAGACTGTGTTCAAGACGGTTTTCCATAACATTCCGCTGCATTAAATATGCTGTTTAATTCCAAATCCTTTTTATATTCTATTTTGAAATGCTTCACCAATGTGTTCTTGACAGCATTTTCAGTTGACATCTGATTTAGTAGAATCTCGTTTATGATATTCAGTTGTTTGACTTTCATTAAATTTCTAACTCTTTTAGAAAGTTTCATGATTAATTCTTATATTAAGATTAGCTAAATTTCTGTACTAATAAATATTCCAAAATAAATTTTATAAATTTAATTTAAAAATTTTTTTTTTCAATATATCTAAAAACTTTTAAAATGGTCAGTCAGTCAGTTAAATGCCATACGTGATACACGCTTGGGCGATCACGTCTCTTTCGAGACATGACTGACTGGACAGAAGATTATCCCGCAGTATTGCTTTCTGCAGTAGACTGGTTGCCAACCAAGGCTATAGAACCCAATCTGTCCTGCTATTTGACCCATAACTGGAAGGAAGAGACGGATTAATACCTTTCCCAAGGGTATTTGCTCGTAAGTGAATACAATGGCTTAAAGTAGATATCCCAAACTCAAAATTTATTTTCAGTATATCTAAAAACCTATAATACAGGTATATAGACCTTGGCAAAGTGTAAAATAAGGCACTTGTTACGAGGATGTATTTATATATAAAAATAATATTAATAATGTATAAAAAGTTATAGTAATGGATTCTATTGAGTCCTAAGTGTTATTCCAATAAAGTTCTAATTCATGAAGTAGTCATAAAAATAAGGAAATTAGAAATAGAATGTTTGGAGGATGCCAGAATGTTCCAGTAGAGTCGAGAGAATTGAAAAGGTTCTAGAAATATGCAAATTAGATGTTAGCCCCTATAAAAATAGGTTTTGGGCATGTAGCAGTTAGTTGATAGTAGGATGGGTTGACCTCATCAGCTCCTATTTGATTCAAGGATATATATCCAGCCAAAACAATCTCTCTAAGTCAACGACAAAAACTAAAACTTGAAACAGTTGATAAAAGGATGTGCTGACCTCATCAGCTCCAGTTTCAATTCAAGGAATGATATCCAGCCAAAAGAATCTAAGTAGATGACAAGCTGAAACTTGAAAGAGTTGTTAAGAGGATTTGCTGTCATATCAACTCTGGTTAAGATTCAAGGATTTATATCCAGCTAAAAGAATCTCACAGAAAAGTCCAAGCAACTAAAACCTGAAAGAAAACCTCATGGAACTATCTGGGTAAATACATATTTTTACCTCTTTCATTGACCAAGCCCATAATTAGTCTTTATATACGCATTTAAGGATTTCCAAAAAATATAGCACTTAACTTCCATGCCAACTTAACTGGGTAAAGATATTTGACACTTTCCCTCTCCTTCTCTTCCTCATAACACTTCACTGGGCAGTAGTAAACTATACGTTTTCTATTTGAATGCCAAACTGAATATTTGTAAATATTTTTATCTAATGTTTTGTGAATTAAATATTTGTCTGTATTTTAACTCAGAGTTTTGGTCCATCATTTTTATTTTTATTTTTGTTACACTTTACACGTAACTAAACTGGGGGCTCGTCCGGGATCTACTGTAACATAAATGGGGGCTTGTCTGGGATTAAAACGTAACGTACTAAATTAGTAAATGTGTTATAACCATTCCAATTTTTGTCTCATGCACTATTGACCCAAATGCCAATTTTAATAGTGTGTAACTGAAGATGCAGGCTTTAAACAAGTTTTAAAAAATCATTATAAATGTAATGCCAGATATGCAGTTTTAAACTAAAAGAAAGATAATTCTAATGGAATCAATAATTCTTAGATTAGACCAGATTAAAGAATGGGAAAATTGTGTTCTCAAAAACAATATAAAAATGTGACAGAAAGACAAAGTTGATTGATCATATAAGTTCCAGTTCAACAGTTAATGCCAAGAAACTTCTTCCTATACTTAATACACACAACAGAGAGGAAGCTAAAGTTTTTTTTGTCACTAGTACCTTAATTTAAAAAAAAAAAAAAAGAAAAAAAAAAAAGAGAACTTAGATATATACACACCATATAGAAAAGGCTCAAGCACAATTTGACTGTAGGGCAAACACTGGTCAAAAGTATACTACTCTGAACTTGCTTAAAAAGTATGCATTGAAGTACATACCTGAAACTTTGAAACTTTACTAATTTTAAAAGAAAGAATTAAAAAAAAAACAGCTGTACTATCAATACTTTTTGTAATGTATGTATCGTATTTTATCAATGCATGTATCACCACTGATAACTTGCTCTAAAAAGTATGCATTAGATTACATATCTGAGACTTTGAAACTTTACTAATTTTAGGAAAAAGAATTAAAAAAAAAACAGTTGTACTGTCAATACTTTTGTAATACATGTATTGTATTTTAGAAAATTTTGGGAAATTATGTTGTTTTAATTCGTCAAAAACAGGAAAGTCAGAAATTTATTTTACAAAAGAAAAACAAATAGTTTATAATAATCCTGTCATGGATTGGTTAATTAAATTGTATCAATTTGTATGTCAAGTAGAAGACTTATAAAATGTATAGTAAACTAAGAGACAGGTAAGAAGTTAACAATTGATTACATGTTGTAGAACAACACAATACAACAATATAGTGCTGCCAATGGGATGTTTAACTCACTTGAATGAACTAGAATTTGTTGAGACTTGGATCTGGTGTTTTGCAGCCCAGGCTAGAGCTAAAAAATTGAAAGATAAACATGTAAAAGAGGGAGAAAATGAAATAACTGCCCTCTTTCTAGCCTCAGTAGGTTATGAAGCTATATTGAAATTTTGTGTTATAGTGTACATCAAACAAATGGAGAATTTCACTTTTATCAAAATAATTTCAGAAATTATAAGTAGTTTATAACTTACAAAGAAACCTAGAAATTTGGTTCTTTCTGCTATGACGGTGGAAAGAACCAAATTTCTGTCAATCAAACAGAAACAAAATCAATTATGCAATCTCTTCAAAGTTATAGAATCTAGCAGATTCTGCGAATTTGAGAAATTGGGAACTCAAGATTTGACTATTGAGGATGAATTGATTCAGTTACAGTCGATTGAAATTATGGTTGATACATTTCATAAATATAAGATATTAGAGCAACTCCAATTGAATAATTTGTCTCTAATTGCATGTGTGGAAGTTACAAGAGCTGGAATTAATAAAAAAAAGTATAATTCTACCAAGGACAATATTACAGTGAAATAATTGAGCTGTTTGCTGAGTTACACAAAAAGAGCAGTGAGTTTGAGTGGACGCAAAGGCACACTAAAGACAATCATGAGAAGAACAACTGGTAAGAAGTGTTTGATCCTAAACAAAAAAAAAAATAACCATAACCACTGATGCAAGTGAAAAAGCAATTGCTGCCATTTTATTGCAAGAGGAACATCCAATTATGTATTTGTCAAAGAGGTTAATATCGGCAGAGATTAACTATTCAAATATTGAGAAAGCGGCATTGGCAATCGAATGGTGCATGGAAGGGGTAAAAAATTTTTGTTGAAGTCAGATCACAAGCCATTGGAATTTATTTTCAACATGAAGAAAGAATTGCCAAAAGTTACTTTTTCAAGGATACTGCATTGGGTGATAAAAATCATGGCATTTGATTTTGACATAATATATGTGAAAGGAAACACTATTTTTCATGTGTATGCCTTATTAAGGTTACAGTTTGTAAATGAAACAAAAGAGAAGCCTGAAACTTGTGAAGATACAATATTTCACTGGATGAAGACAGATGTGCTTCTTATAAATAGATTTAAAAGTGAAACTGAGCAGGATCTGGTGTTAAATGATGAAAATAATAACAAGTAATAGAGATGGAACAATTGCTAAATGGTACAGTGATCATCGAGAATGGTATATGTAATGGAAAGGTAATAGTAGCACCATGGGTGTTGAGAAAAGACATTGAAAGTAGTGCATGATGATAAGCATTGTGGAGTAACACAGATAAAGTTAAAACTGCAAGCATGGTGGCTGGGGTATTCAAAGGATGTTGAGGAGTATATTAGGAGGTGTCCAAAGTGTAATGAGATAAGAAGTTTCAGGCAGAAAGAAATTCATTTCTGGCCTAAGAAAGCACAGCGCTGGGTTAGCGTGCACATCAACCATGGGCATATGAGGGATATGGGGTCATTTTTAATACTAGTAGACACATATTCAGGTTAGCCAGAGGTGATCAAAGTAAAGGATAGAAGAGTGACCATGGTAAAACAGGTTTTAAAAAACGTGTTTTCAAGAAATAGAGTGTCTCAAATTGTAGTTACAGACAATGCACCTGAGTTTTGGGATGAGAGTTTGTGTGTCTGGTTAAGATGGATTGGATGCATCCCATATAAGACACCATCATACCATCCGTAATCTAACGGGATAGCAGAGAGAATGGTCTAAACTGTGAAAATGACATTGAAGTTGTTTTCACCTATCAATGAGAGTACTGAGACATTATTATCAAAAATGCTCCTTATCTATAGGTCTGTCTCATGTGTGGGCACTAATGAGAAGGTAGATCAAAGTCCCCCTAATGATGCCTTTTGCTACAAGGGAAAAGGTGTGGTATAAGAAAGACATTGCTGAGTCTTGAAGAGGCAAGTTTCCTATTACAGAAAGGAAGCAACACAGCAAAAATTGAAAAGGAAGGGCAGCGTATTTTGGCACATGCTGACCAGTTCAGAAGTCGGAATGTATTGGAAGATATGGAGATGAAAGATCAAGAACGTCAAGAGGAAGGATAATAAGGAAGGAAGGAAGGAAGGAAATAATGAGGCAAAGCAAAAAATGTAAGTGCAGGAGCAGGGAGAGAAAGAGTTACAGAAGTAAGGTTGAGCAGGATATGGAATTAAGTGAAAGTGAAAAAACAGATGAGCATGAGGTAGATAAAGAAAGACTGAGGTTGCCATTGAAAAAACGACAAGAAGAGCAAACAGAAGGACAGCATAAAACAAAAGTAATTTGTTCTTTCTGTTACTCCTTCTGAGTGACAGAAAGAACAAGGGGGTATGACTGCTCCGGTTTCTGGAGGGTGTAGTATTCCATGCAAATTAGCCTGGCACTATTTAAGTGGCAAATAGCTGACAGGTCAGGCAGCAATCCATTGCACCACAATTGACAAGGAGAGATACATCACATCTATTGCTACAATCAGAGATATGTCACAATTATTGCTAATCACAGATATATATGGGATTCACAAAAAAGAAAAACTTAATGGTCCATTCTGACTAATTAAGACATAGAATTGACAGAGAATAAAAGATGAGTTATTAAGATGAGGGTAATGTAATAGAAGACAAGTTTATGGATGATAGCAAGAATGACTCCAACGTGGAAGATGAGAGGAGACCAAGATCTTCATTAAAAATAACAGGACATAACCAAGGAGAAGATGAGAAAAAAAGCTTGGAAAAGAAGTTTGAGATCAACCAAAGGCATTAAACTTCTTTGCTTCAGAGAGGTTTAGTAGTTTGGTAAATAGAATTGTACTTATTTGCATACGTTATGTAGAAGATTTTTTGATTGGTTGTTTTGTTTTTATGGCATATCAACCTCGGCAGGTCATTTACTGCCAACTAAATTTTTTATCTATTTATTGCTGGTAATATTTTTTCTTTCAACAATTTATTGTTGTTTTTTATAAGTTTTGTGTCTAGTAATACTTCTTTCTTTTCGAGTATCAAGATTCATTGGGATTTTGTTTTTAAGGGCAGGGTCCCCAAGTCCTACCCTGTTATTTAACCCATAACTGGAGGGAAGAGACAGATTAATACCTTTCCCAAGGGTACCAGTGCTGAAGTGAATGCAGGGTATTCAACTGGAATTTGAACTCAGCTTACCGATTTCTCTTTCTGAGCCAATATCCACTGCCCCACAATGCACATCCATCACTAAACGCTTACAGCACCTGGTATTCCCAAGTGGTCACCCATCTAAGTACTGACCAGGCTCAACATTGCTTAACTTTGGTGATCGAGCGAGAACCAGTGTATTCAACATGATATGGCCGTAAGCCTTATGTAGAAGAGATATAGGGTATAGTAAAATAAGAGACAGCAGAAGTTGACTACTGATCATGTCAAAAAATAACACAATACAGATCTTCTAAAGTTATTCAATTTTAAACTCACAGAAAAAAACTTTTCTATACATCGTGAATGACTCTACTGCACTTCCACTCCTCGTTGGTGATTTGCCACCTGAATTTCTTTATAAACCTCCAATATCTCCTAATACCTTTGGAACACTGTATCCAGCCATCACTTGAAATTGGCGTTACATCAAAGTCCCATCTGAATACAACAAATGTAGACTGCTTGTGCAATATCATCTGTCAAAAGCCATCTTTGTGGGAGCTGAAAACTTTATCACAGCACTGAACGGAGATGCAATATCAATGATTTGGCCAATATAAAAATTGAAGTCATACATTGGTTTGAAAATTCTTGCAAAAGTTGTAAAATTTTGAATTTTCGTGAAACTTTCAGGACTTATTCAAAATGGAGTTATTTTTTTAAAGTTTTCTAAATGGAGTTATTTTTTAAACATTTCATTTTTTAGAAAATCTTAGCTCTTAATGCTTCTATGCTAATATAAGTTTACACAGTAACCCACTACTTTGAGTGACTCTTGGGCCTTGTATTGGGTGAACATTAGTAAAAAAAAGTAAATATCAAAACCCATTGGCCTTGGTGCTTGTAACTAAAGGTCACCCGAGGTGGTTCATCCCTATCAGGAGTATTTTAGTTGTTTAAATACTCAGTGTCACTGAATGTCTTTTCTTTCATTTGTTTTAGAGATGGAAATGAATCAACTGATTTTCCTGACATCAAGAAAAGAAAGGAAAGAGCAGCTTCTGGTAAAGATTTACTTCCACTGTTGTTGGTCCTGATACCTAAAAGAACCTTCAGACATCCAAGTTGATCCTTTAGTGCTTCCAAACTACTGCTTGTTATATATCTTTAATAATGGAATTCACAGGACTACTGATGCTTGACGACTCTGGTAATGTTTCTTTGTATCTAAGACATGCTTTTTCATAATCTTACCTCTCATTTTTAGCAATCCTTTCTTGCACGTGAAGTTTCAGAATTATTTCTTGTTGCTTGTGTCTTTGTCACAGATGTTTTGCCGGCTTTCTTGAAATACTGTAAACTGATTGCTTCTAGCTAAGCTGTAGTCTGGTTGGACTTAAGTATGTCTGAGGTGAACTGAAGATGAAGTAATGCATATCATCTTTTTTGTCAATTCCCTTTCAAATTTCAAATATTGTTAATACATTTGAATTTTGAAATGTTGAGGGTGTTAGAGAAAATTCTTTTGAGAAAAGCAAGAAACTAGAAGAGAGAAAACAAACTATTAGAATATAACTTACAGTTACATCTATTTCAGCAGTGAAATGATGAGACCTATTTGCCAATCTTATAGTACACTTAAATTCATGTAGTTGTGGTACTAAAGAGGAGAGCTTATTAGAACAAATGATATGAAAATATTTATAAAAAAGACTGAACCCACATTATGATCGTGTGAAAGTGACTGATAATACTATAGATCTTTCTTGGGATTTTGTCGAGAGTGCAGCTAGAGTACAAGATCATATATGGCAGCAATATTCCATATATGAACAAATGGTAGTTCTATAAATGTACAAGATTGATTCTGATAAGAAAACTTTTCAAATAATTCATTCCTTTGTGTGTGTGTGTATGTATTTATATATATATATATATATAATTACGAATTACTTGTACATTGGGTTTTTATATATATATATATATATATATATATATATATATATATATACACACACACACACACACGCACAATAGACAGTATTGGTAAACCAACATAAAAACAAAATAAAAAACAGAAAAAATAGAACATTAAATAAGAAAAAAAAAACAATCAAAAACAGAAACCTAACTAAACAGTAAAAGAGTGCTCAATGTCTAAATGAGAAAGACAGAGCAAATAAACTACCCAGCAACACTACTAAAAAATGTACAGAATTCAAACCACTTCTTTCATGCTACTGATCATCAGGTAATGAGAACAGGTACACTATATATATATATATATATATATATATATATATATATATATATATATATATATATATCTCCATACACACACACGCATATATATTAGTCATCCACATACAAGCCTGTTTCGTTGTATCACAGCTCATCAGTGTGGCTAGACGCATCCACTTGCTTCTGGCTGGGATCGAAACTCAACCGATTTGGTGTCAGTCGTAGTTGCTACTCCCTAAGTCATCGATGCATGGAATCAGAGAAAGGAAATTTTAACGTGTTGTATATAAGCAGTGTATACACACGCCAGTCACCGAGAGAACTCGATTCATTTCTGAAGAGTCACGCATATAGCAGAAGTGGAAACTGTTTTCAAAATTTTCTTCTCCAGAGAGCTCAGTCATAATGAGAGCATAATAAATATATATATATATATATATATATATATATATATACACACACACACACACACACACACAATACTGTGAAAAAAGGACAATAAGAAATGTACTGTTCCTTACCATTTATTTTTAATTTTACAGTGCTAAATATGAAAGCAGAGCTAAATTTTGAAGCGTTTTTTCGTTAATCACCCAAAAAATGATTGAAAAAAAGATAGATACAAAAAAATGATAGATATACAGTAAGTACCCTGGTTATAATAATCCCAACTTACATTAAATTTTGTTCCGATTCATACCATTTCCTTCATACATGCAACAAGTAAATGTAAAGAATCATGCCCTTTCATTTTTTGCTGTATACATACCCACATTCTTCACCACTAATCTCAGTTGTATTTTTATGATACTTAAAAATATGTACATTATATATATAAGAAAAATGAAGGCAGACACGTTATTTCATGGTAAATCAAAAATATAAACCTATTTCAGGCAAACCATCATCAGTTTCTGTCTTTATTGTACAAAGGATTTTACACAAATGAAATTCACAAAGACCTCAAAAAAAAAAAAATGAATAAAAATAAAGGTCATTCAATTAAAAAAGAAAATTTAAGAAAAAATACATCATTACATCAGTTCGGTGAACACACACACACATATTTATACATAAGCATATATATATGCAACATATAATCAAATAGCATGCGTATTTGATTATATGTTGCATATATATATATATATATATATATATATATATGCTTATATATATATATAAATATGTGTGTCTTTTTTTTTTTTACTTCCTGTCTCTTTTCTCAGTCGTTGCTAGGAGAGCAACACACTTACTGTACATTACAATACATATCTGATATTACAAAATCTAGTAAATATCCAAGATGGATTAAAACTTTGCAACCAAAATGTAACAAATTTTACATGGTGGCCAAAGAAACATGCAGTCTAACATTATCCTGATGAACATGATGACCTTTCCTTTAACTAATTCCGGATGGATGCTTTTCATCAGTTATTACCTTCACTTAATCTAATTGAAATGGACTGCCTCTGTTTGAGATTCTATTCTGTAAGTCAATGTTTTCACAATAAAATTGATGCTCCAACCAATGCTCGTATAATTTTCAGGGTATGTATATATAATAAATATACCAAATGAATCTCAAGTTATATGTTTTTATTAGAAATATTTACAATAACTTATTTGATGGTGTAAGATTTTATTATGCAACTTGAGTATTGCTCATCCTATTCGAAATAAATATCTATATATTAATAAACTTGCCACATTTGTTCAAGAGGCAAACAGAGAGAGGAACATAGAGAGACAAAAAATATCAGTCCAACACAGATAGGGATTGAAGTGAGGGGTCATCTCAGAGAAAGGCAGTTTCATGATCTAACAATCTGTTGAGGACATTTGGGTATTTTTAAGAGCAACTATGTCACTTTTCTTATAACTATCAGGGAATGGTCATGGGTTGATAAGTACAGAGAGCGGCCATTAAAAAATTATTAGTAAATCCATGCAATTTACAAAGGTCCTGCTAATATATATTACAGATATTTTTTTTAATGTCAGATATATTAAGATTGCCATGATTCATAAAAAGATATAATCTCCAAAGAGAAACAAGATATTGTAAAGTTATAACGTGATATTGTTTTTTACTGCTTATCAACCTTTTGTTGGTTATTTAAAGCCAGAAAATATTTTTAGATTATAAGAATTTTTGCGGGGGAGTTAGAAGGATTCCCAAAAAATTAGAAAATTAATTTCTCTTGTATTTCATCCACTAAATCTTTCACCTTAGAAATGTTTTGTGAAAAACAACTTCAAACTAGTAGTTGAAGATTTCTAGAAATAGCAAAAATAACACCAAAAATCTGCAGATCAAAAGCTGCAAATCTATAGATCATTCACAAAACTGCCCTTCACGCACTGCAGTTAACAAGAAACTCAACTATCCTATTGTTTAGGGCACTCGGTTTATATGTAGGTTGGAAAGTTGGTGATTGGATTAACCAGCAAGACAGCATTTGAAGAAACTGGTGTTGTAAATAAGCAAAGATAAAAGAAGAACTGGTGAAACACATGAAAGAAATCAAACTAATACATTTAAGTAAAAGTCACAAAGAAAAACATTCAGTTGGACAATCATGTTATCCCCAATCTTAGCAAAAGTATTCAACTGCTACTTGTAGGAAAAATCTTTCCCAAATCTGTGGAAAGTGTCATGTGTATACCAGGTTTTCAAGAATGTGGGCGAGCACTCATCCTTCTCTCAGTACAGACCCATCAGTCTCCTCAGTATCATAGGCAAACTTTTTGAGGCTATAATCAAGAAGAAGGCGGTTGATCATGCTAACAGAAACAAACTTTTGAGCGACAAGCAGTACAGGTTTAGACTAATCTAACCCACCCACCCACCTTCCTTTCTTATTCCATTGGTGAGAATTAACTTGAGCAGGTTTTTTCGCACAAACAGCTCTACTGTGGAGCCAACTCCCAAGAGGATGCTTCCCAAATCACTATAATATTAATCTGTTCAAGTCTAGAGTTAACTGTTATCTTTCCCACATATCTGCATAAACTATGCTTTTTACTCTGCTTCCAAGCCTTGTACAGAGTGAACATCATTGTAAAAAGAAAAAAAAAAAGTTCAGGCGACTTCTCACTTTATACAGAGATCATTGTGGAAATTTCTGTACAACCTCAACCAATCACCAACTTTCCAACCTACATATAAACCGAGTGCCCTAAACAATAAGATAGGTGAGTTTCTTGTTAACTGCAGTGCGTGAAGGACAGTTTTGCGAACAATCTATAGATTTGCAGCTTTTGACCTGCAGATTTTTGGTGTTATTTTTGCCATTTCTAGAAATCTTCAACTACTAGTTTGAAGTTGTCTTTCACAAAACATTTCTAAGGTGAAAGATTTAGTGGATGAAATACACAAGAGAAATTAAACACTTGAAAGAAAAAAATGAAAATTACATCATTAGAACAATGTCACATCTTTAATAATCAATGAACAAAAATGTTTCCAACAAGCATCCAGTTGGCAAACAAAAATAAACAGGGTTGTAACTCAAGACGTGTCCCTCTCTTGAACAGTCATAGGGTGAATATTGTGCTGATATTTATTGAGCACAATATCCACACTAGAATCATCAGCCAATCAGAGCCTACAGAATAGACTTGCCTGGATAGCAGAATGGAATCTCCCAGGCTGTTATATAAACCACCTACCTGTCAGATCCAGAGTAAATTCAACAACAGTTGAGTACTGGATGTTGCTATTTACTAATCCTATGATCAATTGGTTTCATTTTCATATTTGCACCATTTTTAAGAATGAACTTTTCTCAGTGTTTAGGCTGATTTGATATAAGAATTATTGTTTCCATTAGAATTAATTTTCTTTGACTTCAAGACTACGTATTTAACATTATATTTATGATTTTTTTTACTTGTTTGAAGCATACATATTCAGTCACACTGTGAAAATTGGCTTTTTGTCAAATAGTTTTTTATGAAATTTAAATGGTCACAATACATTTGCTAATTGAGCTACCAAGATAAATTTGGTACTATTTTTATGGTTTGTCAATATCTCTATGCTTATATTATAGGTTTTTAAATATATTGAAAATAAAATTTTAGTTTGGAATACCTACTTTATGCAAGAAAATGTTTCTTCATGTTCTTCAAAAGATAACTATTGTCCATTACACCAAAAAAAGACTTTGAAGAAACTAAATTAATGGAACAGTCCTAAACCTTTCCAAATAGAAAACTGTAATAATCATTAAAATATATGAATATGAAAATATAAATAACATTCAGGCAAAGAAGTAAAATAAAACTGAAGTCAAAAGAGCAGAAAAGAAAATCAATGGTTGAAAAACTGATGAAGGTTATCTAATGTCAAAGAGCCCGTTTTAAAATAACAAAATGATAATTTATTCATGTATACTGTGAAATGGGTTTCCACAGCCAATGTCTTTTTAATCAATGGGTTACAACAGTTTATGTCACTTGAATTTATTGATAAATAAAAATTTATGTTGCAGTTGGTTTGTTTGCATAATAAAAGCTGACTATATCTAAACTTATTTATAAACGGAACTTTGTCTCTGCATGTGTGTGTGTGTGTCTCCATTACCTATAGACTCCGAAACGGCTGAACCGATTTTCTTGAAAATTTACACAGTTGTACTATAAGTGTCTGCGAGTGTTCTTAGCTAGGTTTTGTGTCGAGGTACCCTCGATAAATATTGAAAATCGATAATCTAAAAAATCGGGTTATAGAAGAAGTGGTTTGATTTTAATCAAATTTGATACACTCATAGACAAAGACATAAAAAATGATATTCAGAAGTTTCAAGGTTGCAGTTCTTACAATAGTGCAGAAAATTGATTATATATATATATATATATATATATATATATATATATATATAAAAGGCAAGATGTTTGTGTGTGTGTCTGTTTATCCGCCTTATGTCTATATTTTTTTCAGCCCTTTTATTTTAGTTTTTGCTTCAGGTTTGGCTCTAAGTAGGTATAATTGTAGTTCTTAGTCTCAGCCATGATACTATTTACTCAGAGGACTTATTTAGTCTTCAAAATTCAGTTTACAATGAAAAAAACTTATTTGATATCGATACCAGGAACTCAAAATTTGACTTACATCCAATCATTTTTCTTTCAGTCTACGGTTTCGCTTTAACTGGAAACTATTGCTTTTTAGTCTTTTGTGCGAATGTCCAAAGAGTCTGGATTAATTTTAAAGCTTTCATTACACCCGAGCAACGCCGGGCTATACTGCTAGTTATAAATATAGATAAACAATGATTCTTTTTCTCACAAACTGATAGTCATGATCTATCAATCTGTTATCTTCAATTCAGTATTGTTCTTTCAAACAAGTTATTCAATTTACAATTGGATAACTTTTTAAGACCCATTTCCATAAAATCTTAACATATTTACTGCCAAAATGAAGAAGGATCTAATTCTTGATTAGTCCTTACCTGGAATCTTGACTACAGTCACTTTCCAACTACCATGACGTAACTTTGTCTTTTCTATACATATTTTAATGGCAATTGTTCTGATGAGCTCTCCTCCTTGGTAACTCAAATGCCTGAATTTAAGTGTACTACTAGATTGGCAACTAGATTTCACAGTTTCACTATTAAAATAACTAGATGTATCTGTAAAATCTATTCTAATAGTTTTTTCTCATGTTTCTCATCTTTTGTGATGCTCTTCCATTTTTTAGCTTCACTGCCACCCATTATCTTCAAATATTGTCAATTGTCATCTTCTATCTTCCTCAAACCTGTTCTTTTCTTGTCCTTTCTCCTCATTAAAGACATTCTCTTTCACTCTCAGTAACCTCTTGTGTTTTAGTGGCATTGTTGCCTTGCTTATGGTGAAATTATAATTAAAAAATAAAAACACTATAATAATATCCCTGGGTTTCCAACCAAATTTGATGCTTCAATTTGAACAGGGTTCATGTTACTCTGATGAAGATAGTTTTAAATAGGTGTAAACTTCAGTCTATTTTCAAATCCTGTTCATACAGATGCACTATAGCCCAAAAATTTGGCACCACACTCTGGACTTAGAAGAATTGCCTAAAAATTGGTTTTTAGGAGTTAACTATTTACCCACAGTTGGGATCCTAACAGGTGCTACTACTCCAGGTCAGGATGGACCTGGGAACAACAGCAATTAAAAGGTGGTTCCACACTTCTCAAAACTTTCTTATTAAAGGCCTTGCTGCTAGATGTAGTCTATTGTCATATCCAGGATGCCACTAAATTTGAAAAAGGCAATAAAATTGAAATCCTTTAATATTTATCAGTATATTATTATTAATTAAAATAATTAAAACTGATCTAAAAGGAAGAGTAAGAAATCACTGAGAAAAAAAAAGAAAAAAAAAGGCAGACTTGAAGGAGACTACCACCACCTTTAAATTTTTTGTTTTTCATTTTTTTTTTACTTTTTTCAGTGCAATCGTATCGGTTATTACATAAAGTTTCTGATTATCAAAAAAAATTTGAAAACATTTCAATATTTAAACAATTTTAGGTGGGGCTCACTTTCTCATACAACATTATACTAAATTGATGCTCCAATTTAGAACCACTTGCGTTGGGGTCACTTTGTTTTGGTTTTTTTTTTTTGGGGGGGGGACGAGTTGTTGCTCTTGTTTTTGTCTTTTTCAAGTTTTTTTAGTTCTTATGATGGCATCTTCCTCAGAAACTCCAAGAATGGCTTTATTCAAAAATTTCGCAAAGGATTCAGTAGTTAAAATATGCACAAACAAAAAAAAAAATAATTGCACAGGATCAATTTACTATAAGGTTGTATGAAAAACTGAGCCCCCCACCTAAAATTGTTTAAATGTTGAAATTTTTACAAATGTCTTTGTCAATCAGTAAGTTTAAGGTTTAATTGATAAGACTGCACTAAAAAAAAAAAACAAAAAAAAAACAACAACAAATTTAAAGGTGGTGGTAGTTTCCTTCAGGTCCGAAAAAAAAAAAAACCTTGTTTACTAATAAACAAACAAATATACAAAGATATTTATAAGTAATTTTCTAAAAACAATAAGAGTAACATTAAATATTCAGTCTACACAGAAGAAAAAACCTTACAAAAGAAAGACATGAGAGAAGAATTGCTTGAAAGGCAGTACATACATTAAAATTTTGTAAATCTTTTCCAATTCCTTCACATCGTTACACTTCTTGATGTAACCAAAATCCAGATGGTCAAGCGGAATCTGGTACTTGCTAACACTCTCCTTAAAATAAACTGGGGTATTTTCTCCCATCTTGTGGCAAAACCTACATGCAAATGGAAGATAAGCAGGTTCAACAAAAGAAGATGGAAGAAGAAATCAGTCTTTACACATTAAAATGGAGATGACATTTTCTTTTTTTTTTCCCCAAGAAATTCAAGTAATCCCAAAATAATACCAGAAGATTATTGCAAGACATAATCTAAAATTGTTTTTTGTTTTAATGACGTTCACTCTATAGAAGGCCCAAGAGCCACTCAAAGTAAAGTGTTACAAAGTAAGAAGAAGAGTTTATGGTGCTATATATGATAACAGCCCGAGACTTAAACATGTTAAAATTGTAGTAATCAAGAAAGCATCTGCTTGGGAGTTGCTTCCGTAAAATGTTTATATAATCCAAGTTTTTTTTGTTTTTTTTCCATTATGGATAGGAATGTATGTAAAGAAATATTAAGTAAATAAATATAGTAGATATTTTTTTTTTAAAATCATATAACCTCGAGCAACAACCATCACAGAGTACATGTCCCAGGCCCCTGAGGAGTCCGGCAAGGCTCATGGTGTTGCTCTGGACATCTCCAAGGCTTTTGACAGGGTTTGGCATACTTGCCTTCTATGCAAGCTACGAGGTTACGGTATTACCGGATGCTTGCTTGATCTGATCCAATCTTTTCTAAATAACTGCATAATGTGGATACTAGCTACAAATGACTTCTCCAAATATATATATATATATATATATATATATATATATATATATATAGCTTGTTTCAGTATAGTCTGAAAATTTTATTGTGGAAAGATTGACCAGCATAATAAAATTTAACAGCATAATATAATTACAAGCCATGGTAATTTAATTCCCCAAACTAACAAAGCGTGTCATGAGTTAAGCGTATATTTGCACCCAAGCAGATCCAGACATGCTGCAACTTCCACTTTCTTTCTGTCGACCAGATGAGTCATTCATTGTAGAGCAGTAAAGGAAGTTATATGTGCTCTTGATACTGTTGATGGAAAATAAACAAAATGAATTTGAAGCAACAGATTAATATCCAGTTTTGTATGAAGATTGGTAAAAGTGAAATGTTAGCTCTAATAATAGTGACTTATAAGGAACACGATGAAGAAACTGAGTGTTTTGAGTGGCACAAACAGTTCAAGGAAGGGCAAAAAGACATGCATGATGGCAAGAAAGAAACAGCAAAAAAAAAAACAAAAGAGGCAAAGAAAGATGCTCATGTTTATGAGAATCTTCAAGAAAAGACCTGAACCCTGGTCTTACAAGTGGATTCTTCACAATTAGTTTTCCTGTGCATAATACATATGGAATTCACTAGTTCCTGGCTAAGAAACTCATTACAAAAATTTACCTTATTTACCAGACTCATAGTTCCAGGCCATTTCCAGAATTGAAAAATGCCATGAAAGAACAAAAATTTGCTAATATCAAGCAACACATGACCACATTACTGAAAGGTATTTTGAAAAAAAAAACAAAAACAAGTTCCAAGAATATTTCCAGCAATGGTACTATCACCTCACAAAGTGCATTTAACAAAGAAAATACTTTGAAGGTGACAGCAACAAGTATTGATAAGGTAAGCAAACTTTTCTTTCACAAGGCTGTCCTGCAAATTGTCTTACTTTACATATTTAAAAATTTCCTCCTATTATTTACATTTTTTTCAAATGAAAATCTTTTAAAATACAGACACTATAGACTCCTACATGATGAATAAAAACACTCACATAGAAGCAGATAGTTAATCATTTTATCTGAATCTGAAGTATCTATAAATTATATGAAGTAAGATTTTCCAGGTGGCCACTCACTGACTAAAAAGAACGAAAATACGTAAAAACTTTCAGGGACAAGTGGCACACCATAACCAGAAGTTAGAAAGACTAGATTACAGGCTTATATAAACAGCCACAGTTAAAATTTAAGGGAGAATTTAAGATTTTTGCTTTAGCTTTTGCTAGCACACAAAACAAATTAGCAAAAAGCATAAACTTAGCTTCTCTTCTTGGAACAATTAGCTCAGGACACATTAAAAAATTCTAATGATTTGATTAATAGATTAAAATCCTTAGATATAACAAATAAAAACATGGATAACTTAGATATCATATCTCTATATACAAATCTGTCACCAAATATATAGACTTTTACAAAGACGTTTTTTTTTTTATCAAAAACCAACCTCCTACTATCAATGGATAAAATTATAAAAATGTGCCTTCTCATTAGAAATCAATCTTACTTTACTCCCAACAGTAATTCTTTTAGACATATATCTATCATGCAGATATAATTATAACAATACAAACTCTTATAATATATTATTAACTAATTTGTTTTTTTTTAGTACTTATCAACCCTTACTGGGTTATTTAAAACTGAAACATACTTTAGATTGTAAGAATAACTTTTTTTGAGTGAATATTGCAGTCACAACCTTTTAGAGGAATCATTTTTTCAAAGAAACTATTTAACCCATAGTTGAGGGGGAGAAAAGATGGATTCATAACTTTCCTATGGGTATCAGAACAGAATTAAATGTAATTAATCCAAACGGAATTCTAACTGCTCTCTGTTAAGCAGAGGATAACTAAATTTTCAAAATAACAAGTTAAAATACTACTTAAATGATTAATGACAGTA
This sequence comes from Ascarosepion bandense, assembly GCA_037127315.1. Classification (NCBI taxonomy): domain Eukaryota; kingdom Metazoa; phylum Mollusca; class Cephalopoda; order Sepiida; family Sepiidae; genus Ascarosepion; species Ascarosepion bandense. Next base: position 1,953,807 of record JBBBDQ010000635.1, read on the forward strand.
AACCAATTTCCATATAATCATTACAAATGGTAAACTTATTGGATGGGCTCAAGATAAAATTTTCAATTTATCTCTTTGTAATGGCTCTCCACAGCTTTTATTTTAATATCTGTAAACTCTGTATTACCATGATCATTCTTGGAAAAGATAGTGAAACGATTCTAAATTGTCTTATGTATGGTTTTAGATTTTGAGTTGTCTTGAGTGCGTTATTTAACAAATAACTGGTGAAAAACTGATAAATTCATGCCTTTTTAGATGTCATTACTTCAAAATGAACAAATTATCTTAGCTAGAATCTTAACTTTGTTCACAAATTCCATCTCTCACACTGTTAACCATTTATCCACAAACAAATGATACGTCAAGATTTTATTTTAGTTAATTTAGAAAAATTGCATGATGTGCATGTTTAGTCCATGGTATTCTAATCATCCTTCTGTAGAACATTTCTGTTGCCTCACGTCTTTTTCATCTATGAGGAGATGGTTTAGTATTCACTGTCATATCAATCAGTTAATTGCTATATGTGATACATGCTTGAGTGATCCATATCTTTTTCGAGACATCATTGACTAGATAGATTTTCCTGCAGTAGGTTGCAATTACTTTCTGCAGTAAATTGGTTGCCAACCAAGGCTATAAAACCCAATCTGTTCTGCTATACAACCCATAACCAGAGGGAGAAGAGATGATTAATACTTTTCCAAGGGTACTTGTGCATAAGTGAATAAAACGAATTTGACTAGAATTTGAACCTGATTTCTTATTCCAAGTCAATATAGAAGCCATCATATAGGAGGACTTATATTACATAATTCAGTACTCTTTTCTTTGTTTCTAACAAAATTTTTCTGTTTCATAATACTTTGCTTAGCTTTTGGAAGGCATCTTTCACTATCCCAATGCATATTCAGATTTCACTTTCTAGCCTCTGTTAAAACATTGCCCAAATATTTATATTGTATTGGCTTGATTTTGGTATCTTCAATTTGTAATTTGCATGTTGGGCTCACCCTTTTGCTAACAACCATGCATTCTGTCTTCTTGATGTTTACTCTTTTCTTCACACTTTCCTTCAGTACCTTCTGTAAAAGTTATTGTAGTTTCCTTTGTGTGTCTGCTATCAACACTGTGTCATCTGCATATATTATGTTGTTAAGATTATGAGCATCAATAATGAATCCTGGTAGGACTTCTTATTTTTCTCAGAATCACCTCACTGTATAGGTTGAATAAGTCCAGGGAGAAGAAACATCCTTGTTTTACATCCCTTTCTATTTTTGTATATTTACTGAATTCACTGTCTATCCATCCGTAGCCAGTTTGCTACCAGTACAGGTTCTAGATTATTCTAACATTCTTCACAAATACATAAAGATTACCTCATAGTTCTGTTACAAGGATGCATTTATATAAAAAATAATATTTGTAATGTATAAAAAGTTATATTTACTGAATTCACTGTCTATCCATCCGTAGCCAGTTTGCTGCCAGTACAGGTTCTAGATTATTCTAACATTCTTCACAAATACATAAAGTTTACCTCATAGTTCTGTTACAAGGATACATTTATATATAAAATAATATTTGTAATGTATAAAAAGTTATATTTACTGAATTCACTGTCTATCCATCCATAGCCAATTTGCTGCCAATACAGGTTCTAGATTATTCTAACATTCTTCACAAATACAAAGATTACCTCATAGTTCTGTTACAAGGATGCATTTATATAAAAAATAATATTTGTAATGTATAAAAAGTTATATTTACTGAATTCACTGTCTATCCATCCGTAGCCAGTTTGCTGCCAGTACAGGTTCTAGATTATTCTAACATTCTTCACAAATACATAAAGATTACCTCATAGTTCTGTTACAAGGATGCATTTATATATAAAATAATATTTGTAATGTATAAAAAGTTATAGTAACGGATTCTATTGAGACCTAAGGGTTATTCCAAAAAAGTTTTAATTCATGAAATAGTCGTAAAAATAAGGAAATTAGAAATAGAATGTTTGGAAGATGCCAGAATGTTCCAGTAAAATCTAGAGAATTCGAAAGGTTCTAGAAATTTGCAAATTAGGTGTTAGCTCCTATAAAAATAGGTTTTGGGCAGTGAGTAGTTAGTTGTCACCAGGATGGGCTGACCTCATCAGCTCTGGTTTTGATTCAAGGATTTATATCCAGCCAAAAGAATCTAAGTAAAGTCGACGACAAACTAAAACTTGAAAGAGTTGTTAAAAGGATTTGCTGTCATATCAACTCCGGTTATGATTCAAGAATTTATATCTTGCCGAAAGAATCTCATAGAAAAGTTTGACCAACTAAAACCTGAAAGAAAACCTCATGGAACTATCTGGGTAAATAAAAGATATTTGACGCCTTACCTTCCCCTTCTCTTCTTGTAAAACTCGCCAGTAGTAAACTATGTCTCTTGTTTTGAATGTAACAAAAATTGTATATTTGTAAATATTCTATTTGGTGTGTTTTTGTAAACTAAAAATTTGTCTGTGATTTATCTCTGAGTTTTAGTCAATCATTTTTTTTTCTTTTGTTACACTTAACAGTTCCAACAGTTCTTAGTAACATATTTATTCAAACACTTTTGGATAATCTATAAAAGAGAAGTACACATCTTCTAACTTAGTATAACTCATTCTGATAAGACTGTTTAAAGGCAAGAGGAAGAGAGGAAAACAATGTTTAACCTATCTAATGAGATTGAGCAAATGGATGGTGGAGAAAAGTTTAAGAGAGATAAAAAAAAAGACAAAATTTATCAAAAGCTACAAAGGACAAGAGATTGTAGAGAGCCATGACTGCCAACATCCTGAAGGAACAAGACATGGAAGAATACATGACCATTTGTAGGAAAAATTCATGTTATATGCCATATATGTTTCATTGATTGATTTTGTTTAGCAACATATCAGCCTGTTTATATTATTTAATGCTGAAATTTAAATATTTTTAACATAATTTTATGGCTTCAACTTAATGTGATTATATGCTTTCAACTACAGATAAAATGTGTTAATAATTTTACCATAAGTATGTATCCTTAGTGATTTTGCCATAAACATGCATTGTTGGCATCCAACAGCAGTCTTTAATCAGAAGTTATTGAGGGGGTATGAAATCACCTCTTAATTGCTATTGTTCCTATGTCTACACTGACCCAGTGTGGTAACACCTATTAGGGTCCCAAATAAGGACAAATAGTTAACCCCTAAACTAGGTTTAAAACACTACAAAAGTATAAAAATACATTTTCATAGTAAAAATATTACAAGCAATACATTTAAAATAATAAAAATAAATAAAAACGTTACCAGCAATGCATTTTACAAAAAAAAAAAATTATATTTTCGTAAAAGAAATTACTAATGTATCCAAGAAAATAAAATTTCAGCATTAAATGACACATAAAGGGTTGATATGCCATTAAACAAAACAATTTTTGTTTGGGGTTCATCATTTGCCTTTAGCTGGGACCCTAAAAAGGTGCTTGTACCCAGAGTCAGGATGAATTTGGGAACAACAGGAATCAAGAAGTGGTTTCACACTCCTCAAAACCTCCAATCTTCTGATCAGAGGTCTTGTTCCCAGATGTACTTCATTGTTATACCGAAGACTACCATAAATGTAAAAATGTGAAATTTAGAAAATAAAAAAATAACATTCTCCGTAAGATTCTCTAATTCTTTTGAAACTTAGATTGGATTTATCAAACCCCTATTTTCTAGCTAAAAACCATTTGCACAACCTTGTATGTGATGAATTGATTTCTCCCACTTTAAACCCTTTCCCACAGACAAAACACTGCCAGTCTCTCGTTACTCTTTCACTTTTTTTCATGGCAGATGTTCAGGCAAACTACATTCTTTGGTTTATCACTAGTTTAGATTTTTCTAGCTGAGGTCTGATCTGCCACATCCACAGAGTCAACTCATCTTCATTCCCTTCATATTCTATTAGTGAGTAGTAAGTTTCACTCAGACAGCTTCTTCTCCGGAACTGTTGCATTGTGGGAGATACTTCTCTGATTCCTATAATCTTAACTTCTTCAAGTTAAGGGACAACTCTTATCTTTCTTAGATATCCTTAATATGCAGCTTTGCTCTCTCCCTATATGCCTTCACAACAACCCTATTTAGGAACCTCCTAGCTTGAGTGGCAGGGTGGTAGCACCTGTCAGGGTCCTAGCTACGAGCAAATAGTGGTCTCCCAAACAAAACACTATAAAAGTATAAAAATACATTTTCATAGTAAAAATACTACTAAAAATAAATTATTATATAAAGAATTACCAATAATACCTATATAGTAAAATTGCCTGCAATACATTTTATCTGTTGAAGGCATACAATGGCATTCAAAATATTTAGATTTCAGCATGAAATGACCTATGATATGCTGATAAACAAAACTGACCAATCAAACCAATGAAAATATTTAAATTTCGGCATGAAATAACCTATAGAGACTGATATGCCACTGAACAAAACCAACTGACCTTGAGTGGCTCATGGACCTTGTATTGGTGAACAATAGTAAAAAGAAAAAATTAAAGTGAAATAAAATAAGAATATTGATAAATCTTATAAAATGCTTATTCAGGGTGCAATGGATAAATTGTCATCTAGATTATGCAAAAATGAAAATAATTGACCTTTCATTTTATATAATTACCAAAATTACACTAAAATGTTTTGAAATTCTAAAGAGTAAATTTATTCAATTAAATTGACATTGGCCTCAACCATGGCCACCAGATGACTTCAGAATTTCCTGATACTCTTCTAGATGGTCTCCTTGTTTAAGTTTTTGAATGTTGCTATAATCCTTGCCTTCAGTTCATCTTTGGTATTACAAGGAGTTTTGTTGGTCTCTTGCTTAACTGCACCCCACACTTAATAATCAAGGAGGTTGCAGCCTGGGGAGTTAAGTAGCCAGTGTAATGGGGGATGTGATCTCAGAAGTTGTCTCACAGCCATAACTGAGTTCTCCTGCTTGTGTGACATGGTGCAAAGTCTTGTTGCCAGATATAGGTTCTTTTAGCAACCACCCTTTTAATCCAGGTGAGCACTACCCGCTCAAGGAACTTGAGTAGGACTCCATGTTGAGTCTGAGGCTCTATAAGAAGATGAATGGAAGCATAACATCGCCGTCACTAGTGGTCACTCCAAAAACCATGATGTTGACTGGATATTTGGCTTTATCACTCTCAGTACATCTTTTGAGAACATAGGAAGCCAACAATTGTTCTGTGTGTTCATCGTTTTATCCTGGCAAAAATTTCTCTAATCTGAGAAAAACCAAAATACGTTCATTTGAAGGGGATGCTTTGGAGGGGATGCTTTGTAGGATAGTATTTCCTCTTGTTCTTCATGGCTTGGGATAAAAATTGTCCCCTTTCTCATCTTGTATGAGAAATATCAAATGACTTCCTGCACTAACTGCCTGATATGAAACTCTGACACTCCTGTGTCTCTAGCCATGGACCAGATTGGCTTGGTCAGATCATTTTCAATTATGGCCTGGATTTCACCAACTAATTCGGGAGTTCTTTTCTTATCAGAATGATAATAGTGAGCTTGCCAAGCTGCTATACCTTTAAAAGCCCTATTAAACTCATCCAACCATTTCCAAATTCTTTGCACTGTCCTCAGTTTGACACCCAAACACTGAAGTGCTTGCATTGGTGTTTCTGCTGTGAATGCCAGCAATACACATGCAGTCTCCATATTTTTGGTAGAGTGACTTTTATCGTGATACGCTTTTTCTCAAAAATGATGCCCAACTAACCCTACTATACTGTGCAGTCGACAAAAAAAATAAAAAATAAAAAAAACAACAAAAAAAAACACGCATATGTGAAATTACAAAAATAAGAATTTACACATTATGCCCTGAACTGTCAATCATGTTGCTGGTAAACCATAGAATGTGCACTAATTTCTGAGTGTTTCACAGAAAGTTTACATTCAAGCTCCTGCAACATGGCACCTATCTGAACAAACTACTGTTATTACAATGGAGGATATTTAAAAAGAACAGCACTAAAAATGAAAATAGATGTGGTGGAAAGTTGAATAAGACTGGCTCGGTTACATATCTAAGTACATCTGATATCAGAAATGTTAAACTTCAATGACCCTGTATCTTCAGTTTTTCTTGTTGTATAAGTGAAATATGAATTTTATTCCCTCTTTCTACATACATATGATCCCATCAATAAAAATATTAGTACACATAATATACTTATTGAGCCTGAGTAAATAGATTTTTTTTTATAATCATATCGCCCCAAGCAAGGTATTTTACTGCCACTGTTTTGCAGGGGATTACATCGGAAGAATGTTATGAGAAAGAGTGACAGGTTATATAAGGGGTGTCAGGAAGTGGGTAAGAGAAGGATGACTGTGGCCATAAAGTAAGAGATCAGTTTATATATTGATTGTAATGTAGAATTGATCCCCCATTTTATATTCACATTATAATAGTATAGAATTTTTTTTTTATTATAATCATATTACCCCAAGCAAGGCATTTTACTGCCACTGTTTTGCAAGGGGTTACATAGGAATGTTATGAGAATGAGTGACAGGTTATAGAGGGTGTCAGAAAGTGGGTAAGAGAAGGATGAGAATACTGATGAGAATGGAGTGGATGGAGAAGGGAGCATGAGAGAGAGGATGCAGGTTAGTGAGATAGGAGATGACTATTGACTTTATATTTAAATTCTTGGAGATTGTAGCTGTCGGGAAAGCAAGTAAATGGAAAGAAATTCCACAGGCGGGAAGTGTGAGAAAAGAAGCTGCTGGAGTAGAATTTGCATTTACAATTTATAATGGCAGAACAAGGTTTAAACCAGTGGTTCTCAACTTTTTTTTCTTTTAACACTTTTACTCTCAATATTTTCCTCCATAACTATTTGTGAAAAAAAAAAAAAAAAAAGCTTATTTTATTTATTTTTGTTAAAAGATAAATTCAGGAACTCTATCAAAGAAATAGTAAATGTATATACTTCTTTTTATATATACTTAAAACAGTTTACCTTGATCGGAAGATAAAGGGGTTTGTATAGGGTCAATACCTCTACCTTTAAAAAAGACAAGTTACAGAAGCATCAATGACCCCCTCATCAATAGCAAGAGGTCATTGATGGCCCATGCTCCACTAGAAGTGATGACGTTTTTAAGTTTAGCTGGAGAGAGAAGAGATGTATTAATACCATTCCCAAGAGTAGTTGCATATAAGTGAATGCAACAAATTCAAGTGGAATTCAAACTTGGCTCTCCAGTTTCTCAATTCAAGCTGATATCCACTGTACCACTACACACACCTTCTTTATATATAATCCTTACATAATTTATATATCAAATTAATTTTATTAATAATTTTTTTTTAATATTTCATATTAATTTATATATTTTTTATTTTATTAATATCTAAAATATTTTTTATAATATATATATATATATCTCAGCATGCGGTGTAGATATAGAAGAATCCAAAGGAGTATCCTGTACACACAGTAGTAGGATAACTCTCTAAGAGAGCTCTAAATATATATGTATATAAATACATATAGAGCAAATATAAGAAAAATTAAGGCAGACATGTTATTTCATGGTGAATCGGAAGTATAGGCCTATTTCAGGCGAACCATCATCAGCTTTCATCTTTATTGTACAGAAGACTTGTGTAAAATCTTCTGTACAATAAAGATGGAAGCTGATGATGGTTCACCTGAATAGGCCTATACTTCCAATTCACTATGAAATAATGTGTCTGCCTTAATTTTTCTCATATATATAAAATTATTTAATTACTTAGTTTTTGGTCATAATTAAATTAGACCAGTACACAGTTGTAGTAAAAAGTATTTAATACAATTATATTGTAGAACTTTTTAATATTTTTCATTTGTAAACAAGTTATTACATGAGCTAGGTTTCTACCCTGTGGTGTCTTCAGGTGATTTGCAATAACTTATTTTTACCAATTTTTTCAAGAACGCTCACATAACAGGGATTTTTTTTCCGAACACACAATTTTCAAAATTAGAAGAAGTTATAACGTTTTCATCCATGGTTGTAGGACCCTAATAGGTATTTTATGACATGGCTACACTTAATCATAATTTCTGTTCTTTCATTCGGTGATTAATTTTTGTTTGGGAATAACATAATAGCCAACTTTTCTTCCTGACACAGTCTACATATTTTGCCACCGTTGTAAAGCTTGGTGATTTTCACTATACTCCACGTTATGTCTGGGTCTTTTCTATATATTTTAATTTCAATTTCCACACATGGTTAGCCAATTTTGTACATTTTTTTAAGTTTTCTAGTTTAAATGTAGACCTGTGATTGAACCATCTGGTCTTAAAAGTATCTTTGGTTGATTCTAAATATGTTTTGTTTTGACCATTTAAGTAATGTACTTTTGCTTTGTAAATGACTTCTTTTGTATTACAAAGTCCTTGAAGTGGGCATTTCTTTTTGTCCCTGCAGTTACATTCCTTATTAATGATCTTGTTTTATATGATGCTATTTAAATTTCTGGCATTTGTTTCTTTTTAAAATTTTCTAAATTACTAGAACAGCTATAACTCAGTATTGCAAATTACCTGAAGAGAACACATTGTAGAAACCTAGGTTGCATAATAACTCACAATAAAAGAGACTAACTTACATTGCTTGCTCTCATTTTTTGTTGATTGTTATTCTTTTTTTTTTTAAGCATTTTAATATGGCGTAGATCACTGTAGAAATTGAAATTCTCAGCTGTAACAGTTCTGAAATAAAATCGCTCTATGGATCATTACAATATTATTGTAGACCCCTAATTAGCAATTTTTTGTGTAGATCACAGTAATGATCTATATGGAGCCCAGTTGAGAACTACTGGTTTAGGAGAAATAGCAAGAAGACAAAATTTATTAAGAGCTACAAAAGACAGGAAATTGTGGAGAGCCATGAACGTCTATGTATGAAGTCCTTTTGAAGAAGGAAATATTATTTTTTGCTATTTTGTCATAAAGAAAAGTTCTAAATTTTATAAATTACTGCAATCTCTAATGCTGTTTAAAATATAATTTTTCTCAACTTGCACTATTAGGATTTTATGAATTTTTTTTTGTAAAGTGTGACAAATGTAAATCATATTTTTATTAACAATTTTTAAAAGTGGCCAAACATAGAAAAAATATTTTTAAAATAAATTTAAATGTTTTATCGGTTTATGATTAAAAAAAAAGAAAAATAATTGAAAACTTAAAATTCAAGTCACCATCAACACAACAATCAACATCTTTTCCAAATTTTTTTATGTAATATCTTTTTTTTTTTTTTAAAATGGACAAATTTTAAAATTAAAATTTTAAACATTTTTAGAACAGTGTACAGTACACTGTAATTAGCTGAACTATATAAACTTTTTTCTTTTTCAAAAGAGCAAACTATTAGTATTTATGATGTGAACCTTAGTTCAAGATATATATATTTTTTTATTTTTGATGTTCAACAAAAATGTAGGTTGGTAGAGAGATACGAGGAATTTAAATAAATGACATCGATGCTTTGTTTTTTGTTTCTGTTTTGCTATCAAGAAAACGGAAATATTTTCATTACATTAAAAAATAAAAATTATATTTAGTTTTACATGCCTTTATATTTTTAACGATGCTTTAAGTCAAATATTTAAAATTTAATTTTAAAACTGGTAAAAAAAAAAAAAAAAAAAAGAGGAAAAAATATCCCTAGTTATCAAAACACAAACCACTTGTCGGACACTAGTAGTTAACTATTTTTAATTTTATTATTTATTGTCATACCTAATTTGAATTTAATTAATTAATTAATCTACCAGGTAAATACTAGATACGGATTTTAACAACCTTTGTAGATATGCGTTTTATTTTTTGGCAAAATCAGTCTTGTTAGGGTACATATTGCATTTAAAAATGCATATTTATGTTAAAAAATTGAATTAAGAAAATGTCATTTCATTTCAACAATTATTTCCAATTTCATTATATCAGACTCCACAAGTAAATATACAAAGCACGAGATATTTTAAAGCTTTTTTTTTTTTTACATTAGAATTTTAAAAATAAAAATGCATTTTTATTTCTTATAAAACTTAAAAGATGTGTCCGGCCAAACGCAACTTTTTTTTTATATTTATGTACAATTCGTTAATTCTATAAACTCCTGTTATAATTTATACGAATTATTGGATATTAATTTTAAAAAAAAAAAGTAAATTTTTATAATCGTTGTTGCAAATTATTATTATTATAAGTAAAATAAATAATATTTGTTAATATTAAAATAAATAACGACGAGAGAAGAAGCGAAGCCTTATAAAAACCAGAAGGTTAAATTATCGCCTTATATAATTATATACGAAGATCACGTGTTTAAATATATCTTTAAAATAATTAAAGCAATAGAACACTGAAGTGGACCGTTTCTTTAATAAATACTAGTGATGATTTTTAATTTTTAGTATGAAAAACTAGAATCCATCCGAAAACAAGTCGAGACAGGAAAAATAATGTTTAAAATGAAGGTTGTTTTTATTGTTACACATTCAATCCAAAGAAAAGAAAATCTCATCATGTAAAGATTTAGAAAATAAAAATAAATCGAAGCCCTTTTTCAAAACAAAATGAGAAAGAAAAACAATCAATACGAACATACAAATTTGAAAGTGATACATTCCAGAGCATCACTGTATTTATACAATACATCTAGAGAGACAACAGAAAGTGATCACAAACTGGAGGATCAATATTAACCATGTTACAAGAACAAAATGATCCCCCATTTTACAACCACATATCATGTCCGCCTAGCAACAGGGTTACACACACGTGTAGCTTCTAAAGTTGGATCAAAAGTGCATACGGACGACAGGTAAAGACCAAGTTTTACTTACAAGTTTAGATAAAACAAGCAAAGTCTCTTTTTACTTCTTTCTCTCTCCCTGAGACGAAGTCTAGTTTTATGCACAAGAATGAGCAACAAACTGCTGAAAAATTAGACTGCTATCCCAGGTACGCTGCTGCTGCTGCTGCTATACTACTGCCGTCAATTGCTTAATTTGTTCTCTTCAATAAGGTTTCCTAGAAATACGGATTTCTAGATTTAAGCTTGTTTCGATTTAGAAAATAAAATAATCTATTTTAAAAAAGTGTTTCAGAAGGAAGGAACCCTAAACAATTACTGAACAAAGCTGAAAATATGGTAATTATTTGAATGATTTATAATGATAATTTTTTTCATTTTAGTGAAGCAACACTTTTTAAAGAATGCTTAATGATTGTCAGATTGTGAATAGGGAACTACAAAAAATAAAAATATATGTCTTTAATCATCTACATCCAAAAAATCTAATTGCACCAATTTTCACATTATATAATCTATCTATCTAGCTATTGGCATCTGCCTTATGTCAAAGTCAAGAATAATTTATTTCCTTTTTTACTTTTTTTTAGTTACTGTCTGTTTGGGTGCCCACCTACTCATTAACTATATTTTAAGTACCTATCTTCCTACCTATCTTCCTACCTATCAGTTCATCTCACTTAATATCATTGATATATTTATTTTCATCTTTTCTTTCCTGCACCCAGGTGGGCATAGGTATGTATTGTATAATACATACAGTGAAATTTTGAAAAGTTATCAGCCTGACCCACTTCTCCTATGTTGAAATAAACTCAAACATCTGATAATGATTTTCGGAAGTGGGTTGTCAGCCACCTTTGATAACTTTTCAGCACCCACCACTTGTATATATAAAAAAATTATGTTTTCCTTGTCCATTACATTTCACTCTCTATCTTGGATATGGATGTGTTGTGGTGCAGTAGATATCGACTCAGAATGAGAAATCAAAGAGACAAGTTCAAATCTCAGTTGAATTCGTTGAATTCGTTGCATTCACTTACACACAAATACCCTTGGAAAAGGTCTTAATCGGTTGCTTCTCTCTCCAGCTATGGGTTAAATAGCAGGTAAGATTGGCTTCTATAACCTTGGTTGGAAACCAGTCTACCATAGAAAGTAATGGCAACCTACTGCAGGAAATTTTTCTGTTCAGTCAGTCATGTTTTCTTTTGCGACATGATCGCCTAAGTGTGTTATTACATATGTCACTTAACTGACTGACTTATATAGATATGTAGCGTATATCTACAGTTACAATTTATATTTAGGATTCGACACAACACATGATTGATCAGACACACGACTCTGGAAATAAGAAACAATGACACCAAGGTAACCAGAATAAATATATGTTGACAATAATACAATTAATCGAGAGAAGTATGCAAATTGAAAATGAATAGAAGGAAAAAGAGTGTTCTCCCTTAGACTGTTAAGGGAAAGTCACTTGTTCAATGAAAAATTGATTGGAATAAAGTTCTGAAAAGAAGAATAATGTACATACAGTTCTTGAATTAGTTGTTGCGTTCCCATTGGAGTTTGTATTGGATAATGTGTGTGTATAAGAAATAAATTGGCACCACGATTGCGACCTGCAATCGGGCGGGTGTGTAGGAACGAGAATTATGCACATATCTCACAACTACATTGAGCTGGGGCCTTGCTCAAGTTAGGGATGATACATGTCCCCACGATCGCTGACCCACAATCATGGCCTAGCTGGCTTGCAACACATGTGTGCCTGCTTATATGGACACACAGAATGCATGGGAAAATAGGATTTAACACTGTAGTAGTAATGCAACAAGTAGACTTACCTCAAAGAGACAGAAGGTATGCTCTCTCTGCTACTGGCACAGAAGGTATGCTCTCTCTGCTCCGTTGTGAGTGGATTACTATGACGACCCAAACGATGGAAACACACTACAATCCTGACAGCAGGTGGGAAGTGCCTTTTAAGCCACAGTATTGGAAACATTACCTTAGCAGTGACTAACAGGAATCTCTTTACGACGGATGTGCTAGTGGTGAACAGCAAGCCATTGGGATTTGACCTCCTTCTGGAAATGGATGTTATCAAGAAATTAGGCAGCATGCACATCGATGAAGAAGATAAGGCACATTTCTCTTACATTGGGCGCTATAATAGAATTGGAATAACCTGATTTTCGCACAGAGTTTGATCGACATACCAAATCCTGGACGGTGTCGTGGAAAGGGTCCGGTGATCAGCCACCAGAAAAATTATGCAACCAGGTGCTGGAGTACAACCTTCTTGCAAGAGCTCAAGCAGAATATAACAAAGGACTACAAACCTGGATTAATAATGGATGGTTGGTTCCTTACCCAGAAGAGAAATTGGGGCCTCCGTAGGGTCTGATCACACTGATGGCAGTCATTCAGCACAATAAAAATAAAATAAGACCTGTGCTCGATTACCGAGAGTTGAATGACCATGTGGATCTGTTTATGGCTCGTGCAGATATATATGCTATATATATATAAAGTTGAGAGAGCAGCGATGAGCAGGGTCAAATGTGTCAGTGTTAGACCTTCGAAAGGCATATCTTCAGGTACATGTGCACCAATTGTTATGGCCCTACCAAACTGTACTAATTAGGGGACAAAGGTATTTCCTGACCCGCATGGGGTTTGGACTCAATGTGGCACCACCCATCATGCAGACAATTGTTGATGCTATTCTGATGAAAGATGAGCGCATTCAGCAGGGAACATCTGCCTATATTGATGATGTGTATGTGGATGAATGTGTCGTGCCTGCGGTGCATGTGAAGAAGCATCTCGACAGCTTCAGCCTCATAAGCAAAGAACTGGAGAGGCTACAGGATAGTGCATGAGTACTTGATTTACAGGTCTGGGGGTGGGGGAGAATAACACGCTGTATTGGAAAAGAGGGAACAAAATCCCAGACATACTTCAGGTCATGCGATGCAACATTATGTGGCAAGTTGGTTGGGCACCTTCCCGTGGGTAGTTGGCTTCGTGTAGACGTGGCTTTTATCAAGCGGAAAGCATCTGAAGTTACTGCTGGTTGGGATGACAAAGTTGACGATGCCCCTCTCAATATCATAATTGAGGAGGTTCTCACCAGAGTGCACAAAGAAGACCCAGCACGTGGCAAATGGTGCATTGATGGAAAAAATTTTAGTGTATGGGATGACGCAAGCTCTCTCACTACTGGCGTGTGTGTTGTTGGTATATGATAGGACTGTAGTAGAGGATGCCTGCTGGTTACGTCCAAAGAAGGACTCCCAACATATTAATTTCACCGAACTTGATGCCATTATCAAAAGAATAAATTTAGTAATACTCTGGAAGGCGACCACCTTGTACTTGTTCACTGATTCTGCTTGTGTCCATAAATGGATTTCAGACACCATCATGGGTAGGGCAAACCAAAGCAACAATTGAAATGTTTATTTGAGGACTGCTTGACACGTTAATAAAACTGGTAAAGGAATATGCCTCATCAATGGGTGTGTCCTTGGTTGCATCTAACCAAAACAAGGCAGATCGACTGACGAGAGTGCTTCAGAGGTGACTTGATGCAATTAAGAGAAACTTATGAGTGTATGCAGCCTGCCTGCACTGCGTCCATGAGCTCAATTGGGTCTGTACACTGACAGAGTGGTCATCCTGGTGTGAGACAGACACTCTATTTTGTGAAACAGATTAACCCTGCAGTATCCAAGGCCGCTGTAAAGACCGTTGCCAGGGAATATGAAGAGTGTCAGTTGATTGATCTGTCACCTATGCACTGGCCAAAGGGTTAAACAAATGTGGCACCGGATAGCAATGGATGTTACCCATTATAACAGAGTCCATTTTTTGATGTTAATTGAATGCAGTCCCACTTGGTTTACCATTTGGCAGTGCCTTCCTCGGCAAGATGCTAAAACACTGTTCTGTGAGCGGGGCCCACCAGCTGAGATTTTGACATACAATGACACTGCCTTTTGCAGCAGCTCATTCAGAGGTTTCTTGAATGAGTAGGGAGTCCAACTCCGGTTCTGCCATGCGTACGTCCCCTCCAGTAATAACAGCATCATCGAGCGATGTCACAGAACTGTAAAAAGGATCGCTGCCAGAAAACAATGTACTATATCAGAAGCAGTATACTGGTACAACATCACACCAAAGAATAACATGTCCTCCGCTATAGCACCAGCCAATATGGTTTATTGGTACCGCATACGGCTGAAAGGAATTGATAGAATGTCAGCGCAGGCACCTGACCAACAGCAAACAGTTTTTAAAACAGGTGACCAAGTGTGGGTAAATGTCCCACATGGACGATGTACCACCAAATATGGAGTTGGATGTGTCACTGGAACTACCAGTGTGCAGAATGTGTTGATCGACGAATGCCACGCCATGTGAAAGATTTGCGACCCATAGTGGGACCAGGCCTGCTGACGAGCTGCTCTGACGTGTCTTCAGAGAGAGTGAAAGACTTATAAATGTCAAAGAGGGGCCAGGTGAACCGGCACCCAGCATAGATGCCGGCAATACCTTTTCTAATAACACCTCTAATGAAGACCCTGTGACTATATCCCCACGAAGAAGCAAATAGTGCAAAAGACCACCTACCGAATGTTTCATATGTGATTGTAGGATCAGTGGGGAGTGTAGTCGTAATGCAACTAATAGACTTACCTCAAAGAGACAGAAAGTATGCTCTCTCTACTACGGGCACGTTAAAAAAAAAAAGAAAGAAAAGGACACAAGTGAGATAGCGAGACTTAATATGTATAAGAGGGACCGAAATTGAGGTGGGCAAAAAGTTTTTTTTTTGCATTTCAACATGGCAAGCATACATTTGCATATGTGCAGAGATTACCCACTGTAACATTAAAGAACAAACACGTAAAAACAGGATGACCAGTCAGGATTAACCAATCACTGCCTGCTAATATAGCATGTCTCGCGGATGAAAACACGCCCGTTGTTTTAATGCATAGGTGTGAACATAATAATATTTTAGATTATATGTTGAATAATGTGTATTTATGTTGGTGTGAATGTGTGAATACCACAGATAGCTAGATTTTTTTTTTCTAATCATTTCACCCTAAGCAAGTTGGTAATTTCACAAGAGCACAGGTTTTTTTTTACGGGAAATGAAAGTGAATGAAGAGATTGAGAATGGGGAGGATTGAGGGAAGCACAAAAAATGAACAGGATTTAAGAAGATACAAGATGATGTTTGATATTGCATTTCAATTTTTCAGTATTGTAGTTATCAGGGAAGCAAGAAAACAGAAGGGAGTTCCACAGGTGGGAAGTGAGAGAAAAGAAACTGTTGGAGTAGAAGTGAGTGTTACATCTAACTATTTTAGTAGTAAAATGGTGGGACCTTGATGTTAATCTATATTATGCTTAAATTCATGTAGTTGAGGCACCAGGGAAAAAAAAGCTCATCAGAGCAGGTGCCATGAAAATATTTGTAGAAAAGACAGAGGGAAGCTAAATCACATCAGTGAGAAAGTGACAGAAGTTGAGATGCTTGGTTCAGATTGATTATATTATAGATCCTTCTTTGGGTTTTGTCAAGAATCTCAAGATGTAGAGTGGGATAGATAAACATTGAAATAGTGTTGTGGTAAGAGCCAGTTACCCTACTTATTATCATGAATGGACTGATCTATTCATGATAAGTAGTCCTGGGTAATTGCCTAGAAGAAAAAGATAATACTATTGCAGTGGCATGTCTATTGAATACTAATATCTTTCCTGACTTTCTCGTGTTAAGTGTTGTACCTTGCCAGACCCTACATCATAACAAATAGATAAATAACAAATTTCTCAGTAATATTTGCTTTAATTCCTGAACTTAGTCCTTTTTTACTTGATTTTCTATTTACGATATACAAATGGTAAACTGAAATTTGCTATTGCTAGTTAAAGCTAATCAGGAGAGGAACTAGAGTAGAGGTAAAGTCAGTTGGTAGTGATAAAAGCCGAAACATTGCCTACATATTTTCTTGTATGTAAAAGACATGAGTGATTATGTCTCTCCACGACTTCCCATCCTTTGTAGCTCTTAGCAATATTTGCCTTTTTAGCATCCTTCCCATTCCCTGATATGCCATCCATTTACACAAGTTTGTTAGGTAGGTTGATCATGGCTCTCCACAACTTCCTATCCTTTGTAGCTCTTAGCAATATTTGCTTTTTTAGCATCCTTCCCATTCCCTGATATGTCATCCATTTACACAAGTTTGTTAGGTAGGTTGATCATGGCTCTCCACAACTTCCTATCCTTTGTAGCTCTTAGCAATATTTGCTTTTTTAGCATCCTTCCCATTCCCTGATATGTCATCCATTTACACAAGTTTGTTAGGTAGGTTGATCATGGCTCTCCACAACTTTCTATCCTTTGTAGCTCTTAGCAATATTTGCCTTTTTAGCATCCTTCCCATTCCCTGATATGCCATCCATTTACACAAGTTTGTTAGGTAGGTTGATCATGGCTCTCCACAACTTCCTATCCTTTTTAGCTCTTGGCAATATTTGATATGCCATCTATTTACACAGGCTTGCTAAATAGATTACTTGCTGTTTCCCTTTGTTATTGTTGCTTTTAATATATTCTTGTGAGTGTCAAATTTTCTAACTTAACTTTCCTTATTTCAATTGTCTATTTCTAAGTATACTAGTGTACTCATACCATCAAAAGTGACAGCAATTGTTAGAAAGTTTTAATAGTGAGATGCAATGAATTAAACAAAATTCTTGAAGTAATGAGATTATAGGAATCCTTCTACATGGGTTTAGATAAATGTTAAAATTCGGAGTGTCAGGATTCAATACAATAACGTAAAATATTCTTGTGGAACTGCTTGTAATTCGGCTGTTTTGAACAATCTCATGACTTTTATAAAAAGAATAAAATTCAGTAGGAAAAAAACAACATAGTATTAACAAATGACATTAATTTTATATAGCAACAAGAATACAAGAAGTTGGTTGAATATATTGAATGAGCATTTTTTTTTTCGTTGTTGGAGTTCTTGTCTAGAAAATAAACTGTATTGCGTGCATATGTGAGAACAGTGAAATGTGGTTACATATACGTTTATGTGAAAGTCAGTATGTGTATCTGTGCATAGTAGTAACATGGATACAGTAGATAGGTAGAATTTAGTTCTTACTGTGGATAATGGCACTGTTATCTGAGGTGATCTCTTTATAGTTTGGTCAGTACAGCAATGGGTTCTTGAATATCAGCATCTAGAATAATGTGAACCTTGTTGGCATTTGTGTCTCTCTCTTTTGGGGCCGGATTTTGGGATTTTTATATATTTTTCTTAAGAAATCTGCTCTAAAATTATATTTTATTTATAATTAATTGACCCTAAAGAGCCACATTGTATGTCTACTACTACATCTGTGTGATATTTTGGTGGCATCTACCTAAATTATAATGACTAATAAAACAACTTTTCTGATTTTTTTATTTGATAGTTTTGTATTGTACTATTTAATTGATGCATTTTAAGATGTTAGCACTTTATTGCGTGTTAATGGTTTATAAATATTTTATCGACATAATTTAATATTTATGTAGCAATTGTTATCTCAAAATGTTTCCCATTAATATGTTTATAAATAACATAATAATTAGTTTTATTGTGTGAAATATGTCAATATTTTATTAGATATTTTAGTAGATGTGACACGATTCAATAAAGTGGAGATAAAGGATTAATAACTAAAATAGAAGCCAATGAGCCATTTAATTAACCTGTTCCCTTTATATTTCCTTGATATTCACATGTATGTTTGATTCACTGATTGCTCCTAGTATTATATAAATTGCATTTTGCTCAATGGCTTTTAATGTTAGCAATTTTATATTTTTAATTTAAAAGTGAAATGGAAATATGTCTTGGAAGAAAAAGGTTACAACAGAATGACAAAGACAAAGCCTATTTCAAGACCAAGTTGAATCAAGACAAAGTTACCTGAGTGGTTCACATGAAAGGCTTGAACAAATAAAACTGTAATCTAAGAAATGTAGGAGTAATGGAACTAATTAATTAAAATAGTTCATATTACTTGGGAAGAAATTTTGTTTACATGCAGATAAAAATTTTATTTGTAAAGATTATTAAAACAACTAAGGAACATAATCACTCATAATTACCTAATTTAAATTGATTTATGTCTCTACCTGCTACAGATGAGACAGGAAATATATAAATAAATATACATTGATGATTATTATATGACTAGAAAAGTATTCCTTGTATATTGTGTATGTGCGTTGTGGTGCATTGGATATCGGCTCGGAATGAGAAATTGGGGATTCGAGTTCGAATTCCAGCTGAATTCATTGCATTAACTTATGTGCAAATACCCTTGGGAAAGGTATTAATCCATATATTCCTTCCAGTTATGGGTTAAATAATAGGACAGATTGGGTTCTATAGGCTTGGTTGGCAACCAGTCTACTGCAGAAAGCAATGGCAACCTACAGCGGGATAATCTTCTGCCCAGTCAGTCATGTCTCTTTCGAGACATGATTGCCCAAGCGTGTATCACGTATGGCACTTAACTGACTGACTAGATGTGCATCTAGGTCCCAACCTTTTACCATTGAAATAGTTAAATGTAACCACCACTTCTACTTTAACAGTTTCTTTTCTCGCACTTCCTACTTGTGGGACTCCCTTCAATTTACACGCTTTCTTGATAGCTTCTTCTTCTATGTACCATGTCACTTCAGGATGTAGGTGATCATGGCCTTCCACATCTCCCTATCCATTGTCACTCATAATACTCCTTCTCATATCCCACTCTCAATCCCCACTCCTCCATCCATCGGCTTAAGTCCATCAAGTGTGTCATGCATTGCTTTCCCTTGTCTCTCTTCCCCTCTATCTCTTCCATGGGCATCAGATTCTCCAAACCCTCCTTCTTCACTACATCTCTGAGGAACTTCAGCTGTCTTTTCCTGATGTTATCAGTTCAGTTTCCTTCTTGTGTCCACCCTCTCTAAAACCTCATTGTTGCTCACGTGTTTCATTTATGGTATCTTCAGCATCCTTCTATAGAACAACATTTTGGTTACTTCAAGTCTTTCCTGCATCTTCAATGAGATTGTCCAGCATTTGCTGTTATATTGAAGGACAGACATCATGTAACAATTCAATACTCTCTTCTTGTTCCTATCAAAAGGTTCCTGTCTCTTAATACTCTACTCAGCTTCTGAAATGCATCTTTGGTCATGCCAATACGTCTTCAGATCTCCGTATCACACTTGCACCTGTTTGATTTTAGTATCACGAATTTGTAGTTGGCATTTTCGGCTGCTCTTTTTACTGATTGCTACGCATTCAGTTTTCTTGTAGTTTATATGTAGTCCTTTCTTTCAGCTTTCTTTAACTACTTCCTGTAGGAGGTCTTGTTGTTTCTTTTCTGAATCTGCTATAGGCACTGTATCATCTACTTATATTGTTCAGATTGCAGCCACCAATGACAAATCCTGGCAGGACCTCCAGAGCTTTCAGAATTGTCTTGCCGTATAGATTGAACAGATCTGGTGAGAATACACATCCCTGTATTACACCCCTTTCCTTGTATATCTGCTGAACTTGTTTCCTGTCTGTATGCAGGCAGTTTGCTGCCAGTACAGGTTCTTTATTACTCTAAGGTCTTTCTTGGATATGTCAAAGTTGCTGAATGTCTCTATCAGATGCTTGTGGCGTACTTTGTCAATGCCTTTGCATAGTCAATGAAACACTAGTACACATCCTTCTGTATCTCTATTGCCCTTTCTGATAGAATTCTAAGTATAAATATTGTGCTCCTTGCTCCAGTGTCTTTGATGAATTTGCACTGTTCTTGTTCTATTTCCAGTCTGCTACATGCTCTATTCATCTGAATTCAGATGATAAGTTTTGTTATATCGGTCATTAAGCTGACGTTCAGCGGAGTTCACATTCATTTGCACCTGACTTTTTAGGCAGTGCTATGAAAATTGATCTGCTTAGGTCTTCTGGGATTTCACCACTGTTGTATATTTAATTTATAATTTCTGTGATTTTGTCTACACCAAAATCATCAAAGGCTGCCTACATCTCTATTACAATGCCATCTAGTCCAGCTGCTTTGTTTCTATTCAGTTTGGCCAGTGCAGCTTACACTTCAGATTTTAATATTTCCAGTCTGTCACTATTTCTGTGTATTGCTGGCTACTCTCTCTTGTCATGTAAGAGATCTATGCATTCTTCCCACTGCAGAAGTGTTTCCTCCTTCTCCAATATGAGTGTTGCATCCTCGGATTTTATACATCCTGTTGAGAAGCATGTTTTTTGTCCACTTAGTTCCCTTATTTTTTTATGCATGTCTTCTTTATTGGTTGTGTTCAGTCTCTCTATTTCTGTGCATTTGTCAACGAGCCATTCCTCCTTTGCCTTTCTACATTTGCTCTTTATTTTCTTGTGTAGTTTCTTGCATTCCATCTCATTTCTTGGCATTATTTTCTGTCACTTTTGCAATCTCATTTGTAATTCACTCATTTTTTTCTTTTATGTCTGTTTTCCTTTGAGATGATGTTGTTGATGTCACTAATGCTTCTTTTATATATATTGAATTATACATTTATGAGTCAGTAAAAAAAAAACACGTTTCTTTGATGTTCTAGCGCTGGTCTCTTGTTCAGTATACTGCTCTGCCCCCTCTATCTTTGTACGTTTCTGTCTGTTGCTCTCTGCGTCCTTCTGTTAAAGAAAATTATATATGTATTGGTGATAAAGTCACTTTTTGCAGATCCAATCTTCTATGAAAAAGAATTTAACTGCAATGTCAATTGTTATTTTCTATCTTCTTAAACCCTGTTCTTTTATTGTCTTCTCTACATAGGCTATGTTTTTGTGGTGCAATGGATATCAGCTTAGAATGAGAAATCAGAGAGCGGAGTTCGAATTCCAGTTGAATTCATTGCATTCACTTATGCCCAAATACATTTGGGAAAGGTATCAAAGGTATAGGTTAAATAGCAGGATAGATTGGGTTCTATAGCTTTGGTTGGCAACCAGTCTACTGCAAAAAAAATGGCAACCTACTGTAAAAAATTCTTCTGCCTAGTCACTGAAAGTCCCATGATCACCCAAATGTGTTTCACATATGGCACTTAACTGACTGACTACTTAGTAATGATATTTCTCATATTCTTTCATACTGAGTAAACCCTTGCATCTTAGTGGCTTTATTACCTTGTGTTGTGTAGAAAAACTGATTAACCTTCTCTACATCTATTATTGTAACATGAACTCATCCATCTGCTATAAGTATAATGTCTGCTCATGAAATAGAAGCAAAAGTTGGTTGCATAGGTGTAGCGATGTAAACAAAGGGATCATCTGCTGCCTGCAACACCGAGCAAAAGTCATAAGCAGTGACCAAGAGACATACAAACAGGAAATGGTCAGTATAAGCAGCACCCTACAACGTAACAGCTACCCTGGGTACATGACAACAGCTTTAACGACCATGGAAAGGGAAGGTGCATGAGGCTAACAACTCTCAGAAAACAGCCTCGGTCTGTCTACCCTATGTGAAGGGGTTATCAAAGAAAATACAAAGGATCTGTGGTCCATACAACATTAGAAAAACCTTTAGAAGTGGATCTACACTTTCCAGATACCTCTCTTGAGTAAGACCTCCAATTGATGAGAAGGACTGTGTGTACGCCCTTCCATGTAGCCGTGGAAAGAGTAACAAGCAGCAGCATCACTCATCAGCAAGCAGGTTAGATTTAAGGCTTCAAGTTTACTATTCAGGATTGTCCCATGGGACAGTAGATAAGTGGATTAAAATGTTGATTTTTTTGTATCATTTCACCTTAAACAAAGACACAATGAATTACTGTGTGTGAAAAAATAATAATAAGAGAAACATTATTAATGTTCAAGACAAAGAAGAAGAGTAATCAAGAAGAAAGTAGATAACGATGACATTGCATTTAAATTTTTTAAGATCAAACTCAGCTGGAAAGTATGAAGCCAGGAGAGAGTTCCACAAGTGAGAAATGCAAGAAAAGATATTGTTAGCTGAGAACTTATAGTTACATTTAGCCATTTCAACTGTAAAATGATGAGACCTTTTCACCAATCTAGTTTGGAACTTAGATTCTGTTGTATCCCAGGAGGGGATAAACAGTGAAAGAATAATACAAGAAATAACTCTTAACACTGAGGATATATAAATAGAGATTTATTATACCTCAGTACAATAAACCAAATACAAGTACACTAACGAACAGTTAACACGAATAACAATTAAGAAGGTAATGTCTCTGTATAGGACGTATGTGTCTGTCTTGAGAAGTAGGCTTCTGTCTAGTGACGTCTAACTCTCGTCTAGGGCCGATGGCTTTCGACTCTGGTATAATGACGAATAATCTCAATCACTCCCATGTAATGACGAAGATTCTTGTATAGTCACGAAGCACTCGATCTCTCTCGAGTGCTCTCTCTGTAGTTCGTTCTCATCTAGGTCTTTTATAACCCGGGCCATACCCATTCCTGGGTAGGACAGGATATTCCTCCACAACAGATTCATAAAGTCTTGGTACCATAATGAAAAGTTCATCTGAACAATTGCCATGAAAGTTTTTATAGAAGGCACAGTATAAAAAACAAATACTGAAACCCACTTTCTCTTTTTTTACTCTCTTCAGTCACAGGATACTATAGTAACAAGGTGTGTCTCCTTTTCATCTGGAAAGACTTAGTCCCTGGGCAAGTCTACTTTTAATCTCAACCAAACCATGTGGCTCATCACATATAGGCTATAACTAATCATATATATTTCTTTCCTTTTCTGAGCTATGCTATTTTGTATGATAATAATAATGGTCACTCATCTTTGAGTATGTGTGTCTGCTAAGGCAGCTAGTCAACCCCAGTTGCAGACGCTTGCTCAGGCACATTTCTGTTTGTTTAACACTCACAGATCCCACCTCTGGTGTATTTTTTATTTTTTTAAGCATTTCACTCCAAGCAAAGTGTTATAAAATTTGTATAATGCTCATAATTGCTGGTTAGTAAAACTGTAAAGAAACATTGAAAACAAAAGGTTGAGTGAAGAAGGTTTTACTTACATGTGAACATGGACTGAGAATACAGCAGTTGAGTGTGACAAGCTTGGGACTGAAATTGCTACACTTGTTTAACACTCACAAATCCCACTTCTGGTATATTTGTTGTTTTTTATTTTTATTTTTTTACTTTTCTCAGTGCAATCTTATCGATTACACCCTAAACTTTCTGATTGACAAAAAAAATTTGGAAAAATTTCAATATTGAAACAATTTTAGGTCGGGGGCTCAGTTTTTCATACAGCGTTATAGTAAATCGATTCTCTATTTTGAAACCACTCGCTCGTATGACATTACCACCACCTCTAAATTTTTATTTTTTATTTTTTTTTACTTTTCTCAGTGCAATCTTATCAATTACACCCTAAACTTTCTGATTGACAAAAAAAATTTGGAAAAATTTCAATATTTAAACAATTTTAGTGGGGGGAGCTCAGCTTTTCATACAGCGTTATAGTAAATCGATTCTCTATTTTGAAACCACTCGCTCGTATGACATTACCACCACCTCTAAATTTTTATTTTTTATTTTTTTTTACTTTTCTCAGTGCAATCTTATCAATTACACCCTAAACTTTCTGATTGACAAAAAAAATTTGGAAAAATTTCAATATTTAAACAATTTTAGTGGGGGGAGCTCAGCTTTTCATACAGCGTTATAGTAAATCGATTCTCTATTTTGAAACCACTCGCTCGTATGACATTACCACCACCTCTAAATTTTTATTTTTTATTTTTTTTTACTTTTCTCAGTGCAATCTTATCAATTACACCCTAAACTTTCTGATTGACAAAAAAAATTTGGAAAAATTTCAATATTTAAACAATTTTAGTGGGGGGAGCTCAGCTTTTCATACAGCGTTATAGTAAATCGATTCTCTATTATGGAACCACTTGCCAGTACAACATTACCACCACCTGTAAATTTATTGATTTTCAATTTGCTTTGACTTTTTTCAGTGCAATCTTATCGATTAAAGCCTAAACTTTCCAATTCACAAAAAAATTGTAAAAATTTCAACATTTAAACAATTTTAGGGGGTGGGTTCAGTTTTTCATGGAACCTTATAGTAAATCGATCCCGTGCAATTATATTTTTTTACTTGTGCATATTCAACAACTGAATCCTTTCCAAATATTTGAATAAAGCCATTCTTGGAGTTTCCGAGGAAGATGCCATCATAAGAACTACAGAAAACTTGAAAAAACAAAAACAAGATCAACAACTCATCCAAAAAAAAAACAAAACAAAGCAACGCCAATGCAAGTGACTCCAAAATGGAGGTTCAATTTACTATAACGGCGTATGAGAAAGTGAGCCCCCCTAAAATTGTTTAAATATTGAAATTTTTTCGAATTCTTTTTGATAATCAGAAACTTTATATAATAACCGATAAGACTGTGCTGAAAAAAAGTTAAAAAATGAAAAACAGCAAATTTAAAGGTGGTTGTAGTTTCCTTCAGGTCCGCCATCATTACTAAGTAGAGAGGACAAATAAAAAAACAGAGTTCAAGAAGACAGAAAATAACAATTGACATTGCAGTTAAATTTTTGGAAATCAGAATTAACTGGGAAGCAAGAGGCTGGAAGAGTGTTGTCGAACACAAGAAGTGCAAGAGAAGAAACTGTTAGCATAAAACTTATGGTTATATCTAGCAATTTAAATTGTACATTGATGAGTTCTGGCTGAAAATCTAGTACCACACTTAAATTCATAGTTGAGATACCAAAGAGGAAAGTGCATCAGAACAATTACCACAAAAAACTAAACTTATTTAGAAATGAAACTTTGTCTGTGTGTGTGTATGTCTGTGTGTGTGTGTGTGTGTGTGTGTGTGTGTCTGTAACCTATAGACTCCGAAATGGCTGAACTGATTTTCTTGAAAATTTACACAGTTGTACTATAAGCGTCTGCGAGTGTTCTTAGCTAGGTTTTGTGTCAAGGTACCCCCGATAAATATCGAAAATCGATAATCGAAAAAATCAGGTTATAGAAGGAGTGGTCTGATTTTAATCAAATTTGATACGCTTATAGACAAAGACATAAGAAACGATATTCAGAAGTTTCAAGGTTGCAGTTCTTACAATAGTGCAGAAAATCGATAATATATATATATATATAAAAGACAAGGTGTTTGTGTGTGTGTCCGTTTATCTGTCTGTGTGTCCTTTATACAAATCCACAATTTTTATCCGATTCTCACCAAACTTCACACAAATATTCTTTAGGCTGAATCTGAGCTCCAGGACCATGGATTAGTTTTAAAGCTTTCATTACACTCAAGCAATGCCGGGCTATACTGCTAGTATTTATAGAAAAGGCACAGGGCAGTTACATTATGGTGGTGGGAAAATGACTGAAGTCAAGATGCCAGGTCATAACTAATAATGCTGCTGATTCTTGGAATTCTTTGAATTTTATTAAGAATATCTAGATATGCATCAGTAGCACTGGTCCATATGTGGCAGCAATATTCAAAGCATGAATGAATAGTAGACTTATAAATATGTAAAATAAATTCTTGCAAGAAAAATGATCTAGAATGAAACAAATTTCTTAACAGCAGACCTAGTAATGGATTTGATATAATCTTTCCACTTCATGTAAGCCCAAGAAGGCACAATAAGTCACTATCTCGGCAGGGTTAGTATGGGGGCATGCTCAATTATAATTTATAATTCTACAGATTACTTGCAAGGTTACTTAGATAATTTTCTCTTTCTGAAAATCTGCCTGGCACAAGGCTACTTCCAAATGGATTTTTCAACCAAATCCTTACCACCCACCATTTATATTTTATGAGTATCAAAATTCTGGGATTGAACAAAAAAGAAGAAGATGAAATAAATTTGACAACACATTCAGTTTGAAACAAAACAATGTAATAACATATATTTAACAAATATGTACATTAAGTGTGTTGAATAGTACGTGAAATGGTCATGTGTGAATTGCCTCCCATTGACTGTATGAAAATAATTGTTACAAATTTTAGAATACACATCATTGTTCATTCTTGTTGAAGTGTACAAACAGTGTTAAGAAAAATATATACTTCTGTTAAGAGAAATTGTTCATGCATGAAAGTTCTGATAAAGTGTTCTTAGTACTAAGTGTATTGAAATTGGACTTTGAAGAGAAGAGTGAGTTGGGCATTATGAATCTTCATGTTTTTGCCATGCTTTTGACCTGATGAATGTCTTGTCTCAATTGAGTAATTTTCCGCGGCAAAATGTTTTTATAGTGGTTCAAACAACCTAACAAATTGGCAGTAAAAAGATTGCTTACTTATCTTTGCTTTGATTGGCTATATCAGACCAATCAACGAACAGCTTACATTTATTAAACATACATAATGAATACATAATGAACTTGGTGCATGTGCAATTATATGTGTGCGTAAGTGTGTGTTTGTGTAGTTCCATATTAGTATGATGGGAGGCAGGAAGAATTCTTTCAGATGATTGATAGAGAGAAGTTTCATTTTGGAGGCATTAAAATTAACAAGTCATTCTTCACCCCAATTAACAACAGACTGAAGGTCAATTTTGAGTGGTGAATTTATGGACAGTCAGGCAGTGTTTACCTAGACTCATTGAAAATGGGGTGAGCAATAACTGAGCATTACTAAATAAAGAATTAAATGACATATCCCAAGACAATAAGAACAATATAGCCCATAGATTAAATAATAGGTTCAGTTCAAAATTCCCTGAAAGTTAGTTACTTGTATTTAACAAATCCATGATGAAGGCCTATGTGCAACAGCTGAAACCTCGTGATAATAGAAACAAAAACAAGAACACTAGTCCGTATATAAATAATATAAATGTTTACTTTTCAAAAAATTTTCAGAAATTATTGAATCAGATTTTTTAAGTAAATCTAATTCTATTAATAAAAGTAAAACCTCTACAGAAATAAAAGGTGATCCCCAAAGTTGATTCTTTTTAAAGAGGTCTTTGCTACCAAACATGAACTAGTATTTTTTTTAATTAATCAAGATAATAGATATGTATACCATGTTGTATTAATGGAAATTTTGTTATTTTCCTTTAAATTAAAGAAAATATTTGAAATTAAATTTATCATTCATTATTGATTGATTTAAAATCATTAAATCAGTTGGCTTGTATTTTAGGAAAAAAATATACTTTCTATATTATAAATGCTTCGTAAAATTATATATCTTTCATCTTAAATAAAATTTCTGTAATTTCAGAGTAGTTTTTATAAGGTTAAATGGAATTTATGAATTTCAGATAATGTTTTCAGAAAAATAATTTTGATTATTATTATTACTGTACAATTCTGCGAATCGTCAATTATTGAACGCTTACTCCGTAGCACCGTTATTCCCGATTGCGAGATCTCGCGCAGTCTCGCCATGAATAGGTAAGTAAGTATTATGGCGTCGTACGCCTCTAAACGGACGGATTCGCCGATATTACTGCACATTTAAGTGCTTCTAACGTCGTTTCTGTTGCTCTTCTGGTTAACTTAGGTAGGTAAATGTGTGTATATATATATAGACTTTTTATGAATCAACCTCATGATAACCATTACACTTGATTCATTTGCACTGTCATTTAGACAGAAAAAGGACAATCTTCCATCTGTATCTGCCAGCTACCCAAAACAAGAAAATACCCTTATTTTTTTGTATTTTATCTGACTTCACTGAATACATATATATATATAACTTAAATAGTTTATATGTTAATTACCTTATTTTGGGGTACTCTGTTTTGTTTGTCTATCCGTGTACTAGTTGTTTATTTGCTTGCTTAAATTAATTGGCCGACTACTGGAGTGGACATAAAATGAGATTCCATTTTCCGTTTTACACTTAAACGAATGGAAATCAAATATTTTAGTAAATTTTATTTAAAAAACAGCAACACAAAAAACCCAATAATACTGTCTCTTTATTTTTTTAATATCTAAATACCGGTATTTAATCCTGTTGGTAAAGTTGAATTATGTGTTTTTGTTTTTTGTTTTTGTTTTTTCATAGATATGAAACAGCCTACTTTGATTACATATTTAGCAAGCCGGTTTTCATCAAAATATTTCCTAGACTTTTAAGTCAAAAAAATAAATATATGTCAGCTACCTTATAAATTGATACTCTTATTCGTTTCCCACGTGGCTTTAAAATAGATGTTTTTATTTATTTTTTCCAACTTTCAGTTTCAAGTCAAATATCACTTTCTATGGCGTCTTTTTAACTTAAAAAAAATTTAAATAATTCTTTTATATAGTCATTTTGTAAATCTGGTAAGTAACTACCTTTTTCCTATTTGTTAATTTAAAATTAACAAAAGAAAGAACAAAGATCAATAATGCCAAAAAAACTGATTTTCATCTAAAACAGCTTTAAAAAATATACAGTTTTAATTAATAATATTTAATTTTTGACGAAATGGCATGTGTTGTTTTCATAAAGATGTATTTACAGTGCGAGAGCTCTGAGAAAAAAATTAGCACTGCATAAACTTCAAGATTTGTTGATTATTTACGAATGAAAACTTCCGTAGTTTCCCTTCGCTACTTAGTTCATTTTAAAATTTGTGACTTGTTTTGTCATATTCATGAACGATAAAAATATCAAGCAGCTTTCTTGATTCAGAACAAACTTAAGAATTAAGATTAATAAAGTAACTAATGAAAATGTAAAAAGAAAAGAAAATAGAACGTTTTCTGCTAAACTTAAAAACTAGGTTTAAATGTGGACAATTTTCAAAATTTTTTAAAACAGTTTCAGTTCATAAAAAATCTATATTATTTTTATTTTACTTATGCTCATTTACACCTTTTTGTATTTCCGCATGCACTTATGATGATTTCAACACTCTTCCCCAAACAAATGTATTGTCAAACCCAAAAGTTACCTTTTTTCACCTGCAGATCTAATGGTTTGTTTGTATCTTCCAATCAGTTATGAAATGTTTAAAGTACTCTTACTCTTGTAAAGCAAATTGACTTTCACGTGTTATCTGCATGACCAATAACAATTTAGTTTGAGAGAGAAAAGGAAAAAAATACTACTTAACTATAAATATGGAAAAAGGCCTAAATTCCTGTAGGATTTTAATAGTTTTACCAGAACCATTATTTAGGCACAAACGGTTTTGTTACTCTTTCCAGATTATTGCAAAATACAAGACAAGAAAACAGGAATGTAAAATGCATGCTTTTAAAAAGTGTGAAAATTGCTTAACCTCCATCACCCCAATTTTTTTCTCTTCCAAAATAAATTATTAGGTACTATTGAAACTGTAACTTTCTATATTATGGTGTTAAATTAATAGTAATAATAGTTTTAAAATATGGACTGTTGGCTAAGGATTCAGAATATACCAACTGCACCTCTGCAGAGAGGTACCCCCCCCCCACCATGAGGGTTCCTGGGTATGACGATAATCTACATCCAGGTCCTGAGTTTGATGATAAATAGAATCAAGCAGCAAGGTCTCCAATTGGGAAGTTTTGAGGAGCATGGAACTACCTCTTAATTGCGGTTGTTCTCAGGTTCACCATGACCCTAGGTGGTAGCACCTGTTAGGGTCTCAGCTCTGGGCAAATAGTTAACCCAAAACTAGGGTCAAAGTACAATGAAAATATAAGAATAAATTTTTATGGTGGAATTTTCAGCAGTACATTTTTGAAAGAAAAAAATATTACCAGAAATTTGTTTTTAAAGAAAAAATATATGTGCCAGTAATACATCTGACTCTCGACAAAACCCTCTTTACAAAAATAAGTCATTGAAACCTGATTTACAAACTGATTTCTTCAAAAAAATACACATTCTATTCATACAAATTTGTTGTAAAAATCTTGTCGGCATTAAATAATCTGTTGAGGTTGATATGCCATAAAACAAACTAACCAAGTTTAAAATAAAATAAACTATGTAAAGTTATAAATTCTAAAAGATTGGTTTAAAAAATTGACTTGCCAAGCTTCCAAATTTCTTAAGTAAAAGATCTCTTTTGTGACAATGCTATGCAGCAGCATGATTGCTGATGGTGAAAAAATAATCAGTTTTGATCCTCCTAGATTGCTCAAAATGTTCCCCCAGTTTTTTTTTTTTTTTTAATAACAAGAATCAAAATGCAAGAATCTCCTGCCAAATGTGGGTTCTTTGGTTGTGCTAAAAAAATTCAGGAAATGGAGCACTAAACTATCCCCCAAATGAATATCTCTAGTTCTTAGTTCAACCTTTTTAATGTCTGTGCTTGTAGCTCTTTTTTTGTTTTAGTTGAGAAAAAGTGGTTCTACTTGGTTATATTACCTTAATAGTAATGTGTAAAAACATACACTCTTATGAAATCCTTTTTGGGATTAATTCTTAAAATGTGCTTTAAAAGATAAACTGATTTCTCAAACTTCGATATCAAGTTTGAGAAATTAAGTTATGTAAAATCTATAATACATGACTTAATTTTTCAAATAAAAAAATAATATAAATAATTTCTAAATCTGAAAAACTAACAAAATCTTTACTTCTGTATATAAATATTTGTTGCAAAATAAAATCCTTACATTTGCCTTCATAAAGTCTATTAGAGGATAAGTTTTCATTTTGTTTTTATTTATTTCGTAGACATATTTTAGTTAAATTTTATATCTGTATCATTGATGTGTTTGAGTCTATTTACATTCCTGTATATTAGATACCTCCAAAAACAAAGTGAAACCAAAAAAATGAAAAATCTTTCTTGAAACTTTAATTTTAGTTTTCATTCCAAGCTAATAGATTAAATTTAATATTCCCAATATGCAAAATACTTTGCTGTATTTCAAACTGAATTTAAATTGGAATCTTACTTTTTTTCTTTATCAGTAAAATCTATAAGTTCACCCATATTGACAGATCTGCCAGTATAAAATAATTCTTTTTATTAAAAAAAATCTTTCAAAATTAAAAAATATTTTCTGAAACATTGAGAAAAATTATCTAATTTAGATTGAAACAAATCAAATATTATTTACTTTTAGATTAAAATATTGTAGGAGGAGAAAAAAAAAAAAAAATATATATATATATATATATATATATATATATATATATATAGTCATCCACTGACAGATCTGTTTCGCTGTATCACAGCTCATCAGTACGGTTAGACTCCGATTGCTTTTTAACCCAGGATTGAAACCCGACCGAATTGGCGTCAGTCGACGATTCTATCTCTGAGCTATGGGCGCTCGGTAGAAGGAAGCAGACTTTTTAGTGTGTATATTGTCATTATACACACCCAGTAGCTGAGAGTGTTCTAATTCATTGCTGAATGAACAATGCGTAGATGCTAGAGTAGCTACTGTTTTTCAAAGTCTACCATTCTTCCAGAGTGCTCAATCAGAGTACTCAATCCAAAATATATATATATATATATATATATATATATATTTTTTTTTTTTTTAAGATAAAGTTTTTTTCTGATGGGTTGAGTGATTTATTGTCGCTCAGATTATTTACATTGTTTGGATTATTGTCCTCATCTTTCTTGCAATATTCACAATATTTTGGCTGGTGTATGCTCTGACCTTCTTCAGGTTTATAAATCCCCAAAAATTCATACTGATGTCTGCAAAGACACATAGCCCAGTAGAAAAAAGTGTTGGTTGGATCCAGTGACTTGACTCAAAGACTTGTGAGTTCAATACCTGCCTAAAATTTTGATAGTTGAGTGAAATGGAGATAACTATGACATCTGGAAATGGCATGACTCATAGAACAAGAATAATTTACTCCAGCAAAAGAAATAAAGGGTTCAGTTCAAAATCCCAATTCCTGATGAAGGTCGGAGTGTACAACAACCAAAATATTATTGAATCTGGCAACAAAGATGACAACAATCTGAACAATGTAAATAATGACAATACTTCATCTCAGAAATGTAGATAAATATTGACAATCAGACGTTTGGGGAATTTAAGTAAGGAGGACAGAACTGAAATGAAGAAATTGAATACAATATGAACAACTTTTTATCTAATTTTTTTAACTACCCAGTAATCTTAAAATTTTAGTATATTCTAAGTGGGTTCATATTTTATTGAATTTTAGATACTTCTTGTTGAGAAAATATTATAAAAGTGCTATCTATAAATTTATTATCTTATTGTCTGATAATGTTATGTGTACTCCATATTTATAAAAATAAAGTTTATACGTAAAAAAATGAAAATTTTTTTTTTTTAAATATTAGGGTTGAAACTTGAGTGAGCTTTTCTATTTATAATTAGTTTATAAATTATTCTAATTAATTTTTTTTTAAATGCAAACTGTTTTTAAAAAGTTTATTTCATAAGACACTGTCCATGATATATTTTATTCATAAAAGGTTTTTTTTTTTCTTTAATCAAATTGTTTTAGTTTTATTCAATTTTTTATTTTACAATTCAGGGCATATTTTCTGCAACTGGATGTCCTGTTTGACAAAGATCATTTGATGATTTAAATTTTCTGAGGACTCGTAACAAATATGTATAAAAAAAACTAATTCAATTTCTAAATAAATTCTGAAAATCTCATTAAAAATAAAATTCAACAATTATCTGAATTCTACAAGAATTTCCATATTTGTTTTTCCCTGAAAAGAAAATGCTCAAATTTCCTGTACAAATAGAAGATCCTGCACTGATAGTCAAAAAACAAGATTTCTAACCAAAATTTAAAAATTCTAAAAAAGATTTTTAAAAAAATTGCTTAAAAAGAAAAATCCTTTGGTCTTTTATCTTAATAATAGCACAAAGATTTTGATGATAAAATTTTGTTTTTGTTTAGGGCAATTCTTTCATTAAATTTCTACCAGTTTTGAAGCTGCTTATTAGGAATATTTTGGTTTTTAATTATGAAAAGTATATTAAAATAAAGAACTGGCTAAGTGACTTTTTTTTTTGATATGTGACTTTCTGTAAAGCAAGACCCAAAATCAGAATATCACAAAAGTCATAATTAAGTCTTGTCTAAGATTTTCTGAATACTGTCCTTTTAAATCAATATGATTCTCTAATATGAGAATTTTGGATTTGCTTCTTTCATATATTTATTTAGCTACTTTGTCAAACACTTGAATGTTTTCATTCTACATTTACAAAACCCATTTATTTTCCCCCAATCTGAGTTCTAAGTGAGATTTTAATATTTCTTTTCTTAGGGCCAGTGGCAATGCTACGGAGTTGGGCAGAAGAGGCCACCCACCTCCCTGAATTTTGGCTGGTCTCTTGATTGACCCCCTCACTATTATAAGCTTAAAAAAATTATGAAACTAATCAGTCTCTGATTTTGATAAGATTTGATCTTCAGCACTTTTCCCCCTGCATTTTCTTTTTCATTTAGCTTTTTAAGGACATATACAGAGACCAGTTTGAAAGAAAAACATACACAATAAAACAACCAGATAGATAGAATCAGATGTTGTTAGGGAGGAGAGAGAGACTTAATAGTCATATTTTCATATCTGAAGGAAGACGTTAATTAGAAATAATGTCCCCCAATTTGATATGTAGATAGATACATAGGCAGTCAGTGATTTATGGCCGAATAAAAGAATTGGTCAGTAATTTTCTCCAATTTACTGAAGACAATCAGTAGATTGGAGAATCAATTTTGTTTTGAAATTAATCTCTCTTGTGTTCCAACAGCTGGAGACTAGAAAAGAGGGCAACAATAGATTAGAACTCCACTACTATGAATGAAAAGTTATTCCGTTTAATTTAGTGAAGTAACATACTTATACTCAAATTCATTCCTACCTCGTGTATACGATAGTGGTGTAGCTGCTTGAATTAGCCCCTCCTCCCATCCTCATAAAAATCTCGGCTCCTAAGTGCCCCCCTCTTTCAGAGTTCCACAATTGCCACTGCTTAGGGCAACTCATCACTCTAATGAACTTGTAGATCATTAATAGTTCAATTAATGATTGGCCCCCATACTTTTGACTTTGTCATGCTATATTTGCTCAATACCAAATTATTTTACTGTATTCTTCTGAAAACTTTTTTTTTTTTTTTACATGCTAGGCTCTGCTTGGAAAAGCATGAATTAATTTTCTTCAGATCTTTAATTTCCTTGGTGTTTTGTAGTCTGATAACTTTCATTAAATTGACTTGGCCCATTGTTTTGCATATAATGTATATTAGATAATTTCTGGTCAGGAGATGTAGTATCTCACAATTTGTGATGATTGAGATTGCTTGTTAATTGCTAATATCATTGAAAAACTTATGATGTCATACAAGAGTTCATGACATATTTAATTCTCTTTACTTTTATTTATTGTCTCTTGTCTATCAGTTTTATTTTTTGTATTAAGAATTGCACTTAGTACCTAAGAGTTAAGTTTCAAAGGAAATAATTTGGATTGGGTTATTCCATGTTTATAATTGTTTATATAAATGTTTTTTGTTTTCACATTTTTCTTTTTTTTTTTTTTATAACATTGAAACATGTCACATTTTTATTTTTCCTTAAATGTCTGGATTTTAAATTATCAAAAACTGTCAACACTGATTTAATTAGATTTTGTTTTCTTTCAGAGTTCATTCTACTTTTCTTGTAAACTATAATTAAGAGTGGCTGTAATTGGGCCATTGCTTTGCAACTGTTGCTACTAAACTACTTGGTCACACCTTTACATGCAGGTATTGTTGGAATATTTTCATATTTTTTTTTTTTTTACCAAAATGGTCTTAAATTTTAGATGGTATATATATATGAAAGTAAATTGTTTGATGCTAAATTTTTCTTGATCTGTCATGAGATATAGTAACAATGACATTTACTATAAATATTGTTTATAAAGGAAATGAAAGAGTTCATGTTGAAATTTCTTTGAATTTACCAATTATAAATGGAAAAACTCACTACAATTCCACAACCTCCCAGTATTTTAAAATAAATTCTAAATTTTTTTGTATGTGTATAAACTCTCAACAAAATGAAGTTAAATGCCAGATAGGCCATTTTGCAGACAGCTGACCATTTAAAACTAATAACTTTAATCTTGATTGCCAAATTATTTTGGGAAAAGTGTTCAACCTGAAATCTTGCCAATCTAAAATTCTTGTCCATAAATTTGGTGATTTTGTGAAATTCAGTTCCAAAATGATTTCTGTCTTCTAACAAGGAACAATGCAGCATTTATGCAGTGTTACATGTCCTTATATGATATGAAAACCATGCCACATGTAGACTTAAACCTTATGAATGAAATTGGGTTGACAAAACTGTTTGAATGGCATGGATGGTTGTGGTAGCACAAAGTTACAAGTCATCATGACCAAGGGTTTGAAAGTACGGGTTTTGTTCAAACTGTTGATTATAGTATTACTGTATTCTCTGACAAAAACTGCAACTCTTGTATGCTCAGCATAGCTACAGTATAAGCCACAGGTGGATTCTCTGGGTGTTGAACAAATACAAATGTATCTGAGCAGGTAACTCAACAGGGATTTGTTGCATGTGCTCAAAAAATGAGTAGCTGGCCATTTTGTAGAAAGTAGTCCTTTCAAAAATATTTTATCACAAAATTCTTATTATAGTTACATAAATGATACTCTATTAATATATCCACAACAAAATTTTGCCCTTATATATATATATATATATATATATATATATATATATAATCTGCAGACACGTCTGCATTGCTGTATCATAGCTCTTCAGTGCAGCTAGATTATCTTCAATCCAGGTTCAAAGTTCGACTAATTTTTAATTAGACAAACATCTTACCACTGAGCTATCTGCGTAACAGTAGAGACAGGCAGCTTTCACAACAGGTTAATTCACAGGATGTAAACAAACCCTGATGGTTAAGAGCATTCAATTGGATAGCCAAACAAAACTGCATTCAATTCAGTAACCAAAGAATGTTTTATATATATATATATATATATATATATATATATATATACACACACACGCACATTCCTTTTCTCTTTTACAATTTTTTTTATTTATATCAGAATTTTTACACGTAATGCATTTTTAATATGTTGAGTGTAGTAAACAATTAGCTGTATGAGTAATGTTATAACGAGAGAAAAAAAGCTTTTTAACACTATGGGTAATATTCTTATGTACTTGACATCATTATCAGCATTTTTTTATTCATATCAAAATCATTGCATTTTGCATTTCTGCTGCTAAGGTGATAGCTGAGCCCATTTTATAATCTGAAGAGTCTGTTCTCATATTTATTAAATTATGTGGATTAAGAATTGACAAGACATGAAAAGGAAAAAAACAATCTTAGCAATTGATATGCACTCAATTTCAATAGTCATCCAGTATCAGCCTCCTTAGTTGCTATTCACTCTATTGTAAGATCAGGGTCTTATATTTTAGTTTTAATGAGCTTTTCACAAATTTAATTTAGTGGGGGTGCAACTTAAACTATTTCTCTCATTAATCATAAAATGGTGCCAGCACAAATCTTCATTGATATTATGGTTATATTCAAGTGCTAAGATTTGGTAATGTTTTTCTGTAAATGCAATTAAAAAGTCTTGCCTCTTAAATTTTTTTAAAACTTGAAACAGTTGCAACTTTAAAAAAATATCACTTTTCAGTGCTACTATAGCGTGAGCTCTACCTCCCATTTTGAGTATGGTGTTAGGTGTACCACAGCATTGATCTATAATCTAATATTGTATGTGTATACATATTTATTTAAACCTTATGTTAATATTTATATATCTATATACTATTTATATTAAAGGTAGAGAGATAAAAATAAACACACTATCAAATGCAATGCATATATTTATTATAGTGCTAAACACTTCGTATATCTTCTAAGAATGGCAGGTATAGATCATTGGAATGTTTTCTCATCTTCCAGCAAAAATGATCAAGATGTGACTGGAACAGTTGACTACCAACACCTTGCATTTTCTTGAGAATCATCATTTTAGCATCCAATCACGATCGCTCAATTGCCTAAGTGTGTCCTCCTGTCACTGGATCTGCATAATGGCCCTGTGAGGGGAAGGGCGCACTAGACCTCACACTATAGTAGCACCCACCTTTCTATTTAAAATATCCAAAATATCTAAAAGTTTATATTTTGACATGGAACTCTTTTCTCCCTCCCCCACCTGCAATATAATTGTAATTAGTTTATAAAAATATATATATATTTTTATAAACTAATTGCAATTATATTTTCCCTGACGAGCTGTTAAGCGAAATCGTGGTAGGTTGTTGGCTCACCCTTAGATTTTCGTTCTTGTTTGCTCTACTTTGGGTACTTCTTGTACTCTGCTTTCGTATTGAGCTCTTTATTGTTAAGGTTTTCGTCTTGGGATTTTTTTTTCTTTCTCACAAATTGCTTGACTTCTTGTTCAAGTATTTCGTTTGTTTTAATTTCTCAAACTTGATATCGAAGTTTGAGAAATCAGCTTATCTTTTAAAGCACATTTTAAGAATTAATCCCAAAAAGGATTTCATAAGAGTGTATGTTTTTACGCATTACTATTAAGGTTCGTTTCTTTTTTTCTTCCCCTTCTTTTCCCTCTGGGTTAGTTCCCGGTGGGTTTCAAGACGTTCTTAGTTGTAGTTTAATTATTTATAATTTTGACAGAATTAGTTTAGCCAATATTGGTATTATAACTATAATTAATATTAATATATATATATATATATATATATATATATATATATATATTGAATACTTAGTGTAGCATGGCTGTTTTCTTTTTAAAAAGATGAATTTTTTTTTTTATAGGCTTCAGTCCTGCTCTTTTCATTTGTCTAAAGCTATTTGGAAGCTCTTTTGCAAGATTCTTCTGAATATAAAGTCTATATCTGGTTGTATGTAAATAGTTTTTGTAGACTGCATTTTGATGAGGTGCAGGAATGACTGTTATAGTTGCAATATAACTGACTGATTACTTTCTAGTGACTTCTGCGTATAACAAAGTAGTAAAATATTCATGTAATCTAATTGACCTGGCATAAATTCTGTCATGTTAGATCATTTCCACAATTTTATAGACAATATTTAGAGAGCTTTTGACAAAGTATCCAATTTTTCTAATTTAAGTGCTTTGCTGACCTATCATTTCGATTTCAATTTTATTGAAATTTATCTTTTTTTATCTACCTTTTTATTTTATTTTCAGTGTTGTTTCTAGCCGACCAAGCCACAACTTCATCATGTCTTTGAAACCTCGGAAGGTTGATTTTGAAGTTACTTGGGAAATTCTTTTACAGACTGTACATGGAGTCATCACTTGCGGACAAGTGGCTCGATCAACCTGGAATGATCGCTTCTCATATCCTTTTTATTATTGTTATCTTGCTTATAGATGGTCACATCTTATCTATCTGCACAGTGAGTTCTATGATTTCTTTTACTGAATATGTCGAGGAATTCTATATCGGATGGGGGTGGTAATTCCCTTCTTTTAATTACCTCTTTTAGGTATGACACAAGACCATGTTTATAACTAGAAGCATCCAATGAACTTACTACTACAGTCAATTAGTCTGGAACAATTTTTTTGTTAGCAACAAAAAATTGTCTCTCACTAAATATGTAAGAATCTCTTATATATTTACAAGTCTACCATTTATCCAGGTGTAGAATAACCCCATCTCCATAACATAACTTCCCTGTGCTTTTTCTATAAATAATTTCATTGTAATTGTTCAGATGAACTCTCCTCTATGATACCTAGACTCTATGAATTGAAACTCAGTCCTAGATTGGTGGCAAGGTCTTGTCATTTTAGGATTGAAAGTAGATGTGACCATAAGTTATATGTTATGTTTCTCTTCTCACTCTTCTTGCTTGTGAAGCTCTTTTCCAGCTTCAACTCCCCTCAGCTATGGGCAAAATAGCAAAACAGTGTGGGTCCAAAGCCTTCAGTGGCAACCAGGAAACTCTAAATTCAAACCAGCCTGAAAGGGTTGAGCTCCATCAGGCTAACTTTCTGAGGTAATGCTCAAATCACACTATCCTAAAGTGTGTATACATTAAAACAAAGAAAAGAATACTGAACTGTTATGTAATATCAGTCCTCCTGTATGGTAATGAGTGCTGGACAGTCTCCTCACAAATGAAGAAGAGATTTGATGCAGCAAAAATGTGGTTCTACAGGTGGATGCTGAGGATACCATAGAGCAGCAATAAAGTTTTAGAGATAATGGAAACAAACCTGATACTTAACATCAGGAAGAGATAGTTAAAATTTCTTGAGCACCTAATGAGGAAAGAGGGTTTGGAAAATCTGATACTCACAAGAAAGACTGAAGGCAAAGAGGAAGAGAGGAAAAACACAAATTTTAGTGAATTTGAGTTAATGGATGATGGAACATGGTTGATAAGAGTTAACAAAAAGACAATTTATTAAGAGCTACAAGCACAAGAACTTTTGGAGAACCATAAATGCCTATGTCCTGAAGAGACATGAAGAGGATCGCTTGTGAATCCAAATTCTCACCAAAACTCCTCTTATAAATTTGCATCCCCAAATGAATACAACCTCTACTACACTTGGTCAGCTTTCGTTTGGGATGTGGCAAATTTGTTTGATGAAGCTAGTGAGCTAGCTTCATCAAACAAATTTGCCACATCAAAAGATAGTATAAAGTACAAAAAAAAAAAAAAAGAAATCTTTCTAAGTTGTTTATGATTTAACCTTTTCTCTGTTACTTTCTTCAACCATACTTATTTTATTGTCTTTGCATTGGGTGATTACTTGGTGAAAAGTTTAAGAGTTCTGTAAACGACTGAATCAATTAGCATATCTTTTCTTAGACACCTAATTGGTCTCGTTAATTTATTACTTGCTTTCCCAATAGCTACAATCTTCAAGAATTCAAATGTAAAGTCAATAGTCATCTCCTATCTCACTAACTTGCATCCTCTCTCTCATGCTCTTTTCTCCATCCACCCCACTCCCATCAGTATTCTCATCCTTCTCATACCCTCTTCCTGACACCCCTGTAACCTGTCACTTTTTCTCATAACCTTCCTCCAATGTAACCCCCTGCACAACAGTGGCAGTAAAATGCCTTGCTTGGGGCCACACGATTATAAAAAAATAAAAATCCATTTATATAGATTTGTGTATCTACCATATATAACTCTAATACTACATAATTTTATTTGATGAAAATCATTTAATTAGACCTGCTAGTCTTTGAACTGAAGCATAAATACTTAAAATTGAGAATAAAGTTTCTTAAATTTTCCTTTTTAAAATCTGATATTTATAAGCTTGATGAATAGCAAGAATATAAAAATTATGTATGCATTTAAAGACTTAGTCATGCTAGAACTGTTGTTTGTTTGTTTTCTTTTTTTCCTTTGTTAGATTTGTATTGATTGCAGCATAGTCAATACTTATTGATTATTAAACACAATCCAAGCTGTTACTTCCAGGATTAAATATTATCTCTTCCACACTTACCATTTTCTTTTTATTATTTTAAACATGATTGAAAATGAAAATCTGTTATAAGCAGCTTAAATGACGCATATGAAGAATATGTATTCTATTTTCTTAGTTTTTGTAATAGGGATATGAAATTTAGAGATGAAAAATTTGACTCACTGAGATATATTCTTAATCTATTAATGAATATCCCCAGTTAAGTGGCATCATCTTAAAGAGCCCATGTTAGGAAATATGTTGAAAAGACATTGGAGTGTGAGGTTAGAGTTTTGTTTGCTGGTGAAAAATTCTTTAATCTGAATAATCGTATTAGCCGCTTTTCTTCAAATATATCAAAATCCTTTAATTTATTTTTTTTGGAATGGATTTGCAGAAAAACTGAAAACTTAAACCAATGATCACTTAAAATGTAAAACATTTTAAAAAGATCAATTTATATATAAGCATCTTTTGTCATTGAAATCCAGCTATTTTCATTTTCTAGCGAGTTATTGAAATTTGGAACCTATTTTGACTTTAAACATTATTTAATCAATGATTTGAACTATAAATAGGCTGGTACCTTTTTATTGAGAAGAGAAAAATACAAATTCTTGACACTGCTATTGTATCGTATTCCTTCAGTTTATTGGGTATTGAAAACATGTAAAATAGTTTAAACTCTGCTCTATTTGTTTATATCAGTTCTGCTTCTAATTGATAAAAACTTATTTAAAATAAAAATAAACATTTCTTTGAATAATTTGCTAGAATTTTTCTCTTTTCTTGTATGTTTTATAAAGCTAGAGTTTATATTGTGAAAGTCTTTTAGGAAGCAACAAGTAAACTGAATGTTATTGTGAACTTAACACATTCTTACTGATGTCTATGCTTTGTGTGTGGCTGTGCCAGAATCTTATTCAGATCGTTTATATGAAGAAATAAAGACATTTTCTGAAAAACACGTGGAAAAACTCTACAAGGTGAGTATCTCTTTTATTTACAAGTTCAGCTGATCCCCTAAGAAAAAGCTGAGTTGAAAGTGTTTTTAAACCATAATTTTAAAAAAATATTATTTATTTATTCTGGAATTTTCTTTTTTAATTTGATAGCAGATATGTACTAAGACAGGTTTCAAACTCAAGGACACAAAAAGTCCATTACATATTGAGGGGGCTTACGGCCATATCATGTTGAATACACCGGTTCTCGCTCGATCACTGTTGAGCCTGGTCAGTACTTAGATGGGTGACCACTTGGGAATACCAGGTGTTGTAAGCGTTTAATGACGGATGTGCATTGTGGTGCAGTGGATATCAGCTCGGAAAGCAAAATCGGTGAGCCGGGTTTGAATTCCAGTTGAATACACTGCATTCACTTAAGCGCTGGTACCCTTGGGAAAGGTATTAATCTGTCCCTTCCCTCCAGTTATGGGTTAAATAACAGGGTAGGGCTTGGGGACCCTGCCCTTAAAAACAAATCCCAATGAATCTTGATACTCGAAAAGAAAAAAGTATTACTAGACACAAAACTTATATAAAAACAATAAATTGTTGAAAAAAAAAAAGGTATTACCAGCAATAAATAAATAAAATTTAGTTGGCGATAAATGACCCGCCGAGGTTGATATGCCATAAAACAAACCAACCAACTAACATACTGAGGGAAAAGCTCAGTGGGCATGTTGTCAGAGTATTAAGTTTTGGTACATCAACTCCTAAATTGTTAAAAACACATTTTCTCACATTAAAATAATTTAACATCACATTCCCAGATCGGGTTGGGCTTGGCGTTCTTTAATAACAGTTGTGAAATTTATTTGTTATAAAATTAAAAAAGAAAAATGATTTGCTGGAAAGTACATTCGTACCTTTTCATCAGGTAGCTAATGGAGAATACGTGGTGGTGGAGAGGTTGAATTTTCTTCACTTCTCTAGAGCAGAACTTGAATCCTTCTGACCTAAAAATTGATTGACTGTTTGCACTTGGTAAATAGGTCAAGCTCTGTACTGCAACTACAAA
Source organism: Ascarosepion bandense (assembly GCA_037127315.1). Taxonomy (NCBI): domain Eukaryota; kingdom Metazoa; phylum Mollusca; class Cephalopoda; order Sepiida; family Sepiidae; genus Ascarosepion; species Ascarosepion bandense. The sequence goes on from JBBBDQ010000635.1 coordinate 1,997,338, forward strand.
AGTATGGAAGAAGTGAGGGACAAATTTACTCAACTTAGTATAATTCGAGGAAAATATTAATCATAAAAATGGTTCCCCACAAAAGTTAGTCTATGCTAGAAGGTAGTAGACATGAAGAGCTACTTTAAACACTAGAAAAGCTTTAGTTCCATGGGAAAGACACTCAAGTAATCCATAACTTTTACTTGGAACCAATAGCATGGACACAGAATAAGTTCTTTGCACATACAAAATAGAAAGAGGAGTCAAAACAGTGGTTATTTAACATATACAGCAAAACGGTCTGAAGAGAACTGGAAGTCCTATATAAATTTATTATCAGTGAACATAATCATAGCAGTATAAGATACACAGATGAAGCTTTGTTGATAGCAAACTTCAAAGATAGACTGAAAGACCTTTGAGATTAGGGACCAAAGTTTAATAATATGAAAGGACTGACCATCAAGTAGATATCATATATGGTTGTCGGCAAAAGTGATAGCCCTAATTAGCTACATATTAGGAATATCAGAATCAAGCCAGTGCAGAACTATCTAGGTAGTATAGTAATAGATGATAGTGTGATACAGAAATCTGAAGATTCATAGGCATAGTAAAAGATGACTTTCAGAAAATAAGCAATGGAAAAGGCTCTGAAACAAGTGCTTAATTGCTATGTAATATCTTATGTCCTGTATGGCAGTGAATGCTAGCCAATCTGCTTATATCTGAAAAGACTTTAAACGATGGATGTGTTTCTGCAGTTGAATACAGAGAATACCATAGACATAATATGTGAGCAATGAGAAAGTTTTAAAGAAAACAGGATCTGCAAGGAAAATTGTTATTTGCAATTAAAGACGGATGACATTTCTGGGATGCATTAAGAGAAGAACCTGGAGAATTCATAGGACAATGAAGATAAAAGAAGTGGAGGTGGCAGATAACAAGCAACCTCCTTAATGAGTTTATGTGAATGGATGACAAAAGTGGGATGGATGGGTCAAAAGTTACTCAGAAGCAACAAAAGAGAGGAAGATGTGGAGAGCTATAATCACCCATATCCAGAAAGAAGATAGATGTATTTCTGTCAATCACGATAATTTCTTGTGATGCCATAGAATATTGGACTGCAGGTTATCATTAGGTTAGCAAGGTTTATTTTATAAATATTATAATAATGAAATTTATATTACAAACTAATACAAAGCGATAAAAAAGGACTTACTGTCCCACAGTCTTTTCTCTTGTTAGAAGAGAGGTGGTTCCTGAAATGTCTAGATATTTTTTTTTTAATAGATTAATAACCCTGTTCTTAAATAGAAAGTGTTGTTTACCTTTCCATTGTCAAATAACACTGACTGAACCATAGCATTATTTGAAAACATAATATTATTATTGCTTTTCCAGAGTGCCTTGAATTTATGTAATACCCTTAAAATCTATTTGTTTAAGAACTAGTTTCAACTGGATTTATGTTTGGGTAATGTCATATTCATAAAATTTCATGCGAAAATATCAGTATTTTTTCCACTATCAACTTTGAAAAACAATTTCTGCTATTCACACCTTAGATTATGTCTAAACAATGAGCTCCTGAGAATATTCTCATTGGTTGGTAAATCATTCATACATCACAATGGCAAGGGAGAATGAATGAAATAGTTTCCACTTCAGTCATTTCTACTTTCTATAACTGAACTTAAAGTGGCAGTCAAAGCATTGTTCTTTTAAAGATTTTAATAATTAAAATAAAAACTTCATAATTTACATTCAAGCTATTGTCCTTGTTATTGTAACATTTTGGACATTGTACCCTCTCCAGGTATATGTCGATCCAGGTAATTTTCCAAGAATTTAAAACAAACACTTTATTTAATCTACATGGTAGATTGTTCTTGTTCCACTGTCCGTGTCTAGGGGATATCTCGTCTTGTTCTTATTTCTGCTCAGTTATTGTTTGCACTGTTTTCTACTAAGTCTGTATAATTGTCAAAACATTGTGATAATAACAAAACCGAGGCAAATAATTCAAATGTAAATAATATAAACTAGAAAAACCTGTGAAAATTTTGTTTTCCTATTTAAATTTTTTGATGAATCTCAATTTAATTAATGATTGAATAGAATTCTATGACAATAAAATATCCATAGAAATTCCCCTATTGCATTGTTAAATATTTCAACTTGACTACTTGAACAAAATATTGAAATAACAATCATAAATATGAATTCTGGTCATTATTTTAAGAAGGTACAAATGAAAATATTTGAAATTGATAAATTTTTTCTATTTAACTGAAACAGTTCTATCTTTCTTAGAGTAGCATTTCTGATACATCTTTTCTTCTCTTTCCACTCAATCAAAACAGAATTGTTTATGATGTATTGGCAGGGCATAGTGGTCGTGCAAACTAACAAAAGGAGGGACTAACAATTACAGAGTGCGATGGATAAATTATCGCCACTTTATATTTTTAATTTCACATATGCACATTGTTTGTTTTTGATTTGTCAACTGTACAGTATATAGGGTTGGTTGAGTGCTGTCTATAAGAAGCTCACCATGACGCCATTAACTCAACCAGAAATTTGGAAATGGCATGCTGTACTGCTTGGTATTCATGCCAGAATCTTCAATACAAACATTTCATTGTGTTTGGCTGTCAGTCTAAGAACAGTGTAGAGGATTTGAAAAGAGTTGGAAGAGCCTAATGCTGATTTCAAAGGTACAGCAGTTCAAAACACTCACTCTGATCTTTCTGATAAGAAAAGAACTCCCGAATTTGTTGGTGAGGGCATCAGACTCAACACAAAAGCCTACATCAAGTGCCTTGAGGAGGTAGTGCTGTACAGGATCAAGAGGGTGGTTGCTAAAATGGTCTGTCTGGCAACAGAACTCTGCACCATGCCACTCAAGCAGGAGAACCCAGTCATGGCGGTCAGATGATTTTCGCAACCACATCACCCCTTATATCTGACCACCAAAATCCAAAGGCTGCAATCTCTTTGATTATTATGTGTAGGGTGTAGTTGAGCAAGAAACCAACAAAACTCCTTATAGCACCAAAGATGAACTGAAGGCAAGGATTATGGTAACATTCACCTACTTAAACAAGGAGACCATTCAGAAGAGCTGCAGAAGATTTGGAAGTCATCTGTAGGGCGTGGTTGGAACCAATGGTGATTTTATTGAATTAATTTATTCTTTAGTATTTCAAGATATTTTTGTGTAATTTTGATAAATATATCTGTTAAAATGAGATGTTAGACTTATTTTCATTTTTGTGTAATTTAGACAATTTATCCATAACACCCTATATAATAAGTCCTCATTCCAGAAATTGAGACATAAAAATTAATTTTCTGATTATAATTTACTTGAATGATAGACGTGCAATGTTTCCAGCTGACAATGTCCCAGAAACTACCCTCTTCCTTTTTTTTTATATCAGAAGTTTTATTGTAAAAGGATAATTCAATGGCTTTCATCTATTTGTACTTCAAAATGATAGTTCCTCTAATTTTTCATCAATTCCAAAAATGTCACTCTACCAAAAATGACATTGTTCAAGATTTACAACTTGTTATAAACTGTTAATCTCTTTATGCTCTGGATAAAAGCTAGATATGATGGAAGTTGTATTTAAAGTTTGTCAAAGCAATATAACCTGAGTAATTTTCACTTTGTTGTACAACAATTAACTTAGTATAACTATGCTACTAACTGATTATTCCAGTCTCTGCCTGTTTTTAGTATATCTGAAAGCACTTCACATTGTAGAAATATGGCCTTCAGTATTAATCTTTATAGATTTTATTTCTGTAATCTAAGTTAATCTCTTGTGTTTAATCCCAAAGTCTGAAACTGGTTATTCTCTCTTCCATGCTCCCTAAAGGAAAACTTGACCTGATTTCACTCAAAGGTTTTTGACTTGAAAACTGGACGTGCTCTGTAATCTCTTGTCTCAGTTTTCTGGTCTTGATAATAAGAAACAAAAACTCTCCAACCAAGAAGCTTGTTTATTTTCTTTGTCTGCCAAACATGTACACAGTTCTTCTATTTTTACTATTCAATAAATGTTAGTTTGAAACTGTATTTCCCTAATTGTATTTGTATTTTCAAGATGATTTGTTTTTTCTGGTTTATAATGTCTCTAAATATTCTTAAGATCTTCCAGTTCAGGAAAGTTTTAGACAAGTTTTACTCTTTTTTGTTTCTTGACACAATGTTCATTTGTTATGAAAATGTGGTTGTTTACAAGCTGTGTCTCATATAAACATTGTTTTCTTCAAGTTGGCTGTGTTTGTTGTTGACTTGACACGTGATGTACTCACTGTTTTTTAAGGATTAATTATTGGGAAATAATTATCTATATTTAGAAGGGATTTGGTTTTTTTTTGTGTGTGTGATATAGTGTACTGATGCAATACAAAAATTACGTCCATTGTATTTATGATTGGGAATTGACATTTTCTCAGCAATCCTCATTGAGCAACATGATTTTGTAGAAATTAATGTTTTGTATTAATGATCCAAGTTTTATAGTTTAAATTTTGCTTCTGCAGCCCTAAAAACATCATTTTAAAAACCTGAGGTAAAATTTGTCCATATTGACAGGATGCATAAAGGTTAGTTAGAATTACCTTAAAGAAGCCTAAAGAACAACACTTGTTGGAATTTTCATCAGAAATTGGTTTCTCTTTGAAAGTTACTATATAATGTTCTCAAAGTTTCAGAATAAATGAATTTCATGATATTATTTTAAAATGCTAACGTTCATTTTCCTGAAGGCATTCTTTCTCATGCTTTAAGGGTCATCATAATAGCAGGAATAATTTTCTGACTTAGTGTTCATAAATTGAAGAAAAGTATGCATCTTTTTGCCCCCCCCCCTTTTTTTAACTCGCAATGATGTGGGTTGCTAAGATCTTTCTAAATTATGCACATTGAAAAATGTTGGAGTCAGATCTCTTTGTTAATTTAGGGTTAACGTGAAAATTTCTTCAAATATGAAAAACTAAAGATTGATTTAACTTTTGATTTTTGGTCGTATTTTCTTTTATTCTTTTTAACTTGAAAAATCTTCCCCTGTGTAGATGTCAATATAGAGTTGATTGGGGGAAGGAACAACTCAACGCCAGAAAAACAACTTTTTTTTATAACCAAAAAAAAGTAATTTATTCAGGATTAAACGTTAATTATTTTTTTTCAAATAGAGCATTTGAAATGTATCATGTATAATATGAACCAGTTTTTTGTTTTTAATTATTTTTTTTTTATAAAGTAAATCAAAAAATGCAAACTAAAACAAAGCATTTTTTTTAATAAAGCAAATCAAGTCTTATTTTTTATATGGTCATTTATTTTATTAAAAAATAAATTTATTAACAATTTACTTTATTAAAAATAGTTAAAAACAAAAAACTGGTTCATATTTTACATAATACCTTTTGAAATGCTTTATTTGAAGAAAAATATTAATTAATTTAGATTTTAATCCCTGATAAATTACGTTTATTTGGTGATAAAGTAGTTTTTCTGGTGTTCAGTTGTCTTGTACTTGTTGGTTGTCTTTATTGACCTTAACTATGCATTTAATGTCATTTATTTTTCTCTTTTGCAGACTGTGTTGTATGATGACAATTTACTAGCTGCCTATCACAAACATTGGCAACAGTACAGTCAAGGATCAATTTATTTAAATCAACTTTTTGGGTATGCAATCCTATTTTTACTGTCTAATTTTCTTAAATTGCTTCCTACTTCTCAAGATGAAGTTTGATTTTTGCTGCTAATGACATTTTTATTCAGCAGACAAGAAGAGCTCATAAAAGTTTACAGTGGAACTTATTTGACCAGAGCTGCTAATCATCTCTGCTGTACAAATTATATGTAACATAGAATTGGGTCAGTCCGACGGGAGACCCACAGTTGGTTGCATGAGATGCAGAAAGCATCAGGAGTTACATCTTTTTCCACAATTGGCCTGTTAAGAAAGGACATTTTATTTACAGGAGGTGACACTGACAAAATATGTATATGAGCGATATTGGGCAGGTACTGGGACTTAGAGAGCTATAGAACACCAGCTTTTTCTCTATCAAAGAAAAATCACTTTTTATGTGCGGCCTGTCAAAATGTTAATTTGAAATTTTGTCAGTTAAATTTTACATTTACTTAGAAAACCAGAAAAGATGAAGACATTAGAAATACAGCAACTATTTTCAGCAGGCTTGAACATTTTTATCTTTGGCTTTTAGTGTCAACTTTATCTAAAAAGATAGGAGTTAAGGGAATAGCCATTCCAATTCTATCTTTTATGGAATCTAGTATGGGATTAGCTTAATCAATTTGACTTATTGAGAATTCTTGAACATATTTAAATTATTTACAATTTGACTCCTGTTCTCATCTTTGTTGTTGTTATAATGTTTCAGCCATTGTGATCTCCAGCCTTCTTCAGATGTCTGTTGATCCAACTAACCTACAGGGAATTTTGAACTGAACACTTTGTTTAATCTGCAGAATGACAGACACTTGAAGAAGGTCAGAAGATGCAACAACTGAAACATTTTGATAATAACAAAGCTAAGAATATTAGTTCTGATGGTAAATAAAGATAGATCTAGAAATTGAACTAAAATATTAAACAGTAGACATTACAACTTTGTCTTATAAGATTCCTTTTTAATTTACAATGGTAAAAAAATGTTCTAACTTTTAAGTGGAAAACTAATATTACAAGATATGTGCTTACAATAAATTGGTACGTCTAATTCTGGGTGAAATGAAGATATCTAGAGTTTTTTTTTTTTTTAGTTCTATCAATTTAACCATACACACACCAGATAATTATCAGAGGTTGGAAATTTCTGAGTAAACCCTAGTAAGTTTAAGGCTCTGTTCTATGATAGCCTGGGGCAAAGGGTAACACTTGTTAGCTTTTCTCTTGTTGACAGTTATAATCTATTTTGAACAAGTTCGTCGTGCAGTGGATATTGGCTCAGAATGAGAAATTGGAGAACCATGTTCAAATTCCAGTTGAATTTTTTGCATTCACTAAAGCTATGGGTTCTATAGCTTTGGTTGGCAACTAGTCTACTGCAGAAAGTAATGGCAACCTACTGTCGAAAAATTTTCTACTTAGTCAGTCATGGATTGGAAGAGACATGATCACCCATGTGTGTATCACGTATGGCACTTAATCGATTGATAGTTAAAATAACCAGCAAATTCACATCCACTTTGTCTATATTTTTGAGATGAGGTATTGTAATTATTTACAAGGACACATGGCCCAGTGGATAAAAGTGTTGGTTAGATCCAGTGATTTGACCTAAAGAGTTGAGAGTTCAATATCTATCTACAGCAGTGGTAAACAAAACAGAGAGTTGAGTCAAAAAGAGATAAATATGATATCTGGAAGTGCTATAACTTACGGAATTAGAACAATCTACCCTAGTGAATGAAATAACAGGTTCAGTTTGAAATTCCAATCGCCTGAAGAAGGTCGGAGCATACAACAGCCGAAACGTGAACAAGGCAATAAAGATGAGGATAACAGTTCAGACAATGTAAATAAATTTGCATCCAGTTTTTCTTATGTGGCTGTTATGAATTTCAATTTGTCTTGAAAACATTTATGTCACTATATTATGTTCTAATTCAATGTTATCTCCTCACACATTTTAGTGATGTGATTAAAATGAACCAAGTTTGTATGAAGTAAACAAACTATATTTTTCTGTTTTTTAGTGAAAAAAAGCAAACTACATTTTTATTGTTTTTAGTGAATAAAAACAAACGACATTTTTTTTTTGTTTTTAGTGAATAAAAACAAACAACATTTTTTTTTTGTTTTTAGTGAATAAAAGCAAATGACATTTTTTTTGTTTTTAGTGAATAAAAGCAAACAACATTTTTTTTTGTTTTTAGTGAATAAAAGCAAACGACATTTTTTTTTGTTTTTAGTGAATAAAAGCAAATGACATTTTTTTTTGTTTTTAGTGAATAAAAGCAAACGACATTTTTTTTTTGTTTTTAGTGAATAAAAGCAAACGACATTTTTTTTTGTTTTTAGTGAATAAAAGCAAACGACATTTTTTTTTGTTTTTAGTGAATAAAAGCAAACGACATTTTTTTTTTGTTTTTAGTGAATAAAAGCAAACGACATTTTTTTTTTGTTTTTAGTGAATAAAAGCAAACGACATTTTTTTTTTGTTTTTAGTGAATAAAAGCAAACGACATTTTTTTTTGTTTTTAGTGAATAAAAGCAAACAACATTTTTTTTTTTGTTTTTAGTGAATAAAAGCAAACGACATTTTTTTTTTGTTTTTAGTGAATAAAAGCAAACGACATTTTTTTTTTGTTTTTAGTGAATAAAAGCAAACAACATTTTTTTTTTTGTTTTTAGTGAATAAAAGCAAACGACATTTTTTTTTGTTTTTAGTGAATAAAAGCAAACAACATTTTTTTTTTTGTTTTTAGTGAATAAAAGCAAACGACATTTTTTTTTGTTTTTAGTGAATAAAAGCAAACGACATTTTTTTGTATGGATTATGTCTTGAAGGCTGTCACAATGCGTTGAGTAAAATAAAGGAAGGTAAAGAAGTGTTTGGGTATTACCTATTTATTAAACATTAATATTTCGAGATCAAAATCTCATCTTCAGAATGGCAGAGAAGCTTTTGTCTGTCCTGGTATCTTCATGGCCTTTCATTTTTTTTGTATTTAGTGAATAAAAGCAAACTACATTGTTTTTAGTGAATAAAAGCAAACTTTTTTTTTTTTGTTGTTTTTAGCAAATAAAAACAAACTGTTTTTCTGTTTTTTAGCGAATAAAACCACATTGGATTTTTTTTTTTTCATTTGAGAAGACGATTTTTTCTACCACAGTGTATGAGCAAATACCAAATTTTTATAAAACTAATACTGAATTTGTCATCAAGTCAACATATGTTGAATTGATGACAAATTTAATAATAGAATATTTTAAATAATATTGATTACAAATTATTCTCCACCCTCTCTCAACCACCAGGTATATTCTTTATAGTTTAATTCCTTTTGATTACTAATTTTGTAAATATACTCTTGTCATTTATGGTCATTATATACTTCAGCTGTTACATGAGATTGCCACTTATAAAGAAATCTAAAAATATATTGGTATTCAAAGGTGTGCAAAATTCTCAGCTCTAACTAAAAATTTGTTCAAAGTTTTGATGTTTGATCATTTGGTTAGATTTTAGGAAGTGAGTTGGGTCAAGAACTTTTTTGGAATTTCTCATTATATATAGATTTGTAATTTCTAAAGAAGTAATGAATTTTTTTATTTATTAATCCTACAGATTTTGATCCTTTTTAAATGTTATTTATTGGATATCCATATTTGAGTAGATGCTCTGTTTATTTTAAACAGTATATTTATTTTCACCTACTGACTTGATTGTTCAATAAATCTTATTAAAGAAAAATATGTGCCCTCTAGCAGGATTCTAATCTGTGTTCCCCTTTACAGGAGAAACCATTGTTAAATCCAACAGACTTTTTATCAACTCAACCTCAAAGGGCATTGCATCAAATGATGAAGGGGATGCACACTTGAACCCTGTCTGAAGGTGCATCTTTTTCTTTAATAAGATTTCTTGAATACTCAGGATGGTGGGCAAAAATAAATATACTGTTTAAAATAAATGAAAAATCTACTCAAAGGTATCCAGTGATAAAAATAGAATTGTGGTTTGAAGTGGTGGTGGGGGGTTACAATTATTTTCATCTCTAAATGAAATTGAAATGCTTTGACACTCCAATTTGATGTCCAATTTCTTACATAATATTATGCCTTCAATTTAAACTGCAATAAAATTTCTTACCAAAATCTTGCTTTGATCATGTAATACATAATATCCCATTTAAATGTGACATTGTTTTGAAAACCTTTATTGCAGGTGTGACATTTGACTACCATTCATTGGTGACTTGTATTTTTATTTTGTTTGTTTCAGTTATTTAAACACAACTTATATAAAAAAACAGAAATTGTCAGATGCTGACCTTGCATATGGCCCATTCAATTATGAAACAAATGATCAGAAACTTGAAATTGGTGAAGTAAGTAATTTCCTCTAATGATTAATCTGTTATGATACCCACTATAGAAAACAGCAGTATATTGTTGTCAAAAAACTAATATTGTATTGGTTTGAGGTTAATAATTTGTTTTTGTTGATCTACTTTATTGTTGAAAAAATTTGAAAAATAAAATATAAAAAGCTAAAATTAAATTATGTTGATTATTTTCAATGACTTCTTGCCACTAATCAGACAGCTCTTCAGTATCTTCTGAATAAAATTCATCTCTTTTGATGCAAAAAGTTTGCAACAAATTCTTAAATGATTTTCATTAGAGAAAATATTTCATCATCAAAGCATTTTGCAGCAATCTAAAAAGGTAATAATTGATTAGTGCAAAGTCAGGGGAATATGACAGGTGAGGTAGAACAAACTGAGTTGTAATGTTTTTTTTTTTTTTTTTTGTAATCATTTCACCCCAAGCAAGGCAGGACTGCCACTGGCGTGTAAGGGGTTACAGAGGGAAAATAAATAGGATACAGGGAAGATAGAAGGAAGTTCCATAGACAGGAAGTGCAATAAAATCATTTCACTCCAAGTAAGGAAAGTGAAAGAGGAGACTAAGAATAGGGAGTATTGAGGGAAGTACAACAAAAGAACTGGACAGGTTTAAAGAAGATACAAAATGTTGTATTTCAATTTTTCAAGATTGTAGTTATTGGGGAAGCAAGTAAATAGAAGGGAGTCTCAGGTGGGATGTGTGAGAAAAGGAACTGTTAGAGTAGAAGTAACATTTGACTATTTTAATGGTAAGAGTGGGACCTTGATGCCAATCTAGTAGCCTGAATAAATTCGTGTGGCCAGGGCACCAAGAAAAGGAGCTTGTCAGATTAGAAGCCGTGAAAATATTTGTAGAAAAGACAGAAGCCACATTGTGTTGGTGAGAAAGTGACTAAAAGTGAGCTGCCAAGTCAGGATCAACTACGTTGCAGATCCTCTCTTGGATTTTGTCGAGAACTTCGAGGAATATGACATGTTTCAGCTGCTGGATGATACACTCGCCATTATAATTGGTTTCCCAAAACGAGAATTGTGACTCAACCTAATAGATAGAAACCATTGGAACTGGAATTAATCTTTACAAAATAGAGTAAAAAAATGGTCAAAAGTTAATAATCATTTGTTTCAATTGCTCAGTGTTTAATACATTTTACCTTGGAGGAATGCAAGAAGTACACATTACACACTCAATTTCCCAAATGATTTTTCTCTTCCTTTGTATGTAGAACTATCAAACTTCCATTGTGGGAAGCTCAACTCTGTTACCAATGAAGGCAGAATCAAAACAGTCATTTTGCCTTAATCTTTTCCATGCTGTCTTTTGTTTTGTGATTAAACCTAAAAATACAGTGATCTAAAATAGATTTGGTTTTGATATAAGAATTGGCAAAATGTGTAATTCATATTGAAAACCCATCAAAATTCTTGCTAGAGAGTGCTACTATGTAAAAATGAGAGAAATTACAGTCAAATATTAAACACAAAGGTTGTTTCGATGAAATTTCCAGGCTCTGAGTTGATAGAATAGGATCCACAGGATGGGCTCAAATTTGACTGTAATTTTAACATTGCCTGAAAAATAAATACTGTGGAATAATTGGCTATAGTTAAATGTAGCTGACAAAGTTCTCAACAACAGCAAAAATAAGAAAACGAATAGGGGAAAATTATACTAAGCAGACAACTATATATATATATATATATATATATATATATTATAAATTATAGTTTAGAACATGTACAAATTACAATTTACTACTTTTGTAGTAATTTGTACATGTTCTAAACTATAATTTATAATAAATATTCATAGCTCTATTTCTGTATTGAGCACTGTTTTAAATTAATGTTTTGAACATTAATATTTTCTTCATTCTTTATTCACTTGGAGATGTGTGTGTGTGTGTGTATGTATGTATGTATGTATGTATATATATATATATATATATATGTGTGTGTGTGTGTGCGCATGTAGGTTTCATTAAATATGACAGACAAGGTATTATCATTATATCTACAACACCAAACCAAGGCATTCTTGTATTGCTTGATTTCAAAAATCTATTTACTAATATACCTGTTGCTGAAACTATTGATATAATAATTAACTCTGTATATAAACACAATTCTCTCTGTGATAATTCAATCACACCCCAATCTATCAATTTCAATATATTAAAAAAAAACTTACTTACCTGCACTAGTAAAGCTCTTTTTTATGACCACCACGGCAATATTTACATGCAAACTAATGGTGTAAGTATGGGAAACCCTCTTGTCCATGCTGCTTTAACTTTTATATGGTTTTTAAATAGGTTACCAAACCAAAAATACATTGATGATATTTTCCTTTCTGCTGACAACAAAAATGAAATTGATAATCTTAAAACTAATTTTGAAAAAAATTCTGTTCTCAACCAAAAAACAAACTCCCATTCTTGGATGTTCTTGTGGTGTCTAGTAGTAATACTTTCGCTGCTTCAGTGTATAAAAAGCCCACTAGAAAAAATTCTTGCCACCTTAATTTTATTAGTCAAGGTCCTCTTAAATACAAAATTGATGTTATTAAAAACTTCCTCACAAGAGCGTACAAGAATTCATCTTCTCAACACCCTTTCTTCAAAGAACTCCACAATTTGAAATAGACACTTATTAATGGCTTTCTAAATTATTTACTTGACTACTATATCAAACTTTTTCTTTGTAATGTAATCAACAGCAACTACAAACATGTGAACAAAAACAATAACATTATGTAATTTCTCGTAATTACAGACAGGACAAATCTTCACTTCACAACATCTTCCAAAATTATGCAACACCAACTAACTTAAACAAGAAAATTAGATTAATTATCTACCACAAAAATTAAAAACTGACAATCTCATTGTCAATAATGATAATAATCCACCTGCAAAATTTAAATTGCAGAGAACCAATGTCATTTACGAATTTATATGTCCTTTGAAGAAGTGTGTTCCTCAACAATCGAAATTAGTAAACAATTACATTGGCCATACCACCACAAAATTGACGAGAAGATTGACAGTGTGCCTTTCTCACAACAGCTCCATCTGATCTCATTTACATACACATTGAGATCTACCAGGACTTATCCGTGACATATTTGTTGACAATACATACATAATAGTATCATCCACATGCAATAGAAGATTAAAAATAAGTCATTACTAATAAAAAAGAGAAATCCTACATTTGATAACATCAACTATGGACATGGTAACAATGTGCTTACCGTGTTCAGAACTTAACGTACACAAGACTCTATATACATAAACTTGACACATATTTATTTACAAGTAAAACAAAATTCATTCTTGATAATGGCTAAATGTATAGACAAAAGTGCTTGAAAATACAAAACCTATGGACAATTCTTTTATAATTTAGGTTCTGAAAAGCAAAAAAAAAATCATAAGAACACATGAAAAATTATATAAAAAACTTAATGATAATACCTTTTCTATCATTTTTAATGAAACCGGCATAAAAGAGAGATTGTTGTCCAAATACACTGTGTGTGTGTGTGCATATATATATATATATATGTGTGTGTGTGTGAATTTTCTCAGATGGAGTATATCTGTAGAAGAAACAATGAATAAAAAAAGAGACAAGAGAAAAAACTTTATTTAGCCAACGTGTTTCATCCTCTGAGGGAATTTATCAAGGCAATGTAGAATTTATTATGCTGCACATGTTTATATATGTAAAGGCAAGAATGTCATTGGTTTATCAAGGCTTGTAAATTTGAGAATGTTCCTGAATGTTGATCAAATGGTTGAAAGGTCAGTCAAACCATGAAGAAGGCATCATGTGTCCTAATTCAAATTTACTTTTCACCAGACTTTGAATTGGGGCATATTGGGGAAGGGGGGCCTGGAATGACTAAATGGTGGTTATTTGGATGAAAAGTGAATGAGCCTACCTCCCTTTTTATATTCGAAATCTATATTGATATCAAACTTTGTATGTTTGGATCCAATTTTCTTTAAATAACAGAAAAGTTTCAAGTGAGATAGGTTAAATAAAATTGAACTCGGATCATTTGATGTCACCAGAGCTCATCAAATAGTACATGTGATTTCTTGCCAAATAAAGTTAGTTAGGTATGATGTAGAAAAATATTTCCTACCTCAAAGATGATAAAAGGTAGATTTAATAAAATTTGACTTTGATATTTATTGGAAGTAGAATTAATTTGTAGCCTTTATATCTGTATTTTAGTCAAACAATTATATTTTAAGGAGTAAATTGGGACGTAGGAAGAAAGACTATAAGGATATTTGAGGCTAACTTCTAAGGTCATTAGAGGTCATCAAATATCAGTTTGAAATTAGTCTTCCCCCTAAAAATAATTTTTAATTACCATATATACTCGTGGATAGGTTGTACCCTTAGTTTGAGGCAAAAAATTGGGTATTTAAGTTTGACTTGCAGATAGGTCACACTGGAATCTGTGAAATTACACTGCCCATTGATAAAAATAAATATTATAAAATATCTACCTTCATTTAAAAAATTGCAACCATATCACGTGTAAAAATATATCCGAATACGCATGCTAGATACATAATATAGTGCAAGGTTGTATGCTGTTTTGCATTAGTATGGTCAAGGATCCTAAATATTGAATTAGTCTTTTTATAATATTGAAACGTTACGCTTTGCTACGAAATCTTGGAATACCAACTTAGAGCGTGAAAACGCAACCATACCACGTGTAAAAAATATATTTGAATATGCATGCTCGATACATGATATAGAGTAAGGTCGTAATTAAAGATGTAAACAGTGTCAAATGTACAAGGATTGGAAATGGAAATATTATGCAATTTTATTCTAATAAATGTATATATTTCTAACAGCATCAGATCAGTATAAAGCTGTGAATTGGTAGGATCGTTTCATACATGATTTGCGCAGAGGACAGCTTTCCAATGCTTCGCATATGCATTCTGGTACTTGGATCTAGGTCTACGTGTTATCACAATGGCAGTTACTGAAAAATTACTGCCGAATTTACAGGTATGTTGAGTAGATAGGTCGCACCTCTATTTTTTTTAAGAAAACTTTGGTAAAAAAGGTGCAACTTATCTGCGAGTATATACAGTAGACTTTTTGCTTAATCCTCCAAACTACAGAGTGTCTTTCCTGTTCTAAAGGATGGTGCCGGTAAGGAAATAAATTTATAACATTGTGTCTGTGGTGTAGTGGATATGGGCTCGGAACAAGAAATCAAAGTTCAAATTCCAATTAAATTCATTGTATTCACGTGCAAATACCCTTGGGAAAGGTATTAACCTGTTGCTTCTCCCTGTGTTAAATAGCAGGACTGATTGCGTTCTATAGCCTTGATTGGCAATCAGTCTACTGCAGAAAGTAATAGCAACCTACTGCAGTAAATCTTCTGCCCAGTTAGTCATGTCTTTTTCGAGACATGATTGCCCAAACATACATCATGTTTGGCACTTAACTGAGTGAACAAATTGTGTACAAGTTGACATAATTCCAGACACTTTGGGGGCTGTTCAGAACCCAATTGAGTTCTTTAATTTTCTGGGGCTATCTGGTGCTTGACTTTAGCCAAAATTCATAAATACCCATAATGCATTTCAGAAATCTGGATTTTTCCATAGTCATGCAATGGATTTCACTTTGTTGACTAACAGTTTCTTTTATGTGTTATCGGTAACTATACTAATTAGATTAGACAAAATATTTTCAGGATGCTCCATAATTTCAAGACTTTTCCCTTGAAGTTAAGCGAATTCCCAACAAAGCTCAAGTTTGCCATGACAGTCTGCAAAGACAATCTCTCAAAACTGCTGACCTCAGTCTGACTTATCCTGACTTTTCTTATGGCCAACTCCATTGACTATTTTAGGGTTGGATCCCCAAATAACCTTTTCATACTGGTGCCCAGTGGGAAGAATACATTAAGGTTGCTTATCAAAAAGCCCTGTTGACTGAAGGGAATAAATGTTTTGTTTTCGTAATCTGGATAATATTTTTTTCATTTATAGTTATTTTTTTCATGTAAAAGTAATTTATTTTTTTCTCTTTCTATCCACTCATGCATGCACTTTAAAATAATAACTGTGAACATTCACATTATCAAAATAGCAATGAAAACAGTTGCTGTGAATAGTTCAATTACTTTTATTATACTTTCTTACAAAATGATTGTAAAAGTTTGTTTAATATTGTAAACTTTCTTAACTTTTAGTTATGTCTGGATATCTGGAAGCGTCACATGATAGAGCCTTTGCGCAAACAATTAATAGTACTGATTTTGCAAGAAATTCAAAAGTAAGTATGAATTTTTATTTTTTTATTTTTTATTTTTTTTATTTCGGTCTGAATTTAGAAACTCTTGTTGAGGAAACCAGAAAAAAAATTATCAAATCTGTATCTGACTAAATTTTTAAATTACTTTAATTTAACTCTTAATTGATTGTTGCTTGCCTAAAATAGAATTTTTACAATTTCTTAAGCAGTGGAGCTTAATTTTTCTTTTCTGAAGTTTCTTTCTATTTAAGTATATAATCAGGGAGTTTAATTCTGAAAGTTTTTAAATTGGATTCAACGAAAGTATTCTTTGAATTTCTTTATGAATCTTTTTTTTTCTTTTTATTTGTCAGTGTTCCTCACTAAATAACAATTGTTATTCAAATCAAATATTAGATTTCTTATCTAAAAATAAAAAAAGAATATAAAATGTTGAAACTTTATACATGGTTCAATGACCATCATTTGTATTGTTAGCCTGTATAGCTAACCAGTCTAAAAATGTATTGTCAGCTTTATGTGAATTTTAAATCAAGCCAGTTACTAGTTTTTTTACTCGCTGGAGTAAATGGAAAGACAAAAATGGTTTTTTATCTTTAAAATACTTGAAATAATCTTAAATAATCAGAGCATCAATCAGTGTAAATTACAAATATGTTAATATTACTTTTTAAAGTCCCTTTGTTTTTGTTTTATTCAACTTTGACTGACTTCCTAGGACAGCAATCCTAACAAGACTAATCAAAAGATGTTTATTGTATAGTCTATCAAGGAGCACATATTATAACTACAAGTCTTTAGATAGAATCTATTTAAATAAATCCTTTTAATTTATACTGAACAAAAAGACGACTTGAACTATTGTAGCTTTTCTGCCAGGACCATTTAGTTATATGTAAGCTATATGGGTATCTGTATTTTGTTTCTGTGTAGAGATCGGAATGGTGGTGCTGTCAACCAGACTGTATTGCATGGAGTCATGAATTCTTTTGTCAATGTAGAAGAATATAAGAAGAAGGAACAAGTACAAGTGAGTCATTTCCTTCAGAATTCTATTTTATGATTACAATTTCTAAAATCTTAGTATTGTCCTTTTCACTTTTATATGTTGTAAATGTTTGAAGTTTCACAAATTCTTAAAGTCTTTTCTTTCTTTCACTCATGCATGCAAGTCTCTGGAGGCAAAGGTGCTTAAAACTCGAAGCTTTCAATCCAATAGTAATTATTCTTATTGCATTTTTAAATTTATTACCACTGTTTTGCTTGTAAAAATCTGAATATTGTTGAACTTTTGTTTCAGTTCTATAGAAATCTCTTTGAACGGCGTTTCCTTCAAGAAACGGGAGAATATTATCGACAAGAAGCTTCCAAGCTAAAGAGTGAATACAACTGTTCAGAATACATGGAAAAGGTTTGCTTCTCTCGGTTCTTTTCCTTCTTGCTCAAGTGCGTGTGTACTTTTCTTACTCTTTCATAAGATGACTCTAGAACTGATGTGTGTGTGTGTATGTGTGTGTGTATATATATATTCATCCACATACAAGCCTGTTTTGCTGTATTACAGCTCATCAGATAATTATAAGGAAGTAAGAGAACAGATAAAAATCCGCTGTTCATGTAATAACAAAATTACAATATATATGTGTGTGTCTTATCACACAAATGGTAAATAGATTTAAACAGACAAAACTGTATTTTTTTTTTTTTTTTTAAGAAAAGATAACCATTTTTAGCCAAAACTTTATCAGAAGAACCATTGATGAGTAATAAAATGTTAACGAGGATTGCAGAAAAATATACAAATTGGGAGGGCACAAGGAACTAAAAATAACAAAAAAATAAGAGAACTGGCAAAAACTAGGATGACTAGTTCCAGTGAGTGTAAAAAGGAAAATATAGACTTACTATTATTATAATAGAAATTCTATTGTTCTCTTTAAGAATTCTCTTTTAGGAGCCAAATTGCTTGATAGTTATTTTGAATGAGGTCTAATGGAATTACAACAGATATGACTGTCTGCTTTTCCTTTGTAAGTCATTACTGCTCTTCTTGCAATAATAAAAATAGATTTAAAAGATCAAGAGTAGGGATGGAGGGAGGCAGTTTAAATCTCCCTGAATACACATTACCTGGCTTTATAGATACCTTCAAGTGTCTCACAATCCATGTAACCTTCAGAGGCTACAACAGTTAAGATGTTTTAATAACAACAAAGATAATAACTGAAATCAAAATGTAAATAACAAAACATTTTTAGCAATGCTCACTTATGAGTCATTATTTTCTACCATTGACTTTTCATTTAAATTTTTGAAAAATAAAAATGTCTGAAAAATCATTTAAAGACATTTGGTCATTATTATTATACAATTATCATGATATGATATTGAATCAGTAGTTTAACTGTACCATCAAAAAGTGACATTAATATTGAAGTAATTTTACCATTGCATTGGTCATATTTTCTGCATTAGTAATTTTGGATTTTTATTTCTATGTGTAACTATTGTTGCATGTAAAAAAAATTTCCTTAAAAGTAAAAATGTTGTCAGCCTGCTCTCCTAATATTCCATTGTAACAGTAACATGAGGCTTGTTTGCTTCTTGGTATCAAGTAATAGTCTTGTGTTACAAGAACAATGAAACCATTATTTACTAAGGGGGAGATGAAGTTCTGTAATTGACAAATTTATAAAGTTCTGTTTTATACAAGAGAATTGTAAATCTAATAGGAAAACAACAAAAATCTTTTTCCTGCTATTAAATGTATTTGCAAGTTTGACATAATAAATTATAAAGAATTTTTTTTTTACTTGTGTTTCAGGTAATCCAGAAATTATGTCAGGAAAATATGCGGAGTCGAAAGTTTCTACATCCATCGTCATATGAGAAAGTAACTCATGAAACCCAGGAAAGAATGGTTGCTGACCATATCCAGTTTCTCCATGCGGCTTGTGAAGAAATGGTACAGTCTGAGAGGAGGAAAGGTAAGTTAGGGAATATGCTCCCCCATGTCATTTCCACCCCCACCTCCCGTAGAGATTATTCTAACGATATTTCCAGAATATGCATGCGGTTTAATGATTATTGGTGTAGAAAGTGAAATCAAAGTTGAAATTCTGTGTCAGTTGTCTTCACTTTCACACAAATACTGTTGAGAAAGGCATCGCTAAACACCTTCTCCCTCTAACTATGGATTAAATAGTGGGGTAAGCTGGACTCTCTAGCCTTGGGTTTAACTCATCTAAAAAAATCTTTCATGAAGAAAACATTGGGAAACTACTCCATTATCTTTCCTAATAAAGCATGGTAATTCACAGATAATAAAGAAAAGAAATCTGTGGAGAGCCATGATCACTTATATCCTGTAGATAAAAAAAAGTTATATTAATGTTATTATACTGTGAAAAAGTATATCATAGTTCAATTTGGTTTCTAGTTTCCTCTCTCAACCCTCTTCTTTAATATCATTTTTGTTTAATTATCTGAAGCAATATAAATATATGTAATTTTGAAAGAAACTTTTGAAAAATTTTATATTCCTGATTTTAATAAATCTGTTCAATTTCTACTTCTTTCCTCCATTGTCTTTTCAGAAATGCTTAAGTGCAGTTCTTTGTATCTGTTTTCTAATTTCAGCTAGTGGTATTTTTTATACATATATATATACTCTTGTGATTTTATCACGTCTTTTGAAAAGTTGAACTTTGCTAAAATATCTTTTTTTCTTTTCTTTTTTATCATATTTCCTGCTTTGATGACGTTTTCTTCTCTACTGCTATTTCAGATCTATCTAATATGTATATCTTACTTAAACCTATTCGAAATGGCTTGAACTATTTAATTGAAAAGGTTGAAAATTATATCAGGCAAACTGGTCTTGAAGCTGTGCAAGATCTCAAAGGGGATAATGTAAGTTTTTTTTTGTTTTTTACAACTGTTATTTGAAAAGGACTAAAATCTTTATTTTTAATTGATTTGGTAATCCAGCATTTAGACAAGTATTTTATTTGGGAGCAGCTTTCAACAGAATAGTAGAGAAATAAAGTAGATTTGCTTGTAGTTTCAAAATTATGCCAACCAGAGCAAACATATTTTTTTCTCTCCCTCTAGGCATTTTTTCTACTTTTTTTTCACAATCTTCAAATACAATTATTTACGAAAAGGTAAAATGAGTTACAGTTACTGAATGAGAATTCCAAAGTTTCAGTGGGGTAGGAAAATGACACAGGGAAAACATGTTAAAGTGATCTTAAATTAAAATATATTTTGCCATATCATTAAGGATTACAATGGCTTCATTAATAGAAATGAACTCTTGTCTTTTTTAATTGACAATTCAAGTTTTGTCTACATACTTGAAATCTTTGTAGTTAGCACAGTGTTTGGGACAATCTATTCTTGGGCCTTTATCAGATGTATAATCTATAAGTTTTTTTGTTTTTTTTTCACTTTTACCAACCAAAGTATTCACTTAATCACATATTAGATACATGGACAAAACTGTTGACACCACTTGAGCAATTCCAGTCTTGTTCACAGGAAATGCTCCAATATTTTTGCCAGGTAAGGAAAACCACACTGCTGAAATCTTTGAGAGTTTGACTTCTGCACTATCTGGCAATTAGATGCATGCGGCCTCTTTCAATTTTCTCACTCTCCAGCAGTGTTCTTGGTTAATTATCTGGAACACATTTTCTAAAAAAAACAAGAGGCGTTCCCCCCCCACCAAAAAAAAAAACAACAACCTTTTTTTTTGTTTGTATACCTAATGAATAGATTGCCTGATACAGGGGTAACAACCTTTTTTTTTTCTCTCTCTAATTCACTATAATGTCCAAAGATTATAATAATTTGAATCAGAATTTTGTTATTATTGTAATAATTATTATATTTGTACCATTAAGAAATTCAGGTTATATAGAATATAAATATTAGATTCTTAGTTAAAATTTCCAATTTAACTGCTTGAGATTTTTATAAAATTCAGGAAATATTTCTTACCATTGGTTATATTCTTGGATAATCCGGTCAGTGCTTATTAAAAAAAAAAGGAAAAGAAATAACTGAAATGGTC
Organism: Ascarosepion bandense; assembly: GCA_037127315.1. Classification (NCBI taxonomy): domain Eukaryota; kingdom Metazoa; phylum Mollusca; class Cephalopoda; order Sepiida; family Sepiidae; genus Ascarosepion; species Ascarosepion bandense. The sequence continues at coordinate 2,018,847 of JBBBDQ010000635.1, forward strand.
TTTATTTGCAGAAAGAGTGGAATGATGACCTACATTTATGTAAATGATAAAATGGAAGATGGGAGAAACGTATTGGATGCAAATCTTGTTTATATCTTCTATGCATTCCTGATCCTTAAAGCCTGCTCCAGTTTCAGCTGCCTTTGTTGCACCTGCAAAACAAACAAAACTCATTTTAACATCAAATACAGTACAAGAGCTATGGAATTAATAGTCATGTAACAATTGTTTAAAAGCCAAATAGAATGTACTTTATATAGAATTCAGAGAATCATAGAGTACAAGAAAGCTACAACACACACATATTTATATTAATATATATTTGGGCAGCAACCTTTCATTCAAGCATCTTTCATTAAATATGGCTGGCAAAGAAAATTTAATTAACTTTTTATTGAGTTTTCTCAACATCCTAACGTTTTGTAGGAGTTAAAGAATATAAAAGTTGTTCATAATTTTTATTGTCTTAAAGCATTTTCAGCTACTTCTATAGCAATTTTCAAGGGTGTTTTTGTCCTTGGTGTAGTTATTTTTCCTATGTATTGACCATTACATAGTAGTTCAGCTCGTGGTTTTGAAGAGGAGTGTTTGTTTCCAACAGTCAAATGCCCCACTTGGCTGGAATTGGTATAAGCATCATTTCTATTTTTAGAAAACCTTTAACACTCTATGTCCACTATTAAATGATGTAAGGTTGATGCCAAGGAAAAGATATTTGATATATTAGGCCTCTCGTATAGTGATATATGACAATGTGATTTAAAAAGCATTTTTGTGTTATCAACCAGAATTTTCTTTAAGGGTTCTTATAAATTATAGGTTAATAAATGTTTTTTTAATGTCACTTTGGTTAGACAAGTGACATAGAAAGTGTCTACTACTCAAGGAGACAGAAGTGTGTCAAATATAGATCATTGATTTGTGACAAGAAACACAGTCTTGTATTGAGCATTGAAATTGATACACTATATTGGTCATAACTAGTTTAGATTTAATGGGGTTATTTTGGTTAGTGACAAAAAGGTTTTCAGTTTTCCATTTTCTGTTGTACATTATAACCTTTACATGGTTTTTTTTCAGGAATTACGGTGGAAATATGATGTTTTAATAATTTTTCATATTGTGAATTCGTCCTGCTTCTAATAATTGTGCATTGGTTACAGTAAAGTATGTTGATATTTTGTTGTTTTGTATTATTGGTTTTGTGTATTTTTTGTTAGAATAATGTTATTTATTTATCATTGATGTAGTTGGGAAATTATTGTTGACTGTTTTATGTTTGCTTAGAAATATTTTTTGGGACAAGGAATTTTGATGTTCTCTATTTAAGAAGTTTGTTACCACTGCTATTTTATGTTTCTATCATTTTTGACTATCATAGTTTAGAAGGCAAGTGTTTGTACTGGTGGGTTTTTTTATATGGGTAAATAGTAAATTGATTGGATTTTAGTTCTAAATCCACGTGAAAGAATGAGATTTTGTTATTAACCAAGAGTTCATATGTAAATTTAGCGTTGCGTTTTTTTGTTTTTTTTTCAAAAGCTGATTTTAGATGTATAATTTCATTTTTATTTTTTTATCAAAATGAAAGCATTATCAATATATCTTGTGTAGATTTCTGGTTTATCAGTTGTTTTAAATGCTTTGTTTTAAATATAAGATACGGGAAAGTGAGCAAAAGTAGGACCTAAAGGGTTTCCAATGCAGACATATATTCAGGTTGCAATGGTTACATTGTAGTCTAAATTATGCAAAAATAAAAATAATATTGACATCCCACTTCAACAGATATTTATCAAAATTACACAAAAATATCTTGAAATACTAAAGAGCAAATTCAATAAAATCACCATAGGCTTCAATCACTGCCTCTAATCTCCAGCAACTCTTCTGGCTGATCTTGTTTCATTTGGTGATTGCTGCCACAATCCTTGTCTTCAGTTCATCTTCAGTATTACAAGAGGTTTTGTTAGTCTCTCGCTCAATTGCACCCAACGCATAATAATCAAGGGTGTTGCAGTCTGGAGAGTTAAGTGGCCAGACATAAAGAATAATGTGGTTGCAGAAATTGTCTGACAGTCATGACTGGGTTCTGTTGCCAGACATAGGGTCTTCCAGCAGCCACTCTCTTGACCCAGGGCAGCACTACCTCCTCAAATCGTTTGATGTAGGCCTCCATGTTGAATCTGACGCCATGTGGGAAGATGAATGAAGGCATAATGCTGCCATTACTAGTGATCATTCCAAACAGCTTCGTAATCACCATTATACTCTTCTAACTCTTTCCAAATCTTCTGCACTGTCCTCAGATAGTATTGGAGCTTCCAGCACAGATACCGAGCAGTACAGCATGCTGTTTCCAAATTTCTGGTGGAGTGAATTACATCATGGTTCTTTTTTTTCTCCCAGACAGTACCCAATTGACCCTATTATATTGTGCAGTTAAAAAAAACAAAATTTTATTGAAGGTGATGTCTTTCATTTCTCTATTACTTCAACAGAAATGGTTTGTAATTAGCATCAAAGACATCACTTCACAACAAATAAAAGAAAGTTCAGGAGTAAAAAAATGTTAAGTGAGATGTAACTAGTGACAAAAGTGTTTCAATTGATCCAGTCAATTAAAAATGTTTATGAAAAAGGGGGAAAAAAATAGATGAAAGTCAACTTTATTTGCAAGAAGAGGGGAATGATGACCTGCATTTATGTAAATGATAAGATAGGAGTGTGTCAAAAGCTAGATAGAATATAGTTTATTTATAATTCAGGGAATCCTGGAGGCCTCTACAAGCTGACAGATTAGTTGACACATCACTCAATAAATCCCGGGCATAACTAATAAATCAACAACTTTTAGGCAAAATTTGACTTCATTCAACATAGTCTCTTTCTAAGGTGATACACTGATTCCAATGCTTCTCTAACAATTTGATGCTTTTTTTGTAGAACGATTTGTTTTGGCCTCCAATACGCCTCAGTTTCTGATATCACTTCTTCACTGGAGCCAAATCTCTTTCCCTGGAGCATTCTTTTAATTTCTGCAAACAGCTAGTAGTCACTCGGAGGCAGATCTGGAGAACAGGGCAGATGCAGAAGCAGTTCAAAGTGCAATTCATGTAATTTTGTCATCGTTGCAACTGACTTGTGACAGGATGCATTGTCTTGGTGAAAGATCACTTTTTTCTTCATTTGTGACCTTTTTTTTGTAATTTCTTCCTTCAAATGCTTCAATAATGCTATATAATATTCACTATTGATGGTTCTTCCTTTCTCAAGGTAATTGATAAACAAAATACCTTGCACATTCCAAAATATGGAGGCCAAAACCTTGCCTGTTGATGTTTGTGTCTTTGGTCGCTTTGGATAGCTTTCAGCTGACTGCTCATTTGAATCCAGAGTGAAGTGGTGGATCCATGTTACATCCATCGTAACATATTTATGCAAAAACTCCTTCTTGTTGTGTGGAAACAGTTGCAAATAACGCTCTGAATCATTGACAAGTTGTTGTTTTTGATCAATTGTGAGCAAACGCAGCACCCACTTTGAACACAGCTTTTCTCATTGGCAAATGTTCAGACAAAATGGTGAATACACTGCCTTCTGATATGTTAAACTCCTCTGCTATCTCATGCAACTTCAATTTATGATCAACCAAAATGAGTTTGTAGATTTTTGTGGTGTTTTCCGGGACAACTGCTGATTTTGGGCAACCTGAGTATTCAGCATCATTTGAAAATTTGCAGCAGTAGCTTCACTTAAATAAATGTAATTTGTACACTATTAATTTGATTAGGCCCAAATTCTCTCACGTGCCATTTGAAGGTTAGTACTTCATAAAAATCATGTGGATTTTTTTATTAGTGGTGCCATCTATATGTCAGGCCTGGTACTTATTGAGTTATGTGTTATACAAGACTTCAAGAGAACTCTCTCCTTTGTTGTCTATCAAATTTCTTATTTTATCCTATACTTTTTGTACTTGCAATATTAACACTTTTTTTGTAAATATTCTAGACTTTTAGATCTTCCATTCATATGAAATCAAATAGGATTTGTCATTTTTTATTAATTACTCCTTCATCCTTTTGCCAGTTTATATATTAAAAAAACAAAAAAGAGAAGTGGCTACTGAAATGTTTTTGTGTGACCTACTTTCCCCAATATTTTTGATATTCGGTTATTGAAATAGTGATATTTTTTTTTTTTAAATTTTACTTTACTTAATTTTTTCCGCAAGATGAGTCGGGCCATGAACTTTTCAACATTCCATCTTGCTTGTTGATGTTTTTCAGGTACCCTGTATGTTCGTGGAATCTATGTTAGAAGTTCACAAGAAATACACAGAATTGATACAAAGTGTTTTTAATAATGACCAGAAATTTATTCAAGCTTTGGATAAGGTAAAATGATTTACTTTTTTTCTTATTATGGGGAATATAAATAGAACATTAAAACCATTCAGTTTGTTTTTTTCCCAAAAAATCTACTTTTGAATTTTGTGTATTTGAAAATGTTGTACAATCTCTGTTAAATCATGTATGTAATCCTGGTAGAGCACATACTATGCAGCTAAGGAAAGTTAAAAAAAACAAACCCTTTGCAAAGTGTTTCTGATCAGTCACACAAGTCAGTTCTGTTTAATGTGAGGAATCAGCATTTTCTACTGAAATGTGATGAAAGTGTTAGCTTTGACATGATTTTTTTTTTTTTTTTTATCTAAGTTGGGTTAGGAACTATTCATGCCTATGGTAAACTTTTATTGCTCTTTGCATATAAAAGGATAAACTTATTGATTTGCTTGTCTCAAGAATTGTTAGTACAAAAAAGAACTTAGATGAACAGAAACTATATGAGTGCAAAGAGGTTTATTTTAATGTAATATTAAATCAGTTTTACTTGACAAGTCCTGATATCAACTATCGGCAATTTTGTTCTTGTAGGCATGTGCTGCTGCTATTAACAGCAAGATTAAAGGTGAATGCAAGTCTCCGGAACTGGTAAGTTGTAGATTTAGTGTTACTCAAAATAATATTGGAAGCATTTTATTAATATTGACTTATGTAAAATTTGGATTGTAATTTATTTTTCTTTAAATAATTTCACTGTTGACATGAATTGATTGAATTGTTTATATTTTTCTCAACCTACATTTTAAATGATTTAAATATTTTGTTTATTAGAAGCCATGTTCCACTTGTAATAATTTCTAAATCATTTTGCTATGTAATCGCTATTTTCTGAGTTTTAAAAAAAAAACAAAATCAAATATTGTCTACTTTCTTATATTTTTCAAATCAACATTTCTATTCTAGAATTTCCATAAACAGTTACATAAGATAAAGTTTTAAGGATAGTTTATATTTTTAGTTTATTTTCAATTTTTATTTGAAATATTGAATATTACTAAAATAGTGTCTATTAAAGGCTTAAAAGGAAAAAAAAACTGCAGATCTTGGATACTTGAGAAAAAATCTTGTGTGCATAGCATAAAATGTCCCAGTTAATGGTTTTGGTGAGGATGTGTGTTGTAGTGCATTGGATATCGGCTTGGAACGAGAAATCAGGGAATTCCAGCTGAATTCATTGCATTCACTTATGCGCAAATACTCTTGATAAGGTATTAATCCATCTATTCCTTCCAGTTATGGGTTAAATAACAGAACAGATTGGGTTCTGTAGCCTTGGTCAGCAACCAGTCTACTGCAGAAAGTAGTGGCAACCTACTGCGGGATAATCTTTTGCCCAGTCAGTCATGTCTCTTTCGAGACATGATCGCCCAAGTGTGTATCACGTATGGTACTTAACTGACTGATAGGGTGGAAAGTGCAACATAAAGATCCAAATGCACATTGGATTAGCGAAAGAGACATCCCAAAAGCAAGGGGCTGAGAAACAGAAAAATTTTCTTAGTGATCCAGCTCTCTTTTCTTTGTTTCTATGTGGTATTCATCCTTTTATATGGCAGGGAATGTTGGACAATTTCCCTAAGGACGAGAAAAAAATCCTAGAAACAGCAGAAAAATGATTCTACAGAACAATACCAAAATTTCTGTGGATGGAGTAAGTAAGCAACAAGGATGTCTTAAAGAAAATGGCAACAGAAAGAACACTTTTACTCAAAATCAGGAAAAGACAGCTGGAATTTCTAGGACACATAATGTGGAAAAAGGCCTTGGAAAATTTAACCTTCACTGATCATATTGAGAACAAGAGAAATAGAATAAGGCAGTGAGCTAATTAACAATTGTGTGAATAGATGTTGGGATGGGGGTCTTAGCAAAGGAAGAAAACTACTAAGAGCCACACGAGATAGGCGATCATGGATCACCACAACTTTCTATGTTTTGAATCCTGAAGGGATGTAACATGTATAAGATGATTTGTATGTAATTCTGTCAGACTTGAAGTGAGCATTAAGTTATTTTGTACATCTCCTGTTCAATGTCAAATTGTTTTTTTTTTCAGTTAGCAAAATATAATGATAATCTTCTGAAGAAAAGCTCCAAAGGAATTTCTGAAAGTGAATTGGATGAGAAACTTGATAACTGCATAACTGTATTCAAATATTTAGAAGATAAAGATATTTACCAACGAGTGAGTACTTTCATCATAACTTTCTCTTGCCTCAACCAGTTGCTGTATTTTTTTATTTTTTATTCCTTTTTTATGATTAAAGGTAGAATTTGCAAGATGATTAAAAATTGTCTTAATAATAAAAGAATCATTGTAAATGCTGTAAAGAAAATTAAAAATATATATAGGTAATGTCAAGTCCGTGAATGGCGAGGATAATCCAAGAAGATCTACTTAATATAAAGTATTAAATGTTAGATCTGTATAGAGAGATCAATGGATGTTATCCAGAGCAATATGATATCTATAAAGTAAAACTCAACACATCATTTGAAGTTGTTATAAATTATAATTCATTTCTAGTGTGGTCTAAAAAAAATGAACTAATTAGTTCATAGAAATGAATTATAGTTTATAACCACTTTAAATGATGTGTTGAGTTTTCCTTTATATTTGTGTGTGTGTGTGTGGTTGAAGAATGCTTAATGATGGCACCTTGTTCGTTATAAAGGAGTTTCTGATTTGGTTATTCTCAGTCTATTGTCATACAAGCTCCCGAGGGACAGTGTAAAAAATGGTTGAAGAGAATTTGAGTTGTTCCAGATGATTTTTAAGGCATGAAAGCATAAAAACTGCAAAGATAACCATTTCAGCATACAAGAATCCTTCCCTTGTTACTTTGAGCTATCACACTGCAAAGGGCCACAATTTTCTTCTACTTAGATCATTTTGGGGAAAATTACAGAGCCTGGAACCAGTTGATTTTTTTTTTTTTTTTTTTTAGTCTCAGTTCTTCTTTAACTGTAGCATACCATGTCATTTTAGAATGACCTCTTGGTCTTTTGTAGCCTTGAGGTATCCAGTTTAGACCAACTTTGGCTGGCCACCTGCCAGGTAGTAGTTGCAGAATATGGGCTGTGAACTGTATCCACCTATCTGCCAACATTACACTAAACTTTTTAGAATTTGCATGTCTTCTCACTTCCTAGTTTCTGATTCTATCTTTCCAAGACACCATTTTGATTTTTGCAAAGGTATCTTAAATGGAATACATTTAAGCATTAACCTTTCATGTGGTTTTCCAAGTTTGGTATGCATATAATCCAACTGCAAGGACAATAGAGTTGTTTAATTCAAAGCTTCACTTGAAGATTAATCTTATTTGAAGGCCCAGCAGTATGAAGTTTTTTCAATACAGTTTTTAGCCCCTTTGATTTATTTTCACTATTTACAAGCAGACTATTGTCTTCATCTTTGTTGGAGTTATCACAATGCTTCAGCCATTCTACCCTTGGAAGCTGGAGGATACAAGTCCACTTGTAAATGACAACTCCTTGTCTCACCAGAGTTAGACTGAATGTTTCTAAGTGAAGTGAAGTTATGAATTTCCTCAATGTAGTGTCCATCAGCGGATGTACGGTGTGGTGCATTGGATATCGGCTCGGAACGAGAAATCAAGGAGCCGAGTTCGAATTCCAGCCAAATTCATTGCATTCACTTATGCGCAAATACCCTTGGGAAAGATATTAATCCGTCTATCCCTTCCAGTTATGGGTTAAATAACAGGACAGATTGGGTTCTATAGCCTTGGTCGGCAACCAGTCTACTGCAGAAAGCAATGGCAACCTACTGCGGGATAATCTTCTGCCCAGTCAGTCATGTCACTTTCGAGACATGATCGCCCAAGCGTGTATCACGTATGGCACTTAACTGACTGAGTGTCCATCATTATAACTGTATAACATCATCTTTTAAGTTCTCAATCTGTTGGATTTTTGTTTTTTCAATCCAGTGAGGATAGGAGAGAAGGAAAATATTACTACAAGATTCAATTGAGCTTGACTTGCAACACATTCAAGAATTTAATTATTTTTTCTGACAATCCTTTCTAATCCTTAATTAGATCAAATACTTGACAGCTATTTTTTTTTTCTCTGCTCTCATTAGATCACTTATCCTCTGATTGTCTTTTCTTTTATCAGTTTTATTCTAGAATGCTGGCTAAACGGTTAATTTATAACCTGTCCACTTCAATGGATGCTGAGGAAGCTATGATAAACAAGTTAAAGGTAATTTTCCACTTTTCTGTTTCCAAATAATCTATTACTTGTGGTTCTTGGACTTTGTATTGGGTGAACATTAACATTACAATAAAATGTTACCAAGCTAAGTAGCTGATTTAATGAGTTTCACATTTGAAATATTGAAGTAGGAAATAGCTTTTTACTTTCTTTCTAAACGTGATCATTTTATTGACAAAGATGATATTTAAAAATATTAAGACCTTGAATAAGTTCTCACTGATTTTTCATGAAAAGTAGTGTTTTATTTACCAAAATTAGTAAGAAGCATGTCACTAAAAGTATTGTCCATTGTTAGCCTTTACTTTTTCCTCATTTTTCTAGCAGCAATTGAATTCCATGTCAGAAAAATGACATGTCTTTTGAGGCTAACCATGAGTTCTCTTTTTTTAGCATCTGCATAAGAATGAAAGTGCTGCTCAGCCAAGCTATATGCCATCGATCGAAACAAATGATAATCAGATTAGGCAATGTCTGGTGAATACAGTGGGTGGGGTAGGACATACAATTTAAGCATTTTCAAGAAGATTTCAATCAATTTTGTAACAGGTGACTTTGAGTTGACATGTTGCAAAATCACTTTATCGAGTCTGCTCATATAGTGACCATTTTTTTCTTCAATGCTCGGCTCAAACATCAATTGTAGTTGAAGCAATCTCCTCTAATGGTTTTATTTGGTTTGAGTAGCTCATAATAAACTACACCCAGCTGATCCCACCTAATGCAGAGCAGAAACTTTGAACTATGGATATTTTGCTTTATCGCTGATGTTGATGAATGACTGGGCTTACCCCGCAATGTTTTACACTTAGAGTTATCATAGTGTATCCACTTTTCATCACCAATCATGATATAATGCAAAAATCCTTTCCTTTTCTGCCGTTAAAGCAGCTGTTCACACATGACAAGATGCCATTTGACGTCTCTTGAATTCAACTTGTACTGCACCCAATGTCATTGTCTTTTGAATCATTTCTAATGTTTTCAAATGTTTCAAAACTGTTGTGTGATCAACTCCTAATGATTCTGCAAGTTCTGCTTGTGCCTGACATGAGTCTTCATGAAGTAATGTCTCCAATTCTTTATCTTCAACATAAAAATAATTTATTTTTGAAGTGTCTAAACCAATCTCTGCATGTTGTTTCTAACAGAGCATGGTCACCATAAATCTCAACAAGAATTCTGTGTTTCAGCTGAAAATTTCTTTGCAATAAAGTAGTACAGTAAAATTCCCTGCAAATAGACTTTCTTTGGTAGAAATCCAATGTTTAACGCTATGAAAAACAAAGTTGTTTACACTTTAGGAAAATGACATACACTGAATTTCAAACTTGCTTATAGTACTTCCTTATAGATGTGTTACCATCTAGAACTACATGCACACAGTTCTGGTAACACCATCTGTTGGAAAACAGTGAGAACTTAATCATGGTTCTGATATAAGGTAGTAAGGAAAAAAAAAAACGATTGGTGTTTGACTAATGATAAATCTGTTGCTATTGTAAATTGTTTAAGGGTTTTAGATTATTGAAGCTGATTTTTGAGCCCAGCTCTGGTTCAATTTTTAGTCTTCTTTGCATCAAATCTTGTTTTTGATCAATTGGATTGATATTCCTACAAACTAATATAGTTTTTTTCTATTTTTAACCTGATGTCTTTATTTTTGACTAAATGGTTTTTTCTTCTTTGTCTTTACAGCAAGCCTGTGGCTATGAGTTTACAAACAAACTGCACCAAATGTTTACAGATATGAATATTAGTAGAGATTTAAACAAAAAGTTTGAAGACTTTTGCAAAAGTAAAAATTTGGACATTGGTGTTGGTTTTTCAATTTTAGTCCTACAGGTGAGTTGGTAACTTTGTGTTTGTAAGTGTAATAAATCCCTTATTGTAAAAATATTCCTTGAAAGTTTTTATCTGCTCAATTTTTTAAATTAAAAACAAAAATGCAAATCTGATATTTGTTAAAATGCTAAATCTTCCGAAAATGTTACAATGAACTCTTTCGGATTCTTCAAATTAGGATGTAATAAATCTAGATTTGATAATAGGGAATATTATTTTATTTTTCTGCCAAAAGCTATCATTTGTAGTGTTGAGCCAAACAAATGGAGTTTTTATTGCAATTTGGTCTATTGTTTTTGTTTTGTTTTGTTTTTTTCAATAGGCTGGAGCGTGGCCCATTCGACAAAGCGGGTTCCCAACATTTGCTATCCCACAAGAATTAGAAAAAAGTGTCCGAATGGTAAGCATATCCTTTTCCATTTCATTCTCTCTTTCTTTGGTCTCTTGTTGCCTTTGTCTTAAATAGTATGAGTTTAATATGAAGACTTTTATCTCTGAGTGGATAATATTAAAAAAAAACAAAAACAACTTTAGGTATAAGCATAGATCAACCAAAATTAAAATCACGTAACAGCTCTAGGCATAAACCAATAGTAGGTATGCAGTACTACTCAAAATAAGCATAACAATTTTTAATATTGAATATTGTCACTACATTCATCACAAAATTTGAAATCTCAGTCCTCAGCTAAGAAATTGATAACTTATTACTGTAGGGGCAAAAAGGCCTTGCAAGTAATAAAAAAGATGTTCTACTTGTGGACTTCATACTGCATGGTCAGGCAGTTAATGCAGTCAGAAACTGAAACATTAAACAAACTGAGTGAAGTTTGTTTTTTTTTGTTTTTTTTTCTCAAAAGAAAACCAGGATGTTTAGATCAGGATGTGATATTGCTATATGACAATGCCACTCAACACTCTGACAAGAGTGACTCTGATGCTATGCTTGGAATATTTTACTGCACCCACCACTTAGTCCAAATTTGCTGCTTTCAAATTATCATCTGTTTCAGTCCTTCAAACAATATTCATCCAGAACACGGTTTTGCAATGATGTATTGTTGCAAAGATGGCTCCAGGTGCTTAATACCACGTTCTTCAAGTAAACAATTTATGCACCCCACTAGTGACTAAATTAGAACACTAGTATTGGTAACATATTGAATACGTAAATATTTGGACCTTACTTTTTGCACATCCCTAAGGGTTTTCTTTGAATTTTGTAGATACTTTTCTTTCTCTTTTCAGCTTGTGTGGTAAGTAATTACCAAAAAAAGGGGAAATCAGAAAGTAAAGGCAATTTTGAAATGATACAGTAAAAACCACGGGTAGCAGGAAGCAATGAGGTCAGATGTATGGATGCTCTGTTCAGTGATTGCACCATTGAAGAACAATGTGCTGTTTTTCCTTTTTTGTGGGCAGAGGGAGTCAAACCTGAAATCCATCACCTTGAAACGATGAAAGTTGTATGAGTGGTTGGATGCTTTAAAGCAGGAAGAATGAGTGTAACAGACAAAAACGTTCATAAATATCGTTCAATGAAGAACACATCCAGAAAGTGGGTTTATTATCAGGGAAGACTGACAAATCACATGAGCACAAGTAGTGGTGATTATGAGCGTCAGCTATCGATGTGCACAAGCTATGGTGCATGATAACTTAGGGTACTGTAAAGTTTGTGCGTGTTGAGTACTCAAACAAGCAAGTAGTGCAGACATTACTTCATGAGCAATCAAAAATCTTCTTTGCAGAAGGGATGAAGAAGCTCATTGAAAGATACCAGAAGTGCATCATCATATGAAGAGAGAACACTGTTGAAAAGTGACATCTTGAAGGTGTTGTATGGAAGTTGCCTTTACATCTTGATTTCCCCTTGTAAAAGCTGTTTCAAACAAATTGTTTCAATTCTTTAAATATTTGAAAGCCTCTGTAAGATTTAATGGTAGTAAGAATTTTAAAAAACGTTTCCAAATTTCTTTGTCACAAAAGCATCTTTTTTCTGAACTAATTCAACCAAAAATTGAGAATATGTACAGAGATGTTTTTTTTTTCCTCATTCTCTCTTAACCTCACACTTGACTTTTTTGCATTCATTCAAAAACTATGAGTTATTTATTTTCAGTTTGAAATGTTTTACAACAAAAACTTCAGTGGTCGAAAATTGACCTGGATGCATTATTCTTGTATGGGTGAGTGGTATTTTCATTTTACTAGATTTCTTCTTTCTTTTTCTTTTTTTTTAATTTTCTTTTTTCTTTTTCTTTTCTTTCTTTTTTTCTTTCTTTTCTTTTTTTCTTTCTTTTCTTTTTTTCTTTCTTTTCTTTCTTTCTTTTCTTTTCTTTCTTTCTTTTCTTTTCTTTTCTTTCCTTTTCTTTCTTTTCTTTGCATCCAAGATACTGCATTGTGCAGCTGGAGGCATATTGGTAAAAGGTTCTGGATACCTGTGGGGAATTACTTTGAGGACATACACAAGACAAAATAGTTGTACACATACACTGGCACATATATGCATTACATAGCAAATTTCTACTTAATTTCTTCAATATGCAAAAACTTCTTACAAATGATCAGCACAAAATGGGAATGAACACACAAACATGATGAAATAGGGTAAATTTAAATTTTTATTTAACAGGAAATTTTAAATTTATTTCTATAGTGGCATTTAAAGATAATTTCATTTCTTTGTTTTAATAATTGGCTAGTTTTTCTGAATTTGATTATTCTAATTTTTTTCATTTAAGCATAAATTACATCTGTTTCTGAAGTTGTTAAGTGCTTGAGAATTACCTATAATCTTCCATTCAGTCTGTGGGGAGAGATTTTTGTTTTTTAATTCCTAGAAATATTTAGAAAGAACTGTTTAATATTTTTGGTGGTGTTTAGAGAAAGATTGGTTATGCTTATATAGTCGTTGTTTCCAGGATCCAGCAGAAATTCCTATGTATACTTTTTTTTTCTCATTTTTGTATTCACTAAGGAAAATAGTAACTTGGTATATAACTTTACATAAACCTCCAACTTGTTTTAACTCTACAAGAGGGTTTACTGTCTATTTGATGATTGTTTTAAAGTTTATCTAGTATACTATTATTATGTGAGTTAATGATATTATTAATGTTGCTTGTTCAAGAATAGGTAATTTTTAATGTTTTTCTATTAAAAATCTTACTTGGTGGGTTGTTTTAGGTAAAATGTTTGGCGAGCATTTTCAGAAAATGATGACTGATATTAGATAGTTGGCTGGGGATAAGTATGATGGTGTGTTGTCGTTGGATGTGATTCTATATACCTGAAGGAACTGTTGTAGGGTCTTTTTTGTGGGTGTGCCCCTAGCTTTCTTTAGATCTCTTTTCAGTGTGTCAATGAAGCACTCAGCCTGTCCGTTGGACCTTGGATGATATAGAACAATCATAATATTATTGATTTGGAAGGTCTCACAAAAATTCTTAAAATCGCCGGAAGTAAATTGTGTTCAATTGTCTGACACTAAACAAATGACTACCCCAAATCTGGCAAACAGTTTGTATAGGAAATTGATTGTCACTTCTGTAGTGAGATTTCTATATCTAAGAACCTCTGGCCACTATCTACTACTATAAGATAGTAGAATCCGTACAAATCGAAGACCATATTTGGTCCGTTTTGGGCCAAGGATTATATTTGTTTGGAGGCGCCTTAACTGCCAGGGCACAGTTTTAACAGGATTTTATGATGTTTTTGATATCCTTATCCATGTTCAACCATTATACATAACTGTGCATAAGGCTTTTCATCCTTGTAATCCCTGGATGACTGGCATGGAAATCTTTCAGAACTCTTCTTTGTAGTGCTGTGGGAATAACGACTCGCTCACTATATAGCAGTATTTTGTCGCATAGAGAGAAAATATCTGAAGCCTGTTTGTCCTTTTCAGAAATTTTGGTTTTGGTTTGCCTGATAAACTCATTGTTTAGAGCTTCTTGTTTGATTTGATTGAGAGTTACAGGGAGTTCCCTTACTGTGTTGCATAATGTGGCTTTAAATTCTCCTTCTGTTCAAAGAGAAGCAATCACAGTATTTTCAAGAAGTTCTCTGTGTTTTGGGATTAATTTGGATAGTCCATCAGCATGACACTGTTTTTATAGATGGTAGAAATTTCATTTTAAAGTTATAATTTAAAAGGATTGTTTCTCATGTCTGCAGTCTATTTGCTATATGCACAGGCAGATCTTATTTAGAACCGAATATGGTTAGTACCAGTTTATGGTCCATCTTCAATGTAAAGCGTCTACCATGAATGTACCGGTGAAACTTCATTACCATGAAAATAATCCCTAACAACTCTTCCTCAATTTCTGAGAAATTCTTTTCTGCAGGAAGAAGCATTTTTGATGCATGAGCTATTGGTTTGTGAGATCCATCTGGCACCTTGTGCATAATACATGCTCCATTATCATACGAGCTGGCATCACTGGACAACTATAATATCCAGGTCTGGGTTATAGTGGGTGAGAAACAAGTCGGACATCAAGACTTCCTTTATTTTGATGAATGCTTCTTGGCATTATAGTGTCCACTCCCAGTCTTTGTTTTTTTTTTTTTTTTTTTCAAAAGTTCATTTAACAGAGCACATAAGTTGTGCATATTCGGTCTGGTAATAGTTTGCCAATCCTAAGAAACTTTATAAGGTAAGACAGGAGCTGGCATGTCCTTGATTGCTGTAACTCATTCTGGATGTGGTTTCATGTCCTCATTATCGATAACGTGTCCCAAGTATCTAATCCTCTCCATAAAAAAATTGCATTTGCATTCTTTCAATTTGAACCCGTACTCCTGAATTCTTGAGAAGACTTTATGAACATGTTCCTTATACTGTTCTACATTTTGACTGGTCATTTTTGTCATCCCTCACTTGTTGGAAAAATTGCTGGCACAGACTTTACCCCAAATGGTAGACATTTGAATTTGTACAAGTCACAATGGGTGTTGATACAGAGCAACTTAAAACATTTTTTCTCTACTGGCATTTTGAAGATACGCATCACTGAGGTTTGAAAAAATTTTTCCTCCGTTTAGTTTTGCGAAAGTTTCTGCCAGTCTAGGTAAAGAATAATGATAGTCTTTGAGTGCTGCATTAAGCCCCGTTGAGAAATTGGTGCAAACCCAAATCTTGTTTGACTTCTTCACATAGACAGTTGGTGAAGCCCGTTGACTGTACACAATTTTTAACAAAACACCAGTTCTTTTTATTCTGTTGAGTTCTTCAATTATTTGTGGTAAAGGGGCAAAAGGCACATTTTGTTTTTTCTTAAACACTGGCTGGATGTCATCTTTTACCTCAAATTTTGCTGTCATCTTATTACACCAACTAAGGCCCTCAGAAAAAACCTTCTGAAAAATTTCTTTTAAATTATTTACCTTGGTGGTCAGGTTTTCAAGTTTTTCACAAAATGAATTAATTGGCATGTCCCACAAATTAAATTTTTCCATCCAGTTGGTGGCAAATAAATTTTCTGTACTTATTAATACAAATGTCTATAGCTTTAAGATCCTTCCTTGAAATGTTACATTTGTGATAAGTTCTCTTGTAAACTTGATTTCCTCCCTTGTCACAGACCTGCTCATTTTATTAGTTCTTAGCAAGGTTGGTTTTTCCAACATTTTCCAAGTGTGTAGATTTATGAGTGTTAAATCTGAACCAGAATCCAACAGCATTTTAATATTTTTATTTAGGATTTGTACTTGTACATGCTTCCTAATGTTTGACCTGCCTTGTTCATCTGTTTTTTACATAGCTATTAACCTTTTTTCTCGCTCGACAATGTGAGCTCTTGTGCCCGATATGACTACAATTTAGGCATTTTTTATTCCAGTAAGGGCAGTCTTTATATCAATGTAATAATCCACAACCGAAACACGGGTTAGGGAACAAGTTGTCTCGTTTGTTTTGTGATTGGTTTGATTTAGGGAGAGAATCAATTTGTTTTTTCTTTCAGCATACTTTTCTTATGTGTGCTATGCCAAATTCCTTGATATTCTTTGAATATTGGCGTACAATTACAAATCTCTGACATTCCTTCACTATTTGTTGGAGAGTAAGGTTTGGTTCATTTTCCAGTTTATTTAAAACTCTATCTAATTTCAGCATCTTTAGCTAAAGCAAGTCCCGGAACTAATATCAGATTCTTGAAATTACTTGCGTTCAATTCTGACAATCTGAAATTGTCGCAATGCTTGTTCATGACTGACATGAATGTAGTGAAATCTTCACTATCTTTTCTAGTTAAATTCATGCATTTCCATTTCCTATGATAGTGAAATTTTAGGACGAAAAGTTGTTTAACTGCTTCAGTGAATGTCAATTCACTTGTTTTATGGGATAAAATATAATTCACAAATTTGGCGTGCTCTGTGGTACCCAGTTTTTGAAGAAGGTGAATTTTCTTAGAGTTTGACCAATTTGTGCAATCTGTAGCGTGTAAATCCTCGACACTTTTAAGGAGGTAATATCCTCATCCAGAGAATATGTAAAAGTTTCTAATGTACCCCAGATTGTGTTTTGTGAGAACGCATTTTCATTTTCACTAATTTGTCCATAGTTTGCAAGTTTAAGCAAATTTCTTTACTCTTGTTGAGTTTGAAGTAGAATCTCTTCAGGTTTCTGATGTCTGACTTCAGTTTGTTTTGAAATTCAAGTTGCTTTTCTTGCCATTTAAGTTCTCGTTGGTTTTGCTGTTCAAATTGGAACTTAAAAAATTTTAGCATGGCAGATTTAAATTCATTAAATGTCTCTTTTTTTTTCTTTTTTTTTTTTTTTTAGCATTACCCGAATACAAATTAAATTCAAATGAAAACTTTTCTTTTCTTTAAATAAGAAAAAACAACTTTAGTTTCTTACTAAGTAAAGAAATAACAATTAATTGAAAGTGAATAACTTTAATTTCTTACTCCCTCAGAGAATCACAAGTGCTTTTTTTTTTTTTTTCTCGAAAAGCATGAATTCTTGTAGTTTATCAGCTTGCATTCAAGTTCAGTGTAAGTTAGTTGCACTTTTTTTGTTTGGTTTCCTTTTCTGGATTACCAAGTACTGTTGAGTCGAACAAAGTGACGAAAATAGAAATTTTTTTTTTTTACGTTCGGTGCGTACAATGTTTAACCAATATTGACAATTTCCATGCAGTTCTTTTGGGGTCTTCAAGTTTTCTTAAGAATCCTGGTCGAATGTAAGAAACCTCATTGCCATGTTGCTGTGACTTTGTCTCCAAGTTGTTGTGGTCCATTGGGTCCAGAAATAAAGACACAAAGACAGAATAATGTTAGACAAATATATCACAAAGCCTGTAGTACAAACATATACCAATGAACGATTATTAGCACGGCTGTCAGTTATGCTGAAATAGATTTCACTCTCTCTGCCTCTCCTCTACAAAGCAGATCTGCTACTTATATATAGTTTCGAAGAGTTCAGTGTGTCATATGGGTAAGTTATCATAACATTTAGTTGAATAAATATTTAATAGCATAATTTTGTTTTGTTTTAATTTTCGGTGGACCTTAAGAAGACTACCACCACCTTTAAATTTGTTGTTTTTCATTTTTTTTCTTAACTTTTTTCAGTGCAGTCTTATTAGTTATTACATAAAGTTTCTGACTATAGAAAAAATTTCAATATTTAAACAATTTTAGGAGGGGCTCACTTTCTTATACAACATTATAGTAAATTGATCCTCCATTTTAGAACCACTTGCATTGGGGTTGATTTGTTTTGGTTTTTTTGGGACGAGTTGTTGCTTGTTTTTGTCTTTTTCAAGTTTTCTTTAGTTCTTATGATGGCATCTTTCTTGGAAATTCCAAGAATGGCTTTATTCAAAAATTTTGCAAAGGATTCAGTAGTTGAATATGCACAAACAAAAAAGTTAATTGCACAGGATCGATTTACTAAAAGGTTGTATGAAAAAATGAGCCCTCCACTAAAATTGTTTAAATGTTGAAATTTTTAGAAATTTTTTTGTCAATCAGAAAGTTTAGGGTTTAATCAATAAGATTGCACAGAAAAAAAGTGAAAAAAAAAATTTAAAGGTGGTTGTAGTCTCTTTCAGGTCCGCCTAATTTTCTTTAAAAATTGGCATGAACTTTCCAAACAACTAATACATTTAACATCCATCAGTCTTCAATTAATTGTGTTTCTTTTGAAGATAATATATGATAAAGCCCTATAAAAATAACACATCTCTAATCAAATGCTATGTGAATGACCAGCTTTTCACACATGACTAAAATGATCGAGGTCCGAAAATTGAGGGCCCTGGGTATGACCATAAACTGCATCCAGCAGCAAGGCCTCTGATTTGCAGGTTGTGAGGAGCTTGAAACCATCTCTTAATTGCTGTTGTTTCCAGTTCCACCCTGACCCGGAGTGATAGCACTTGTTAGGGTCCCAGCTATGGGCAAATAGT
Source organism: Ascarosepion bandense (assembly GCA_037127315.1). Classification (NCBI taxonomy): domain Eukaryota; kingdom Metazoa; phylum Mollusca; class Cephalopoda; order Sepiida; family Sepiidae; genus Ascarosepion; species Ascarosepion bandense. The sequence continues at coordinate 2,037,784 of JBBBDQ010000635.1, forward strand.
TAACCCCTAAACCGAGGTCAAAACACTATGAAAGTATTAAAAATAGATTTCTATAGAAAAATATACATTTTTGAATGAAAAATATTACCAACAATACATTTTTGAAGAAAAAAATATTGCCGTAATTCATTTTTGGAGGAAAAAATATATTATCAACAATACATTTTTGAATACAAAATTAGAAGACATTTTCAGTTTCTAAAATAAAAACATTTCATCAAAATCTGACTAAATCAACCTTCTTACTATAACTGAACATTAAAGATACCTTAAAGCACTACCTTTTCAGCATTAAGTAACCCACAGAGGTTGATATGCCGTTAAACAAAACTCAAACAAAATTGAGGATCTTTTGCTCCTGAAAGATTTCTATCATTCAAGAGTTAACCTTTTGTTTCTCTTCCTCCTTCAGCTGATGTTCGATTTAATTACTTAAAAAAAACATACACTGTGACAATGGGCACATACCACATGGCAATTTTGTTACTTTTCAACAATGCTGACAATTTGACGTTTCGAGAATTGATGGAAACCAGCCAATTACCAGACAAAGAATTAGTGAAACAGTTGCAGGTGTTAGTAGAAAGTAAAATCTTGATTACAGAGGTAAGTGTTTTTGCTTTTTTTTACCCACATGAATATTTCTTGAGTCCTGTTTTTCTCAAAGTATTTTTACAAAACACGACAAATTTTGTTTTTCCACACTAGAGTATTCGTGAAATTGACTTAAAAGAAAACTGAATTGCATTTAATAATTTTGATACAATTATTTTAAGTTAACATATAATCTTCAATTTTTTCCTGCTTGCAAGTTTAAAAAAAAAAAGTGTTTAATCCTTCAATCTTCTTGTGACCATTATTCACAACAATAATGGCAGGATGGTTATTATTTAAATACCATGTCCTTTCAGAACATATTATGACTCTCCTCAAATTTGTTTTTCCTAATTTGCTAATTATCAAACCTTCTTGGGAAAGATACTGGCATAGCTTTCTATTGCCTTCCCTGTTGTTAAATTCAGGATATTCCTTCTCTTAGACTGGTTGCCATCCAAGCCTAGAGAAACTAGTATACCCTGCTATTTAACACATGGCTGAGGACAGAGAAGACGGATTCATACTTTTCTGAAGGTCTTTTGCGTGAAAGTAAATGCAACAAACTGACCCAAAATTAAGACTGGATTAGGTAAATTATAAAAAGATAAATAAAAGATCTCTCCATAAATTTATGTAAAATGTTATAAAGCATAGAGGAAGCTTTGAATAATCTGTCTTCATTTTTTGGCCTTATTACTTTTTTGTCTTTATCTATTTCTCTTTCTTTCCTTCTTTTGCTCCAGGGTGAGATCAATGACAACAGTGTATTTCATCTCAACAAAAATTACACTAACAAAAGATTAAGGTTCAAAATCACAGTGATGCAAAAACTAACACCTCAGGTAAAACTGAAGCTTCTAATGTTTAACCTGGTTTATTTAAACGCATTGTTTTGAATAAGCTTTTTATTATTTACCATATATTTCTGCATATAAGATGATTTTTAAATCCCCAAAAATCACCTTCAAAAATTGGGGTTTTGTCTTATTTATAATGCAATTCTAAAGAGGAAACCTCAAATTCTGATGTTTGTTGGTAGGCTAACCTTGTCCTTGGTGCGTTAACCAATAACATACATGAAAAGATTCACATTATCAAATAAACTGATAATAAAAGTAATAAAACCATTTCTGCCTTGTATATTCTAGGCATAACTTCATAATAAATTGCCTATTGAAAGAATAATTTGATATCAATGAAATCAACTTGTATCCATGCAAGCTTAGCAAAGAAAATGTAAACATCGAGTTATGATTGCATTCACAGCAGGCTTTATCTTTTGGTAAACTTTCAATAATCCTCAGGGCAGTGTTAATTATGACATGAATAACATTTAGGATGCCATAATATTCTTTTCTCATTAAAAATTCATTATCATTTTGGTTTTAAATAACACATTTTAGGATTACATAAAACTTTTATTTTTAAATATGAATCCTTTTATTGTAGTTGCATTAAAACCTTTTAGAATATTATGAGGCTATCTATTTCTCATCAAGTTATAAATATTAATAAAACAACCTGCTACATGTATATCTAAAACCAGTCAAATTCCTGTTTATAACTGTTTAGATATAGAAAAAGAAAATTCAGTATTTGCAAGAGATCATGCGATGAAATGTAAAGAAAACAATGGTTTCCCTTTTAGTGTGTAGACATGTGTAGCAACAAAATAATATAGAATTGGTTTTCTTATTTTGAATTTCCAAAGATAACATCCTCTTTATATCTAAACTTATTTATAAATGGAACTTTGTCTGTGTTTCCGTTACCTATAGACTCCGAAACGGCTGAACCAATTTTCTTGAAAATTTACACAGTTGTACTATAAGCGTCTGCGAGTGTTCTTAGCTAGGTTTTGTGCCGAGGTACCCCCGATAAATATTGAAAATCGATAATCGAATAAATTGGGATATAGAAGGAGTGGTTCGATTTTAATCAAATTTGATACACTCATAGACAAAGACATAAGAAACAATATTCAGAAGTTTCAAGGTTGCAGTTCTTACAATAGTGCAGGAAATCGATTATTTATATATATATATATATAAAAAAGGCAAGATGTTTGTGTGTGTGTCTGTTTATCTGCCTGTATGTCTGTATTTTTTCAGCCCTTTTATTTTGGTTTTTGCTTCGGGTTTGGCTCTAAGTAGGTATAATTGTAGTTCTTAGTCTCAGCTATGATACCATTTACTCAGAGGACTTATTTAGCCTTCAAAATTCAGTTTACGACGAAAAAAACTTATTTGATATCGATACCAGGAAATCAAATCTGTCTACAGTTTCGCTTTAACAGGAAACAACTATTGCTTTTTAGTCTTTCGTGCCAATGTCCAAAGAGTCTGAGCTCCAGGACCATGGATTAGTTTTAAAGCTTTCATTAAACCCAAGCAACGCCAGGCTATACTGCTAGTAATCAATAAGCAGTCAGCTTTTACTACAGGTATAGAATAAATTAATGAAAATTTGTTATATCTTTTGACCGTGTCTTATCTAAAAGTCTCCTTGTACGTGGAAATATATGGTAATTATTTTAATTATGAAACTAATATAATTCATTGATTTTGGAATGTACCTACACAAATGGCTTCATATTAATAATTCCTAAAATTCCTCATCAGAGCCTCTAGCTTGGCACTACAGAATGATAAATGAAGAGCTCTTAACAAATAACTAAAACCACATTGATTGAACAGTAACAGCAGCAACAACAGAAATGGATTGTCTATGTAACTATAGAAGGAAATAATATAATCAAGCTGTTAACTATAGAAACTGTATGAAAAACAAATGGTTTAGAAGGAAACTCTTGATGACATTTGAAAGAGCAATAACAGTGGGTTTGAGAAGTCTAATTTCCTGAAAAACTGTTTTAAGAAAAAGATTTATAAAATTCAATCGACAGTAATGCTATTTGATTAATAAATGCTGAATGTCTTCTGTATGGAAACTACTAATTTTTATCATTACCATCAAATTGAAATTGGTGGTCTTCAATACACACTAGGCATCCATTTATCTTGTGAGGTAAAGTCATTGGCCTGTTTGATCAAAATTTCGATCTTTGATGGGGAAACTGGAAGTACTGTTATACATTCGAGGGACCAACAGAATATAATTGAACTTGGAAAGAAATTATTCCTGTCGAAGGTGAAACAGAAGACATGATGTTTTTCAGACGAAGCTGGAATGCAAAGAAATAAAGAAATAGTGTATTGTTTCAACAACATTGGTTTTCAAGGCCATGAAATATAAACAATGGAATACAATTTAATTAAATTATTTGGTCAGAAGTGAAAAAATGTAGAAACAACTTTCAAAGACCAAATATTATTTACATTAAATTATGTTGTAATTATAATATAATGAATATAGAAATTATATTTTAGTAAGCCAACAAGAAATGTTTTGGTTGTCAGAAACAATGAAATGAACTGGCATTGTGTCAGCGTGTCAAAGTTGGGAAAATTTGAACACTGAAATAAACAATAATGTGATCATGTGAAAATGCAACTGGCCAAAGACAACAATTGGTGATTAGGCCTGCCTGGGAATGGCGTAATTGGGTGAAGCTCAATGTAGCCTGGATTTATATATAGACTGGGTTTTCCTAGGTCAACAGAGAGAGGAGACAGCAAAGAATAGACGCGAAGAGAACTTAAGGAAAGACAACTCCAGCCATCACTCCCTTGTATGTGCGTGCTTCCTCTGACTACCCATTGCAGAAAATAAACTCAATATATTTTTAATCACACATTGTCTGTTATATTTCAAGCCAATCATCAACATTGGTTTGCAGGTTATACATCATTTTGGTATACGTCACTTGTATAGAACAGTACCAGGACAATGATATATAGAGGCTGTACACTAGCCAGACTGCATGGTCCCTCCCACTCTTGGTTATACCGATAAGATTCAAAGGAAATTGGGGGTGGCTTGATTGTGGGAGTTGCTGGAAAGTTATCAGTGTTGACAGCCAACCATCTTTTGGGCTGCCATTCTGGGTTTTCTTCACTTCCATGGCCTTTTACATGTTTAGATATGGCCACAAGTTATTGGAGTTTAAAATCAGGGTTTTCTTTCCCCTGTTTTCAAATCCAGTACTAAAAATTCAAATATTTTTCAAATCCAATATTCTAAAACTTCAAATATTTAAAAAAAAATACTTTGGCAGTGGTGGACATTAATGCATTAGAAAAAAATAAAATGTTAAAATATATCCTCTAAAATAAAAAAAAATTTATTAGTCGATTATGTCTTAGAATTTAAAAATGATGGCATTAAAGTACGCTACTCTCAAAGTAAACAGGTGACTTTTTTTTCACTGTCATGCTAGACAATTTATCTTATACCTTTATAACTTTACCATTCGCCCATGCATGATTTGTACTTGCTGATACATATTGTCTTTTGCTTCTACTATATATGTATCAGTCAGTTAAGTGCCACACATGATACATGCTTGGGCGATCATGTCTCGAAAGAGATATGACTGACTGGGCAGATAATTATCCCGCAGTAGGTTACCATTACTTTCTGTGGTAGACTGGTTGCCAGCCAAGGCTATAAAACCCAATCTGTCTTGTTATTTAACCTATTACTGAAGGGAAGAGACTGATTAATACCTTTCCGAAGGGTATTTGTGCATAAGTGAATGCAATGAATTCAACTGGATTTTGAACTCAGCTCTCCGATTTCTCGTTCCAAGCCGATATCCACTGCGTCACAACGCACATCCGCATATATGTATAGATTATTGATAAATACCAAAGGAAAAAACTGCAACATTATTGCTCCTATTTTGGCATTAGTCACTTTCACCCCTGCTGTAACATAGCTTCTTTGTATAGTTTTCTATAAATATTTTCATGATACAAATTTAAGCACAGTACTTGATTGACAGCTAGTCTCATTATTTTACAGTTGAAATTGCTAGATGTCGCCATAAGTTTTATGCTAACAATTTCTTCTTTCACACTTATTGCATGTGGAACTCTCTTCTGGTTACTTGCTCTCAAATCAAATTTGTTCTTCAAAAGTGTAATTACAATGCAAATGGTTATCTTTCTCCTTGGATCCTGTTCTTTTCTTGTCCTCTTTCTATATATATATATATATATATTTTTTTTTTTTTGTTTTAACTCTTTCATACTCAGTAACCCCTTGCATCTTAGTGGCTTTATCCTCTTGTTTAGGTGAAAATGATTTTTTAAAAAAGTGTTAACAATTCATAACATTAAATTTTGAGGATGAAACAAGTTGCCTCAGTTTTACTTTTTATTCTTCATTTATCTTATGTTTTAAAATGTATTGAGCACTTTTAATTGCCAACTGCATCAGTTAAAATTTTATCAACTATGATTGTGTTTTTATATTTATGTGTGTGTATATATATATATATATATATAACAAGCACTAACCTTTTCCACTACCATGGTTTTTACCAATGAAAGCTTTCTCAGGCAGTGAAAAAGTCAATTGTTTTTCTATCACCCTGTTTATCTTTTCACTGCCTGAGGAAGCCTTCATTGTAGAAACCGTGGTAGTGGAAAAGGTTAGTGCTTGTAATATTTTAAATTATAACTGGTTGTACACTTTCGATTTCTTTTTTTTTTCTTTTGTGCATTGAGCAGTTTTTAAATATAAGCATTCTCTGTTATAAATACGTTTGTGTAAAATATATAACATAATTTGACATGTCCAGTGAATATTTTTATTGATGGACTAGTAACTTTTACAGATACATGACTTTTTTTTCCCACTCCTCTTTAACTAGGAGGTGGAACACACACACACGTCAGTCGACAATGACCGAAAGATGTACTTACAAGCGGCTATAGTACGCATAATGAAAGCAAGGAAAGTTAGCAGACACATTTTACTTGTTGATGAAGTAAGTCATTTTTACTTTTTGTTCTACTTAAAAATAAATCAATTTTGGCAAGTTGTTTTAAGAGGATTTTATTTCTCTCTTTATTCACCCAGTTTCTGTCCCTGTTCTTTTGTCTGTTTGTCCCTGGCTTTGTATAAAGATGCAATTCTACTTTCCTTTTTTTTTTTTTTTTTTCTCTCCTAGTCTATGGAAGATTTGCTACAAGTCTGTGTCACTTGCCTTTAATTCGTAAATTCCCTTTTTTGTTGTCTTCGTGTACTTATTTTCGCTATTTTTGCTAGCACATGAAAAAATTGGTACTTTTGGATGAATGGAGGGGGGTGTGACATGAATGACATTTGGTTACTTGCTTTTTTCTTTTTTGTTCACCTATATTGTTTTGTGATGCATGAAAAACACCTGGAATTAACCTTCATTAATTTTCTTTTTTTTTTTAAAAAAAAAAAAAAAGACACATGCTAAAACCAGTCTTTGTAATCAGATGAACTGTTATTTCATTGCCATATTAAAATATTGATCAGTTAATTGACATACATGGTATACGCTTGGGCAATCATGTCTCTTTCGATCCATGACTGACTAAGCAGAGGATTTTCTTTCAGTAGGTTGCTATTTTCTTCTGTGATAGACTCGTTGCCAACCTAGACTATAGAACCCAATCCGTCCTGCTATTTAACTCATAGCTGGAGGGGAAACAGATGAATTAAAGCCTTTCCCAAGGATATTTTCACGTAAATACAAATTCAGCTGGAATTCAAAATCAGTTCTTTTATTTCTCATTTCAAACTGATATCACCCCCTGCACCGCAACACACATAATTGGTGCAAAATAAATGATAGAAAGACTGAACAGATTTAATTAAGTTTAAGCTGCAAATCATCTACTAACATATTGAATACACTTTGTCAGTTGTGTGCTCTGTGGATGCTTTTAAATAATTGTTTTATAGAGGATATAATAGTAATAATCTGACAAATAGCTAAGACTGTTGTTATATATTGATTCATTTAGATCAATTCTTCCATCTTTATTTAGATTTGGACTATTGTCCTCATCTTTGTTGTCATTATCACAATATTTTGACCATTACATCTTCCATCCTTCTGCAGATTTTTTACACTTTCGGTATCATGAAATCTTGAACTGAACTCTATATACAATTTACAGGAGTAGATTCACATTCTTAAAGCATTTGTTCATGAATTTGAGTGGCATAGTAATTTTGAGTTCATTCCCTGAACCAGGCAGTACAGGCTCAGTAGAAACGAAATGAGAAATAATTGATCAGTACTAAAAAAAATTAAAAAAAAGCAGCAGATATTCCTAAACATGGACATCAGAATGAGAGCACTTTACTCCATAGACTAAATAAAGTGTTCAGTTTGAATGCACAATGGCTGAAAATTTGTGATAATTACAAAGCTGAGAGCATTAGTCCAAATGTAAAATTCTCATCCCAGAAATTCAAACAGAAATATTTCATCACTAAAAGTTTAATTTCTGTACACTTCAGCTTTCATCAGCTTTTTGGAAAATGTGATGCATCTAAGGAAGGCCAAACATTAAAGAAGCTGAAATTTTGTAGTAAAAATCTTTTGTACTTGTCTATAATTCTGAGATGGGGTAGTATTTACCTTATTCAGACTGTTGTCCTCATCTTTATTGCCATGTTTACAATGTTTCGGTTGTTGTACTCTCTGGCTTTCTTCAGGTGATAGAAATTTTGAACCGAACCCTTTAATTTGATCACTGGGGGTACATCGTTCTCATTCCATGTGCGATGCCACTTCCAGATGCCATCTCTTCTTAACTCAAGGTACTTGTTCACCACTGCTGTAGCCAGGTATTAAACTCACAACTCTTTGGGTCAAGTCACTGGAACTAACCAACACCTATATCCACTTCGCCATTTTCTGATGATTGCCTGGATTGACAGATGCCTGAAGAAGGTTAAAATGCACAATATCTGAAACTTTGTGATAATTATCACATCTGGAAGTGGCATCACACATGGAATGAGAATGACATACCTTAGTGTTTTTTTTTCTCTTTTCCTTTTTTATTTTTTTGTTTACTTTTTTCAGTAGAGATCAAAGAAAATTAATGAAAATGTTAAATTTTTATATTTATAAATGCATATATTTATTTGTTTAAACTTTTTTAATGAAAAATTAAGCAAACAAATTAAAAATGTCGCAGTTAATTCATTTTATGATGGATTTTGTAAATAAATTGTATATGTATATCTCATCTTGCTTATTTATTAGAAAATTTTAATTTTTCAGGTAATCAAACAGTCCAAGTCACGTTTCACCCCCAGTGTGAGTCTTATCAAGAAATGTATAGAGGTATTAATCGATAGACAATATCTTGAACGTTCTTCAACTCAGCCAGACGAATATGTGTATGTTGCCTGAGGCAGGGTCATTTCTTAACATCCACCACCACCACCACCTGCAAAAGAATGGCAACAATAATTTCTGTTACTACAAGAAGTTGTAGCAGCAGTGATCAATTCTTGCTTTTACCCCCATCCCTGGTCACCACACAGTCTTTGACCCTTGGAAGATGTGGAGGTTTGTGGTTGGCAATAACCTCCAACATTAACAACCACTTCCACCACTAAACCTCCTTTTTCTTTGGGCAAATTAATATTATAAAAAGAAAAAAAAAGAAATACAAAACGCAGCTGGTCTATCAGCCATGAAGACATGTTTCTTACTTTCTGTGCTGGACTTTTTATAAAAATTGAAAGAAAGAGAGAAATCCAACACCCAATTTCTCTTTTTCTCTCCATTGCTATTCTTTCTTTTCTATCCCTTCTCCTCCACCACCACCACCATTGTTCTGACCTCTTTCATATCTTTCTCTCTACTTTTGGACAGACGACACAGACAAAAAAGAAAACCCTTAAGATTGTTAAAATGAAAGAATAAAAAGCAAAAATTTGATTGGAATTGTCTGCTTATTTTCTGCATAGTTCTCCAGATTTCTTCTCTCACCTTTTCTAGCATTTTATCTGATTTTTTTTCCTCATTCTTCTACTCTTCTCTACCGTTTTGGGGGGGGGGGTTAGGTTTAACTCCTAGACATTGCTTTGTTAACTCCTTGTGACAACATTTCTTTGTAGATTATTGACCTAACCATTTTTTTGGTGGGGGTTGTTTTTTGGTTTCTTAATCTCCAGAAATGCTTTAAGCACATTTAGAAAATGATGTGATAAACTGCCAAATAGAAAAAAGCTGTTTCTAAATCTTTGCCATTTTATTTTAGAAACCAACTCTGGCTGCCTTTATTTGATGGGTGCAAAAAAAAAAATTTTTTTTTTAAAGTTTTTAAAACTTTTAAATCTAAAATTTGAGCATAATAAATAGACTATTATTTATTTAATTTTTTAAAATTTTTAATAAAGGTGAGATATATTCTAATCATTCCTCTCTGACTTGAAAGTGGCAGTTTTGCTTTTTTGGGACATGACAAAGAAGCCGATACTTTTTCATAAAGCAAAATTGTATATCATGATAACTGGAAGACATAAATTGATGTGTGAAAGAGAAAGTAACTTCATTAATAGGACACATGTAATCAATGGATTTTTTTTTATCCAATATTATTTCCTACTACTACAAATGTTATTTTGTGGATACCCATGTCTGAGTAGATGCTCCATTTAAAAAAGGGGGAGAAAAAAAAAAAAACACTGTGAATTTATCCTACTGGCTTGCACATTTGAGAGAATTAATAAAGAAAATTTAGTCTCCAGCAGATTTATAATTTGTGTTTCCATTTGTGGGAGAGAGTATGTCAGATCAGACAGTACTCTTACCAACAAAAAGGGGACATAGGTTCAAACCCTGCTGAAAAGTAAATATTTTTATTATTAAATCTCTCAAATGTGCAAAAACTGGTACACATAATTCACAAAATTTTTTTTCAATACAGTGTCTACTCATATATTGGTATCTACAAAATAGTAGTGTAGTGGGAGATGTGTGTGTGTGTGTATGTATGTATGTATGTATGTATACACTCTCACATCCTGAATGAGCACTTTGGAAGAATGGTAGACTTTGAAAAACAGTACCTACCCGTGGCATGTACGCATCGCTCATTCTGTAATGAATTAGAGCACTCTGGCTATTGGGCATGTATAATGATAATATATATGCTAAAAAGTCTGCCTTCTTCTTCTGAGCGCCCATAGCCCAGAGGTAGAATTGCCGACTGATGCCACTTCGGTCGGGTTTCAATCCTGGGTTAAAAGCAATCGGAGTCTAACCGTACTGATGAGCTGTGATACAGCAAAACAGATCTGTCTGCGGATGACTATATATATATATATATATATATATATATTCATTTTATGGTCAGTGACTAAATAGTAAAGATGCATCTATATTTTTATTCTTGGTAATTAAAGATATCCAAAAACTTTTTCTTATTCAGAATAAATGACTATTCTGGGATTAACGAAACTTATCTTCAGTTTTATTTGTATATATTTTAAGTCTCCCTATATCGTTTTTCTTCATGACATTACTGTGTGCGTTATATGTAATGTAAGATTTTGTCAGCGATCATGCAATTTATTACCTTTACATATTCCTTTTGTTAAAATAATCCTGTCTACACATATACCTCCTACAATATCTGCCCACTCTTCAAGATGGGCATTTTAGCTGGTTCAAAATGTCTGCCTTATAGTTTTCTCTCTCTTTCTCACACACACACACACAAGCACACATACACGCTTCTACTGTTATTTTGTATAATCAATGAGGACAAGTTGGCTCACAATTCTGAGAAAAGATCTATTTTAAAATGTTTTGTTAAAATGTCTATAAATAAAAGAAACGTTTTTTTTTCCTTTACAAGAATATACTAAGATTTATTGTCATGCTTTCAAGAGATAACAAAAGAATCAATACACAGTATTTGATGTTGCATAATAATGACTTGAGGGTGTTTGCCATAGAACAGTGGCATCTAGAGAATTTCTCCCTAACTAACTATGGATTAATTAGTAGTAAGACTTGTATCGCTAAACCATTATTATCTCCAGAAAGGTTCTAACAATCTAAAAATATCCTACAAAGGGTAGAAAATGAATCAGTCAATCAATAGAGATAGAAATGGAGCATAAAACTCAAAGATTTTTAAAATGAAGAGATTGGCCAGAAATCAAAAAATATAGTCATTTTTAAGGCACAATACCCATCATTTTTTTTTCTAATCTTAAACATTTACTCTTCAGCTCAAGCTTTTGGTGTTGAGCTTTTCATCTATAAAAGTCAGTCAGTTAAGTGCCATACGTGAAACAGCTTGGGCGATCATGTCTCTTTCGAGACATGACTGACTGGGCAGAAGATTATCCCGCAGTAGGTTGCCAATGCTTTCTACGGTAGACTGGTTGCCAACCAAGGCTATAGAACCCAACCTGTCCTGTTATTTAACCCATAACTGGAAGGAAGAGGCAGGTTAATACCTTTCCCAAGAGTATTTGTACGCAAGTGAATGCAATGAATTCAACTGGAATTTGAACTCAGCTCCCCGATTTCACATTCCGAAAAGTAGTTGAGTCTAATACTAAAATACTTTCATGCAGGTTGTTGGCAGGCAAATACAGAAATTATTTTATTGAATACTTAAAATGCAAAATTCTTTCATGATTTTGCATATCTTAGGTAATGAACTGTTTATAGATTTTTATCCAATGACACATT